>CM057449.1:1740800000-1741400000 GCA_016271365.2 Neoceratodus forsteri
AGCCTATTTTTTTTAAGTGCAATGCAATTCTGTTGCAAATATACATGCATAAAATGAGTCTAGTAGACAAACAGTGACAAGATCACTGTATGGATGATCTCACTGTGAATTGGGAGGGGCAGGCAGACCATTTTCCTGTAAAGGGCATCCCAATTAGGGCAGTGTTTCTTGTGTATAACACGGATGCAGGTAGAGATATCCAGGTGTCTATCCAGTCATAAACTGAGGTACCTGAATTGGGACTTCTCTTCAAGGGGAAAACCATCAGGGTCAGAAAATATGGAATGAAGTGAAGACTAGAAAGTCATTGCTTAGTGCCAAAAGACATTGCAAAAGTAATTTTGGCAGTTAGCATAAGTTGCATTGAGCAGAACCAGAACTGATGGTTTCCAGCTCAGAGACCGAGGCACAAGAGGCAAAAGAAGTGCTGTCAGTGAACACAGGCAATGGCAATGGCAGTAAATGGTGTTTAGCAGCCTGGCTTCTGGAAGCTACACAGCACCAACATGGCACTGTTGGAACACACCATCTATGTTCGTGAAGCCATTGACAGTGATGACCTCATCAGAGCTATATATATCAACCTTATTAAGGCCCTCGACCTGGTCAACCATAAGCTCCTACTTAGCAAACTCCTTGGCCTGGGTTTGTCACAGAAAACATCTGACTAGTTTTACAGCTATCTCCCCAACTACTCCCAGCATGTGAAGACCAATACATCTTTGACCAACACTAGGGGGAGTATCTATTGGTGTCCCCCAGGGCTCCATCTTGGGCTTACTCCTATCTGGCCTCTTTATGAATCAACTGCCTGATGCATGTCAGACAGCCAATGTACTCCTCTATGTCAATTATGTTGTCATCGATTCCAAAAACCCTGAGTTGACAGCCTCAACACCACTCTCTAAAGTAACTTCAGGTCACTAGAAAGCTTATACTCCAATAACAAACTGGTCCTCAGTTACAAAAAACAAACAAAGAAAAAGACAAAAACAAAGAATAATCCATTCTCTAGCCTCCCACAGAAGAGGAAAGTTCCATCCTTTGTCATTTGAAGCAGCCAGGGACAAAAAGTTGGAGAAGTGGAGACCTTGAAGTACCTTGGAGTAACTTTGGATGACACCTTATCTTTTGCCCCCTATGTTAACAATCTAGTGGCCATAACTATCAGAAGACTGGGTGCCCTCTACCATAACTGGAACAATCTCACTGGGGACACTGACCGCCTTATTGTAGCCAGCTCCATTCTGTCAGTTATAAATTTATGGCTTCTCTGCCTATGCAGCTGTCTCTGACATGGTGCTAAACAGTGGAAAGGTAATCTGTAATAAGACGTACCACTTTACACTTGGTGCAGATAACCATACTCATAGTTGTACCCTTTATGCACTCACTAACTTGCTACCGTTACACTGCAGAATAAATCTCCAGAACTGCTTGCTAGCCAAAAAGGTGCATCTGGGACTAACACCCCCTGCTTTAACAAACTGCCTCTGTACCATCTCCAACCAATACAACACCAGGCATATAGCCGGGAATGCCCTTAAGCCTCCTATCTGGCGTACTCAACTGGGCAAGCAGTAATTTGCTGTCAGAGCCACTAACTGGTTAAACAAACTGCCTGCTACTCTGCTAAATCTCCCCTAAGTTAATCAGTTTAAGAAATCTTTGTGGCCTGCCTGTGCAGTTCAATACAATAGTAACCATTAAACTGTTTTATTCAGTTTCTTTATGTACATACCCTGTGAGTTTTTATACAATAATCTGTATGACTTTTTCAAAATTGTATGTAATTGATCTGTCTTAAGTGTTTTGAGCCCGACTTAACTGCATTTCCTCTGGAACTGCTTATTGAACTTGTATTGTGTTTTGTGGCTATGTATTTGATGTGGAACCTTTGCAAATGAGCCCTTGTGCTCAATGGTAATTTCCGAAGTTTTAAATATATAAAAATAAATAAACATATGTAATTCTGATATCACACAGGTTATGGTAAGGCCTTTGACGAAGAGGGAGAACAGGCTAGGTCCAAAGACTGAGCCTTGGGACATCCTGGAGTTAACAGGTAGAGGTGATAGGAGATTGCCTACCTGGAGTGACTGTTGCCAGTCAGTGAGGTACCATACGATGTCATACACCTGGAATAAACTCTCTTTCCACAGTTTTTGTAGTGATATCTTGCAGAATACTGCAGGAACCAATGTAATCCAATGGCAGTTACTCCAATTTGTTATGCAGTGGGCTGAGACTAAACAATAGGATCAGAACCACAGTGTTGGGCAGTCCAACCTTATATGTTAATATGCTACTGACACCACTTTTACACTCTAAGAGTTGTCTCACAGACATTCTTAGGTTATGAGAACTGTGAACCTAAAGTGGGTGGTTCTAATACCCTAAGAATGTAAGTGAGACCACTCTTAACAACTGCAAGAATGGTCTCAGTGGTGGTATTAATATATTGTTGATTGAGCTTAATCAATAACATATACATTTAAAAGACAATTTACTAAACAGTCCCATTTCCAGAGCAGCTGCATGTGAGACAGTTTTCACAGAATAACAGTGTCTCACACACAAAGGAAAGGGATGCTCTGATTGGTCGGGAGCACTCCCTCAATCTATAATATACAACTTATCAAAGAGTATTGGGTTGGTCACAGTATCAAAGTGCTTAGCAAAGTCAGTGCACATAACAGTGATGATCTGTCCCTGAGTCACCATTTCAGGATGACACTGGCGATAGTTAGGAGGGAGAAGACTGTGGAGTGGGCTTTCTGGAAGCCTGACTGGAAGGAGGAGTAGAATGCAAAGAATCAAGGAAGGTGAATTACTGAAAGAGGACTAACCTCTCCTGGAGCTTAGCTAAAGCTGGAAGGAAGGAGATAGGATGGTATTTCTCTGGGGTAGAGACGTCATCCCCCCCTTCCCCTCATGGAACAGGAGGACTTTTGCCTGCTGTCAAACACAGGAAACAGCCTTAGCTTAAAGGATAAATTTCAAAGTATAGTAAGAGAGGCAACTACTGTGGGATGCAGAGGTGGAGTTCTGGGTACAGGCAGTCAGGGTTGTGACCATTGTAGGGGTTTAGAGAATGTAGAGTTGTCATATTATTAGCTGAAATAATGAGGGGGAAAGAGATGATAGGCAATAGAAGGTAGTGGTGGTGGGGGTGGGGGGGTGGAATTCATGAGCAACAGTTAAGAAGGAAGTACAGTACAGGTGGTAAAATACTGATTGAAGTCAGCTGTGACTACAGAGGGGGTGGAGAGAGAGGCTGAGCAGCCACCTGGCATTGGTACTGGAGAAGTTTACTGGCTGGGTGGAAGGGGGGGCAAGATGGAGAGAATGACCTCCCAGAATTTGTTTGGAGAGCTACACCTGTATTATTCTCAGGGTCGTGTGCTTACTGTGATTCTGCAAGTGTGGCAACAGCCTAAAATGGCATAAATATTTGTTTGTTAGCAGCTCCATTACACATACTCACCCCCAAGGGAGGTTCCGTTGCATTGCAGCAATCAGTGAGGCAACCCCTGTATAAACCACTAGCTCTCATCCTTAAAGCTGATGGCCATTATGACCTTCTGCAAACACTGAGAAAATATCACGATGTCTACTCTATGGAAAAAGAGGTTCTATTTGCTGATTATATCTTTTATTTATGCATATCTATTTATTTATTTTCAGTTTAGGATTACATTCCTTTGAGCCGAGGGGCTCCTTTACAAAGGTTCCAAGTCAAAGAAAAAAAAAATACAGGACAATACATTGGTCACAGATAGTTGCAAGTAGACAAGACAGCAAATACAGAAAAGGTTACATGGCAATTTCAGTTACAGAAATGCTTGGGAGAAAACAGCACTCCAGGAGTGCGGTACAGTATACAATTTAAGGTCAGAAGACTCTCGGGTTACTGAAGTAAATAGCGTTGATATATTCACAGTCAGAGGAGGGTTTGTCCAGGGTTCAGCAGAGAGACATAGAATTAAGGGGAGTAGTAGGGATGGGGTTGGGGGTGGTGAATGTTCTAAGGTGGAAGGGGTGGGATGTGACAATACACTGGAGAAATGGAGTGAGCTCTAGTGTTAAACTAGGGTAGCCCGAGTCTATATGGGCAACAACAAACATTTTCATGGGCTAGGTAGGAGCGGAGCCCACTTTTAAATGGGCCAATCTTACTGCATTCGATAAGAGAGGCAGGGAGGTCATTTATCCACTTAGGTCACCAGTATGATAGGGATCTCTGAGCAAATGTAGTGTGCTTAAAGGGCACCAGTAGACCCCGTTTGGTTGCACTTCTAGTGTTTTTAGTGGCTTGGGCACAATTTAACAAATTAGCATTGGATTCAGGTGTCAGTCCTAGGAGTGATTTTTTCCCCACCAGGCAGGCCTGATGCGAGATGGAGTGGGAGCCATCCAATCTCTTGATATAGTACACAGGTGTGGGTCAAGTAATCTGCCCCAAGGACCAACCTACAGACCTTATTAAAGAGGGTTCTGATCCTTTTCAGTGTGATGTCCAAGCCAGCTCCGTAGATCACCAGCCCATAGTCGATAGAGGACAATACAGAGCTGCATGTGACCAATCTCAATACATGTCTGTGGTGGTAGAATACACCTAGCTTTGTATTTACGGATTTTACAACTTGGTCAATATGCATGGAGAAGGTGAGGATGTCACCTAGGTGAACACCCAGGTTTTTAAATGTGCTGACTTGCTCTAGTGTTTCCCCTTTTTGGCTATGGATTAACAACAGACCATACTTTCTCTTGTTATGAGGCATTGTATTTAAGCAAGTAAGTAAGTAAAACTTTATTTATAAAAAGTGCCTTTCTGAAAATCAAGGCGCTTGTACAATACAGAGAATAACTGCAATCAATATAAACAGATCCAACAATTTAAAATTCAATAAATACAGCAGTGGCCTAAAAATCAGAATACTCTAGGCTGAATAAATAAGTTTTAAGTGCAGCTTTAAAGCTTTGGACAGTAAAGCAATCTCACACCTGATGAGGCAGAGAATTCCACAGGGTCGTTGCCATAAAACTATATGCCCGAGTCCCAGATGTCTTGAAATGAACCCTGGGAATCCTCTAGCAATCCCTCACCGGTGGATCAGAGGGAGCGGGTGGGGCAGCAGGGGCAAAGAAGATCTTGCAAGTAACTAGGTCCGTGATTATGTAGGGCCTTATAGGTCAACAAACCGACCTTGAAGGTGATCTGCCACTGTATTGGCAGCGAGTGCAGTCCACGGAGCACAGGTGTTATATGACTGGTCCTAAAAGTACCAGTCAACAGCCTAGCTGCCGCATTCTGCACTAGCCGCAAGCGGCAGCTATCAACCCCCGGTAGCCCTAGGTAAAGGGCGTTGCAGTAGTCAAGGTGGAAGGTAACGAAGGCGTGTGCATTGTGATGAGCATGTCTTTGGTCTTTTTGTAGTTGAGCAAGAGTCTATTCTGCATGAACCACATTTCTAGCATTTGGAAGTTGGCTTGTAGTTCCGTTTTAATTTTGAACAATTCCCCTGACAGATACTAAGATGACGGCATCATCAGCATAGAGTAGAAGAAGAAGAATCAGCATTTATATAGAGCTTTTCATACACAGTATCCCAAAATGCTTTACAAGCAATGCTAGACTGGTAGTGAAGTGACTGAATGTGTGGTGGCGGCCCTATCGCACATCATTACTCACACACAGCCCGGATAATTGCATGAACCGGTTTTATGGGAAGGGGAATGTTGGCCAGGACACCGGGAATGCTCCCTGCACTTTGCAAAGAGTGCCCTGGGTTCTTTTACTTCCACCTGGACACACACCAGGACAACACCAGGATGGGTAGAAGGGACCTCGGTTTAACATCTTATCCGAAGGACGGCACACCCCAGCAGTACAGCACCCCCAATACTGCACTCGGATGCCAGCGATTTTTAGGTGCAAGTCCAATCCTGGTGTGGGACAAGACCCCACAACCTTCTGGTCCAGAGGCAGATGTGCTACCAACTGAGCCACGCTGAGCACCATATAAGCCAGGCAGATGTAAGATAGGGAATTAATGAATAGGTGGAATAGCAGGGGACCAAGTATTGAACCTTGGGGGGACTCCAAGGCTCACTTCCTTTGGTTCTGAGAATTTTCCACCAAGTCACACACATTGCGATCTGCGGGAGAGATAGCTGTCAAACCAGGCTACCATGTCGGGAGACAGACCAATGGATAGTAGGCTGTTTAGTAGGAATTGATGGTTTACTGTGTTGAACGCTCTAGCGAGGTCTATGAAGATAGACCCCACTGCCATTCCAGTGTCCAATGTATCCTATAGTTGTGTGGTGTAGTCGACCAGTGCAGTCTGGGTGCTATGATTGTTTTGAAACCCATGCTGTTGTGCACATGGGAGATTGTATTTATCCAGGTAGTTTGTTAATTGATCTGATACAATCCTTTCCAGGGCTTTAGATGGGGGGAGGTAGTATGGATATTGGCCTGTAGTTTGACAGATTGGTTCTGTCACCACTTTTAAAAACAGGGGTGATGAGTGCTGACTTCCATTTGTCCGGTAACACTCCTGTTCTTAGAGCTGTATTAAAGATTTTAGTAAGGGGCGCAGCCAGCTCATCCAGGGTGACGGCAACCATCTTCGTATCATTGTGAAATAGAAAATATGTTAGTACCTACTGCAAAAACACCAAAGTGCAGGACTTCTGTGTCTGTGTCTAATGTAAAATGTTCCAGCTGCTCTATAGGCTCACTGCAGTCCACACAGGAAAGGAAAGAAAGAAATGCAGAAATGGCACTGATGTAAACTGCACAACTGGTGTTGAAGAGAGCAAGCAGAAGGGAGCCACTGGAGCTGCACTGCAGCACAAACCAGATGTAGGGCCTTGGGGACAGCTTGGGGGGGGCCTGGGGGAGTCTCCCCCAAGTGGCTGCCGGAGGTGTCTGGGATCCGGGTGCTGACATCAAGGACATGCCCTGGGGTGAAATGGGAACTTGAACGGGGGTTGCCATGTCTAGTTCCCATACCCAAGGGCTTCACCTTAGAGTGTGGGCAGATAGCTGGTCTGGTTGCCCCACCTCATCCTACTCAGGCTGTGCCGTGCAATGCCAGGTCGATGAGAACCAAGACTGCCATAATGGCAGACTTGATATCCTCGGTTGACCTGGCTTGCATCATGGACACCTGGCTGGATGAAAATGCTGCTCCCATTTTGGAGGCGGCGGTGCCAGCTGGGTACTCCATGATACATAGCCTGATGAAGGATCACAGAGGTGGGGGTGGCCATTTGTTTTAAATCTAGCCTGAACCTCACAGTGCTGTCTGTGGGTCCTACATGGTCCTTTGAATGTGTGGCTGCCCGAGGTGGTGTTGGCACAGGCTTCAGGGTCCTCCTGCTTTATCATCCCCAGGTTTTTTATGGGAGGTCAAAGAGCTCACACCGGCCTGGTGTTGGAGTCCCCCAGGTTGTCTATTCTGGGGGAGTTCAATGCTTGGGTCGATGGAGGACGCTCAAAATTTGGAACCGACCTCCTTGGGAGCATGGGGGCACTGGGCCTGACACAAAAGGTAACAACAGCAACACACACGGATGGCCACACACTGAACCTGTTTTTTTCTTCTGGTTTACATATTATTGACCTTAGTGTAGATCTGGTGGTTTGGTCAGATCACAGCACCGTGGGATTCACGTTTAGAGCCCCCCCCAGATGGTCCTGTTCCTGCAGAGATGGTCCAGTACTGGCCATTAAGAGGAGTATCCTCAGTGGACTTGGTGGTACTGGACCTAGCGGGTGTTGGGACGGCTTGTGCGATTGGGGTCGGAGGAGGCAGTGGTGGAGTATAATGAGGCTGTTAGTGTGGTCTTTGACTCAATCGCACCCTTGCGTGTCTAGCCCCCATCTACTCCTTGGAGACCTCCTTGGTATGATGAGGATCTCTGAGGTTTAAAGACTAGGGGATGGAGGTTAGAGAGGTGCTGGAGGAGATCTGGCTTGGTGGAGGACAAATTGGCCCTGAAGTCACATTATGCTGACTATCAGGGGGCAATCTCCCAAAAGAAGGTGGCATTTCTGTCTAGGGAGATTGCTGTGGCAAGAAACAAACCAGCTCAGCTCTTCTGCATGGTGGACAGGGTTTTACATCCAGCCTGTCTATGTGCTGGGGGGTTCTAGCACTAGGTATGAGGAGTTGGCCCTGTTTTTCACTGACAAGTTGTCCTCTATAAGGGCTGAGGTCTCATTGAGTGTCTCTCGAAAGGGATGCAGGGTCCAGCCTGAGTTGTGTTGGAACACTCCTCCTGTCTGGGATGAGTTTGGGCTAGTTGGGGTTGGGGTCGGGGAGGTGGTGAAGATAATCTCAAAGCTGTGGCCTACACAGTGTGATTTAGACCCAGGTCCAACCCGCCTTTTGGTTGAGTGTTTGGATCTGATTGGACCTGTGGTTGCTGAGGTCTTCTGGAGTTCATTGAGGAGCGGGATCTTTCCATTGGCCCTAAAAGAGGCCTTGGTTAGACTCCTTTTGAAAAAGCCCTCTCTGGACCCGGACTGCCTCAGCAACTACAGACCCATCTCAAACCTCCCATTTTTCGAGAAGGTTATAGAAAAGGTGGTGTCTATGCAACTTGAGAGATATCTTGCTGCTTCCTCTGCCCACGAGCCTTTCCAATCTGGATTCCGGGCAGGGCACAGTACAGAGACTGCCCTGGTGAGGGTGTTAAATGATCTCCTGATGGCAAGAAACAGGAGGGACCATACCATCCTGGTACTCCTGGACCTCTCTGCGGCATTTGACACCGTGAACCATGAGGTGTTACTTGACCACCTGCGGTTCTGGTGTGGCCTGTCTGGTAATGTCCTCCATTGGTTCAAGTCATACCTGACAGACAGAGTGCAAAGTGTGACAATGGAAATTGTCTCATCTAACCCGAAGCCTCTGTGCTGTGGTGTTCCGCAGGGTTCGGCCTTGTCGCCTCTATTGTTCATGGTGTACATGGTGCCAATGGGGGACATTAACAGGTGGGGGGGGGGGTGCCCCTAGCCCCCACTAGACAGGTGAAGAATTTGGGAGTGATACTGGATGACAGCCTGACACTTGATGCTCAGGTGTCGGCCATGGTGAGAAGCGGTTTTATCATCTCAGGAATATTGCCCAAATTCAAGCCCTGATCCCGCCTGATGACCTGCCCACACTGGTGCATGTTTTCCTCACTTCCAGGTTGGACTACTGCAATGCCGTATACCTAGGGATATCTGGAGGCAACCTCCACAGACTGCAGCTGGTGCAGAACATGGCGGTGAGATTGTTGATGGAGGTGAAAAGGTGTGAACATATCACCCCGGTCCTCCGCAGACTGCACTGGCTGCCAATCTAGTGGAGGGTTGTCTTCAAGATCGGGCTGTTGACCTATAAAACCCTGAACAAAAGGGGTCCTGTCTATCTTCAAGATCTCCTTGTCCCCTACCGTCCAGTCTGGGCCCGCTGTTCTGCCTGGGGAGGCCTCCTGGGAGTTCCCAGGGTTAGGTTGTGGCATTCTGGGGATAGAGCATTCTCGGTGGCCGCATCTACCCTGTGGAACTCCTTGCCTGGTTATTTAAAGGAGGCCCCATTGGTAGAAGCCTTGAAAAAGGGCCTTAAAACATTTTTATTTCAGCAAGCATTTTACTGAGTATGTTTTAAAGCTATTTGGATTTACGGGGTGGGTAGATGACTGCATGCTCCCAGTGGTATTTTTTATTTTTATATTGTGCTTGTTTGAAATCTCATATATTGTGCAGCACCCAGAGTCTTTGGAGATGGGCGCTTTAGAAATAAAATATCTATCTATCTATCTTACACCTAGGCTTCAAGCATCTAGGTGAGAGGGCAATCATTGGAGCAGAATTTCTTTGTAAACTGGAACTTCTGATCACCAAGTAGGAAGGGAGGAAGGGGGAGGAATCCACAGGAGTGCCACTGCTGTAAACCAGTACTGGGCAGATGGAAGGGAGCCTTGGGAGGATAAAACAGATTGTAGCAAACAAATAAATACACCTTCAATTCCCTCGTGTCCTACCCTGAATCCAAATTATGGTGCTGGAACTGCTTTGCAATGCCATTTCTGCACACCTGTTGAACTGCCCATGACTGCCTTTTTCTGTTCAATATTTTGGGAAAACTAGAACTGATTTTGGGGATCAGTTGAATTGCCTCACAATATAAGGCCCATCACTGATTTGCCACTGGATCATTGCATAATAGCTCATAATCTGGCCTCATCATACAGGGAGTCCTGCCATGGGATATCACTCCAGACTGTCACAGTGTACACGGGCCCTGATTACACTGCATTTAATTTGCCTTGATATCCCTAATAACCTTGGTACTGGGGTTACAAAGTTCCTCTTATCCAAGCAAGTCCCTAGAGGAGCTCAAGGCCTTGAGAAGGTACCAAGTTGAGTCACAAGCCCTGAGGAGGGAGAAGAGCTCTGTTATAACAAAGAGGAGGTGGTTACCATACACTCAAAATTTCTTGAGGAGGACAAGCTTATCCCAGGCACTTATTAATGTAGAGCCTTTATATAGAACAATCTGTGAAAAAACGGGCAGTCACACTCACTGAGCAAGACTGGCGCTGCCTTCTATTGCAAGAGCAGTCTGATCATGAAATGGGGTGGACTGGAAAACAGCAGTACAGTGTTGAGCAAGGTAATTTCTTTTTAATCTTACGTGAGGAAAAACATAAAAACTGAGTTAACTATCCATCTATCGACCATATCACATCTAAAGCAACACTACCACACATAGTCTTTCTGTAGTGCTCCACATTGTCAATGGGTTGTTAGGACATAGAGTGTGGGTAATGTGCACCCCTACTAGGGGATATGGCACAGCCCAAGGCTGCAAACCAACATAGAATTCTGAGCACATGAACATTCTGGACAGTAGCAGTTCTCCAGTCTTTGCTGTGCCATTGAAGGGGAAGCAACATAGAAGGTCTTCTGAAGATTTCTCTGAAGAAAAATTGTAGGGCTTCGATGCTGCTAAGCAGGTTTGGGCTACCTGGTGACAGGGAGCACCCCTAAACTTAAACTCATGCTTGCTAAGCTGTGGCTTTCAAATTGACTAACCTGCCTTTTCCCCTCCATTTCCACTGCCTGTCTTTCCTTGGACTAGGGGCCCCGTTCTGCCACAGTATTTTAAGGGTGTTTATTTTGTTCTTTTATCAGGTCTCTGATTCCCTTTTCATTTTGGGGGTGATTGTTAGGGTCTAGTAGTCAGGTTGACTCATTTTTTTTTCTCCCTAGTGTCTATTCTGTCATCAACACCACACCCTTCCAGGACTGTATGAGGTCTGTTATTTTACATTGCCTGTTCCCTTGGTGCTTAACCCTGCTTTTGGCGTGAGGTATTGTATTTTTTCTTTTACTGGGCCTATGTGTTGTGTGTGCCTGCTTGCCTGAGCCTGAGGTTCTTCCCTGAGGCTCATTTTTTTTTCTTGCCTTTAGTGCTTCCTTTTGGTTGCTGATTTTATTTCTAATGGCTCAGGCCAGTTGCCAGCTGGGCTTTGTCAGGTTCAAAAGAACCCCCCCACCCCCCTTTTTGAACTTCCTTCATTTTTTTTTTTTAAATGTTCCTGTCCCTTTAAATATCTGTTAGTGCAGAGAATCATGCTTCTGGGTGCTGCCTGGCTGCTTGCAGCATAACGGGGGTGAGTAGTGAACCAGACGAGCACTGGGGACATGACGGAAGGGCGGGGTGTGTGACAGACATGAGTAAAACAAAGCACCCAACCAGCTGATTGGCTGTCAGGTGACTATTTACAATTTAGAAAATGGGTAAAACAGATCCTCGGTTCTGACTGGCTCAGAAACTTGTTTAGGTGGGCATTTATGAGACAACAATGCCCACCTAAAACAAGGTTCCTGCACCAAGTGCCCCATTACCCATTCAAGTCCCTGTGCCACCTTCAAAATGAAACTATAATAGCACCATTTTTTCCTCTCGCTTACTGGGCGAGGTAATGAGCTGGCAACCCCCCGCCCCACACACACACATACATACACACGCAGATACACACACACCACCAGAATAGCAACAAAAATATACCATTGGCACACACTGTACCACTTTTTTATGCCATTTTCCCATTGAGTCAAAAAAAAAAAGAACAGCTTTCATATTTATAGTAGTGTTGCTAGCACGTCGCATGTGCAGTGCTACTATAATGCACTACGCATGTTCCTTCCAACATCAGCGTGGCTGAACCCCTGCTAAATCAAAACAAAAGCTACAAAGATTTGTTTTATTTTTGTTAAACTTAAATCGCCTCAAGGAACTCCTGATTGCAGACTTTGTCCTGCAAGTCGCCATCCTGAGACCCATCCACCGCCTAGCCCTGTTCCCGCACAACTCTGACTGGATTCTTGCCCACAATGCATTTAAGAAAACAAAATAAAAACTAAAGAAATAAAATGGACCATCAGCGAGTGTCAGGGGGAGTGGAGTAACAGTCCCAGAAATGACAGTTTAAGACAACAATAAGGAAAAGACATACAATTTACTGAAAGTGTAAAACTGTACATTAAAGACTGCAGTGCCCTCTACTGGCAAATATACCAGTAAAGGGACTACTTTACTAACAAAGCCAAGTTAAACAGATTTGTACTCACCTTGTAGTCATTTTTTTCCATTTTTTTTTATTTTAAAAAAAATCCACATGTAACCTATTTTCTAAGTGCAATAATATCCTCCAGGGTGGGTAATATTGTGCTATACCTGCCTTTCCAGGGGCTATAAGGCCCTCTGACTGCGGTGCCGGGCCTCATTATGTCCCTGGGTGGGCAGGTATAGCCCAATACTGCCCATCCTGTCGGGTATTATTGCTTGCATTCATTATCTTGTGCTGGAAGTGGGGCTTTGCGGGCATTTCAAACTTACACCTTATGTGCATGCAGTGAGAAAAGTGCTGCCATTTTCAAGGCACAGAATTAGTTTTCAGATTCAGATGGGAGACAGACCAGGTTGGGAACTGGCATCGGAGGATTCAAGTACTGCAGCAGTTAAGTGTTTTTTTTTTTTTTTTTTTAAAGATCACGTGCAACGGTTTTTACATATTTTTTATAAAAGCTTGAAAAGTTGAAATTCAAGTCCTTATGTCATGATTAGTGTTTCCTGAGAATTTCATGCTGTTTGGTTTTGTAGTTTTCTTTAAATCAGCATTTGTTAACTTGCTCTACAGTAGCTGAAAACAGTGGAGTTATTTCTGTCCTCTCAGTCAAACGTAGAGTGCAATGACATCATTTTGGAGTAGCTTGCTGTTTCAGATTCCCAATCAGAGCAGTAGTTTGTAGAGTTAAGGGTTTGCTGAGCTCTCCAAGTTTCTTACAAACTGTAAGATAGATGTTTAGATAGATCCGTTTAAAATATAACATTATCTTCTCATAAAAAGCTGATCATTTTAATTTCAAGGCTGAACTTGAAGTAGTGGAAATCTTTCTCTGAGAAATTAGCTTGTCTGTATCACAGCTGTCAGTTCTTTCTAATCAAAACTCAGATTGTTTTTCTAACTATATAACACGGCTATTAAATGTATATAAAAATAAATCTAAATTGTGTTCATTCACAGCAACAGTTTGTCTTTGATGTAGCCTCCATAAATAGATTTCATGTAAGAACATTTTCTTTTCATGTCAGATTGACAAACAGTACATGTGCTTGAAATACTGTAGCAGAGTGTGACAGGCACCTGTCAGAACTCACAAATTTCAGTTCTTTGGTGGTTTCTGTGTGAAAATACATTGTTAGGTGCAACTAGAAACATTATGTGGCATCTTGATGCACCATGTTTCTGCCTCAAAGCTGAGGCAGATGCAGCCTACTGTCACCTGTCCCTGCCCCACAAGCCCCCTTCCTTCTGCTCCACATTTGAAGCTGCTGCATCCTGCTTTCCACCATCTTCTCCCACACAGTCAATGATTGTGCACCCTGCTGCCTCCATCCCCTGCCTAAAGAATCAGGGCTGCTGTACCCTGCCTCCCCCTGCCCAAACAATTGGGGTTGCTGCATCCTGCTGCTCTCCCCCACACCCTCACAGTTAAGGAAGCTGAACCTGTTGCCCCGTGTTCCTGTCTCCACAGTCAGGGCTGCTGTGCTGTGCTGTGCTATGCCATAGAGTGCCAGGTTCCCTGCCTCCACAGCTGGGACTGCTGTACCATGCTGTCCTAGCCACCAGAGGTGGGGCTTTTGCTACATCCTGCTATTCACTTCCATTGCCCCAAATGGTCAGGGCTGTTGCAGCATGTGTACCCCATCTCATAGTCAGGGCTGCTGTACCCTGATGCCCCCTGTGTTCTGCACCACAGTCAAGGCTTCTGCACCATGCTGTTCTCTATCCCCTGTCACCAGAGATAGGGCTGCTGCACCCTGCTCCTTTCTACACAGTTGGGGTTGCTATGGCCTGCTGTGCTCTAGAGATCCATGCCTCTGCAATTAGGGCTGCTGCACCATGCTGCCACTTGCCACAAGATTCAGGGCATTTGCTGCACCCTGTTGCATGCCTCTACAGTTGAGGCAGTTGCACCCTGCTGTCCCCCCTACCACCATAGTCAAATCTTTTGCTACACCCTGCTTCCCATATCCCTTGTCCCAAACAGGCATGACTGCTGCACCCTGTCCCACAGTTTGGGCTGCTGTATCCTGTTGCCACCCTTATCTCCTGCCTGAACATTCAGGGCTGCTGCACCATGCTGCTCTCTGTCCCCACACCCACAGTCAAGGCCATGGCACCCTGTTGCCCCCTGTTCCTATCTCCACAGTCAGGGTTGCTATGCTGTGCTACACATTACAGTCTCATGCTGCCTTCATCCACAGTTGGGGCTGCTGAACCCTGCTATGCACTTCCATTGCCCCAAATGGTCTGGGCTGCTGCACAATGTGCACCCTGTGCTATTGTCAGGGCTGCTGTACCCTGATGCACACCTCTGTCCTGTCCCACAGTCAGGGCTTCTGCCCCATGCTGTCCTTTGTCCCCTGCCACCATTGTGCCTTGCTGCACCACAGAGCCCCTTGTCTCCACAGGCAGGGGACAGGGTGCAGTAAATTCCCTTACTCTTGTGCTGCAGCCTTCCCGAACAGCTGGGGTTGCTGCACCCTGCTACCCCCTCTCTCTCACCCTCACAATCAGGGACACTGCACATGTTGCCCCCTGTTCCTGTCTCAGCAGGGTGTAGCAAAGGATCTGACTCTGGTGGCAGGGAGACAGCAGGGTGAAACTGCCTCAACTGTGGAGGTATGCAACAGGGTGCAGCAAATGCCCTGAATCTTGTGTCAAGTGGCACCATGGTGCAGCAGCCCTAACTGCAGAGGTATGGCGCTCTAGGGTACAGTAGGCCACAGCAACCCCAACTGTGTAGAAAGGAGCAGGGTGCAGCAGCCCTGTCAGTGGTGACAGGGGATAGAAGACAGCATGGTGCCCTGACCATTTGGGACAATGGAGGTGGGTAGCAGGGTGCATCAAAAGCCCCACCTCTGGTGTTAGGGCAGCATGGTGCAGCAGCCCCAGCTGTGGAGGCAAGGAATCTGGCACGCTAGGGCTTAGCACAGCACTGCAACCCTGACTGTGGAGACAGGAACGGGGCAACAGGTGCAGCATCCCTAACTGTGAGGGTGGGGGAGAGAGGGCAGCAGGGTGGGAGGGTGCAGTAGTCCTGATTCTTTAGGCAAGGGATGGAGGCAGCAGGGTGCACAATCCCTGACTGTGTGGGAGAAGACAGTGGGCAGCAGGGTGCAGCAGCCTCGAATGTGAAGCAGAAGGTAGGGGGCTTGTGGAGCAGGGGACTGGTGGCAGTAGACTGTAGCTGCCTCAACTGTGGGGCAGAGACATGGCGCATCGGGAAGCCACATAGTGTTTTTAGTTATACACATACATGATGTATTTTCACACAGAAACCACCAAAGAACTGAAGTTTGTAAGTTCTGACAGGACATGTGCTTGAAATACTGTAGCAGAATGTGACAAGCACCTGTTTGTTAATCTGACATGAAAAAAAATGTTCTTACATGATTATATTTATGAAGGCTATATCAAAAAAAAACTTTCTGTGAATGAACGAAATTTAGATTTATTTTATATTCATTAAACAGCCCTGTGTTACATAGTTAGAAAAAAAATTGAGGTTTGATTAGAAAGAACAGAGCTGTGATACAGACATGCTGATTTCTCACAGAAAAGATTTCCACTACTTCAATTCGCATTGAAACTAAAATGAACAGCTTTTTAAAGGAAGAGAATTATACTGTATATTTTAAGCTGATCTATCTAAACACAAACCAGAGACTGGGGTTGTAAGAAACCTGGAGAGCTCAGCAGACCATAAATTCTACAGAGTACTGCTCTAATTGGGAATCTGAAACAGCAAGCTACTCCAAAATGATGTAATCGCACTCTAAGTTTGACTGAGAGGACAGGAATAACTCCACTGTTTTCAGGCACTACAGAGCAAGTTAACAAATGCTGATTTAAAGAAAACCACAAAATCAAACAGCGTGAAATTTTCAGGAAACACTAATCATGATACAAGGACTTGAACTGCAACTTTTTAAGCTTTTATTAAAAATATGTAAAAACCGTTGCACATGATCTTTAAGGCAGGGAGAGAAGTGCACAGTGGATATTACACAGATGTCCACTGACTCAGAGTATCAAAGACCTTTAGGGAGCCAGGGGCAGTGGACACTGTGTGCTAGTGTTTTCTGAAGCTGTAAATTTAATTTGTGTTTTTGTTTGTGCTGAAACCTTTAGGTCAGGAATTGGGCTTTAAGGAGGGGGTAGGGGGGAGTGTGACTTCTGTTTGTCCCAGAATAATGGTGCACACATATAGTATATCACACCCAAGAGAGTGTTGTCCTCAACTGTGTTTACCTCTCTGCTGCTCGTTTTTTTATTATGGGACTTCCTTAACCACCAATAAATCTATAGTTTAAACCACAGTTTTTGTAAGCAGCAAATTGTCCCGACTCCCTAGCTCCCTCCCGGACTCCAAGGCTCAGCTTTCCATTACACTGTTCTTAAGGTAAGGCTACTTGAAGTCTTTTTTAGGGCCTTAATAATAATTGCCAGGATTAAAGGGTCTGTTTAGGAAGGGAAACCTGTAGCATTTGTCTTATGTGCACATCAGTATTTATCGTTTCTTATTTCAACTGTGCATTTGTGCCGTAAACAACATATAGCCACAGAAAGCTGGTTATGAGTGATTCTTTAGTTAATGTTTGAAACTTGGCCCCCCTCCTTGTCCTGATTTGGTAATTGTATGATATCTGTGAGCATTAAAACTTATATCCCCTCCAGTTACACTAATTGCAGTCTCTATTCAGTACAGTTTATAACTTACTAATTTTTTTGACTATAATAATTACTTTGTACCAATTCTGATGTAAATATAATTATGTGATCATGATTTTATTGCCTACCTTTCCTCTCTACCCCCCACCCATTACTACATACTCATGTTTTTTGTTAATGTGCAGCATTTGGGGATAAACTTGCATGAAATACTCTACCACCACAATTGGGGGACTACTTGAAGAAATTATAAGGTGTCAGAAAGAGTTGTTTGGTGTAAAAGGTACATTCTGAAGGAGCTGGCTTTGAATCTATGTCTGATAATTGTGGTGGTCGGGGTGGAAGCAAACTCCTTTATATTGAGTTGAACTAGAGTCTGGTGCAGGAGGGTGGGGGAATCTATGCCTGGTAACCATTGCTCAAGGGAGAGGGTTGACTAACTTGAGTGTTTGGTGCCAGAGGGGACTCAAAACATGTCCGACAGTGACTGTGGGTTGAACCTGTAACTGTGCTCAGTGCTGGTGGTGGAGAGATTTATTACTACCTTACTCCTGACATAGTGCCATGGTGCATTATTTACTCCTTGCCCCCTTCTGCTTCCTCCTCCTCCCTGGTTCCCCAAATGGTACTACGAGTTCCTTGGCATTGTCCCACCCATGTTTGAACTCATTTAGGGTCCTTGTCCCCATTCCAAGGCTTCACTACCTTTTCTGTGAAGAAAAACTCCCTCACATCCTTCCTAATTTGTCTTCCCCTAAGATCCACTCATGCCATCTTATGACTGCACCTCTATTTCTAACAAACAGGTCTTCTCAGTTTCCTCTATTTATGCACCTTATGAACTTAAGTCTTTATCAAGTCCCCCCTTTCCTGTCTGGCCTCCAGTGAGTACATATGCAGGACTTTCAGCTATTCCTCATAGTATTTGCCTTGATGGCCCTGAATTATTTTTGTAACCCTCTGCCAGCCTATCAGTGCCTTCTGTCAAGTGAGATCTCCAAAGCTGGGCATATTACTTCATATGGACCCTCACTAGTGATCTGTATAGTAGTAGTATCACCTCCCCCTCCTACTGTCAAAAGTCTTCCCAGTATACCCCAGCATCCTAGATGCCTTGCATAGGTCTTATTGCACTGGCTGGTGCTTGAGTGAGTCACTGATGAGAACCGGATCCTGCTCCTCTGCCAAAGACGCCAGCGGAACCCCTCCCATCCAGTATTCTGTGCGTGGGTTTTTATTCCCTAAGTGCATTGAGGTGCACTTCTTGACCTTTAATATCAATTGCCTGACCTTTGGCATCCTTTTAAGCCTGTCAAGGTCCTCTGAAGTTCTTTCACCCCTACTTCCCTACCCACCCTGTCTTACAGCTTTCTGTCATCAACAAAGAGACACATCTTCCACTATATCATTAAGGAATGGTGCCCACTGCACAGTAATCAGATAGTTACTAACACCTAATGACCAAAGCTGCAGATAAATGAATGTGCTCATAAGGATATGATACTGTAGAAGTAGGGCAGCAGAAGACCTGGAGGTCCATCATGATTGCTTCCCCCTGGTCTCGGTGGATATATCATTTTATGTCATCCCACATTGAGTTATCAATCTTATTTTTCAACATAGTTATATTTTTTACTATTATGTCTCGAGTTAGTTCGTTCCAGATTTCTGTCACTCTCTGGGCATAGTACTATTTTCTTTTATTAGTTTTAATGATATTAGTATACACACTTCTACTGTGCACATGTGATTTGGAATTTGATGACACTGAAGGCGTGGCATCCTGTTTGTTGCAAATGTTTGTGTGATGGCTTTTAGGCTGTCAACTGGAATCAGTATTTTTTTTTAAACCAGAAGAGACACACTAAGCTGAAAGCTTGTTTACAGGTTCAACCTGGGAGCACAAAGAAGTTAAGTGGCTAGCTCAGGGTCACACAGTATGCAAGTGGGGGCTGTGGGATTAAAACCCAGGTCTCCAGATTTGCAACTCAGAGCCTTAAAGGGCAAGTCTCCCATAGTTTCACACCAATATTTTCCCAATTCCTTATGTGTAACTGTTGTGTGCCTCCTCCAGTTGCCAGCAGTCCTATCGCTGTCCAAATCTAGATTATAAATAAAAATATACAGCCCCCAGAAGTTATCAATGTGTGTGTCCTCCATTTGACCTCCAATGTTGCTGAAGGATAATATCAACAGAGCAACAGATAATGGTACTGCACTAAATGCAGTTCTACCAGTAAATCAAACCCACAATGTTTGGTTCCCCACTTGAGTAATGGAGGAACCCTTTAAGTGTTGTGCACATCCTGAAGTGCAGGTCTAATAGGGACTAGGACCATGTGAGTATGATGCAGCACTGATTTGAAGTATATACAGTATTCTTATAAGGAAGTGCCTGTATGTGTTGTGTTATTGTTTCAGTTAGCAAAAGCAGTTTACCCAATAAATGACTCTGGGTACAGGAAGAGTTTTAAGTGGTATTATACAGCTGTTATATTATGTTCTGTGTGTGCTAGCATTCTCTGTTTGATTGACATCAACAGTGAGAAACAATCTTGCAAATATGCCCCTTTCCCTTTGTAACTAGGCAGTCAGGGATTGGATGGCTACTGTAAGGCAATAATAGTGCAACTATAACAAGGAATAGGTTACCAGGAAAGCATCAGCTGCAGCATATGGAAGAAGGGTAATCTAGTGGTTAAAGCACAGGCACAAGAACTGGGAGACTCTGGTTCAAATCCTACTAGAGTCTCTTACTCTCTAACCCTTAACAAGTTCCCCTAACCTCCTTGGGAACTGTGATGGCCCCTCAGGTCCATGACTTAAAAAGTGCACCCAGGCCGGCTCATCGGCTCAGCAGCTGGATTTCTGCTTGTGACACCGATGACCTGGGTTCGGGAATGGACTCGGGTCATTTGAGAGCTGGCCGGGAGAACGTTGAGCGTCCAGACAGCTCGGCCTCCAGGGGAGGGTGGGGATGTGAGCTGGGCACCTGCTGGCTCTCAGGAGGCCGAAAACATGGCAGAGTGTTAGGGGCTCAAATTTCTGGGGAGGGTGGCAGACATCGGGCGCTCGCCTTTGACGCCAGGTACGTCACTCTTCGTGGGGAGAAAACCGGAAAATGGCTCTCTGGCGAGCCAGATGATGGCTCTCCGGACCCCTCACTGCCGTCATGGCCCCGCGACCTCCCACCCCAGCAGCACCTGGAGCTGATGCCGCAGTGTGCTGGACGACCCCCACCGGTGCCTTCCCTCTCAAAGGAGGGGGACCCACCCGGCGAAGGGTTGTGCCGGGCTACCTCCAGGGGGCTGCAATTTGGGGTTGAGGCAGGTTGTAGGGATGGTGGACAGATGGGGACAGGACATTGAGGGCCCAAAGGAGGTGCTCGTCAGATGAAGCAGAGGAGCATAAAGAGAAAAAAAAAAAAAAACAGAAGTGCCCCCATTGCCATTATAAATTTTAGCAGTTATGTGAGAGCTACAGCACTTCACTTTGAAGGAACTGAGGACAAGCTGTGGCAGACCCCCGCCTTGTAATGCCAGCATTTGAAGTAGGATGTCCCTCACAAATCTGATGCTACACTTCAGCTGCTGTAGGTAAAGAAACTAATCAGTCTCAGTGTTTGTAGTGCTCTGTATTTGCTTAGCTCATTCCTCCCATGTCATATGCATTCTGTGTCTTGGTATTTCTAGGCAGTAACTCAGATTTAAGGAGCATTTGAAATGTAGCACAGTGCACTTTATAAAGTAAGTCATCTAGCTCTCCACTTTCAGGTTGCTGAAATGGGGTGTGTATCATTTGTGCAAAGGAGGAATTCATTCTTGTGTGATCTTTTGGGGAAACTGCCCAGGCCCACCTTGTGAATGAATCTTGTCAATGGTGTTCACCTGGTTCAATACAGGCTGACTGACTGCTTGATTTAGTGACTGCTTGACTGAGTGACTGATTCAGTCTACTGCTCTCCACAACATGTTACAACTGTCTTACAGAGAGAAATGAGTAGTACGAAGAAACAGATTGTGTTTCCTATGAATGAAATACTATTAGGTGTATTATTTGCTCTACACATATAGTATTAAGGCTACAAGTACTACTCCCTGTGTGAGTTGCATGACAGAACTGTCTTAAGCCATTGCAAACTTACACTAAAATCAGGATAGACAGCATTGATACCCTTATGTTTTCTATTGCACTGTTGTTGCAGTGACATCAAGGAATGGGAGGGACTGTATTACAAGTGACTCATGTGCATGTAAATGGAGGCTTGCTTGACACTTCACTACCTTGTGTCAGAGCCTCAGACTTTAGATATGTGTTGCAACAGAAGAAATGACTGATCTCTAATTGACATATGTACAGTAATTGATGTAATGTATCAAAAATATATCAGACACATCAAAATCATAAATATACAGGAGTCTTCTCCTTTAAACCATTGTGCTATACTTTCTCCTTATTTGCAAGGTGCTTGCTCTCATGGAGGAAATGGGGGACAGCACCCCATTAGCATTGTTCATGGTTGTGGAGTGAAGTACCTTGCAGCTATTTCCTGATTGCTGATAATGGCAGTAATTAAACACACCTGGTAATGACCTCAAGGCACTGATACACGCAACTTCTTATTCTAGTATTATAGAAATATAGAAAGTGTCAGCAGAAAAGGACTGGTATGGCCATCTAGTGTGCCCTATTTTCCCTGCCTAACTCAGCACCCTGGACCATGTTTGGTCACAGGTGCCCCTCCCTCCTCCCTTACCTTTGCTTATAATACCTATGACAAGAAGAGCTCCAACTGATGAGTTATTTAGTTTCAAAATAAGCCACAAAATACACAACAGAGCATGTAGTACCCAGGGCTTCTGTGGGCCTAGTGGCCTCCAGACCCCTGCCATTAAGCATGCAGGCACAAGACCAAGTTAGTACTGTACAATACCCAGCCAACTACAGCATCAGACTCTATGTCTCAGGTATAGTTATCAGCATCTTGCTAGCCTCTGGTATGGAATACCTATATGTATTCACCCGGAAGTCAGCCTGATAACAATTTTCTTTAGAGTAAAGGGTATATTGCTGTTTAATTTAGCCTTTGAGGGAGGCTTGTTATTTGGATCAGGCCTGGATACATATTTAAAAATATTCAGGATAAAAAGGGACATTCTCCGGTATCAAAAAAACTGCAAAAGGCCAACCCAACTCCGAAAGGCTGAGGAGGCGGCCGACTGAGGCAGTATCAAGGGTGTTTTCATCCCTTTCAGAATTTGGGAAACCAAAGGAGTAAATGATCCTGCTCTGGGTTCAAGAGCAAAGTGGCAGAGGAGCCTTTGCCTAAAAACATAATGGGGCAGTCGGCCCGCCGGCGCAGCAGTGAGATTTCTGCTTGTGACGCCGGCGACCCGGTTCAGGAGCGAATCCGGGTCATCGGAGGGCCGGCCAGGGGAGTAGGATCGAGCGTCCCGCTGACAGCTCTCCTCTCCGGGAGGGTGGGTAGATTCGGTGCGCTAGGGACCCTGGCAGAGGCCGGGAGTTCCCACGCAGCCGACGCTGATACCCATTGAGGCGGGCAGATGGTGACATCATGGCACGACCCGCCTCCCAGAAAAGCGGAAAATGGAGGAGCTGCCTGCCGCCGCGAATGAAGCTGCTTGGACTTCAATATGCTCCCCAGGCCAAGCCCCGATCTAATGCCAGTGCCTCGGCACTATGCCGGGAGTGCCGCAGGCCCACCGGTGGGGCAAGCCACGGGTATCGAGGCCTGTGGCTGATTTGGGGTGCAGAAGCCGCCGGCCCGTGACCGGGCTGATAAATTGGGTGGCAGGTAGCTCGGGGAGTAAAGAGC
The DNA here is from genome assembly GCA_016271365.2 of Neoceratodus forsteri. Taxonomy (NCBI): domain Eukaryota; kingdom Metazoa; phylum Chordata; order Ceratodontiformes; family Ceratodontidae; genus Neoceratodus; species Neoceratodus forsteri. Next base: position 1,740,823,153 of record CM057449.1, read on the forward strand.
AAAATAAAAAAAAAAATAATAAAAACATAATGGAGGTTCAGGGTGAAGAGGTGGCACATCACAATGAGGGCGTGCAGGCCCATCTCTGCCCCCCTTCCCCTTGGTGGAAGACTGCAGAATTTTTACACAAGATGGGACCAGATAACGTCAGATGCTTGGGTCCTGGAGATTATGGCATTAGTCTATGCAATAGAGTTTGCAACCATCTCCTCAAAGGACAATTTCTAATGTCCCCTGTACTAAAGGATCCAGTGAAGAGACAAGCAGTGTCTCAAGACATTAGATCACCTCAAACAAATGGCAATTATTACGGTGCCTCCTAATGAACAAGGCCAGGGACTCTACTCAATTTATTTTATGGTTCCCCAAAAATCTGGGTGTTTCAGACCTATCCTGGACCTGAAACTCCTAAATAAATTTATTCACCACACGTCCTTCAAGATGGAGTCCTTATGGTCAATCATCCAGGCTGTCCCGCTGGGGGATTGTTTAGCATCCATAAATCTGATGGATGCATATCTCCATATTCTTATTTGGCAGGCTCATCAGAGGTTCCTCAGGTTCAAGGTCCAGAAGCAACACTTCCAGTACAGGGACCTTCCCTCTGGGCTGGCAAATGCCCCTAGAGTATTCTCAAAGGTGCTCATAGTCCTGGTAACACAACTTCAGAAGGAGGGACACCATGTCTACCCTTACCTGGACAACTTGCTCATTTGAGTGCCTTCTGCCACACTGGTGAGGGAATAAGTCACCAGGACCCTGGAGATTTTGGAATCCCACGGTTGGATAGTCAATTGGAACAAAAGCTCTCGCAACCAATCTTAGACCTTGAAGCACCTGGGAGCAGTGTCCGAGATGAATGAGGGGAAGGTCTTCCTCTCGGTAGCCAGGAAGGATATCTTAATATGAGAGGTTCAGAGGTTGAGGCACCAATCGTTGACTTCAGCTCACAGTCTACGATGGATTCTTCGTCTCATGATGGCAACAATAGAACTAATTTCATGGGCTTGCTTACATATGCAACTCTTTCAGACCAAGTTGCTGGCAGCCTGGGACCAGACCTTGGAAGGTTATCAGACATTCCAATTTCCCCACCCCTGCAACTATCACTGAATTGGTGGGTGAGTTCAGAGAACCTAAGCAAGGGGTCTCCCTTGGAAGTCCCCTCAGTGTTGATCCTGACAATCAATGCCAGCTTGTCAGGCAGGGGTGCAGTTCTGGACCAGCTTCCCATTCAGGGGTCTTGGTCTGCTCTGGAACAGCACCTGCACATTAACATCCTAGAGATATGGGCTTCACTCCTCACTCTCCTTCATTTACACAAGCTGGTACAGTCAAAAGCTGTGAAAATAAGGTCAGCCAAGGCAGTCATGGTGGCGTACATAAACAATCAAGGCGGCACAAAGAGAAGAGAGGTGCTAAGAGAAGCAACTGATCTGCCACTGTGGGCAGAGGAGAACCTTCTCTCTCTTTTGGCAGTTCAGTTGAAGGGGGAGTTGAATATTCAGGCTGATTGGGTAAGGGGAGTGGATGCTTAGCCCGGAGGTGTTTAACCTTCTGGGCAGGAAGTTCAGTTGTCCACAGATCGATCTGTTCACCTCCGGCCAGAATGCTCAAGTGCAGTGGTTCTGCAGCTGATACCAGCGTCCACAAGTGGAGGCAGTGGAAACTCTGTTGCTGATATGGAATTTCTGCTATGCGTATGCATTCCCTCCTCTGCTGCTTCTCCCCAAGGTCATTTGCAAACTAAGACACTCAAAAGGTAGTTTTCTTTTGATAGCTCCTAATGGCACAGAAGGCTGTGGTTCTCCAAACTAGTGAATCTAGCTCAACTACACTGTTTCATCTCCGAATTTACATAGAAACATAGACTCTGATGGCAGAGAAGAACCGCATGGCCAACCCAGTCTGCCCATTTCCCTAACTACTGGATAAGCTGCAGATCCTTTTTTTTTTTTACTCTATTTTGTTCACCCTGGAAGACAAGGCATCCTTCCGGGGTGCTTACTTGGTGAGGGTCTCTCACTCTCTGCCTGAACGCCCCATGTCAGGGTCTCCCCACCCGCACTGCCCAGACCAGACCCTAGCCTACCAGCACAGCTGGGATCCGTGCAGCCTACGGGTTAGTGCCCGGGGAGATCTCGGAGAGCTGGGCTGACAGTGGATGTGGGCCATGCTACGGAAGTCTCCATCATCTCCGCTGTCCTCCGGAGGGGTTTTCTTTACCTGTTTGTCCCCCCCCCCGAGCACAACATGCAGTGACATCATGGGGCATGACAACCCTGCTGACATCATCGTGCTCCCCCCATGTTATGAGCCAGACATCCTGTAGTACCCCCGATCTCCATCGGGAGCCACTGGGACACTGGGCAACTCTTTGCCCTCCCCGCGGGAGAGGACAGCAGCCCATCAGATGCTCCATCCTCTCCTTCCCCTGCTGACCCCATGCAACCCGAGTCCACTACCGAACCCGGGTCACCGGTGTGGCGCAAGGTGTGGCATCCAGCACCTCAACCCTCAGCTCCACCGGGCCGGCATGCAGATCCTTGTTAACCAATAGCCTACTTGCTCCTACCTCCCACAAGAATTGCTTTATATCTGTCCCATGCATTCTTGAAATTCCCCATTGTTTTTGACCCCACAACCACTACAGGAAGGCGGTTCCATGCTTCCACTACCCTCTCTGTGAAAAAATACTTCCTTACATTGCCCCTGAGCCATCTCCCCCCCATCTTCAAATTGTGCCCCCTTGTTCTTGCACATCTCTTTTTCTGAAAGATGCTACCCTCTTGGACTTTATTGATTCCCTTGAGGTACTTAAATGTTTCTCTCATGTCCCCCCTCTCCCTCCTTTCCTCGAGAGTATACATATTAAGCTCCTTTAGTCTCTCTTCATATGGCTTCTGGTGCAGACCCTGCACCATTTTAGTAGCCCTCCTCTGGACTGCCTCCATCCTGTCTATGTCCTTGCTGAGATGAGGTCTCCAGAACTACATGCAGTATTCCAGATGGGGTCTCATCAACTGTCTGTAAAGAGGGATAACAACTTCCTGTTTTCTACTGGTGATGTCTCTCCCTATGCATCCCAGTATCTCCCCCAGCCCTCCTTACTGTCTTCTCACATTGCTTGCCTACCTTTTACCTTTAAGTCATCCGATATGACTACCCCCAGGTCCCTTTACATTTTTTTTGTTGTTAGTACCTCCCCCCACATTGTGTACTCTTCCCCCGGGTTTTTTTGTTTTCCAGAGGCATTACTTTGCCCTTCTTTGCATTGAATCTAAGCTGCCATACTTTTGACCATTCCTCCAACCTTGCCAAGTCCCTTCTCATTCTTTCCACCCCCTCTTGTGTATCAACCCTATTGCAGATCTTTGTGTCATCTGCAAAGAAGCATACTTTCCCTTCCAGTCCCACTGCAATGTCACCTACAGTATAAAGACATTAAAGAGGACTGGTCCCACTACTGAACCCTGCGATACCCCACTAGTAACCCCCCTTTCTTCAGAGTGGACACCATTTACTATTACCCTCTGTGTCTTGTTGTCCAGCTAATGTTTTACTCAGGCTACAACCCTGGGACCCACTCCAAGGCTGGCTAGCTTGTTTATTAATCTTTTGTGTGGGACTGTGTCAAATGCCTTGCTAAAGTCTAGGTAGGCCATGTCCACAGCCCCTCCCTGGTCTACTACTTCGGTCACCCAGTTAAAGAAATCAATTAGATTTATCTGACATGACCTTCCCACTGTGAATCCATGCTTTCTTGGGTCCTGTGCCACACTGACCTCTAGGAACTCAACAATTATTTCCTTCAGAAGTGATTCCATCATTTTCCCTACCACTGAGGTCAAACTGACAGGTCTGTAGTTTTCTGCCTCTGTCTTGCTCCTACTTTTGTGAAGAGGAATCAGATCCACCCTCCTTCAGTCCTCAGGTACCATACCATCCTCCCATATTTGTTAAAAAGGGTAGTCAGTGATGTCACTAGGTCTCCTCTTAGTTCTTTTAGAATTCTGGGGTGAATCCCGTCAGGCCCCATTGCTCTGTCCATCTTCAGTTTTAGGAGTTCTTTCAAGACCCTGTCTTCTGTGAATGGACTGGTATCAACCCCATCCAGAGTGCTTCTATTCTTTGGTTTAGGTACCTCCCCTCCTCTTCTTTTGTGAATACTGAGCAGACATATTCATTCAGTATCCCTGCTTTTCACTGTCACCCTCTGACCACCCTCCCTTCTCTTTATTAAGCCTCACTATCCCTCCCTTGGTCTTTCTCCAATCCCTACTGTACCTATAAAAGATTGTATCCCCCTTCTTAACCAAGTTGGCCATGTTTTCCTCAGTTTGGGCCTTTGCTATTCTGACTGCCTTCCCCACTTCCTTCTGTTTTAACTGGTACAGTTCTCTGTCTTGCACCTTCTGTGTTTCCTTATACTTCCTGAATGTTACCTTTTTGCTCTTAACCTTCCCTCCCACCTCTTTTTATAACTATAGTGTTTTTTTTCCTTCATTTTGTTTTGTTGATTTGCTTCACACAAAGGCTTGTTGCCTTTATGATGGCTGTTTTGATTTTTCCCCACTGTTCCTCTACCCCTCCTTATTGCCCGTTTGCTAGTGCTTTTCTGAGGCACTCTCCCATTTTCCTAAAGTCAGCCCTCCTAAAGTCCTGTACTCTTGCTTTTGTAAGACTTGACTCTATGGGTGTGTTTATTGTGAACCACACTGTTTGGTGGCCACTTGTTCCCAGATGGCTACCCTCTTCTAAATCTGAGATCCTTTCTCTGTCCCCATTTGAGAGTACCAGAACTAAGACTGCTCCCTCCTGAGTGGGTTCCAACACTAGCTGTCTGAGGCATGCCCTCTGTAGGACATCAAGAATGACACTGCTCTTGGATGTGGCTGCAGCAAAGGTGCTCCAGTTAACATCTGGCATATTCAGGTCTGCCAACAACAATATCTCCCCTTTTCTGCCATTCTAAGGATGCCTTCTATCATTTCCTTGTCCACTGCCTCCCCCTGAGATGGGGGTCTGTATACAACCCCCGTGCAGATTGTGGTGCCATTTCCTGTCTCCAGGGTGACCCACAGTACCTCCTCTACTCCCCATTTACAGTTTAGTTCCATTGCTTTGATCCCTTCCCTTACATAGAGAGCTACTCCTCCTCCTCTTTTACCCACCCTGTCCTTCCTGTAGATTGTGTACCCTGGTATGTTGACATTCCAGTCATGGTTCTCTGTGCACCATGTTTCTGTGACTGCCATGATACCCAGGTGTCCCTCTTTCATCAAGGTCACTAGTTCAGGGAACTTGTTACACAGACTACAGGCATTGATACACATCACCCTCCATTTTTTGATGGCCTTATCCCTTTTAGCCCCATCTCTGTCCATACTGCCTTTGCCTTTTTCTGCATTTACTCCTATCCTGCTCCCTATTGACTTCTCTACCTTGGTGTTTACCTCGCTAACTACCGTGTTTTGTGGAGGCGGGGAGGCTGGGATTTCCTTGCTCCTCTTCAGTGCCTCCCTCCCTCCTTGGCTAGTTTAAATGCTTGCCAATGAGGCATTTAAACCTATTACCTAGGATCCTGGTTCCCCTCCCGGACAGATGCAGAGCATCATGCCAGTATAGGCTTGTATCCCTCCAGGTGGATTCCCAGTCCCCAATGAAGCCAAAACCCTGAGCTCCACACCAGTTTTTCAACCATTGATTGAATTCCATGGTGTGGAGTACCATAGCATCACCCTTGCCATAGACAGGCAGCACCTCCGAGAAGGTTACTGTACATGCTACTTGTCTAAGGCCCCTCCCCAACTCTATAAACTCATCTTGCACTGCTCTGATCCCATTCCCAGCCAGGTCATTTGTCCCTAGGTGGACAGTGACATCCAATCCCTCCCTCATGCAGCTGCTCCCATGATCCTGAGGGTTTGCTTTCTGTCCCTCCAAGCCATGGCACCAGGCAGGCACCTTACCTCCCTCTCCCCTTCCTCCCCCAGTTCTACCCCCGTAATGATCAAGTCCCCCACCAGGAGTTGTTTCCTTCCCCTGTGGGGTCCTGTACCACCCTCCTGTGAGTTTCCTTTGTGGAGGTTCCCAGCATCCTCTTTGGTCTCCAATGCAGGTGCCTCCATAGAGGAACCACTCTCCGCCAAAACAGTGTACGACTTGTTGAGAGGTACAGGTGGAGGGTTGCACCTCTGTTCCACCACCCTCTCCCTCCCTGAACCCACCTTGGTTCGACTGCTCCTCTTTCTTGGCAACCTCTGAGGTAGCAGCAGTGGCCCTGGTGGTCTCTGGGTGGGGGAGGAGGTTTTACGAATCCTAGCCAGGTCAACCTGGAGACAGGCAACCTCCTTCCTCAGACCAGAGAGGTGCCTGAAAATAGGGCAATATCACAGCCTCCAGAATGTCTCCTGGAAGACTGCCACCCCACAGCCATTGCACTGCACCACTCCCATCCTGTCTTATTTTGTGGCCCCTCTCCTGTAGCTGTGTATGCTTACTCTCTCCTCCTTCTATTTATTTTTCCACCTACTTTCCCACTGGCTATGTGCCCTTACAGCTCTCGCCCTTCCTGTTGCAGGACAGGAACTTCCTGTATTCTTTGGTAGTCTTCTTCTTCCTTGCTCAGAGTCAGACCTCCAGCAGCTGGGGAGGGAGAGTTACTCTTTTCCTTCAAGGATGATGAAACTAATGTGTCTCAGTGATTCTTCCCTTCCTAATGCCAAACAGGAAGTTATTGTTGTCAGTCAAATCCAGTGCCTATAAAAGCAGAACTGGCTAAGGGTTGGAGGGTGGAGGGGTGGGAAGGAGGGCAATTAGTAAGAAAAGTTCTAACTTTTTAGTCAGCTGCTTCTTGCTCTGAAAGCAAGATTCCTGTCTGCCAAAAGCTAGCAGCAGAAAACTGTAATTGGAGACACCTGGTTTTCTACTGTCTGAGCCACACCCCCCAATTAACTTCTCTCCTTCCCTCCTGATTTAGTAAACTAGGAAGTTGATACAGTCCCCTTTCCCAACATAGAAAAACACACTGACTTTCTTTTTTTTACCCAAATGAGACCACCCCCCACTTCTAATAAAGTATATGTTTGCTTAATCCCAACAGGCACTGATTCCTGCTGAGATAGAAGTGTTCTATTAGTAAGAAAAGTTCTAGCTTTTTAGTCAGCTGCTCCTTGCTCTGAAAGCAAGATGATTCCTGTCTGCCAAAAGCTAGCAGCATTTGGGGGAAAATTATTTTCCAAGGTCTCATTCTGCATCCATACCTGGAGGCGATTCATCTTGTGGCCTGGCTCCTGAGAAGAGGAGGAGACTCCTGAAAAAGGGTTTTCCCAGAAAGGTAGTGGATACCCTGATGGCTGCCAGAAAGAATTCCATGTCTGCAGCCTATGCTTGTGTATGGACCCCTTTTTTGACTTGGGCAAGAGAGAGAAAAATATATGGCCATCTAAAGCAACAGTTCCACATATTTTGGATTTTCTTCAGGTGGGAGTGGACAAAGGCTTGGCCTTGAGGACCTTGAGAGGTCAGGTATTGGCACTTGAAGCCTCCTTGTGCTCATATTTAGGGACTAACCAGGAGGTTATATGATGCCTACGAGCTGCCAGAAGAGGTTGACCCCTGTTTCGATCCCCTGTCCCTCCATGGGATCAGAATCTGGTTTTGAATGCTATTTGTTAAAAAACATTTGAACCTCTTTTGTTGGTACTGCTAGACGTTCTTTTTTAATTGCTATGTGCTCAGCCAGGAGGATTAGTGAGCTCCAGGCCTTGTTCCACAAAGAACTTTACCTTATCATTCATAAGGACAAGGTGGTTCTGAGAATGGTTTTGTCTTTCAGTCTGAAGGTTCCTACATCCTTTCACATAATTCAGGAAATCTGGTTTCTTTCCTTCTGTCCACAGCTGACTTATCCAAGAAAGAAACAGTTGCACAAGTTAGATTTGCGCAGAGCAGTTAGGACATATCTTAGATGAACTGCGGAGTTCAGAAAATCAGATAGGTTATTTGTACTTTTCAGAGCAGCCAAAAAGGGACAAAAAACCTCCAAGGTCACTCTGGCAAGGTGGGCAAGGTTGTGCTTTGCCAAAGCTTATGTCACAGTAAAGAAGAGGGCTATCGCTCTCATCAAAGCTCATTTCACCAGAGCTATGGCCACCTCCTGGTTGGAGAAAGGTAAGGCATCTAAGAATTGTGCAAGACAGCAATGTGGTACTCCATCCACACATTCACCAAGCACCACAGATTGGATGCTCAATGCTTCGCCGATGTAGCCTTTGGTCACAGAGTTTTGCAGGTAGCGATTAGCAGGTAAATTCATTTTCCCTTTTTTGCAGTTTGTGTGTGGGACAGTATTCTCCCCCACCCACTTGGACAATGGGTACTGCTTGCTAGTATCCATATGTGCCAACTACCAATTGACAACATGGAGCACTACAGAAAGAAGAAATTTCTTCATACTTAATGTAATTTCCTTTTCTGTTAGCTCCAATATTGTAAATGTGACCTCTACTGGGAGCCTGGCTCCTGATGGAGAATATTTTTCTGTATGCCAAAACTGGGATGTCCATTGTGTTCTGAGAAAACTTTTGATTGTAAGTTTGTTTGGGTATCCTTACATCCTTCTATGATTTACTTGCTGACGATTACACAAAAGAAAAAAAGTTTCCCACATTGAAATTTTTGGTTTCCAGCACACAGATTTACAAGTTTTGATTTTTCTGAACAATAAGGGTGTCTCCTTGTTACAGGTTGGTGGTTACACTGTAGTTCCTTTCCAGTGTTGCCTTTTTTATTAATTCCTTTGAAATGTCTCGTTCTAGTCGGTTCAGAAGTTTAAAGAAGTTTCACCACAACAGAGAAGCAGAAGACAAACTTGTCCATCCTCCCACTCAGAGAGGTAGGGAATCGCTTACTGTATCTTCTTTTTAAGTAAAAGATATGGGTACGTAAACAATTTATATGCATTGGTTTATTGCAATGTTCATATGCCCAGGATTCTGTGCTGGTTTGCAGCCTTGGGTTATGCCATTTCCCTTGGTAGAGGTGCACATTACCCATATGTACTAACCACACACTGACAGTGTTGAAGCTAACAGAAAAGGAAATTACAGTAAATATGAAGACATGTCTATTTATTTGCCTAGGTAATTGTACGTGTCCTGTCTTTTATTTTTTTCCCTTTCAGAAGTTAGTGACAGTAAGCACAGAGTATAAGATGCTAATCATTTGAAATAAGTCATCACATAAATGTAACAGACTTACCATTTTTACCTAATGGGTACAAATGAATGTGCAGCTCAGTCACAAATTTAGGTTACAAGTTAAATCTGAACCAGGAAGCAGCACTGTTATGAGCAGATCAACAGACAAACTGCAAGGATCTGTTGATCACTTGCCTCGGCAGTCTCTGTTTGAACTGACAACTCAGCTTGTAATGTCAGCCTGTAATCAATCTAGCTGCAATAAAGTAAAACAAGGAGAAAAGAAAGGATAAAACAATTGTGTGTCCTTCATCTTGACCACGGAGGATCAGGCTGAATATGGGCTGTGACGGGAATGGCTGGTATTAGTTTTAAAACTTTTGTATAACTGAACAGTAGCTAAAAATAAATAAACCAGACATGGACATAATTTTTAAACATTAAGATTTGGGGTCAGAGCAAGAAGATGGCCGCTAGGCTGCTCTGCTCTGTGCTTCAGCTCCAAAATATGCCTTCCTTTTGTGTTGTTGTGTGGCTTTTTAGTGTGTTTGATAAAAAGAGCTGCTTTCATTAATATACCAAAAGTAGGTAGTACTTCATGGTGAAAACAGTCATTGAAAACTTATGGGAAATGAGAGCAAATTTGTGGAGTGCTTAATAGATTTGATTGCAGTGGCATATCTCATGGAGTGTGACGTTCTCAGTAGATTGTGATTATTGAGGATGACTAAGTAATGACCGACCTTTGAGTGGTGCTTGTGGAAACTGATATGTGTCTCATGATTTTCTCTGTCTGACACATTATTATATGCAAAATGAACTGTGTTTATACACTAAAGCCAAAATCCAGGACTGGAGACAAGTTCTAAGGAAGTAACTGAAGTCGTTGATGGGCTTACTTAACTCGGAGATTTTTGTGATTCATCTTGGTGCAGCCTCTGCAGTGAGCCCTGGTTGCACTTAACAGTGCTGAAAATGCTATATTTTAACACTAAAGCTATGCTAACATTGCCAGGGGACTTGGAGGTTCCATCTTTAATTATATTTCCTGGTGAGGAATACTGCACTTAGCAGAGCTTTTTCTTTTTCTTTTACATTCACAGATACTTCAATTACGTGGCTCTGGACTCGGAAGAGACCATGGAGGCATTGTGCTGGAGTTCGTATTCAGGAGAATGAGTGACAGGAGAACTTGTTCATGGATTAGCTATAGAGTCCTAAAAATGAGCACTAAATGACTCCTAAAAACTTTATAGTTGCCAAGACCACTAGCCTATAGAGCCTATAGAACAGAATCAAGTTAGTAAAAGAAAGAAAATCCCAAGGTTTGAACTTACTTTAATCAACAGAAGCTAATGAGGGATTCTGTGGAAGAGAGAGTAATGATGATTTAAAAGTTACTGTGCAAACAATTTTTTTTTGGGGGGGGGGGATAATACAGATCCTACAGGAATTGTCTTTCTCTCCTATTAAACAGATAGAAGGCTCAAGCTAAGTTAGCTTTGGAGCTGCTTTGAACCATATCTTGAACTATTTGAATGTTTGGCCTCATTATGAAAGGACATGATATTTTATAAATTATATATGCATTTTGTCAAAAAAGATTTCTGTTTTATATGTCATTTGTCTTGTGTCACATATACAGTATAAGAGCAATATCCAATGCTATGTGTTCTGTTAATTTAAATGTTATTAATGTCATAGTAACATACAACTATTAATAGCCTGTGATATCAACAGCACTGGGAGTGACTGTACAGGAGAATAATCCTTTCCTGGTGAATTAATCATACTAGGTGACTAACTAGAACCGGCTTTCCCCTCCTCAGCCCAGGATACATCACGATATCATATCTCTAAACCTAACTCAACTGATCACTGAACCTACCCGTCTTAACCACAAATCTCTCAAGAACACCCTGCTAGACTGGGTGCCATTTCCTCACCACATAACTGCCACTGACATTCTCCCGGATGCCCTCAGTGACCACCACATGGTTTATTGTATCTGCAAAATCTACCATCCAAAGCCAGCCCCCCAAACTTCTTCTGCTCCATTCCTTTCAAATCACTAGATCTGTTTGCCCTACATGAAGACCTGGTTGCAACTGACTGGTCACCTGTAACAGCCTCTAGCACTGTTGACAGTGCCTTGACTACTTCAAATCCAAATTCCATTCCATGTGGGATCGTCACATCCTCATAAGGAAAACCAGTGTCAGGGACTCCCACCTCCCCATGATCTCTGCTGAACCTCTAGCCTGCCTGCATGCCAGGGACTCAGTTTGGAAGGAGCACAAATCCTCAGGTTCCCCCTGGACCAACACAATTATCGTGTCCTGTGCAATGCCTGCGCCAGAGCCACTAGGTTAGCCAAAGTGGAGCACCTTTTCTCCACCTTCCAAAACAATATCAGCCACCCCTCAAAGTTCTGGAAATTTGTCCATGCCCTATTCTCTCCCAAGGCCCAGCCCACTATCTCAGTTCTAAAGGCGAATGACTCCTCCATTACTGACCCACTTTCAGTGGCCACCAAATTCAACACCTTCTTCACCTCCTGTGCCTCATCCCTCCTCTCATCCTTCCTGCCAGTTTCACCACCACCTCTCCCCACCCTCCCCCACAACCAGCCCAGTTCTCCTTCTCTCCCATCACACTTGATGCCACCATCAATGCCTTACTAGCACTCAACCCACTCAAGAGTAAAAGCCCTGATGGGTTTGACCCTAACTCCTACATCTTGCAGCCCCGGCCAAGGTTTTCCCCCATCTCTGCCCTTTTAAACCTCTCCTTAGCCTCTGTCCCCAATACCTGGAAGCATGCCACAGTTATTCCCCTCCCTAAAGGTGGAGTTCCTTCTGTTACTAGTAACTATCATCCCATTTCTCTCTTCCCCACCCTCGCCAAACTCCAAGAACACCTGTTGCTATCTCAACTTTCCCCTTTCCTTGATTCTTCCTCCTTTTTTACCCTGTACCTGTCAGGATTCTGCAAAACCCACTTCACATTCTTTTCCCTCCTCCGACTAACTGATGCCATTCTCACAGGGATGGATCAGAGCCAAGTCACATTAGCCATTTTTGTCGACTTGGCCAAAGCCTTCAACACTGTAGCCCATCTCCTTCTCCTCTCCAAGCTCACTGTAGCAGGCCACTCCTCCTTGGCCACCAACTGGTTCCACTCCTACCTTCAGGGTAGGTCCCAATCAGTCCATATTGGTGACTCTCTTCCCCCTTCCCTCCCAATCACCACTGGGGTACCTCAGGGCTCCATCCTAGGTCCTTTTTTATTCTCAGTCTTTCTAAATGACCTTCCTGCTGCCTGCACCTCAGAGTCCATTCACATGTACGCTGATGACACAGTTCTATTTGCCTCTGGCCATTCTCCTCCCAACTTGACAACCAGACTTCAGAGGGCCTTCAACAACATCCAGCTTGGATTCCACACAAATCAGCTGGTCCTTAACACCAAAAAGAAAAATGGTAGTCCTCGCTTCCTCTGTACCCTAGATGGGTCCACCACTGAGGATGTACTATTCTTCAGGTACATTTGGGTCTGGCTTGACTACCACCTCGACTTCTCTGAACATGTTAACATCATATGTAAATAACTCCACCTTAAATTGAGAGCATTGTACCGCCACTGCAGCTGCATCCCACTCCTGACCTGTAGAGCTGTTGTACAGAAAATGATCCTCCCATTATTCGACTGTGGTGACATAGTATACTGCTCTGCTCCCAAATCGACCCTCTCCAGACTGGACTCTCTCTTTAACTCATTCTGTTGCTTTGCTTTGGACTGCCCTACACGTACTCATCACTGTACTCTTTATAAGTCCCTCTCCTTTCCCTCCCTTGAAGCAAGACAAATGGCACACTGCTCCTCATTTATTGCCAAGTATTGGTTTGGCTCCTTCCCTTCCTACCTGTCCTCTACCCATAGCTGGCCAGTCCACCTTCTCCTAACATTTTCCTAAGCTCTGGAACTCCCTCCCTCTCCCAATCCACTCTGCCCCCTTTCTCCCTACTTTATCCTCCCTTCTGTGTAGTCTATCCACCCATACCTGCAACTGTAACTTGTAACCACATTTATTTCTCCCCTATGTCTACCCTCCTTTCTCAATTCCACCCCTTCTCCTCTACTTTTCTCCTCCCCTCTTCTCAAAACCCTTTCCTACTAATCCCATTTACTCTATCACCCTACCCCCTACCTCTCTACCTACCTTTACCTATACCACCCCCTTCTCCTCTCCTCCTCCACCTCTTCTTATAACACTTGCCCTACTATGTTCCCCTTCTTCTACTATTTCACCTATTGATACAAGTGTCCCCCTTGTAATTAAGATTGTTCTACAACTAGCCGGTTCTGGCACACATATCAGCTTTATCATTTATAATATTCACTGCAACGGTGTATGGTATATAAGTTCTCACACGGTCGATACTTATTTATTCATTTTGCATGGAATAAATCCATGAACCCAATTTACTGTACATAGTTGTTTTTATGCATTTATTTATCAGCTGTATATAGATACACCATGATGTTCTTCGACTCTGTGTATTTTTCATATGCAGTCCTCTCTCCATTCCCCTCAGTACGCATCTGGAAATGAGCTCTGTTTAGTTCAGTATGACTTTCCTGGTGAAACTTTTAAATAAATAAATAAATAAATAAATAAATAAATAAATAAGTAAGCCAAGATAATTATTTTTTCTTTAGCTGTAATTTTGGGCTGGTACAGTGGGGACCAATGTAAGAGACTCTGTGCTGTGGGCTAGAGGAGGTCATTTGAGAGAGTCTACTAGGCACAGTTTAGCATGGCTGACATGTCACCTCAAAAAGTGGATATCAAAGGGTGCTTATTGGGGTATGGGATAGGAGTTATGGCTTGGGCCCATTACTGATTACTAGGTCTCAGTATGAGACACAACACCGGACATCAGGCAATTAGTTCAGTGTGAGGTGCCCTATACTTGATACCCAATGTGCAACTGGTAGGGAATGATACCACTGGGGTTGCTTGATAGTAGAACGGAGTAGCATGTGCTGCATGGTGCCCCTTGGGGCTCCCGTAAAGATGAAGGGTTCTGCCTGGTAGCACTGGCTGGCTCATGTTTGGCCTAGTGACTGCATTTGCCAGTTTTGTCTGGGTCACAGTAGTCTTTGGCATTGACTCTGATTTCTGGTTAGGTGATCTTGTTGCCTTGACCTGGGTTCTATCCCAAAGTGGTACTAAAGGATGGTCTACAGAATGAGGTGAGAAGCAGTGAATGTAGCAGGCTGCAACACAGGAGATCCCAAATGCTCTGCTTTTGGATCGCAGCCCAGTCTGCCTCATTTTGGGCCCCAAGTTGTTTAACTCATTTGTCTGAAGGCAAGGTATAATAGTATGACATTAAGGAATAAATTAATATCATTTTGAAGTTACACAATATCAATAATAAAGGAAACTACGGAGTTAGAATTGAGATAATGGCAAAAGAAAAGTTAAAAATGGATTCTATACATTCAATTTAGGCCTTTTTGAGTTCGTGCATGTGCTGCAAACTCCTTGAAATAGTGACTTTTGAGGGATGTGACACTGTCTGTCCCATGCAGGGTGCTCTGCAAGAGGCTCGACAGTATCATACCAATCATCATCCAGGCTGATCCTGATACTGTTTTGCCTGAACTGGTCTGCACTTGAAAGGAAAAAGTCAAACCTATCATGTGGCTGACTTTTTCCTTTCATCTGCAGGTCACTGCAGAACAAACAGCTGTTTGCGTGAGTGACATCTCTGCCCCCGCCACCCCACTGGTTCTTTCCTGAAAGGTGGAGGAGGTGCTTTCTCTCCGCTTCCTCCATGTCCCGCTGTTTCCATTTCTTATTTTCTCCCACCTGTGCGGAGCAGGCCACAGCCTAAGCTCCATACAGGCTGGGAGTATTCAGTGCCTGAAGGCACTTTTACTGTAAGCGCGATCAATCGCACTAGTGGATCCCCCCGCCACCAACATCGGGGTGCTCCATCTCCATCTTATCCCCCCCATCTCCCCCTTTAATATGGCACACTGGGAGCCCACCCCAGTGTGCCAAAAACTAACTGTGGTGTTTCTGACACCAGGATGCCCACTCCCGGTGTTGGATGCACCCCCATGCCTCTATATTCTCGAACCTTGGGGTACCCAATCCCTAGGTCAGCACTGATCTCCCTCCCAGTACTCTGGCACACTGAGATCCCACCCCAGTGTGCCCAAATCCATAAATAGTTTACATGTAAAATAAGGAAATAGATCCACAATGTCTTTTTTTTTTTAAACCTGAAAAAACAGAAAACAGTCTCTCGTCATTCCCGCTGGCCCTGCTCCCCCAACCCGCACTCTCCCTCTGTGCACCACCTCCACCCCGCACCCCCCCTTTTAGCCATACGTACCTCCAGAAGTCAGAAGCCGTAATCTTCTGTGGACCGGGAACACGTCTGCATTTTCCAAAGCTGACCACAAACTGAAGAAAATCATGGTAAGCCCTATATTGGCAATCAATGGGGAGTTTCAACTTAGGTTAATATTGCAGCCACTTTTTGGAGTTGTGGTCCCAAAGTTTCAACATGGGGTTCTTGTGACCCCAACTCGTGAATACAGTCACTGTCATTTCGTTTCTTGGTATTGAAAGGTGATTTCGTAGTCACTGCACGGAATCAACTTTCCGGACCACTTAATGAAACGACAGTGCCACTGTTGATCAGGTGGCATCTCAAAAAGACCTTGTTGCAAATTTGGTGAAAAAAACTTGTAAAAATGACTACATTGTGAGAGTCCATTGCGCAATTTCTATGCACACTTGTAATGTCATCAATTTTTAAGATTTTCACTCCAAATATCCAACATTGCCATTTTTTCACACCCCTTTATGAACAGTACAGCTGTCATTTTTCGCATCCTTCCCAAAATGTGTTTTTGCACCTGTGGCGCAGAATTTATTTATTTAGTTTTTGTTGATCTTGGCACGGTCGCTGTGTGAAATCTACTTTTGGGACAGATTAACAAAATTCCAGTGCCACTGTTCATGACGGGAGGTCCCAAAAAGACCACGTTGAAAATTTGGTGAAAATATTCCCCAAAAATGACTTTGTTATGAATGTGTGTTGTATAGTTCTACACACACTTGTAACTTCACCACTTTTTCATATTTTCACCCCAGATTTTCAACATTGCCATTTCTTTATACCTCCTCATGAACAGTACAGCTGTCATTTTTCGCATCCTGCCTGAAATGTGTTTTTGCACCTGTGATGCCGAATGGCACACTCACTGTGCAAAATCACCTTTTGGGATTGAGTAACGAAATGATATTGCCACTGTTCATGAGGTGGAGTCCCAAAAAGCCTATGTTGAAAATCTGGAGCAAAAATATCAACAAACGCCCAGGGCGTTAGGGTTTCCAACCATAATGCCCACTCTGTACAGATTGACAGGCGTCTAATGAAGTAAACCAGTGCTGGAAGAACATAAGAAATTTGTGTTGAGAGTGATGCCTTAAAATGCAAGGCAGAGGAATATGCACAGAAAAATATGGGAAACATGTACAACAGCAATACCAACAGTGAACTTCTGACATTGACAAATGCTTGTTTATTTATATTATACCATGCTTTCTGACTAAGGGCAGATTTACTCAGAGCATAGAGTACTTTTAAATGTTTTGCTGTAATCCTAGCTATTAAACTTACTAACATGTAACTAATTAAATCAATCAATCAATCAATCAAGTTTATTGCAGGAAATACTCCATTGAGTGAGCTCATTCACAAGGAGATCCTGGTATACATAGACAAAAAGTAACGCATATACATGGACTTACACATACATTTGTAACAACAACAGAAAACTGACACATTAGTAGTAGAGAACATGAAGTCAGAGTTCTGTAGGCAACAATGCACTACCTAATACATGGTGGGAAACTATCTATAAGGAGTAAGGCAGATTTTAGAATGTTCAATACACACAAGGTTCTCAGCAACAACTTTTCATAAGCTATATACACAGACAGGAGAGCAAATCAATTAAGTACTATGAATATATTGCAACAGGCAAGTGCAGGGAGTTTACTGGTTGAGCATGCCCTTGCTGTATCCTGATGATGTGTGATACAAGAGAGGTGAAATAAATTGCCCAGGAAGGGGGGGTGGATACTAATACTAATACTAAAGTGTAAGGAGCAAAAAGGCCATTTCAGCCCATAACCGCTCCTGTCCATTTACCCATAGTACACAAGCTTGTGTCCCTCTAGAATGTAGGAATTTAGTCATTGTTTAAATTGTACTTTATTGTTAGAGCAAATAATGTGTTCAGGGAGTTTATTCCATGGGGCCATGACCCTTTGTGTAAAAAATGCCATACTTCTGTTAGTATTAAACTTAATGTGTCTCAGTTGAAGTGGGTAGCCTCTAGTACATTGCTCACAGTTTTTAAATTGAAGGTTTAATTTATTAAGTAGATAATTATCTTGCATTATGTTGAAGCATAATAATAGATCCCCCTTGAAGCACAATAATAGATCCCACTCTAAGCATAATTATAGATGAATGGCTTTATAAAATGGGGGATCCCTAGAGGCTGGGGCACTGCTCTGTGGGCACCTAATTAGAGTGGAGCCTATTACTGAGTGCCTGGGAATCTCGGTTGCCAACCTCAATGAGACAAGAGGGTGAGAATATGATTATTGGTATGGGTGGGTTTAGGGGAAACACGGGGTAGCTGAAGAATGGGATATTAGGTGTATTAAATTACATTAAAGCCAAACAATGGTGATAAAGCTATAGTTGCTGAGACACATAATGTAACCAAGACACTTTTTAGCATATGGTCATTTCTGTTACTTTTATCATTTGTATATATTCTGCTGTCTTTTGATTTGTATACAACTTGATTGTCTTTTAGCAAATCTGGATGTAATGGTTTAAAGAAGTTATTTTATCTCTTGTAATGATTGTAATGGTTGTCAAATGAACAACAAAATGAACCTACTACTACTACATTAAGATTTTATTTAGAATACATTGGCTATAACAAAAAAGTACTACACTATTATCATATTTATAAGTGATCTTATTGATTTAATATTGATCCGAAGGACCCTGGACTCCAACAGCAGCACAGGGATTTGATTACACCATCTCAAAAAGTAAGGAAATAAACTGCAAAAAAACTTTCTTAATGCACTAGTTAGGGTCAAAGTGACAAAAGCCGGGACATGCGGTGTTAGGGTTTCCAACCCTAACACCCCCCACCCCCCCAGGCAGCACACCAGGTGTGGGGTGTGCCTCAGGGTACTCAAGACTAATGCTCACTCTATTCCATTTGTTAAAAACATCATGTGTGTACAGCATAGGAGAATGGGGAGAGTGTCAGTCTTGAGTACCCCAAGGCCCATCCCTCACCCTGTGTGATGCCTGGGGAAGGGGAGGGGCGGTGTTAGGGTTGAAAACCCTAATGCCACATTTCCCAACTTTTGTCATTTTGACCCTAACTGATGAATTAAAGTTTTTTGCAATTTATATTATATATAGGAAGAATTAAGTCATATACATTCAATTGTCTACCTACAACACGTAGCCATACAACACTAGATCTCTATTACTATTATAATGGGGTTGTTAGTTTTAACCTTACTCAGTTGCTCATTGCTACAAGTACCCACAGGTTGCACCAACCTCAAACCTAATATACTAACCCACTGGAACTTCACTGTAGTCACTGGCTCTTCATGGAGCCAAAACACTGCACCCTTGAAGGCACATCTAATCTACACACATCCAACCAAAGTAAATGCTATCTTTTTTGTAACTGACCTTTATCTGAGGAAGCCACCCTCTGCTGCTCTAACTGCTACACCCTGCATCAAAGTCAAGGACAAATCCCGCTACAAAAGATCCACTTACATTACTCCTCATATGTGCAAATGCAACATTATTTTATTAATATGCTCTGGAAACATAGAAATTATTCCCCTGCCCCACAAGTGTCCTTCCCCACAGAATTCACCACTCTAAAAGGCCTAGCGATTATGTCCGTTAATGTGCAAAGCCTGTTAAGCAAATTGGATGCAGTAAAATCCAGGCCACTCCATGCTAAACTGGACATCATTCTACTCACGTAAACATGGTTAACTGACTCTGCATCATTACAGGTGATGACCATTCCTCACTTCAATATCTACAGACTACACAGACCTACCAGGGGTGGTGGTATAGCCTTATATATCTATGAACGGCTTCATGCAGATACAATCAGCTCCCACTTTGCACTCCAAGAATTTGAATGCTTGACGATATGGGTTGCTTTGTCCAAAAATTAATCCCTAAATATAATTGGTTGCTACCATCCTCCCAAGGGTGGGTCAGAGCTCCTGAAACACTTAAGTAATACAGTAAGCACCTTGCTCATGAACAGTGTCACTGTGATTTTCTTACTCTGTTGCAAACATGATTTCCCACAGCAACCGTGCTATTGTACGCAGGAAGTGCGAAAACACATTTTGGCCAGGATGTGAAAAATGATACCTGTACTGGTCATAAGGAGATGTGGGAATATGGCAATGCTGAAAATCTGGAGTGGAAATATTAAAAATTCACAAACATATGAGTGTGCATAGAAACTGCGCAATGCACACTTGTAACACAGCCATTTTATAGGCTTTTGCCACCAAATTTTCAACATAGGCATTTTAGGACCTCTGCTCATGAACAGTATCACTGTGATTGTTTTACTCTGTAGCGAACACTGATTTCCAACATTGACCATGATATTTTGTGCCGGAAGCCTGAAAACACACTTTGGCCAGGATATGAAAAATGACAGCTGTACTGTTCATAAGGAGGTGTGGAAATATGCCTATGTTGAAAATCTGGAGTGGAAATATTACAAATTTGCAAATTTACGAGTGTGCGTGGGAACTGCGCAACGCACACTCGTAAAATAGTCATTTTTTGGAATTTTTTCACCAAATTTGCAACATAGGCTTTTTAAGAGCCCACATCATGAACACCGACACTGTTGTTTAGTTAATCAGTCACAAAAGGTGATTCCACACAGTGACTGCAAAATCACCTTTCAGGACTGAATAACACCATGACAGTGACTGAATTCATGAGAAGGGGTGTCAAGAACCCCATGTTAAAAATTTGATGCCAAAAGTC
The DNA here is from genome assembly GCA_016271365.2 of Neoceratodus forsteri. Taxonomy (NCBI): domain Eukaryota; kingdom Metazoa; phylum Chordata; order Ceratodontiformes; family Ceratodontidae; genus Neoceratodus; species Neoceratodus forsteri. The sequence continues at coordinate 1,740,843,536 of CM057449.1, forward strand.
AAAAAAATGGCCGCGATATCCACCTAAGTTGGAAAAACCCTAACTATGCCATTATACAGCTTACCAGCATTTCCTCAGTTCGTGGTCGACTTTGAAGAGTGCAGACGTGTTCCTGGTCCACCGAAGATCATCGTGCTGGCCTCCGGAGGTAAGTATGGGGTGAGGGGGGGGTGTGGGTGCAGAGAGCATGGGCATGAGTTGGGGGGGCCCCCAAGAACTCACCGAGACCATTTTCTTGTTTCACAGGAATGTAAAAAAAAAAAAAAACATTTTTTGGCACACTGGGTGGGCCCCTGTGCCACCTACCTGTTTGTTGGGGAGTGGAGCCGGTGGAATTGGGCACCCCACCGCCATACTGTGTGTGTTGGGGGAGCATGAGCATGCTGGGGTGGGCTCTCAGAGTGCCAATTGGTTGTTTTTTGGGGGAGGGGCTGCAACTAAGAGATTGAGCACCCCCATCAGCCACACAGTGTGCTGGTGGGGTTCATGAACCGAGGGGATTAGCACCCCCTGGCACACAAGGTGGGGCCCGGGGACAAAAGGAGGGAGGGGGAGGACATTAGCAGAGGGAGGAAGTGGGAGGGATTGCTGATCTGTGCAAGACAGCACTTCAGCTATGTCCCGGGGCTATGTATTCTAATTGCATACATGCTACCACCGCTAATTGCAGTGGACCTTTTCTTTGATGTGAAGACCAACGCAGCCGAACTGCTTTCATATACAGCTTGGCATGTATTGTTCCCTTAGAGTCGTGCCTGCTACACTGATCACTGCATTGGGGAGGAGGGTCACACACCTCCAAAACTCGTACTTTTGCAAGATGTTCCTTGCGCTTGTGCACAAGCGAATGTAAAAATCCCTGGTTATCCAACCTGAATTCATATTTAAAAAGCGTTTTACCAGCTCCAGTCTTATAAATTTCCTCAGTGAACTAGTGGCTATCAACTGGCAATCACTGACCTTGCCCCTACAATGCATGTGGCAACGGACATCTTTAATAGGTTATTGCTTGAGGCTATAAATACATACACTCCTATGGTCAAACGAAGGGTAAAGAAAGTAACCTGCCCTTGATTCACCCATGAGCTGAAAGCAGCTCTGAAAAGCAGAGACCAGCTCCGGGCAACCGCTAGGCACACGAGACTGGAAGCAAACTGGGCCAACTTTAAAATAATGAGAAATGACTTTGCCAAATGAATTTGGGATACTAAAGCCAATTACTATATAAATTCAATGGACACCAACCAACACAATGCCAAAACAATTCTGGAAGCTCATCAGGCTTATAGAAGGAGCCCCACTTGCTTCCATCCTCCCACAGAAAATTCTAGTAAATGAAAACCTCATAACGGACAAACAAACTATACTGGAGGACATAAACTATTACTTTGCATCTGCCGGACAAGCCTTTGTAGTCCCTTGCTGCATCTTAACAGACACCTACATTGGGCACTGCATACTCCAGTAGCCACATCACTAGTGTTTTGCTTTCCAACCCATCACCTACAAACAAGTACAGCAACTCCTGTTAGGACTTGATACCAGAAAAAGTGTGGGTGCAGATGGCCTGGACCCCTTTTTTCCTCAGAGCTGGCTACATGTACAACACAGCACCCATAACAAATCTCTTCAATCTTTTACTCTTCAAGTAATGAAATACCAATAGTCTGGAAAATGGCACATATCATTCCCCTCCTAAAATCAGGCAATACTACTCTTCTCAGCAACTACAGACAAATATCAATTCTCCCAGTACTGGCTAAGCTCCTAGAAAAACTTAATGATCAGGTGAGGGATTTCCTCAAAGCATCAAGCAGCATAACTCCCCTGCAATCAGACTTTTGATCAAAACATATCACAGTATCTGCCCTAGCCAAGGCCACAAATTACTGGAAACAGGCAACTGACAACAAACAAACCACCAGAGCTTTTCTCAACCACAGCAAGGTGTGCAACATTGTGGACCAAACATTTTGATATTCAAACTAGCAAAAATAGGTTTTGGCACTGCCACATTTAACTGGTTCACAAACTATTTAACTGGACGGGGACAACAGGTCAAAGCAGAAGGCCTCTACTCTACCCATGCTCTAGCCTTTCATTTTTGTCATATGCAACTATTTTTCATATTAAAATGTACTGACATTTATATAATGTCCATGTGTTGATTCTGTCCACTCGATGGGTGCTTGTGCTTTTCCATTTGCTTTACCCATGCCCCTCCTTAGGGGTGTCCCCCAAGGCTCTGTGCCTGGCCCATTACTCTTTATCGTATCTATTAAAGGTGATAGGAAACAGTTGTTACACCTCTAGAAACCCCCTAGTTGTTCTTTTATTGGCTACCCAGTATTCTGATATGTTTATGATCCTTTTTGTTAAATTAATAATCCAATGTTGTTGCTTTTTAAGGACCTAGATTCCCTTCTTCATCAGCAGTTGCTGCTCTCTTTTTTCATATTGCTTGAACATTCTACAACATCACAAACACCTTTCCAGGCCATTCAGATGAATAGCATGGAATGGGAGTTTCTGATGTCATAGAATGTCTTAGAAATATGAAAATCAAGAGCAGTAACTGATGAGGAGAGTGGAACTAATTGCAGATCTCAGGGTACCCCAAAGCTAGATTATTTATTTATCAAAAAATCATCAAAGCATATCGGAACACATAACTGGCATGGAAAGGAAGATGGAATGGCAGTTAACTATGGAAAAATAATTTCCTATCCCCTTTAATGACTTAGGAGAGACAGATACTGATGCCAAATTATACTTCTATGCAAATGACACTGCATTATATATATCCAGACTCATTATTAACACTGAATGCTCAGATCTCCAAAAAGCTTTCAATAAATTACAATTAAAGCTCTACCTCTCTAAACCTCTATTAAACGCCACCAAAATTAAGATTATGTTCATTACCTCACATAATGCAGCAGCACATCATTAACCTATCCCAGACATCACTACTCTACTAGGTGAGATCCTCAAAGTAGTTGAAAAATATAAATACCTCAGGATATGGATTGATGATAAACTTTCCTTCATTGCCCATATAGAAGCAGTGTGCAAAAAATGTTGGGTTAGACTGGGGCTTTATTACAGAAATAGGCCCTGTTTCCCATATGACATTCACAAGCGTTTGGTCCAGACAACCTTCTTATCAGTTCTTGACTACACCGATCTTATTTATTGTTATTGTTCAGTTGCTTCACTTGCAAAACTAGATGTACTCTACCACAAAGTACTTCAGTTTATATCAGATGTAGGACCTAGGGCCCACCACTGCAAGTTGTACAAAGCCATAGGATGGCCCTCATTAACAACCAGGAGACTACTAAATTTGTACACCTGGACATATATGAGCTTCCTAAATGGCCTGCCAGGATATATCCTGGAACAGTTCCGAATATCCCACAGTAACTACGCACTTAGAAAAAACAATTATACACTCCTAGACATTATGTCATATACCACAGAGACATGGAAGTCTGCAATTATTTGTTTCCTCCCCATCCAATGGAACTCACTGCAATCCACTCTAAAACTTTCAACATCGGTAAGCCGTAACACCTTCAAGATGCTCATTGGAAAATTATACACAGAAGCCTGCTGGTGTGGTTAGTTTTTTTTTTCCTCTAAGTTACCTGTGGCCCTGTGCTGTTGCTATCAAATTGTGGGTGTTGGCATAGTCTTCAGTAGAGTTTGCACAAACTGTTGTTTTAAAAGAACCATATAATTTAATATATATATGCTATGTTTCTATTTCTCCATAGTTCAAATAAAATAGATTTGATGTACATTTACATGTACTCCTTTGTGACTTGAACTAAGTCTTTGTACCTCTGTGCTCTGTAGTCATTTGCTGTCCTACCCAGGACCTCCTTGTAAATGAGAATTGCTCAACAGAGCCTTTCCTTGGTGAAATGAATTAATACAATACAAAATACAAAGATGCATATAGTTCCATAACAGTCTCATATAATAAAGATATAGCTTCTCTCAGTCACAATGTTGAGCTGAATTTTAATGAGATTTGGCTCTGGCTCCAAGACAACCATCCACTTCAGAATAACTCGGAAGCAAAAACTATGCATGTTACACTAAAGAAAGAACCTTTCTTTCCCAGCAAAATCCAACTCCAGCTTTTGGACTAAAAAAAACTGTACTGAGATTGTTCCCAGATTTAAATACCTAGGCTTAAAATTTGCTTAGAGTTATCTTTCAAGGATTACACTAATTTTGTAGCTGATAAAATAAGCATTAGGCATATTCTGGTAAGCATATTACTACCTGCAGTATACCTTGATTATTGTAGGCAGCAGGTCCAAAGTACTGTGCCATCATTCCCTATTTGACTGTTAACCCAGCCCTAATCCTGCCTCAGACACAATTCAAAGGCAACTCAACCCACTCTATAATAGAGTTGCCAGACTTCCTCTAAATACCCTGAAACTAATTCATTGTTGCATTCTCTACTATAAACTCAGCTGGCTTGAGGCTTCTCATATGCCAAAGGTAGGACTCCCCTCCAAAAGCACCTTCCATTAGTGCATCAATAGCAACTCAGATTACTGCCCTTCCTCTGCAGACCTTTCATGCTATTAAACACAGAGAAAACATGATCCTAAATTAAGAATGAAAGTATGAACCCATGTTTTTGCCCAAATTGGTCCAAAGAAATTCAACTCATTAGGCATTTTAACATTAAAAATTCTCATAACATCTCAGCTTTTACATTACTGCTTTTGGATCACATAGACATAGTAACAGCATGTCCACACCAATAATCCATTAAAGTATTGTAGATTAATATATCCTGTCAATTACCCAACCTCTCTGTAAATGGGACATTTGCTCAAGAGGTGCTTTTTATTCCAAATAAACAAATAAATTCAGAACTGAGCTCTAATTGCGTACATTTCTATACAAACCTGGTACTTCTCTGGAACTCCAAATTCTAATATTGGAATTATGTTGGCAATATTCTCAACTTCATGTTCTGTTTTAGTGCTAGATACAATGGATGTTAGAAGCTGGTAGACCCAGTTAAATCCTGGTAAAAACCAAAAAAAAGTAAAAAAACAGTTACAAAAGTAGCCATAAGCCCACAGAAATTTTTCAAAAACAGGTACTATTCTGGCAAAGGAGTAAGTGCTGGGTGAAATAAGCATATTCCAACTTTGCAGAATTTTCATGAAATGTTTTTGAATTTTCTGAAATGTTCTAATTTGTCATCACTCCGTCAATATTAACATTAGAGATCTAAAATTTGGCACACATATTGTTGGATGAGGCCCTAAAAGGATGCGAAGTCTCATGACATTTGCATCAGGGAAGGGGAGGTTATAGGGGTTCAAATTCTGACAATGTATTATTCATGTGAAAACTTTGGAAACTAGTTCGATGCTTACAACTTAGCCACCTTTGGAGCTGGATAATTAAACATTTATATGCATACTTTCTTGGGAAAGTCATAGATGATGCCAGAGGTAATTAGTTATGTAAACTGTAAGTTACAGGCAGTCAGAACTTCACAATTTATTTGTTAAATTGTGTGTACATTTTCAAAATATGTGGATGTTTATAGCACCACTGCTATTGCAGGTGTACCCTCAAGGTTTGGCATGCATACCAAGGTAAATATGTCCTTGAATCTAATTATTTATTTATTTCAGAAGTTCTTCCTGGAAAGACATACTGAGCTGCTAAAAGCTCATTTCCAGATGTGTCCAGTGGGTAAGGGATGTGGAAAATCATATACAGCAAATACAATATAACAAGTAACAAATATATATCAAATTAAGATGGATAAATGTACTTTAATAGCTTAAAATTTATTGTTGATACTTTAGAAATTATTAATTGGCAAAATATGCTCACAAATTCATGGACACATAATAAGTAATGCCACTATAATTCCACTTGTGGAATTTAACTTTCTCAAAGCACTTATCACCACTGAATCGCCTTACCTGCATTAGCATCATGGCACTGCAATAATGTCCACCAACATGCTCCCAAGATACTTGTGTCACAATGGCCTAAGTTTTAACTACTTGTAAGGCTTGGCATCACTTGGTGCCACTATTTTTCAATAGGAAAAATATTCATTGTTATCTACAAGGTTGTTGAAGACTCAGTAGGTGGCATTTTAGAGAAACAATTCTTCACATGCATGTGCTTCCACAAGTCATTAAGTCAGTGAGCTTTAGTGGTTATGTGGTGCATTGTAAGAATTCAGGGTAGTGCACAGTGTTGTTCATGACTGTTCTTCATGGTTCTTCACTCATGATAGTGACCTGACACTCAACACCACTATACTTTTACCTCCAATGAATGCTACCTTATTTCCACTTTACCCAGCCTTTGTCTTCCTGTACAATGGCAACTCAAGTGTTATGACTGAGCATAATTTATGGAACTGGCTTCAACAAAAGTATCACAACAGTCCACAATTTCACAAAAGCTCATGAAATTCAACTTTAATTACTGATTTTACAGGGGCAGAAATTAAGGAAAAAAGTGGTTTCTTGGCAGAGTACCAGGTTCAGAATTTTGGTATTCCGCCTGATTTCCCAAGGTTTTAACAGGTTTACAGGTAGAACATTAAAAATGCACAGATTTTTATATTAAAACTCCGAAATAAACACACTTGACAAAAGGAAATATTAGTGTGTCTTTTTTATTCATCTGGATCCTGGACTGCCTGACCCCAACCCACATGGCTCCTGTCTTGATGTGTTCATGTCCTACCTGACCCCCTTGGATCCTGACCTGGCCATAGTCTGCCCTGCATGGCTGCTGGCCTGACATGGGTCCTTACTGCCTGCCCTCCTCCGTGGACCCAGGTCCTGACCTGCCCATGGATTGGGACTGACATGGTCATGTCATTCCTGCCCCCCCCCCCATGGATTCTGGCCTGATGTGAACCTTTCCTACCTATGGCCTGCCTGCCACCCCCAAAATCCTAGCCTACCCCCCCACACACACATACACATGTATGCACATGGATCCTGGCCTGATGTGGCCACAGCCTGCTGCCCTAAAGCTCCTGGCCTGACATGGACATGCTAATCCACATGGTGTCAATCTACTTGTTCCATGCAGGTGCAGCTGAGATGAGATGGAGTAAGAAAGTAAGGCCCAGATATTCAAAACTTTGCCCTGAGCCTCAAGTAGCACTGCACTATTTTGCCCTGAGGAAAAAAGAAAGCTATACTCAAAAGGAATAGCCCAGAGCAAAACCAGCTGAATATAGCAAGCAAAGGAAGCTGGGCAAACAGGGCCAGGAGTACAGGGCAAATATTGCCCAGGAATAAGACAGCACTGAATATAGCAACAGGGAAGTGCTCACTGCTACTGCAGCTCATTAGACCCTGGAGAAAGCCAGTGTTACAGGTGGGGAACATTGTGTGTGATTGCACAGAGATGTTCCACATCTACTGCAAACAACAATGCAAGTCACACACTGCAGAACTGTGCTATGCTGCTGTGCAGTTTGCCGGGGCTAACCTGATTGCACAGTGCTAACACATTAGCTTGGGGCAAACGGGAGCCATAATCAAAGCTGCCATGCAAATTAGCCTGTTTAGGTAATCTGTGGGCAAACAGGTACATCTGCATCTCATTATCAGTTGCTTAGCATACAGTACCATGCTGTTTGCCTGATGCAACTGCATGTAGCATACAGCTCCACCTTTTGGTCAGAATGGAAGTACAGGCTGGATGCTGCAGGCCAAGGCATGCCCACAGCATCCCCTCTTGGTAGGCATGGAAGTGTAGGCTGGAAGCAGCAGGAACTGTGTGCTGGCAGGCACAAACAGAGCAGACAACCTGCCCATGCAGCACTGCAAGCAGTACAACACAAGGTACATATATGTAGAGAGTCAGGGAGAGTGTGATGGCTACGTGACACATAGCTATATATATATACACACATGTGAAACACACACAAATAGATATATAAATATAGCTATATAGTGACACACACACTTCCATTGGCCATATGTGCCCTTGACGATGCCCCCCCCAACAGTATAGGCACCCCATGGCAGTCATAGGTGGGACACAATGGGGGGACCCATGAGTGCATGGGCCAGGCATGTGGCATGCCTGGTGGGGGTGGGAGGACATAGGCTGTAGGTTACCCAGGGCTTGCAACATGTCCAATCACTAGGGATATGGGCTGACCGGCTGGGCCTGGCAGTCCAACCTGCCATCATGGTCTCTGATGTTGTGTGTGCATCTTGCATGCCCTTGTAGTCTAGAGGTCCCCCCCCCAGCATGTAGCCTGTCCTCCATATCACAAAACATATGTTATAGTTCCCTAGTAGTCCAGTGGTCCCCCAACCCCCCAGCATGTAGCCCAAGCCCCATTTCACGAAACATACCATCATATCCCTGGTAGTCTAGTGGATCCACCTGCAAGGCAGTGATGCCCCTGTTCATTACAATCATATGCCACAAATTGAGCTGGTGACTGGCTCAGCCCTCCTCTCACCACTACGGCCGTCCGCTGACTGAGGTACGAATGAGTGCTACTGTAATGAATGGGCTCAGTAGTGTTCATTCACACCTCAGTCAGTGGCTGGCTGTGGTGGGGAGAGGAGGGCTGAGCCGGTCGCCAGCTCGATTCATGGCATATGATTGTAATGAGCAGGGGCATCACTGCTGGTCGGGGGGAACCACTAGACTACCAGTGATATGATGGTATTTTTCATGAACAGGGTTAGGCTAATGTGCTGGGGTGGGGGACCACTAGACTACCAGGAAATTCAAATATGTTTTGTGGAACGGGGTTGAGGTTCGTGATGGGGGTACCGCCACCACTGCATTACCGCATTTTTTGTAGGTAGGATTGTCTCGCATCAGGTCACGCTTAATGCCTGTAGCGCGTGCTATACTTTTAATATGCCAGTGTGCCAGCATTCAGGGCCCCTCCCCTCAGTCCCTCCCCTGCATACATTTTGATTTAGCATCGGTGCTAACGCCTAGCACCAGTGTTAAACGAACTTTTGAATACTACAGCCGGGTGCAGAGTTGGCGCTAGTCCAGTGCAATGGCTTTGCGCCCAGCTCTAGGCTTTGAATATCTGGGCCTCAATCTGCTATATATTTTTGGTAGCTAGTAGTTAAAAATTTCCATTGGTCCAAATAAGGAAATCCTTCCAGTTTTGGTTGGAAGTCAAAATACTTCTTTGTAAACAAAAAAAGGAAAAAGAAAAGAAAAGCAAGACAATATGGGCAGACTAGGTGGACTAAGTGGCCCTTATCTGTCGTCACATTCTACATTTCTATGTTTCTATGTTTAGTCCCAAATTTTGGAAGTCAGTACTTGGGAGTGATCAAAGTACTGACTTCCAAAATTTAATATAAAATAGTTCTGGCAAAATGCCCCTTTTCTTTTAGGAAAAAAATCACTTTGACTTCCATGCCTTCAAAATTGGAAGTCACCTAATTGTGTTTTTATGTCTACACTCTGTTGGAAGTCAGCGATATTCTTCTGCATAATTTTAGAATATTTCACCTTATCTTTGGAAGTCAGAAACTTCCAAAATGGAGTCAACTGAACCCTTGCTAAAACTGCAGTCTTCATCACTTCCCCTAACTGCTGTCCCAGTCCACAGAGACCCTATCTGCTGTCTCTTAAACCCAGGGAATCACTGTGGCATGGATGTGCAGCCTCCAATTCTCCCAAGCTGTTTTTCTTGGGTTACTGACCACAATGGTATCACACTTGGGGCCAGGGCAGATCTACCTGTTTAAAAGCTGACTGCCTCAGTAAGCTTTCCAGCTTAGCCACTTTTCATCTCTTCTCTTGACTTTTGTTCTAGCCAGCAGAGACCCTGCCTGCTGTATCTCAAACTTCTGGAATTCCTGTGGCACTGATGTGCAAACTTTTAATGCTCCCAATATGGTCTCTATGGGTTACTGGTTATGCAGGTGTCATGAAGGGGCAGGGTTACTTGTTCTAAAAGTGTTCTGCCAAGGATTTCAAATGTCTGCACCTTCCAGGTACTGTAGATATAGAATCCTAGCAAGTTCACCTGTTACTGGCCAGCCCCAGTGGCCAGGTGGCAATGAGCTGTATTTCCACTTCAAGACCAGGATCCATGAGCAAATTTAGGTTTCACACTTACTGGATTGCTGGAAGATGAGCATGCTATGTTGGGATATAATCCCAGACATTTGTGGCAATGGTCAAACTGTAGGCAATGTTCCTATTTACAAAAATGATATCCATACCAAACTAGAAAAAGGTGGTTTACTGTGTTACAGAGCAAACAATAAAATCTTCTAATGATTATTTACTGTTTTACATTTTTATATGTAAGGGAATATGGCCATGAATGCTCCAAGACCCCTTTCTGGTGTACTCAGCTGGGCAAGCAGTCATTTGTTATCAGGCCCACTAACTGGCTAAACAAACTGCCTTATACTCTTTAAAAACAATTTAACTCTCCTGTAATATGATTTAGGTTTAGTTATATATTTCATGTGTGATGTATGCTTTGTTATTAATTAAAAATAAAGTTATTTGCAAAAAAAAACAAACAATTTAACTCCCCTCTCCTACTTAAATTAGTCAACAGTCTCCTAGAGGATAATAAACTTCTTGATTATTTTTGATGAAGCCATAATAACAGTAATATTAAAACCGGATAAACCTCCAGACAAGTGTGGCTCCCATCGCCCCATATCATTATTAAATAGATTATAAAATATTCAGACTAGGTGGGCCATGTGAGCCTTATCTGCCATCAAATTCTATGTTTCTATGTTTCTATTCACTAACATCTTAGTTAACAGACTCTCTAATATTATTCATAAGATTATTCATGCAGAAAAGATGAGCTTAATTGAGGACAGAGGACTTGCTGATAATATTTATGGAACTTTAAATTTGATGGAATTCCCTAAATCTAAAAACGCTGACTTACTCACATTAGATGCTGGAAAAGCATTTGATAGAGTAATCTGGAACTTCTTGTTTACACTACTGGAAAAATCAACTTTGGTGAAAGATTTTTTAAACATAAAAAGTTTGATCTATAATACCCCAAAAGCACGAGTGAAATCAAATGACCAGATCTTGGCTTCCTTTCAACTTCTAAGAGGAACAAAGCAAGACTTCCATCTTTCACTGCTCTTATTCACAATTTTCATCGAACCCCAGTACAAGCAATAAGACAAAGTGATGAAATACAAGGGTGAACAATTAATAGAGTTCCTCATATATTTGTATTCAGATGGCCTTTTAATATATTTGAATGATATTCAACATTCTTTAGTCTCACTATTTACATTACTATCTAGATGTTCAGCAATTTCCTGTTATAAAATTAATTGTGCTAAAGCAGAAATTGTCCCAATTTATAGAGATTTTGTATTCCAGGATCCTCAGATCAGTAGTAAATATAAGATTAAATCAAAATTCAAATATTTAGGTGTTGTTATTTCTCAAAATAGGGAAGAGCTGTTCAACCTGAACTGCAATCCTCTAGTTCAAAAGATATGAAAAAAATGTAGATAAATGGAAAGATTTACCTATAATCCATATAGGTAGCATTAATATGATTAAAATGAATATACTACTAAGACTATTACTTTTATTTCAATCTCTACCTATTTGGGTCCCAAAGGAAATATTTGTGAGTCTAGAGATAAAGATTAAAATGTTTATTTGGAAAAATAAACATCCAAGACTGTCCATTCATAAGCTGTACGCTCCAGCCACATGTTTAGGCCTGGGATTATTTAACTTCTAGAGGTTGTGTAGTATTTTCCTAGAGAAGAATGTCAACTCACTAGATAGTTTAAAGTGATCTTGGCAAAAGGATATAGGATTTAGTTTAGATAATCAAAGATGGATGGAAATCATACCAGAAATATCGATTACCACTAAAAATAACAAGTTAAATCAAATTCAGTTTAATACTATACTTAGAGTATATTATACTCCTACAAAATTATATAGAGAATAATGGATGGGTAGCTAGTTATAATGAGGATTTTATACACCCACGAGGGTTGGGATGCAACATAAACCCCGAGAGCAAAGCTCAAGGGGTTTATGAAGGCATCCCACACAGAGGGGGTGCATAAAATCAGAGTTTTAACTAGTTACCCATCTTTTATTTTGTATAATTGCTGGGGGCCATTTTTTTTGCCACAGCAATTATACAAAATAACTAGATTTCTGTATGGAGTCAAGCTGTGGACCGTTGGGGTTTTAACATGGTCCATAATGGCTGGCTTGTAAATGGAAGGAGCTTTATTTTTTTCTAACTTGCAGATGATTAGTTAGCTGTTTTTATGTGCCCAGTTGTATTTTGTTAAGGTAAAAAAAGAACTTACCGCTGACTTCTGTCGGGGATGTTTTCAGCACTGAAGTGCGGGGACAGACAGCACCGAGAGCAGGAAGTTTGCAGCAGACACATGCACTAAAGTAGGGAAACCGGGTGCATGAATGTCATTATAACCAGCTGGTTATATCACTGAAATTATAGCCCAGTTTCCCTATGGGAAAAAATTGGAGCCAGTTCTTATATAAATTTAATAATAGTATTATGGATAAATGTCCTAGGTGCTCAGTTTTATGCCTCTTTTATGCATACGTTTGGCAACTGTCCTGAACTAAAAAAAAAAATTGGAATGGTGTATGATCAGTAATAACATCAGTACTATGATTACATTTTTATTTTGATCCAGAGATCTTTATATTTGGAGAACCTTTTATCCGGTTGGAACATGGTAATAGTGAAAATATAAAATGTCTTTAATCTTACATTGGTGAATGAAAAAAAAAATAATATTACAGAACTGGAAGGACAAAAATCCACCTCAAGTTAAGAATTGGTTAAACTTACTAATAGATTGCACAAATTAAGAAATAATCTTCTACTCTCAAAAAAGTGAAAGGCACACATTTGATCTTATTTGAGATCCATTTTAAAGCAGGAGTGCAATAATTTGGTGAACATTTTGACCTATACTTTTTATGCTATTTTAGATTGCCGCTTACATTCTGACTTGTATGATACTCTTATTTCCACAGTTTGAGTCTGCTTGAGTACCTTTTTTCATGTCTGAAATAATAAAAGGAGCACCCCTTTTAATATGGCTCGGACCAGATTGTCATCAGTATTTGTAGCCGTTTTTGAACAACTATTGTTCTGTAAGGTCAGAGAGCACTGCCTGCTGCATAATTAATTTTAGTCACAACAGAAGTGATACATAAACAACAGATGAACATAAACAGCTGAAAATACTGATGAAGACCTGGTCCGCGCCGTACTAAAAGGAGTGCTTCATTTATTATTTCAGACATGAAAAAAGTACTAAATCAGACTCAAACTGTGTAAAGAAGGGTATCATACAAGTCAGAAGGTAAGTGGCAATCTGAAATAGCATAAAAAAACATAGGCAAAAATTTTAACCAGATTGTTGCACTGCTGTTTTAACTTATTTGAGGTACCAGGAAAAATAACAAAATAATAAAAAAAAAAATAAAATAAAAATAACTGATACATTGGCTCCTTTTTCTGAGACTTACTAATGAGGAAACAAAAAATAATAACAGAACTGAGATCCAGGTCGGTGAGTTCTTCCCGTCAAGGTGAAAATGATGACTGGCAATATCCCTCAAATCAAAATAGGGTACAGTATTAATGGCATTGTGTGATTCCCAAAAATAAATAAATAATATGTAATTCCTTCTGGATGCCATTTCAGATCCCATCGGGAGAAGGCGTCATGTCTACACAGTGGGTTTAGGGGCAGTAGTTCTGTCTTGCTGGGATTTACTTTAAGCCCTGATAGAGTCTGTAAGCATTTTAGCAGTGTTAGAAGGTGGTTGGGGCTTGCCAAAGCATCTCTAAGCAACACCAATCATCTGCATATAGCATAGCCCCCAAATCTACCTCTCCATCCTGTATACCCACCATGAAAGCATGATTATGGATGGTCACAGCAAAGGGCTCTGTGGTCAAACCAACAGTAGGTGGGATAGAGGACACCCTTGACTAGCCCCCCTCCCCATGGTGAAGGGAGAGGACAGAGTGGAGTTTGAGGACTTTCAACTGGGAGAGTGTGCAGCATTTTAACCCACACCACAAAGTGGATCCAAATCCCATTCTATGTAGTATTTCTTGTAGGTACCCTCATTTCACAGAGTCAAAGGCCTTTTTAAAATCTAGAGCCATAATTGCAGATGGAGTAGTGGTATTGCTAGCTACTGTCATCAGCAAGATGAAAGTTTGTGGATGGTCTCTGTTGAATCTTCCCTTATCAAAGCTGACCTGGGAGCCATAAATTAATGAAAGAAGAATCCCTTCTAATTCAGAACCAGAGCCTTGACCAAGGTGTTTGCATCTGCATTTATCAATGAGATGGGCTGTAGCTGGCAGCCAATCTGGTGTATTTCCCTTCCTTTGGGAACACCGTGATGGCAGCCTTCTCTCATGGAGGGTGGCAATGTGCCAGTTCCATTTGCATCTGTAAACACCTCATGGAAAATTGGAGAGACTACATCCCAATGCAGTTTGTAAAAACCATCTGGAAATCTCTCTCCACCCAGAGTATTATGGAGAATGAGATTACCTATAGCCTGCACCATTTCATTTGAAGTTATGGGGGCATCCATAATGTGGTGGTGAGCTTCTGAGGGTTGTGGGATAGGAAGGCCCTTCAGGAAACCATCCATTGCAGAATCAGGGAGTTGGTCACTGGAGATATAAAGTTCCTCATAGAAAGGTTTCAGGGTGGCATTTATGTTATCATTCCAGGCAGAAAGCACCCCCTGAGAGTTTTTCATCAATGGGATATGCCTCTCAGCTTGCTGCTTTAGCAGCATGTATGCAGCAGTTTTCCCACTTTCTCCCCCCATCCCAATACCTATGTTTTGTCTGCAGTACTACTAATTCAGCTTTCCTAGTGGAAAAAACATTAAGCTGCATCCTGAGGTGTCTTAGCTCCACCAACAGCTGCACATTTGTATGTTGGTCTATCCCAGTGTTACACTACAAAGGATCTTATTTCTAGAGTCAGAGTAATATCCAGAAAGCTGGGCATTTATACCTGCATTCATTTGTAAGGCAACCATATTGCAGCATCCAAGCCTGGGGGAGGGTGGGATTGTCTATTTACCAACAAGGAGTGGATAGGGAGCTTGATGGTGGTGGTGGGGGGATTTTCTGAAAACACTAAAGGGAAGAAGGGGGTGGAAGGCTGGATGTACCTACTTAGTTCATTCCCTGGGTTATGTAATGTGCAGAGCTTTAAAGCTTAAAAGAGATGGAGGGAGCATGTACCATCCACTGCAGCCCACATAAACTAAAAAGGGAACTGGGGAAGGTTGTGAGGACAGAGGAAAGTAGCCACTTCCAGGAGGTAAAATGTCTGCAGAACCCAGGTACTAGGGGTGGGAGAACCTCAAAAGGTTCTGAGGTTCTAAAAGGTTCTGATAAGCAAAAAAGGTCCAGATGCTTATCCAAAACTTATCCAAACCTTTTATAACCTTTATTATTATTTTATGGTAACTGTATGTGAAAAAATCATTTTAAAAAGCTTTTAATTAACAGATCTATAGAAAAAAGTAATTAAACCACTGTTCAGTAGTGCTAAAATGCATGAGTAGTGAAATGAGATACGGAGTGAATAATGTGACTGTGGATGTGCCTACTGGATGATGACGATGATATACTCCAAAGGCAGGCAGGTCCCAGATCTCTTTTTGTTTTAAACCAGTCTCTTGAGTCTGACTTTTTGTAGAAGGGGACAATGTATTTGTAATGTATGCCACTAATTATGTTCAGCAACAGCTCTTGATATGGAACACAACAGGTAGGGCATCCTGCAGAACCTGAACACTAACAGAAGCATCATACTGGACCAAGGCTCATGACTGACGTGACATGATAACCGAGTGTCCCGATTCATGATAAAGCCAAAGATTAAAAAAGAAAAACAAAACAGGGTTGCACCAAAAAAAGTTGAAGTGGTGTGATTCGGGATGACCATGAACGTGATTCGTCATGACGTGATATGAGTCATGTTGGCAATGGCAGTGCTTCTCAGAGCACCAGAAACTGGATGGAACTGAGCTTCCTCAAATAGTTGCCATTGAAAAAAATTGAAGTACCTATGGCTGTACTTCTCTGAACTGTCTAACTGAGAAACACACACATGCTACAAACAATGTTCGCTCCGAGATAATAGCAACTGGTTTAAATACAACTGGCTTGTGAGGATAAAGATTCGAGTCCATCTGCTAGTAGGGCATCATGCAGAAGGTAGACACTAACAGAGGCATCATACTGGACCAAGGGTCATGAGTGACATGACATGACAACTGGGTGTCCTGATTTGTGATGAAACTGAAGATTAAAACAAAAAAAACAGGGTTACACTAAAAAAAAGTTGTTTCTTCTGTAATCTTGGAGTGTGGAACAGGTACTGTAAGTGTGTATTTTTGTAGGATTTATGTCAGTATAATCAGAGTAAACTTTGTTACGCAGCCTTTAGATACTTTCTTAGTAATGTCTATTTTACGAGAACAGAACAAAACATAGTACCGTATGTGTTTAAAGAATGGATAGTTTCTTTATAATGTCCCAAATGGGACAACAAAAACTCAAGACTTGTAATGAAGCATGTTTTCTCTTTCAGAAGAATACAAAAGGTAAGAGTTTTGTATCTCAGAGGCAAGGATACTGAGCCTACTGGAAGGGTTTGCTACTGCTGTGTTATTGTACTAAAGCAATTTCCTAGAAATAGCTGGCAAATGTGAAAATCATAACAGTGGATGTGAATGTGATCGTGACCGTGATGACTGTGAACGAGATTCGTCATGAGGAAGAGGGATTGTGTAACAGTGATAGCACTTCCCAGAGCTTCTGACACTGGATGGAACTGAGCGTCTTCATGACTATGATGACCGTGAATGTGATTCGTCGTGAGGATGAGGAATCGTATAACAGTGGCAGCACTTCCCGGATCTTCAGATACTGGATGGAACGGAGCTTCTTCTTGACTGTGGTGACCATGAATGTGATTTGTTATGAGGATGAGGAATTGTGTAACAGTGAGAGTGCTTCCCAGAGCTTAAAACACTGGATGGAACTGAACTTTTCCATGACCATGATGATCGTGAACTTGATTCGCCATGAGGATGAGGATTCGTTTAACACTGGCAGTGCTTCCCAGAGCTTCAGATACTGGGTGGAACAGAGCTTCCAGAAATAGTTACCAAATGTGAAATTTGTGACCGTGAGGACCGTGAATGTGATTTAATTTTTTTTTATTTATTCCATGTGATGTGATGGAATGCCCAGCCCACTGAGCCAAAGCCAAAGCTTAAACCCCACTGAGCTCGCACAGGGAGGAAAATTACAGATGACTTGGGGGGCAGGTCACACAGACAGTATGTAAGAAGTGGCACTGGTGCACTGACAACTGTCTGGCAGTCTTGTCAGATTTTATTTCACACACAGAATTTATTTCACACACAACCTACACAAATGGTGAGGCTGCTGGTGCTGCTGCTAGTATACCCACAGAGATACTGGGGGACCCTGCCTGGCCTAACCCTCGCTGACACAGTACTTTTTCCCTTTAAGGATTTTTTAAATGTATTATTCCATGTGATGTGACAAAATGCCCTGCCCACTGAGCCAAAGCTTATATCCCACTGAGCGAGCACCGGGAGGAAGATGACAGATGACTGATATCTTGGGGTGGGGGGTCACACAGACAGTATGCAAGAAATGGTACTGATGCACTGACAAGTATCTGGCAGATTTTATTTCACACACCACCTAGGCTACAGGCTGATGCTGCAGGTACTGCTGCTACCAGCAGAGAATCGGGGACCCTGCCTGGCCTAACCCTCTCTGACAGAGTACTTACCCTTCAAGGATTTTATTTTATTTTTTTATATATTCCACATGATGTGACTGAGTGCCCTGCCCACTGAGCCAAAGCTTATACCCCACCAAGCGAGCACAGGGAAGAAGATGACAGATCACTAGCTTTGGGGGGGGGGCTGTCACACAGACAGTATGCAAGAAGTGGCACTGGTGACTGGCTAGCAGATTTTATTTCACACACCACCTACACTAAGGGCGATGCTGCAGGCACTGCCGCTGCCAACACAGAATCAGGGACCCTGCCAGGCCTAACCCTCTCTGACACAGTACTTTCCCTTCAAGAATTTTATTTTTTTATTCATTTCACACAATATGACAGAATGCCCTGCCTATTGAGCCAAAGCTTATACCACGCCGAGCAAGCACAGGGAGGAAGATGACAGATCACTGGCTTCTTGGGGGGGGGATCACACAGACAGTATGCAAGAAGTGGCACTGATGACTGGCTGGCAGATTTTATTTCATACACCACCTAGGCTAAAAGCTGATGCTGCAGGCACTGCTGCTACCAACAGAGAATCAGGGACCCTGTGTGGCCTAACCCTATCTGATACAGTTCTTTCCCTTCAAGAATTTTATTATTTTATATTTTTATTTTTTCCATGTGGTGTGATGGAATTCCCTACCCACTAAGCCAAAGCTTATACCCCACTAATCGAGCACAGGGAGGAAGATGACAGATCACTGGCTTCTTGGGGGGTGGAGGGGTCACGCAGACAGTATGCAAGAAGTGGCACTGGTGACAGGCTGGCAGATTTTATTTCACACACACAATTTATTTTGCATACCACCTAGGCTATAGGCCAATGCTGCAGGCACTGCTGCTGCCAACAGAGAATCAGGGACCCTGTATGGTCTAACCCTCTCTGACAGAGTATTTTCTCTTCAAGGATTTTATTTTATTTTGTTATTTATTCCACGTGATGTGACAGAATGCCCTTCCCACTGAGCCAAAGCTTATACCCCACCGTGTGAGCATTGGGAGGAAGATGACAGATCACTGTCTTTTAAGGGGGAGGGCAGGTACACAGACAGTATTCAGTCAGAGACCCTTCCTGGCCTAACCCTGTATGACAGTACTTTCCCCGTCAAGGATTGTTATTTTTATTTATTCCATGTGACGTGATGGAATGCCTACTAAGCCAAAGATCGCATATTGAAAAATAAAATAATACAAATAATAAACCCCACTGAAGAGACTGAGCAGTGAACTCGGGGGGGGGGGGAGAACTGAGAGCCGATTTGTTGTTAATTAGTCAAACAGCAGGAAGGCTAACTGGGAGTGGTGTGGTATGGGTGGCACAGTTAGCCCCCTCTGCTGCTCAAAAAAAAACTGGCAGTCTGGCTCTGGTTCTTCAGTCTTTTCTCTTCTTGTCTTTCTTGACACACTCACTTGCCCCCAGTCTCCAAGTTCCTACTCTCTTCCCCAAGTCTTCTCTCCCAACTCCCCAATCCCTAGACTCCCATACCCACACCCAACCCAGTCCGTGGCTCTAATCCCCTCCTAATCCAAAGTCCATGACTCCCCACCCCAAGTTTTCTTTTTTTTTTTTAATAAATATAAAAAAAAAAATTAATTATTTAGGGTTTTTTTTTTTATCGAGGCTGGTGGGTTGACTTCTTTCTGGCCCAATGGACAAACACAAGCAGCATGCACAACATAGAAACGTAGACTTTGACGGCAGATAAGGACTGCTTGGCCCACCTAGTCTGTCCATTTCCCTACCTACTGGATAAGCTGCTGATCCTAGTTAACCAACAGCCTATTTCTTCCTACCCCCTGCAAGAATTGCCTTATGTCTGTCCCCACTGTTTTTGACCCCACAACCTCCTTAGGAAGGCCGCTCCATGCGTCCATCACCAACTCTGTGAAAAAATACTTCCTCACATTGCCCCTGAGCCGTCCCCACTCTGTCTTCAAATTGTGTCCCCTTGTTCTTGCACATCTCTTTTTTTGAAAGATGCTATCCTGTTGGACTTTGTTGATTCCCTAAAGGTACTTAATAGTTCCTATCATGTCCCCCCTCTCCCTTCTTTCCTCAAGTGTATACATATTAAGCTCCTTTAGTCTCTCCTCATATGGCTTCTGTTGCAGACCTTGCACCATTTTAGTTGCCCTCCTCTAGACTGCCTCCATCCTGCCTATGTCCTTGCAGAAATAGGGTCTCCAGAATTAGACACAGTACTCCAGATGGGGTCTCACCAACTGTCCATACAGAGGGATAACAAAGGGAGGGCTTTAAGCCTGCAGTTCAATGGGTGGAGCAGCAATGTCACTCCCCCATCGGGCTTAAAACGCCTCTCATCCTGGGCCACTCCAGGATTTGATTTTTCTTTGCAGCCTGAGGCCACGCTGGCTGCCCAGTCAGCAGCACCTTCTTATTTGTTCTCAGCTGTATGGCCTCTGGCTGCTCTCGCTGGCATCCACAGCTCCTTGGTCTCCCCCACTGTCTCCAGGGACCCTCCTGTGTTCACTTTTCAAGTGGTCTGCACTCCCTCCACCTTGCCGTGTCTTCAGTGATGCAGGTATGGGTCCGCTCACTCCCTCCTGGTTCTGCTGCTTGCTCAGCAGCTGTCTTCATACCTGTCTTCACCCCGCCCCTCCTGTTGTAGCCGCTGTCCCGCGGCTCTCCATCTCTTTGAGTCCCCCCCCAGTGCCTTCTGTTGCTGTCCCTGCCTCCTGTTTTGCTGACTCCATGAACCGTCGACCTGGCTCCCCGCTGGGTTTCCCTGCCGTTATTCTTTTTGCTCACTAACGTCTCTAGTGCTGCTGTTAGGGCTCCTCCTTCATTCTGCTCCTCCACCTGATCCCCTCATGTTCAGAGCGATGTGCCACGCCTCTCCTTGTTCACTCTCCAGCACTGAGGCTGGCGGGATGACCGCACCCACTGTTTCTGGATTTACTGCAGAACTCTCACTCCTGCAGTCTGACCTGTACTATGCTTCCACCCAGGTTGCTTCTGCCTCAATAACCTGCACTGGCTGCGGCTGTTCTGCAGGTATGTGGGCTAGTAGCAGCATCATAGTCTGTCTTCCTTGTTTCTTCCTGTTGATCGCTAACTCGACCACAAAAAAAAAAAGGGACTCTCTGTAGCTGTCAGATTACTCTAGTGCACAACATATGGATTTAGCACTGGCTCAGAGTTTGCTGGACCTCGTCTCTTGGACTCTGGAAGATGTAGGAGATGGACTTGCAGTTGCTGGATGTATGGGACTTCTATTAGGTCCTGTGATTCACCACCAGCCCTGTCTCTCTTCCTTGTTCATTCTGCAGCTTTGGCTTCCTTTGGCAATTCCCTTCATTCTGCTCCTTGCAAAAACAAACAAACAAAAAAATCTGTGCTTTCTTTTGGGGATTTTCTCCCTATCCTGCCATCGCACACCCTACTTGTATCCTTCTATTTCGCTCATATGTGTCCATGTTTATGGGTCCCATTCTCCTTCTATCAATTTGACCTCAGGATTTATCTATTTTCTTCGCAGAATCAGTATACTTCTCTTCGAATCCTATGCTTCCTCATCGAACCACTGCTTTCCTGCTCCCAGTGCTCCCTATGTACTGCATTTTGAAACCATGAGGGTGCAACCCTTCTGTCAAAGGGACTCTAGTATGATGGTCTATGGCTGTCATTCGTTGCTCCAATTCGCCCTATGATTCTCTCACCATGCCTGCCTATTGCCAAACTATTGAGGTTGAACCTCATACCTCTGGCCAAACAGGGAGTGCTCGACTCCTGTGCCAAACTCCCCACACCTGCTGCCCCTTGCTGAGGGCCAGTTGGATTCTATCCATCATTCATCATTCATTTCCTGTCTCTGCTGCTGTGCTCTGTGCCTTCTCATGGCAGGCTGCCTCTGTCTGGCCGGCAATCAATACTTCTTTTGGGCATCGATCACTCAAGCCGCATGTCTCCGGTTCCTCAGGCAGCTCACCCTCCTGCAGTTTTCATCCTATACCGGCCATCAAGGATTCACTCCACTCATGGCTTGCATTCGATATTTATTTTGGGCATACCTATCATGACCCCAATGCCACCTCATTGAACCGCGGCTATCCCTCATCTACCTGTGGCTATCCAGTTCAGTTATCCTGTAAACAATGCATACCTCCTTCTGTGAGTCTGCATCTCATTCACCTACTCCTGTCTCTGCTACCTCTTCTCGACTCGATATCCATGTACCGGCTGGGTCTGATGCTACCCCATTACCTTCTCTACCATCCTCCATCCTTTCATACCTCACTTTCCGTACCAGGCTCCATGGCTTCAATCCATCATTGCACCTTACTGTTTTTACCTTCCTCATCCTAGCACCTTTTCTCATCCCAACTGACTCCATCTGACCAGCAGTGGATATTTCTTTTGGGCATACCAATCACGACTCGTGCCACCTCATCGATCCGTGACCCTCCTCCTGCATGTATCAGGTTCCTGACCCCGGTTCTCATTAACCCTTTCTTATCACATTGAGCCTCCATTCATGGCTGCATTCCATCATCAGCCATCAAGGATTTACTCCAGTCATGGTTTATCTCCTCATCGTCCGATTTGCTTGCTTTCCACGATACCTCACCTCAACCTGCTCATCTCTTTCAATTGCTCTATCAGTATGCCTTGGCTGCCTCCCTCTGGCCTGCAATGTCAGTCACCTCGATTCAACTCTATCTCCATTCATGGCCATGCCTTCTTATCCATCACCCTTTGCTGGTGCCTCATCCAATTGCTGCTTGCTGGGCTGCTCCCCGCCATCGTTGAAGTTCATGTTCAAGTTCATTTCATGTCTCCTCTTCATCAGTCTTCTTGTATTTCACTGCTGCACTCCTGCAGCGATCATCATCATCTTCAGTCTGCATTAGGTCTGCATGCCCTCTGGTTCCAGACACGCATTCTTGGTCTCAGAGTCTACCTCCTTTTGAGAAGCCTCATTGCTCACTTCCTCAACCATTCCTGTCATTGAATTATCTCATACCAGCCATCAAGGATTCACTCCAATCATGGCTTCACGCCACCATTTTCGACCCGTGGCTATCCTCCCACATGTATCGAGTTCATTACTCCAGTCATCATTCACTCATTATTAGAGATGCAGCGAATTATAAATCCGCCCGTGAAGTGGACAAGAGGATCTACTTCAAGGCCCATGGAGCACACCAAGTGTACCTGTAAGTGCTCACTGCTGTTGGCTACCACTTCACATTCTCATTATGCCTGAACGCCAAGTAAGGCGAAGTGAGAAGAAAATAGGCACAACACATGGCCTGCAGTACTGTAAGTCACATACTTTAGTCAGACAGGAAGGAAGTGAGTCAGAGAAGCAGTGTCACTTTCTTCTTTGCATTTTTACAGGGAGAAAGCAAAATTGTTTTGTGAGAGGAGTTTGCTTGGCTCTTGGAGTCGTTACTGCCAATCCAATTCAAACAGCTTTTTTAAAAGCTATTTTATTTAGTGTTTGTATTGTGTTAGTGTTTTTTTGGTTAGTGAATTTTTTTGTATAAGTTTTGTTTTTGTTTTGTGTGTGTGACTGACTGTGTGTGTGTCCACTGTGTGTGTGTGTGTGTGTGTGTGTGTGCTGTCCCGTGGACCCAGAAGGATGGAGGGTCAGGTTGGAGTCGGGGAAGGCGTGTCGCTGGCATGTGGGAGCATTAGGAGGGGAGGAGTGCGGACCTGTGGAGGGCGGGGCAGTCGTGTTATGTTGGACCGCTCCAGACTCCTGGCCAATGTTGCTTCCCCCTCGGAAGCAACAGGAGCAGCAGCACCAATGCCACTGGTGGCTGTTACTCATCCACCTTCTCCACCACCACCACCACTAGCAGAAGCTGTTGGGGCTCCAGCAGCACCCCCTCCACCACCTCCACTGCCACAGGAGGTGGCCCGGCAATAGTGGGTGGTGGTGGGACTCGTGCCAGTCAAGTGTGTACTGTGTCTGGTCCCCTCCGCAGCTCCCCAGTGTGGGAGTTTTTTTAATTGTGTGGGGGGAGACAGCACAGTGGTGCAGTGCCATGTGTGTGGTGTGCTGGTGTGCCGTGGTCCTCCCTGGGACACATTTGGGGACCGGTGGCCAGTGCACCCACATGATGAATCACCACAGGGCACAGTGGCAGGCTGCCACGGAAGGGGCCATGCGTCCACCTGCTGGGCCTTCCATGGCAGTGGCTGAGGGTGCTGCTGGGGTGAGAGATGTGCCTCGCAGCAGTCACCGCCACAGCAGGAGGAGGAGGGCTACATCAGATGCTCCACTACCACCACCACCACAGCCACCAGCACTACCCTGTCCACCACCAGCCCCACTACCTGGATTACCTGCTGCAGTAGACCCTGGCATAGTCCCTGTTAGTCAGTCTGACCTCCTCCTGGTGTGGGCAGCACTGGAGGAAAACAACAAGCATTTCAATAATTTGGAGCAGCAGGTTACCAGAGTGGAAGCACAGCATCAGCAAATACTTTCAGTGCTGCACCTGCTGCTGGACCACCACGGCATCCCACGGCCATAGTAAGTGCAGGTATTGTTTTCTGTAAAAGAAACAAAAGTGTACTGTATGTGTTTTGCCTCTGCGGCTCTGAAAAGCATCAGAAGACAAAACAGACAAATTAAGGAAGTGAGGAAGCATAACAAACATGAGTGCACATACTCACTTTATGGTTTAAGTATTAAGAAGCTGGTGGGGGTGGTGCACTGGTGGACTGGTGGTCCGTAGGAGGCAGACAGACTCATGGTGGCAGACTTGTATAACATCAGTCCTGGTGGTGGTGGTGGTGGTGGTCCGTGGGGGGCAGACAGACTCATGGTGGCAGCAGAGTTGGATAACATCAATCCTGGTGGTGGTGGTGGTCCGTGGGGGGCAGACAGACTCATGGTGGCAGCAGAGTTGGATAACATCAGTCCCGGTGGTGGTCCGTGGGGGGCAGACAGACTCATGGTGGCAGCAGAGTTGGATAACATCAGTCCCGGTGGTGGTGGTGGTCTGTCGGGGGCAGACAGACTCATGGTGGCAGCAGACTTGGATAACATCAGTCCCGGTGGTGGTGGTCTGGGGTGGGGGGGCGCACCGCCTTTTAAATACTGCAGTTAAATCCCGTCAACATTAACCACATCATCATCCTCATAAAGAAAACTGCCCTCACAGTCATCGATGTCTGAAGTCTGACCACTGGGAAATTCTTTCTCCATTGTGTCATCATCTATGTCAGTGGTGGGCCATTTCAGGCAGCCACTGCCAGTGCCACCAGGATGCTCCATTTCCACATCAGCAAGACCACCATGACTAGGCCGGGGTACGAATACTGAGGTTGCAGTCTGTGCTGGTATGTGCCTCTCATTTATTTTAATGAATGTTAGCAAACTAACATTTGCAGGAGACAGGTTTGTCCGACGATCCTGACTATTGCACCTGCTGAGCTGAATACCCTCTCAACACTTACACTAGAGGGTGGGCATGTGAGGTACTTCACTGCCACTGCAGTCAGCTCTGGCCATTCACTGACCTTTCCACTCCGGTACAAAAGAGGATCTTCACTTATTGTCAGATGCCTGTTTTCAGACAAATATGACTCAGCCATTCTCTGTGCTGCACTAAGTCCAATTGTTGTTGCATCAGCCTGTTCCCCGGAAACATTGATTTCACAAATACCCACTTGGACGAAGCCTCCCAAAGCGGGTTGACGCCAACCACTTTGGATGACAGACCACCAGGAACTACAGTCCCCTTACCCTTGCATGATATGCTTGCTGGTCCTCCAGCTACACCTTCAGCTGGATTATGCTGCTGAGGTTTGCAAACCTTGGCACGTGACTTCTGTGCCCCATGAACCAAGTGAACCAGTTGACCACTGATATTTTTTACCTGTTCAGGCCCTCCATAAAGTACTGATGCAATTCCATGTTTGTATCGTGGGTCCAGCATTGTTGCCATGGCAAAGTTGTCACTACGCTGAATGCTCACAATGTGACGATTCTGGTCGAATACTGTCAGCATGTGTTGCGGCAAAATACTGCTAACACCGTTTCCGGCAACATCAAGACTATACTGTACATTCACAAATGTCTGCCTCAGCATCTGCAGCAGCGGAATTGATTGGCTAATGGAGGCAGACTTGCCACTCACTGCCTGTGTGGCATGTTCAAAAGGCCGCAAAATTGTTATTACAGAGTCCATGAGGTGTCACTGTTCAGTCGTCACAGACATGGAGGCCCTAGAACTGTCACGGCTAGTGTGCATAACAAGATATTGTGAGATGGCTTTGTATTGTTCATACAACCTGTCTGCCATGTATAACGTGGAGTTCCATCGGGTGACAACTTCCAGCTTCAAGCGGTGCTGAGGCAGACTGTTTTGTATCTGCAACTGCCGCAGTTGGTCACAGGTCTTTCCAGATCTTGAAAAGTGAGAGCAGATACGTCGTGCAATGGTCAGCATTTCCTTTATGTCATGGTGCTGCAGAAACTCCTGAACCACAAGGTTTAAACAGTGGGCCATGCATGGAACACGAAGAAAAACACCATTTGTGATGCATTTCACCATATTTGACCCATTGTCACTTGCTATGAACCCAGCTCTCAGGGACAGAGGGTTTAGCCATCTGTCAATTTCAGTCAGTACCATGGCCAACATGTTCTCACCAGTGTGTGAACAGGTCACACTGCGCATAGCAATTGTTACATGCTGGCGAATTCCAGGAAGATTGCTACTGCGACAATCCACCTTCCTGCACTGATTATTCACACTACCAGCATCACAAACAACCCCCGGCACCTGCGCCCAGTGTGCAGTTATACACAGATATGAACTCCCCACTGTTTTGTCACTTGTCCACATATCCGTACTTAAATGGATGAATGGAGAGGAGGAATGTTGAAGGGCATGTCTTACTGAGTCTGAGACAGTGCGGAACAACTTGGGAACAGCACGGGTAGAAAAGTATGTCGTGGATGGACTTTCCATTTTGGACAGGCATGGGCAGCAAACCGCCGGAACCCAGAATTCTCCACAAAGGAGAAGGGCAAAAGATTGATTGCCAGCATTTCCGCTACAGCAGCATTAAGTTCACGTGACACTGTATGTTTGGGGGGGTACTTCAGCTTATGCACAAAAACACTCTGTAACATGGGCTGACTTAAACGTTTTACACGGGGTGTGTTGTTGGTCACAAATGGTTGTGCTCTGAGATGAATGCCATTGGCAGGGGGTGGAGTGTGGAGATTTGATGAAGACGTTTACACAGGTGATGATGACAAACCACGAAATGATGTTATTTTTCCAGATTTGCCAACCGGGGTTGATGTACCACTTGCACTAGACATACTGCATTCACCACCACCACCACCACAAAAACTGCTACTCTCACCAGCACTGGACAACATTTCAAAGTCATTATGGTCCTCCACCTCATCATGCCTGTAGTAATCCTCTGCTCTTATTACGCACTACTGCACACGCTTAATTTCCTACTGGGCAACAGTCATGGAAGGGGATAACATGCTGGCTATGGTTGCCGGTGATACGGGTGAATGCTCCTGTCTAGTATTAGCTGCCAGCTTGTGCTGGGTCCACAGAGCCAAGTGCCTATTCTTAAGATGCGTGTGCTGTCCTCCTGTCCCAAGATGGCTCTGCTTTTTATCTTGACTCACATGCACATGGCAAACCTAGCAGATTGCAACTGAATCATCATTTGCATCTTGAACAAAAAAATCCCAAACAAGGGACTGTGATGCTCTGCTTTTAACATGTCCATGATGATGTGGCTTAATTAAGTCTGTTATTTTAAGCACTGAAGTGGGGGGAGGGGCACGTGATGTTTCTGGCACTGCACACCTGGACTGCAACTGACCACGTCTACCCATCATATTGATTACTGGGTCATCATCATCATCATCCACTAAAACCAGTAAATCACAAGTTTTTACGGGGGATTCTGCAAACAGATTCAGACACAGCCATTTTAATTTCTTTTCTCCGGTTCCAACTGGGGTCAATTACATCATCATCATATTCATCAACGCCACTGTCACACACATTCACATCTTCTGCTTGGATGCTAACATGTGGACTGCATGTTGCAACAACAGCAACATCATCATCATCAGTATCATCACATTCATCATCCGCATCTACACCACCATCACCGGATATTTTTTCACCACACTGTGAATCACTGTTGCATGGAAAATGAGTGATGTTAAGTGCCACGATGGATGGAATATCACATTGTATGCTATCGTTGGTATGATCATAAGAATCAGGTTCAGTTAATGGGATGTTACTGGGAAGTATGACATCGTCTACACTGTCATTCACTTGCACTGCTTCACACTCAATATGTTTGGATACGGTACACTGGTCAGAATTAGAACTTGACGCAACAATGCTAATACTACTTCCAACACCACCAGCTGGGAAAACATCATCTCCTCCAACTATCAGTGAAGCTACTGATTGGGCTGTAAAAACATTGCAGGAGAAATACTTTTCCTCACATCAGCAATGCACTTGTCCGTCCACGTACTACTACCACGTCCACAGACACTCTTACTGCCAACATTGCCATGGCCAGAAACAGCTTTTATTTGCACGCCTTTGCAGGCATTTTGGGGATCAACCACAAATATTATTACCAAATTCAGATTTTATATCGCTCACTTTCTGACTGGAGGGACGCTGGCTGGATGTGAAGTAAAATAAACAACTGTGGCTTCTAAGCAACAGATAAAAGACTACTGTGTTGTGACACTGTCATGGAATTAAAACAACTTCAGTAACCAGTGGTGCTGATGGGGTCACAAAAACAATCCAGTCTGGTAAAAAATACCTTTTCAATGTGGGGTTGGGAGGGGCACTGAATACAGACAGTGCTGATTTTTACAGCACTACAAGCAGCAAAACTAAGAAGAGACAACACGATCACAGTACAAAATCAGGCAGCTACAGTGGATAGCAGGTTCACACTGCTGCACTTAGTTGCACTTACACTAATCTGTGTCACAAATTTTAAAAGGTGTATTATATTTGATGCAGGCAACACTGCACACACAACACAGAACACTTTGGCCCAGATATTCAAAAGGGTTGCACCATGCGCAACAGGGTTGCGCGTGCGCAACTCCAAAAATGCGCCATTCTGCGATATTCAGAAGGGGCCAGTTCCATCACCGAAAACATGCTGAGCAACAGTGCAATGGAAATGAAGGCATGCGCAACCGAAGGGGGCGGATCCATGCATAAAGTGCGCAATGCGATATTTGAACACTTGCGCACTGCGCAAGAGTGGCTCAGCCGGAAGTTGCGCAGCAGCAGAATTGAGCCAAAATAAAAAGGCACAAGGAAGCGGCGAAGAACCCTAGCAGGCCGCAAACTGGGGAGAGAGAAGAGACAGAGAGAGAGAGACAGAAGCTGGAGGGCAGACAGGGACAGTGGGTCCAGGAGGACAGAGAGGCCAGTGGGGTGCCTGGTGCAGTGGAAGCAGCAGTGGGGCAGCGGGGTAACACAGGAACAGCAGCTGGGGCAAAGCCAGGAGATGGATATGCCAGCTTCCATATGGAAGCTGTAATGAGGGGTGAGGTACCATGCTGCAGGGGACGGGTCATGGAGGGACCCACGGGCGTATGCCCTCGACAGGTGGTATCGCGGCTCACCTCAGCTCTCGAGCTGTACACAGACATCGAGATCGCGGGCCGGTACCACCTGAACAGGGCAATACTGAGACGGCTCTGTGAGCTGTGCAGTGATGTGATGCAGGCACCTCACGACGGAGTCACGCCTGTCTGTGGAGACCAAGGTGACAGCCTGCATGTGCCTGCTCACCACGGGCACCTTCCAGAGGCTGACAGGGACACCACAGGCATTACACAGTCGGCCACGCCACGCATCCTCACCCACCTCGCAAGACTGCTGCCCTCATGCCGCGGAGTACATCCATTTCCCCAGCACCGTGCAGAGCGACAGCAAACATGTAGGAGTTCCATAGGTAGCACGTATGCCTGGCGCGTTAGGGGCCATAGACCGCACCCATGTGGCCATTCACACGCCCACCTGCCCCGACGCCAGGCACATCGAACCAAAAGGGGTTTTCCAGTGTCAACCGCCAGTGCGGTGTGATGCCACTGGGCGCATTATCAATGTCTGTGCCACAATACTCCTGGCGGAGCACATATCGTTCTTCATATGGCACCAGTCTGCACTGTGCCATCGATTCGGGAGTGGGGACATCCCCACGGGTCATCTAGTGGGTGAGTACACATGTAGGAATGCAAACCTGGGCAAGGGTGGGAATGACACAGGTGCCATGGTAGTGGCACACAAGGATATGGGCAATATGGACCTGACATGACACTGCTCTCCACTATCTCCACACAGGTGATCATGCGGATACCCACTCCATCCCTGGCTGCTCACACCGTCATCATGTGCCCACGACCCCAGTGCAGCTATGCTTCAATGAGGCACATGCCGCAACATGTAACATCATAGAGCTGGTGTTTAGATGCTGAAGGCATGTTCCGATGCCTAGACACTCCGGCGCGGTTCCCAAGAATAGCCCCAAAAGGCCTGTGGGATATTCCTGGCCTGTTGCATCCTGCACAACATGGCCAGACCATGGATAGCCGTACAGGTCAAGAGGGGGACAGAAGCGATGGGGACGCCCAGTGGCGCCTGCTGATGTTGGTGACGAGCAGCCCCTAGGACGGAGGGACCCCGACTGACCTGCAGGCCCAGCTGCACCGGGACACCATTGCAGAAGAGCACTATGCCCAACACAGGTAAGTCAAGGGGACATGTGCAGGCACACTGTCCATGCGCAAACCACAGGCACACAGGGAACACACTGCATGAAGGTCAGGGGAGTTGAAGGTTCCAGGCATACCAACACACCATCAGGGAGGGGTGAGCACTCATATGGACACACACACACACCAGGCAGCGTACATGGGCAGAAGCACAGCACTGCGGAAACGACATTGCCAACACACAGCACCACCGACCACCCCCACCACCTGTACTGTCCAAGTATGTGTGTCAGGACCTGGGCACCCTTGCACCTTGGTGTACAGTGCAATGCAGGCATCATCATGCACACCTGTGGACAGCAGTAGGGAGAGTGTGCAGGTGGACCGTGTGTCAGCATGGTGAGCAGAGCACCCAGCAGTGCACTGCCCACCATGACACACATTGCACACAGGGCAGCACCAGACAGGGCCTGCACTGGGAGACAGCTCAGTCATGTAGCACTGTCCCACGGCCACCACGGAGCAGTGCGCATGGCCCCGCCATGGCCCAGCAGCACTGGCAGAGCTGGAGTAGGCCACATGGGTGGCGCTGTTGCACCACCATGGGTCCCACTGGCGAACGCGCCTTGCCCTGCACAGGGGTCTGCATCATGCCGAACAAACATGCACCAGGGGTGCTCGGGATGCCCACAGCAGAACCCGGCATCAACAGGCCTGGTGTCGCACGACGCCGGGAACGGGGAGTGGAGAGCACACTGTGTGGGGTGTGCGGTACAGGGGCACCTGACATTGTGCCCAATGTGTCAGCGACAGAGACCACTGCCTGGGTCAGCCTGTCAATGGCGGCGGTCACATCCATCCGCATAAGGACCAGCTTGGCTCGGTCCCGAGCACACTCCCTGCTGTGCCACTCCATGGACACAGACAGTGCCTCCACGGACCTTGAAACCCACCCCTGCAGCTGTACTGATTCCTGCAGCAGGCGGGTGTGCGCGTCCAATGAGTACTGTGCCCCAATGGCATCGTGACCCCCAGGGTGTGGATGTCCGTGCACAGCACCCTTGAGGGTGGGTGCTGTCGCCAGACCAGGTATGGGCGGATCATAGGGCGTGGACATGTGCCACTGCTTGACACTGTACCCCAGACCTGGTGTTCGACTGCTGCCGCCTCCAACTGCTGAGTCCCAGGTCCACCTGGTCCACCTCCGCGCTGCAACAGTGCCGACACCTGCACAGCCACCAGTGCTGCCCCACCGGTGCTGACAGGCACAGCCTGGGACTGTGCCTGCATGCTGGTCACAGGTGTGAACCAGGAAGGCCCAGGGGCGTGCGGTTCCTGCCATGTCCGCATGGACACACACCTATCACTGCCCATTGCAGGCCTGCTATCATCAATGGTGCAGGTACGTGCCACTGCCATAGGCACAGCGTGCTGGCATACCTGCATGCCGGACTGCTGAGACACAGGCTGTGCACCCCGCACCTGTATCACTGACACCAGAGTTGTTGGCCCAGCGCATGCTGCTGCAGTGCCTGCTGGCTGGTGGCGGAGGTGGATGGTCCCTCCTCCACGCCCAGCAGGTCTGCATCACTGTCTGGACCCACCACCACCACTGTCTCCTGAAGATGAACAGGATCTGTAACAGAAAGAGAGTACATGTGAGTGCATGTGAACAACAGCCCCCAACACCACCACCATGTCATACTGCAGTGATGGGCTTCCACCTGTCTGGAATCTCGCCTGGTACGCCCACACTGGCACTGCCGCATGGCCGCCACCAGTGTCTCTCCATTGGGGTTGGGTTGCAACACCACTGGCGGCCCCCACCAGTGCCAGCATGTGCCTCCCTGAAGGCTGCCACCTTCTCCTTCAGCCTCCCGCGGTCAGTCCCCATCTTCTTCTTGCATTCCTGCACGGAGCGCTGGTACTTCCTGCAGGTTGATGGCCCAGCTACCCCTCCTCAGCAGCTGCACGCCCTGAGGGGTGCCCTCCGCCCACTCAATAGTGGCTCATCCTCCAGGTAGGCCTGGAAGATGGCCTCCGCCTCTGCCGCTGTGAAGTTTGGCCTCCTCCCACGGCTGTCCTCACCCTCAGCTTGGCTCTGGTCAGTCATGGTGATCTGTATGGGTGGAAGTGGACACCTGTCACTGTGCAGTCGACAGCATTTCCCCATGAGCATAGCTGCCGGTCAAGCCTTCCTCTCCGCATGGCAGATACTGACAGAAAGGGTGCCCTTTGTCCCTTTCTAAGTGCCCTTTTCATTCTCAGCCCCTCAGCCTTTATCATCCTCCTCCCATGAGCATTGTCCTGAGCATCACACAGCATGTAACTCACCTCTCACCTGCAGTAACCGAATCTGGCCAGCACAACCCACTGTCGATTTTTATAGCGCAACACATGCAAATGAGGAGTGGCGCAACTTTAATGACATGCTAATCGCACCACTGCGCCTTTGAATGGCTGATCGAATGATTTGCATATGTAGGCTGAATATCGCGGATTTGGCGCTTTGCGCAATACGGAAGGGCCGGCTGAGCCAATGGCGCAGATTTGTGCCTGCATGCTACACTGCATTGCGCATGCCCAGACAGCTTACGCATGCGTCTATCGCGCTGTAGACCTGCTGAGCACGATAGGCAATTCAGGCCATGGCCACCATTGTGCCAGTGGCGCTACAGCACTGGGCACTATATGGCACTGTGGCACTACAGCGCAATGGTCCACTGTGGCACTGGTACGCAGCTTGGCAGTCGCGCAGGATGCCTATACGTCCAATGGCGCTGCGCATAGCCTTGCGCCATTGCGCGACCTTGTGTATGCCCTTGCCCTGGCCGTTCTCGCATGCCATGTGTGCGTCTTCATTGCGCTGTCTGGTGACAGCATGTGAAGTGACGGCGCTTGTTTGAACAGCGATTGGAGCCTGTGGTGGTCTATTGCGCAACATCTCCACGTGGGTTACAGTGCAGCGAGCCATATTGCCTGCTGTAAACTGGCTGAGATGGCTAGGAGGAGGCAGTGAGTTGGAGCCCACTGGAGTTGGCCAACCTGGTGGCCCTGGTGGAGCCCCCACTGTGAGGCACTCTATGGTGAGGCCCCTCTCACCATGCCTAGGACCCACGTGTGGCAGCAAGTGGCCACTGACCTGGTGGAGGTCACTGGACGGGGCCGGTCTGCTGAGCAGTGCCGGTACAGTGACCTCCGCCGGAGGGAGCCGGACATGTTGGCCAGACTGTGGGCACGTGCCAGGCAGGGCGTGGTGCCTAGGCCAGGTGAGTGTACCATCTATGCACCTATATTCTCTGTAGGGGTGTGTGTGTGCTTGGGTGGCTATGCATAGGTGCCGGCTCGGACACGGTTGGCTGTGTCAGTGTGTGCAGCTGTGCGATGGATGGTTATGGCTGTGTGGGCAGGCACTCTCACTGGGGCAGGGGGCACTCTGCTTTTGAGTCACACTGATGTTTGTCTCAACATATGTCTCCCACAGGCCGGGATGTGAGGATGCAGGGCCGGGATGAGGAGGGCCATGCCAGGGACCCGGTGCCAGCAGTTGTTCCACCCCAACAGCAGCAGCAGCGGCAGCAACAGCAACAGCGGCAGCGGCAGACAGAGCTGCTTGAGCAGTGTGAGTATCATGACTTCATGGATGCTATTGCATGCTGGGGGGGAGACCAGTAGCTCTGCACAATACAACCATGCAGGAAAGGGGAGGTCATGATTCCACTATACAAGACACTAGTGAGGCCCCACCTGGAGTACAGTGTACATTTCTGGAGACAATACCTATGTAAAGATGTAGAGTGGGCAGAGAAGGTTCAGAGGAGGGCAACAAAGATGGTGCATGGCTTGCATCACGGGTCCTATGATGACAGGTTACAGGAACTGAACATGTACTCGCTGGAGGGGAGGGTGGAGAGAGGGGATATGATGGAGACATACAGGTATCTTACAGGGGGGATCAGGGTGCGGGCCACACTTTTTGAAGTGAAAAAGATGTTCCAGGACTAGAGGGCATGGGATGACAATGGAGGGAGGACAATTCAGAGGACACATGGAGAAGGACTGTCTTCACAGAGCGGGTGGTGGACAGGTGGAACCCCTGCCAGAGGAAGTGGTGGGGGCTGACACAATCACAGGATTTCAGACTGCAGGGGACAGACGTGAAGGAGATCTGGAGATCGGGGTAAGGGGCACAGACCTCCAGGAAATAAAGTGAACTGACAAGCTCATATGGACTAGACTGGGTTTGCCATAGGCCCTTATTTGACGACACTGTCTATGTATCTATGTATGTAGGCACGACACAGGTGACATGCATCACTGTGCAGTATCACAGCACGTCTGTGTATGCGTCACTGGTGGTCCAGGCATGCACTGGGCACATAGCTGTGTAACTGGCATCGCACCACGTTGCCACGTCACTTGCCAGCCTTGTTTGTACTGTGATGGACGTGGGCAGTGTGTGTGGGCAGTGGTGCGCATAGCTGGTGCCGCCTGTTTGTGATGGCCATGTGCATGTTCACTGTGGGTGGGTGTACGCCATCACAGGTGTGGGACATTGGCTATATGGCTTGCAGGTTGGGTGGCGTTCAGTGTTGTGGTCAGTCACAGCCATTGACTGTGTTCCTTTTCCTTGGCCTCATTGTGCTCATGGGAGATGGAGCAGTCACTGCATCGGATGACCGGGTGTCCCATGAGAACCAGAACATCCTCCAGGACATACAGGCGCCATGGGCTAAGGAGGAGGCACAGCCAAGAAAGATGGCACCAGGCAGCAGAGGACCAGTCTGCTAGGCCTTAGGCCAGATCCCCCTTCTCTCTCCACCCATCTCTCCCACTCTGCCTTCCCTCTCCCAGTTGTTCATCCCTACCCCTTGCCCACCCCTACCTTGTACCCCTACCCCCCTCTTGTAAATAGTTGTTTGATGTTGATTTTATAATTTACACATTTTTATAATACACATTTATATTTTGTTATGAATACTGTGTTGGTCTCTGATTTGCAGCTGGCTATAGTTGCTCAGTTGCAGTGGTGTGCATGCCATCTGGGGTGGTGTGGTCCTGTGTGTGTGTGTGTGTGTGTGTGTGTGTGTGTGTGTGTGTGTGTGTGTGTGCATGGGGAGGTATCACCAGCATGGTATTGACTTTCTGTTGGTCTTGCCGTCTGCTGCCACCCACTGCTGGGTGCACAGGGTGGGTCTAGCTTGTATGCTTCTCTGCAGCACGGGGTTGACGTGTGCCAGGGGATGCATGGTGTTTCCTGCAGTGCCAGTCACTGCACATGAAGTGATGTCTTGGAGTCATGGTGCAGGGTGTGCTGTGTGTACAGGGGCTGATGTGCACTGTGGTTGTCAACCCCTGTGTGTGGCACTCTCCGCCTGCCAGTGGTTGTGCTGGGTGTCATGGTTCTGCTATGCTTTGTTGGCTTGTCCCCATGGGCACGTGGATCATCCGTCCCACCCCAGTGATGCTGTTCTTGGGTGTGCATGTGGTGTGGGTTCTGCAGTGTGTTCCTGTGCCCATATGTGGCATGGCTGGTGGTGGGCCCCAGCCTGCCTCCCTGGATGTGCAGTTCCATTGCTCTGGGGGGGCTGTGCTTGCGCTATGGCAGCTCTGGAATGCTCAGCTGAGCTTCCCTGGTTGCTCCATAGCGCAACATTTTGGCTCAGCTTCTCCTTCCTGGTTGCGCGATGGCGCAGTATGTGCGATATTCAGATGTTGGTTGCTTGCGCAATTTGCTCTGCTCCATGTTTGAATATCGCACCTGTTGCGCATTTGCGCAACTGGTTTGTGCTTGCTCCTGCTGTTGCGCTAGTTTTGAGCGCAGTTTGAATATCTGGGCCTTTGTGTACAATGCTGAACGAGGAATGCGATGCAAATGCAAAAGTTCAGTGTACTGCCATGTAATATAAATTTGTAATTTAAACAACCTGACCTTATGAAATGCTGCACCACATTCACACAACAAGCAGCAAGAAAATTTGTACTATTACTGACAATTTTACTATGTGTACAGTAACACAGTCAGTTATATAACAAAAATATAACCAAAACACAAAGAAATCACTAGTTCTCCAACTTAAATCTACCTACACACAGATACGCCCCTCCCCCACACAGCACACTTCACTGTCTTTCACCACACACGCTCAATGTTGTAAATTTACATTCAAAATCCACACACAAACAAAAATGCTCGATGATGAGAGCACAGGGGGGTTTCTTACAATCGATGAACTACAGTTGGATCCCCTCCCAAAAAAGCAAAAATGCTTTTTGAACAGCTTTTAAAAGATTCCTACAGACAGCTATCTGTGCACACTGTCTCCTACTCCTTTCTACTCACACTACCCCGAACTGAGGCTGTGCAGATCAATATAGAGCCCATGTGACCTGAACTCCCATGAATCACTGCAAAATCTGCCTTTGGAGCACTAAAACAAGGCGAAGTGAGGCGAAGTGAACTGCCACCAGCGTGCCCGCCTTAAAATTAAGGTAGTGACCAGTGGAAGCGGAGTAATCTGAAGTCGCTGTTTTCAATGCGCCCGTGTTCTCTTCATTATAACACGAAGTACTCCACTTCGTTGGTAGAGCACCTTATGAATCCGCCACTGGATTGAGCTCCACTGCGCCCACCACTACTCATCATCAACTACAACATCAGGGTCTCATTGTTCAAATTGCATAATCATGCCTTATTGGCCTCAGTGTCTAGTTACTCACTTTGCTCAATCAAGGGTACATGACAACTCGCTCCCGTCAATTCGCTCCCGCTAGATTAGCTCCCTACAACTCAGTCCCACAAAACTGGCACCCATTCTAATTAGCTCCTTCACCAATTCGCTCCCACCGTGACAGTCCGTGCATTACATGCAACCTAAGCAGACATCTATGTAATGGCTTAATTGTTTGAGCAGCACTGTAATTACAAAATTGCAACGTTCCCAATGTTCCTAATTGTTAAATGTTGCTGGTGCTACTAATATCCCACTGGTGATGATTTAATTTAATTTAATTTGTTTGCTGATTGTTTAGTTAGTTTTCAGCAGCTGGTACTATACAGGAGCATGAAATGAACAGTCTGTGATTTATACAGTGCTTATTTCAATTAATTTGTTTATTTTCGTTCAGTCTCTGATTTAATTTACTGAAATGAGCAGTCTGTGATTTTTAAATTACCGAACTGAACACACATCGAGGAGCGTATACTTTAGTGCTGATTTTTTTTCATTCAGGAGCATGTAATACAGTTATACAATGCTTATTTTAATTCATTTGTTTATTTTTGTTCAGTCTGTGATTTGATTTACTAAAATGAGCAGTCTGTGAATTAAATTAATGAACTGGACACATCGGGGAGCATATACTTTAGTGCTGATTTTTTTTCATTCAGGAGCATGTAATACAGTTATACAGTGCTTATTTTAATTCATTTGTTTATTTTTGTTCAGTCTATGATTTGATTTACTAAAATGAGTAGTCTGTGAATTAAATTAATGAACTGGACACACATCGGGGAGTGTATACTTTAATGCTGATTTTTTTTCATTCAGAAGCATGTTACACAGTTTATTTCATTACTTATTTCATTTGTTTGATTTAATTTACTGAAATGAACACACAATGATTTTTTTACACACAACAGGGAGCGTATTAGGCAGGAGCATGTTGCTAATGGAGCGAATTGACTTTGGCATGAACTGTCGGGAGCGAAAATTCAGGGAGCTAATTGTCGGGAGCGTTTTGTCGTGCTCCCCTCAATCAAGCATACCTGTCATTGGATCTTATGCTACCTCATTGACCTGCCGCCCTCCTGCGGTAATCACCATCAGTATTCATTGTTGTCTCATGTTCCTTCTTCGATCTGTGTGCAGCCTCATGTTCCCTCTTCGATCTGTGCTTTCTTTTCAGGACTTTCCCTATTCCATCATCATCTTTCCTACTCATATCGCTCTCGTTACCGAACTTTTCTCTTTAACGACATTAATGAACCCGTTCTCTTTACTGACATACACCCTCAAATCAAAACGTTGTCAGCCTGGAGGGAAGGCGACCTAGGCCTTGGATTCCCAGATGTTTCCTCCTCAAAGGGGTGTTTTTCCTCTAATCCGTGCCAATGGTCAAAATATTAGTTAGAGTTAGTGCTTTGATTAGTTAGTTAGGTTCCGCTGTTGGATGGAGGTGGATGGTGGCCCCGGCTTTCCCCTCTCTTCTTAGGAAGTCAGCCCTTATCTTCTCAGAATTCATTCATCATCCTCGCCTCTTCGAAGCTCAACACCTTCGAGTACTATTTTTGGGCTTTTTCCTAACCTACCTTTAGCCGATGCATTTATTTCCATGGCACCTGTAGAGGGAACCCTCCTCTAGGGTTCCTTGCATCGTACCCCTACAGGGTGGTACTGTATATCCCACGGATAGAGAGGAGGAAAGCCACAAAGCAAATCAAGTTATACAAGCATCATCTCATCTAATCTCTTCCAGTTGCATAAGCACATTGAATGAGAGGACTTTAAGCCCGAGGTTCGATGGTTGGATCAACAACTTCACTCCCCCATCGGGCTTAAAATGCCTCTGATACTGGACCCCTCCAGGATTCATTTTTTCATTGCCCACCATCCACCCCTCCTCCTCCAGCAGCTCATCTCTCTTACCAGTGGGCTTCTTCCTAACCTACCTTTAGCCGATGCAATCATTCCTGTGGCACCTGTAGGGGAGAACCCTCCTCTAGGGTTTCTTGCATCATACCCCTACAGGGTGGTGTATATCCCACAGAGAGGCAGAAGGCCACAAAGCAAATCAAGTTACACAAGCATCATCTCATCTCATCTCATCTCATCTCATCCAGTTGCGTAAGCACATTGAATTTCCTGTTTTCTACTGGTGGTGCCTCTCCCTATACATCTCAGTATTCCCCCAGACATCCCTATTGCCTTCTCACATTGCTTGCTAACCTTTAGATAATCTGATATAATTACCCAAAGATCCCTTTCCATTTTTGTTGTTGTTACTATCTCCCCCACCATTTTGTATTCTTCCCCTGGGTTTTTGTTTCCCAGATGCATTACTTTGGACTTCTTTGCATTGAATCCAAGCTGCCATACTACTGACCATTCCTCCAACCTTGCCAAGTCCTTTCTCATCCTTTCCACTCCCTCTTATGTATCAACCCTGTTGCAAATCATTGTGTCATCTGCAAAGAGGCATACTTTTCCTTCCAGTCCCTCTTCGGTGTCACTTATAAAAACATTAAAAAGGACCGGACCCAGTACCGAACCCTGCAGTACCCCACTAGAAACCCCCCTTTCTTCAGAGTGGACTTTGTTTACTATTACCTTCTATGTCCTGTTGTCCAGTCAATATTTTACCCAGGCTACCACCCTGGGACCCACTCACAGGCTTGGCTAATTTGTTTATTAATCTTTTGTGTGGGACTGTCAAATGCCTTGCTAAAGTCTAGGTAGGCCATGTCCACAGTCCCTCCCTGAACTACTACTTTGGTCACCCAGTCAAAGAAATTGATTAGATTCATCTGATATGACCTTCCCACTGTGAATCCATGCTGTCTTGGATCCTGTGCCCCACTGGCCTCTAGGTACTCAACAATTCTTTCCTTCAGAAGTGATTCCATCATTTTCCCTACCACTAAGGTCAAACTGGCAGGTCTGTAGTTTCCTGCTTCTGTCTTGTTCCCACTTTTGTGAAGGGGAATCACATCTGCCCTCCTCCAGTCCTCAGGTACCATACCATCCTCCCATGATTTGTTAAAAAGGGTAGTCAGTGGTGTCACTAGTTCTCCCCTTAGTTCTTTTAGAATTCTAGGGTGAATCCTGTCAGAACCCATTGCTTTGTCCACCTTCAGTTTTAGGAGTTCTTTCAGAACCCTTTTTTCTGTGAAAGGACTGGGATCGATTCCTCATCCAGAGTGCTCCTACTGATTGGATTGGGTACCTCCCCACTCTTCTTTTGTGAATACTGAGCAGAAGCATTCATTCAGTATCCCTGCTTTTTCATGTCCATCTCTGCCCACCCACTGTCCCCTTTATTCAGCCTCACTGTCCCTCCCTTTGTCTTTCTTCGCTCCCTAATGTACCTATAAAAGGTTTATCCCCCTTCTTAACTGAGTTGACTATCTTTTCCTTGGTTTGTGCCTTTGCTATTCTGCCTTCCCCACTTCCTTCTGCTTTAACTGGTATTTTTCTCTGTCCTGCTCCTTCTGTGTTTCCTTATACTTCCTAAATGCTATCTTTTTCTCCCTAACCTTCCCAGCCACCAGTTTTTTTAGAACCATTGTGTTTTTTCTTTCATTTTGATTTGTTTATTTGCTTCACACAAAGGCTTGTTGACTCCATGATAGCAGTTTTGATGTTTCCCCATTGTTGCTCTACCTTCCTTCTTGCCTGTTTACTAGTGCTTTTCTGAGGCACTCTCCCATTTTGACAACGTCAGCCCTTCTGAAGTCCAGTACCCTCACTTTTGTATAGCTTGACTCTGCAGCTGAGTTTATCGTCAACCACGCTATTTGGTGGTCACTTATTCCCAGATGGCTACCCACTTCTAGATCTGAGATCCTCTCTCCATCCCCATTTGAGAGTACCAGGTCTAAGACTGCTCCCTCCCGAGTGGATTCCAACATTAGCTGTCTGAGGCATGCCCCCTGTGGGGCATCGAGAATGGCCCTGCTCTTGGTTGTGGCTGCAGCAATGGTGCTCCAGTTAACATCTGGCATATTCATGTTCCCCATCAACAATATCTCCCCTTTCTCTGCCATCCTAAGGCTGCCTTCTATCATTTCCTCATTCATTTCCTCCCCCTGAGATGGGTCTGCATACAACCTCTGTGCAGATTGTGGTGCCATTTCCAGTCTCCAGGGTGATCCACAGTGCCTCCTCTCCTCCCTGTTTACCCTTTTGTTCTGTTGCTTTGTTCCCTTCCCTTACATAGTGAGCTCCTTCTCCTCCTCCTCCTCTTCTACCCTCCCTTTCCCTCCTGTAGTTTGTGTTTCCTGGTATGTTGACATCCCTGTCATGGTTCTCTGTATACCATGTTTCTGTGACTGCCACGATATCCAGGCATCCCTCTTCCATCAAGGCCACAAGTTCAGGGAGCTTGTTACCTAGACTACAGGCATTGGTACTCATTACCATCCATTTCTTGATGGCCTTACCCCTTTTTGCCCCATCCCTGTCCTTACTGCCTTTGACTTTTTCTCCATTTACCCCTGCCCTTCTCCCTGTTGATGTCTCCATCTTGGTGTTTACCTCACTAACTACCCTGATTTTCTGGGGGAGGTGCTAAGATTTTCTGGCTCCTTTTTAGTGCCTCCCCCTTGTCTAGTTTAAATGATTGCCAGTGAAGCATTTAAACCTATCATCTAGGATCCTGGTTCCCCTCCTGGACAGATGCAGAGCATCGCGCCAGTATAGACCTGCATCCCTCCAGGTGGACACCCAGTCCCCAATGAAGTCAAAACCCTAAGCTCTGCAGCAGTTTTTCAACCACTGATTGAATCCCATGGTGTGGAGCATCCTAGCTTCACCCATGCCATAGACAGGCAGCACCTCCGAGAAGGTTACCGTGTGTACTACTTATCTAAGGCCTCTCCCCAACTCCATAAACTCCTCCTCCACTGTTCTGATCCCTTTCCCAGACAGGTTATTTGTCCCAAGGTGGACTGTGACATCCAGCTCCCTCCCTGTGCAGCTGCTCCTGAGATCCTGAGGATTCACTCCCTGTCCCTCCAAGTCATGGTGCCAGACAGGCACCTTGCCTCCCTCTCCCCTCAATCCCCCAGTTCTACCCTCCTAACAATGGAGTCCTCCACCAGGAGTTGTTTCCTTCCCCTGTGGGGTCCCATGCCACCCTCCTGTGGGTCTCCTTTGTGGAGGTTCCCAGCATCCTTCTTGGTCTCCACTGTGGGTGCCTCCATAGAGGAACCACACTCTGCGAGAATGGCATATGAATTGTGGAGAGGTACAACTGGATGGATGCACCTCTGTTCCACCACCCTCACCCTTCCTAAGCCCACAAGCACATGTAACCCCCTTGTGCCCAGGGGTTACTAGAATCCCAGTTAGAATTAGTGGTAGGCAGGGAAGGCAGCTAGTGAAAATCCAGTAAATGGATTTCACTCTGTCTCCCTCTCTGTTTTCAGTCACAGCTGACAGCTGGGGAGGTGGTCATCCAGAACTCTCGCAGCTGCATAAACCACACTTCAGTAGCTGTGAGTGAGGGCGATAGAATGTTCAAGTCAGTCTGAAGTGAATCTGTAGTGGAGTGTCCTCATGGAGGCTGCAGAATGTAGGAAACAAAAGGTGTGAGACCCCCCCCATGTGCAGTGACCAGTTTACCTGTCTGGGTTCTGAAGGGCACCTGTGTTTTCTGTCAGTGCATGTGGTCAATGCCTGAAGAAACAGTTTTACCCCAGTGAGTGGGATGTTCTACATTTTTTCCCCAGTGAGTGGGATTTTCTTCAGTTATCCCTAGAATGTGGGTCCTATAGTGTTCAGCCTCTAGTGCTCTGTATGATGTAGTACCACATCATATCCTATGCAAAATGGGAAGTGTCCAAGTACTGGCCGGATGTGCCTAGTCAAGGGAAAGTGTGTTCTTCTAGTGGCTAGTCCACATTTCGATAACTGTCCTGTGATAAATAGGAATTTTTGAAATTCTGTACTCTAAATGTCTGCAAGTACCCTGTGTGTAACCCTTGGGGTCCATCTCTGCTTTGTGTTGTTCCTACGTGTGTTTTGGAATAAAGCCACACTCTAGAATCCCAACCTGGTATGGACATTCTTGTTATTGCTTCCCATGTTGGAATTACTTTGGGTACCCCTGTTCAGAATTGCAAACCTAGCATAGCCCTGAGTAAACGTTTTCTCCCCGGGACCTGGGTTGTTGGCCATGCACTGGTCCCACCGGGTGTGTGCCAGGTAGTAGTGCCACACTTGGTTGTGTTCTGCATTGGTCCCATCTTGTCTATGGTGGGCAGACACGTTCAGGAGTAAAGAACATATTTATGGTTTCTCTTTTTTGTGTTTCGTATGTAACCCCCACCCCTCTTTTTCTCCCTAGACCTGTTGTGGTGAAAGGTGTGCCTTCTAGTTAAATAAGGGGCTAGTGGGGGGATTACAAAAATGGGGGCTCATCCGACGATGTGTTTAATTTGGGGAACAAACAGTGGATAGTTTGCTTGAGGTATGGCTAGCTTTTTGTCTGTCTGGCAGTGTGGTAGCCCAAAACTAAAAGGGAAGCTTTGTGCAAAAAGATCTACCTAGGGCAGTGCCATCTGTATGTGCTGCTGTGTGCCTGCGGTTCATGTGCTGCTGTGTTTGTGCCACCTTTACGAAGGGACTGTAAAGTCAAAATGTGCATGCCCTTGTCTTGCATCAAGAGAGAATTTACAAAACTTTATTCTCAAGTTTTTTATTGACAAAAAGTATTGTGGACTTTGGGAAACAAAGAGAAAAGTGTGCCCTAAAAGTTTCATGTGCTTGATGTGTAACTTGGGGGAGTCACTAAAGAAATAGCCAAATTCTGAGGAAAGAAATGGTCAAAAATGGGGCTTCCACCATGAAATTTCAGCTGAGAAAAAAAGTTCAGTTTGCAGTTTAAATTTTGCCCTG
Organism: Neoceratodus forsteri; assembly: GCA_016271365.2. Lineage (NCBI taxonomy): Eukaryota > Metazoa > Chordata > Ceratodontiformes > Ceratodontidae > Neoceratodus > Neoceratodus forsteri. The sequence continues at coordinate 1,740,887,804 of CM057449.1, forward strand.
CTCAACTATTGCCATGGAGGAAGAGTGCGAGGAGAGAGAGAGAGAGAGAGAGAGAGAGAGAGGCTCATTTGCATGGCGTCGAGTGATTGGTGAGACTGCAATCAGTCCCGCCCCTAGCCAGCTTCAGAGTGCAGCCCAGTGTTCGAGAAGGAGAGAGTGAGTGGTGTGTGAGCTGGTTAGCAAGGAGAAATCATCGAGGGGACTGTGAACATTCTAAATCTGTAAATACAGACTTTTTCTGTTGAAATTCGGGCTCAACCTGTTATCCGACTGACTGGGAAGAAAGTGTGTCATTTGTAGTAATGATCGTCAGGATCACCAGCCTGTTTCACCCCAGAGGCCTTCCAGGATTGGCTTTAGGCCGAAACATTTCCATCGGAGCAAGCCAGCTACTGATTCAGTGAGTACCATTCAAAATACTATGCCTCAAACTGTGTGAGATTTTAAAAGCCAGCTGGATCTGTGTGTGAGCAGTGAGATTGTTTTGCAAAGAAGTACTGTAAATTGAAATCTAAAGCAACAAACAAGAATTCTGAGCATAGATTGTGAGCATGTATTATGGATTCAGCAACAGTTTGAGCAAGCGAGAGACTGTGAGTTGTATGAGAGGCTGCAAACAGGCAATCCTGTATTAAGAAATACTGTGGCTTTTAGTGACTTAAAGCAAGTGTATAAAATTGATTTGAGTGCTAATTGTAAAGTCCATAAATCATATGAGTGTGCTGAGAAATGAGAAAGCAGTGCAATCGTTATAGTTTTGAGCAAAAAATCAGTAGCAGAAAGGTTGGACGCATAGTTTGTTTGAGTCAGAGACAGATTTGATGCAACAGGAGTGCTGCCATCACCTTTATAGGGTGGGACAGTAAAGTAAACACAGAAGCAGGGAGCCATTTTTTGAGAGACTATTCCAAGTATCATGAACTTTGTAGTAACAATGAACTTTAATGTGCTTATTTGCAGACATGGCTTTGGGACCATCCCGCTACCCGGATCATGCCCGAGCTATGATAGCAGAGGAGGTTACCAAGCTGAAGGAAATAGAGCAGGTTTTCTACGGTGAAGGGTTGCCTCCACATGTTGCAATTCCCAACTACCCTGTGAGAGTATGCTCAAAGTGCCTCAAAGCTGGAAGGGATGTGTTTTTAATTCCTCATTGTTCGGGTTACCTAGTGAAGTGTGGTCTGTTCAAGGCACCACAAATTCATCTGGCTCCCACCTGGACCAAAGTAGGAAACCCTGCATGTAGCAGCACACAGCCCCAGGTTGAACTTGTTGGGGTAGGCCCATAGAGTGTGGCACAAAGGAAGAGAGTGTGGATTTACTGCAAGGGCAGACATCTCATGATGTTTCCTCACCTGTGTCTCATATGGACAGTACAGAAGAAGGATCCATGGACCCATGGAGAGAGGGTCCTAGTCCTAGCCTAGTTACGGAGGATGAAGTTAGAGAAACTTTGGATTGGGAGGTGTCTACCTCCACACCCAGTGAGGAGTGGACTGTCTCAGGAGTGAGGGTGACTGCTCACTCCTGGGCCCAGGTCTTAAGTGAAGAAGAGGAGGATGAGGATATGTATCTTCATGTTGAGGGTCCCAGTGAGCAGCCTCAAGCTCTTGCTTCAGAGGAGCCAGAGAAAGAAGATGGTGACTCCACTGCCCTGCCTGCAGAGATGGTCAGGGACAAGTTCTTTCATTCTTTAAGTATGCGGCACTGGATGAACCAGGAATGGCCACCCCCAAGCCATGCAGAGGGCCATGTACTGATGAAGAGTAGTAAGGAGGAGAGACTGGTTCATAGGAGGGATGATGCAATATATGGGAGGTCCTTTCCTACCTTTCCTTGTAGAGTCTGGGAGCAAAATGAACAGAACAGGCAATCCTGGTTATTGGATGAAGCAATCAAGACTCTGCATCCAGGTGCGACCCTTTGTGTCAGAAACAGTCATCAATGATAGACTGAAATTCTGGAAATTGGACAGGATATTGTTCATGGCCACTGTACGATTTGTGGACAAAGCAGGGCATGTGACATTCCACAGCATCAATTATGAATGACCTGATGGGGTCATAGTTCTTGCACCTAACCCAGAGTGGTACTACCCTTAATGGTGCCACTCCTTGTGAATATGCCCATGCCTACCCCGAGGGAAGCAGAGCAGTGACAGTGAAGTGTCTGCCATCCAGCAGTTGCTGTAGCTATAGATTCCACCAGACTGGTGTTCTAGGATCCAAGGTGCGGCCAAGATTCGTCACCCTGCAGTGTACCTTTCCAGTTTCATTGCCTGGACTTTCAGATGACCTCAACCCAGCTGTTTTCCTGATCAACCCAGATGTTTGTTCCTGTTCCATGGTTCGATTTCTGAGATGTCATCAGTCCAGCTGTTTTCCTGTTTCATCACCTGTTTTCCGGAAGACATCAGCCCAGCTGTATCTGAATGATGCCACCGGGGAGTCTTCAGCTGGAGAAGTAGGTGATGTCATATGTTTGATCTTAAAGGGACTGGTAAGTCCAAAGTTTTCTATGATCAAACTGACTTTTCAATACACATCCTAGACCTGGCAGACTTCCAAACTGTTTTGAACTGTCCACAAAGACTCTCCCTTTTGGACTACAGTGTTCAAGGACTGTGCTTCAGCAGGCTCCAGCCCAGGAGAGACTATTTCATGGACCTTGCCTTCAGGCACAACTTTCTGTCACTAGCTGTGATTTTTAGGGCATTCCAGGCCCCCCCCCCAAAAAAATATTGTATTGTGAATTAATGACAATGTTTTTACTGTTTTTCTACTTATATACTTTTCTATAAAATATTTTTGGGGATTTTCTAGTGTTTGATGGAAGGGTTGTGGTACTGTGATATGCAGATTCGGGGTGTTTTGTTGTGTTTTCTCTTTCAGGTGTTTCTGATGAAGAAAGAAGAGAAGACCGGAAGAGGATTTGGGGGACTCAAAGTTCCTCTGTACTGTAGAGTGTTTTTGGAATACTGTGTAGTTGTTAACATGTGTTAACCTTTTTCTCCATAGGTGTATTTGTGGGCGAGTGTGGGAGTGTAATGCTTTGGGATAATGTTAATTCCCTGGTGTGTTTTGGTTTGCAGGTACCCAGGGCTGGGAGGAGGTCCCCCGTGGGTGCTTTGGATAGATAGATTTTCCCTAGAGGACTAGGGGGATAGACAGGCTATGGTTCTGACTGGCCATAGGGGCCACAGTGCTGGTCTATTAGGGCATGCTTTGGGCAGTTCTCCCAGAGCCACTGATTCTCCATAGTAAGATCTTAGAGTAGGAGCTGATGCATCAGCCAAAGGTCTCTGGGCCCTTAGTGTTGTCTGCCTGTGATGGCACATGGTAGGAGAGAAGGTAGCGCTAACTCCCCATAGTCAACACATAGAGTAGGATGGTCTGGTGCCAGGTAGGGTAATGACTGGGGACAGTCATTTTCCTGGCTGTGGGTGGTTGTAACCCCCATGTTCCCAGGGGTTACTAGAATCCCAGTTAGAATTAATGGTAGGCAGGGGAAGGCAGCTAGTGAAAATCCAATAAATGGATTTCACTCTGTCTCCCTCTCTGTTTTCAGTCACAGCTGACAGCTGGGAAGGTGATGTCATTTGAAGTTTGCCTAGGAGTACCTGCAGTTTTAAAGAAGGATTCTCTGACAAAGGGACCCAGTCACCACATACTTTCTTAAACGTTGTCTGCCCACTGTGGAGACCAGTATGTGACAGTCCATGTGACAGAACATTTACTTCTGACACCCCTGAGGTGTTTTTTGTATGATGCTAACCGTGATATACATTTCAAAACAGCATCTACAGTGTTTTAAGTGTTTGAGGTGTATTTACCAGATTAATGGCTGAGTATGAACTAGGAAACAAAAGGTGGGAGACCCCCCCATGTGGAGTGACCAGTTTACCTCTCTGGGTTCTGAAGGGCACCTGTGTTTTCTGTCAGTGCATGTGGTCAATGCCTGAAGAAACAGTTTTACCCCAATAAGTGGGATGTTCTACAGCTTTTCCTTGGTAAGTGGGATTTTCTTCAGTTACCCCTAGAATGTGGGTCCTACAGTGTTCAGCCTGTAGTGCTCAGTGTGGTGTAGTACCACATCATAGCCTATGCAAAATGGGAAGTGTCCAAGTACTGGCCGGATGTGCCTAGTCGAGGGAAAGTGTGTTCTTCTAGTGGCTAGTCCACATTTCTATAACTGTCCTGTGATATATGGGAATTCTTGAAGTTCTGTACCACAAATATCTGCAAGTGCCCTGTGTGTAACCCTTGGGGGTCCATCTCTGCTTTGTGTTGTTCCTATGTGTGTTTTTGGAATAAAACCACGCTCTAAAATCCCAGCCTGGTATGGACATTCTTGTTATTGCTTTCCATGTTGGAATTACTTTTGGTACCCCTGTTCAGAAGTGCAAACCTAGCATAGCCCTGAGTAAACGTTTTCTCCCCGGGACCTGGGTTGTTGGCCATACATTGGTTCCACTAGGTGTGTGCCAGGTAGTAGTGCTACACTTGGTTGTGTTCTGAATTGGTCCCATCTTGTCTGTGGTGGGCAATCAGACATGTTCAGAAGTAAAGAAACATATTTATGGTTTCTCTTTTTTGTGTGTCTTATGTAACCCCTACCCTTCTCTTTATCCCCTAGACTTGTTATGGTGAGAGGTGTGACTTCTAGTTAAATAAGGGGCCAGTGGGGTGTTACACACAGACTCACAGAGCAGCCTGTAGAAGCTGCTGCTCTTTCTCCATCCTGTATTCCTCTGTGTCGCTCCTAAGGTGGACCACGTGGGTGGCTAGAGCAAACCCAATCAGGTGTCACCTTAGAAGATGGACAGCTTGGCCATCCAATGGGGAACCAGAGTCTTGTCTTTGGTTCCTCCTGTGGGTTCTTCCTGCTCTGGCACTTCTCATGCTGCATTTCCCATGATACTATGGCTGTCCAAACCAATCAGAACATCCAAAAGTGATTGGAAGCCGTTTGTTTATGAACACTTCAGCATGTTCGGGTTGGTTCATATTTTTGACAGGCCAGTTCACCCATCCCTACCAATTACACTGCTGGAAGCTGCCTAGAACTTCCTCCTCACATGCTAGGAAGAAAAATTAGAAGCACCACCAAAATGGGAAAAAATAGAGCACTATAATAACAACAGAACCCAGTTCAGTAAAACATTCTGCATACAGACCTTGACCACACCCTCTGACAAAGACCCATTTTTGGTCAAAGCGCTGAGGTTTAGGTGTCCTCCAGACTACTTGGAACAAAGTCTTTGTTAATTTGGCAATCTTTGCCTGAGTCTACTTTTTCCTTTACCTTTGAATGTAGATATTTGTTGTTTGTATTGTTTTGGGGCTGGCTGCCCATTTGTGCACCTACCCAGAGATCCACTGCTTTCTATACCTTGTCCTGTAAAATATTCAAGCTTGGAACTGTTACAGTTGTAACACATAACAGTTCTGACACCACTGTCTTCCCACCAGCAATTCAGATGATGGGCATCACAGGAATACATTTCCCACTCAGAGCCGTGAGTGCTTCAGATGAGCTATGCAGTAATGGCAGCAACACGAAGTAGATCGATGTCTGTCCAGATTGTTTGTCGAATGTCTGCAGCCCAGTCAATGTGGCCACCATCACAGAAATGTCAATGAAGCCTTTCAGCAGCATAGATCATCCCAAACTTAATTTCTTAGCCTAAGTATCCACATCTCTGCCCTGAAGCCAGACTCACCAGGTTCGAGTCCCCCACCTCCACTAACCAGAAGAGATGCAGAAAAGTGAGGATGAGAGGTGAGGAATCTTATGGATCCAATTTAGTTTGTAATGGAGTGCAACAACAATGATAGGCAGAAATATTAACACTTATATGGCTCAGCAAGGGTAAGGATCTTGCTCCTGGAGAGGCTTCACGAGTGACTGTGCTGCGGCCATTCCAGGTGTCACTATGAGATACTGTGCAAGGGGTGAAGCAACTTTGTCAGCCCATGACAAGAGCTTAGTATGAGGCGGCAGTGTTGATCCCGAGGGTCAGGGATGTGACTGCTGCTGTCAGCCCCTGAGGTCCCTCTTCTGCAATAGTTTTGAGCAGCTCAAATTTGTATTTTTGTGGGTAGAGTAGTTGACTTACTCAGGCTGCTCAATGAGGCTGAGGACAGGGATTCACACTATCTTCTGTCGGAGCTTCAGTGGGTGTAAAAGTCAACCAAATGGCTTCAGCCTTCTGGTTTTTCCAAACCCTACCTCACCTTTGTTGCTCCTTTTGGTCTTCCTGGAAGGGGGAGGCCTTCTTCCACAGGTGGCACAATCCTCAGGCTCCACCGAAACCTCCATATGTTGCACACTGTCTCCATATGTTGCACGCTGTCTCCAGACTGACCCTTTGAGTGTTGGTGTAGGTACGAAAGATTGTGTTGGCCAGGTACAACAAATAAAGGGATCCACAGCTTCTAGAGAGTGAATATATGGGTGGTGCCACTATCCTAAATTGGGCTGGATAGTGCATGGCACTTTGTACCCCCAAGTAGTTAAATTTCCACATGGCTCCAGAGAAGGCTGTCCTCCTGTGTGATAACTCGGAGAAAAAGACCTGAAACATCGAAAGATATAATTTCGTGGCAGTTAAGCACTGCCTGGCCTATCCAGTCTTCTTATTTCTCCCTACCTACTCTATAACATTAGACTGTGCCTGTGCTATAGCTTTTTCTCCCCCTTTTTGTTTCACTATGATCCCTTTGTACTCATCCCATGCATTCTTGACCATCACCACTGTTTTTGCCCAAACCAACTCCACTGAAAGGCTGTTCAAGGAATCCACCACTCTTCATAGCATATCCCCTTGTTCTTGAGCACCTTTTCTTCTGAAAAACTAATCCCCTCCTGTACCTTATTTATACCTGTGAGGTATTTAAATGTCTCTATCATATCTCCTCTCTCTCTCCTCTTTTCCTGGTGTCATAGGGTTCTCCTGTGAAGGGTTTAGGGTCCCCTCGAGTTAATACATAAAATGGGAGGGAACCTGAGCCCCGTATTTATTTTTCTTTAGGTGTTGTCATGATGTTTATTGTACCACAGTTAGGCTGTTCAGTTTGAGTGGGGGCTGTTTCAAAGTCCGTTAAGGTAAAAGGCAGCCGTTGCTTAATGATATTAATTTAAAACATGGAATGAATAACATAAATAATATATGAAAGAATAACTGTTAGATTAATGTAAAGACATTGTCATAACAGTTTACCTGAATCCCACCCCCCCACTTCCCGGTAGTTGTAGATAGGGTTTCTAGCTTTCTGTGGAGTGACAGCAATTATACAGACGGCAAATCTAATGACGTTCCAATATCATGGTTGCATTCGGTTTTAAATCGGGTGTAATTAAATAAATACATGCTGTTGTTTTTGAGCTGCCACTAACGGAAAATACATCACGGCTGTGCGTATTGTCCGTTCGGGTTTTGCTTCTATTGAAACAAGCATCCATTTAACCTTGGGTTGCTGAACTCATCAGTAATCTGTGTAGTGAAATGAGGTTTGGTCTTCATACGCTAATTATTCTTCTGCTTTGCCGTAATATATAGAAATTGAAGCGTTTTGGGGTCAGGCGGTGCTTGGAACCGCCGTCCTGATGGAGACAAAGGAAAAGTGAAGCTTTATTATTTATTCTTTAATAGTGGCAAGTACAAAGTAAAGTGGGGAAAAGGGGTTCTCCTGCTTGTTTATGCCCTTTTAGGTTGAGTGGCTATTTGGAGTTGCTCTATTCGTCCATGTGAGTGCCTCTTTTGTTTTGAATTGGCATCCTATTTGCTTTAAATCTACCCAGTGGACTTTTTGCATTCAGGTTGTGGTGGTGAGAGAATTGGGTAGAAAAGAAATCACATAATATAGCCATGATTTGCTTGCCTGTAAATTCAGTTCCACTGTTTTAAGTAATGTTAGGGAACTGATATTAAAAAATAAAACAATTCTTGGAACAGTTCTGTGCCATAGAGCTTGAAGGTAGAGAATCGTAGAGTTAAAGAAAAATAGAAGCCACAGAGGATTATGAAATAGAGCATATATGAAAAATAATTAGGTTTGAGAAAGAAGCACGCAGTGTGAAACAGAAAAGAAACACGAGAACACAGTCAAGGAATTTAAGTGTGTGGGTAACAGAGGAAAGTATTTGTTGTAGGGAAATGCAAATGAAACTAATGCAGGATTGCTAAGCGGCAGAAAAGAGAAACTGATTTTTCCTAAAACAAACAATAATAAATTTAGTTTAATACAAAAGAAACACCAGTGGGATTAGACAAATCATAACAGGTTAAAACTGAAATTGATTTAGTTTTAAGGGTAACAGCATAATTTAAAAAAGGCTGAGTTAGGGCAAGCTTTTGGTGCAGAGGTTTACTACATTAAATACTAATGAAACATCTTTTAGAATTCTTAGTAAGTACATGAGTCAGTTTTGCACATCCACAAGCTTAAACCTTTTAGACCTAAAGGAATATGTTTTGATAAAAACCCTCTTTTTGCTCTGATATTACGGCTTTGCCTTTCAGAGATAAACCGTTCGTTTCTTCTCGATAGTCTGATAGTTGCATATACAAGTTAATTATTGTTAGATCTTAAATTATAATGAATGCTAGCAGTTGTATTATTTGCCTTCTGAGTTCAACTAACCTTCCGGAGAATAGTGAGGAGGTTTGGAGTTGAGTCGGGGACTTCTTTGAGGCGAAGATATTGCGGTGTTTGTGAGATTATGGGTTTAGTTCACCACGTCTATTTTCTTTTAGGAGCGGCCCGGCCACAAATGCGTTCCTTATATTAGGTATAGGAAGGGAGGTGCTTTAGTTGTTAGAAATTATGTTTAAAAGTTATTAAAAAGGTTTAAATTGTTTGTAGATACAAATATTCTGCTTTAGTAAGTAAAAGGGTTATATGTATAAATAAAATAAATACTTGGTAACTAAAGATTTAAAGTATATAATTATATGCTGGGGTGGAGTTAAATAATCACATGTTCCCTTTTGGGTATAAAAGCAGACTATTTGGGTTGAGAGGTAGATCATTTTGTTTTGCTGTGGGTCTGGAGATATGCTCTAGATGCTGCTGAAAAGTGCTCTGTGGAGTTTTTTGATAAACTGTGTTATTTCATGTTCTGAATTGGAAGACTTAGAACTGCCAGAATATTCTATTCGCTGTTTGCTTCTGTTTACTGCCTCACATGGAAGATTTACAAATATCAGATGATGCCATTTGCTTTAATGTCGGCTGTCCGAATGGATGTGTGAGATGGGAAAAGTACTATACCATACTGGAACTATCCTGTTGTAAATAACGTCTGGAGAAGAATAAATTAAAACTGAAATATTTACAAGGAATGGTGAGATATTTTTTTCTATATGACTGCCCACATACACTGCGCCCTACCACATTTGGTGTCAGAAGTGGGATCAGTGTGGCCTGTGCAAAGGTTTGGTGGGCTAGTGCATCTGATGGGACACTACAACAGATTCGTCTGCTGCTGTTTTGAAAGGATTAATTCCAGTGCATCTGATGGGACATTACAACAGGTCTGAAGAACTGTTTCAGTGATGGTGTTCATGGAGCAAGAAACAGATGGTGTGGCCATGTCTGAACAAGTAAGCAGAACTGTAATCACCTGAGAGTGTTGAGATGGTTATATGAGCAATGGATGGAGGCGGAGAAATGCTGCAGAGGTGTTGAATTATGATATCACAATCTTCTGGAATGTCTGATAGTATCTACTGAAGAGAGCACTGGTTTGGAACCTGTTGGAGAGGAGTCGGAGCCACTAATTCAAGAAGGTAATGAACTTCCTGATTTACCTGAGTTTGAGGGATTATACTGGATAGAAGATGGGAGTCAAGTCTTTAATAAGTCCCCTGGTGAGACTGTTCAAGACATTGGGGTGAAAACGGAGAATTATTGCACTCCATGTTTTGAATATTCTGATCTGCCTGTTGATGGGGAAAAGTGTCTTTCTAGTAAGACCCCAAACGAGACTGTTCAGGACATTGGGGTGAAGATAGAGAATTATTGTACTCCATGTTTTGAACATTCTGAATTGCCTGTTGCAAGGGAAAAGTGTTTTCCCAGTAAGACCCCAAATGAGACTGTTCAGGACTGTGGGGTGAAGTTAACAGTTACATATGAAGAAACACAACTTATTGGAGAGACTGTTAATATACGTTGTCATGTACCTAAAGATGACTTATATGCTGTTAACTGGGAAATGTTGCAGGCAGGGGATCCTGAAATCATACATCTCAGTAAATATGCCAAACCACACAATGATGATGTAGGTGTGGATGGGAGGAATGGGATGTTATGGTAGTATGAAAGGAAAAATGATATATTATATCATATGAAACCTAACCCCCATACCAATCAGGTTGATTCCAGAGTGGTAATACCTTGTAAGTATAGGACATGGGTTCTCAAAGAAATTTGTAAAAAGAAAGGATACTTAGATTGTAGGGAAGTATTAAAATGTCTGGTACCATATTTTCACTGGCCTGGTATGTATCGACAGGTGGCAGTATTTTTATGGGAACGTAGACATGTGGGAATATATAGGAAGGATGTATCCCGAAGAGCTGATAAGCACAACAGGTGGTTGCCCTGGAGAAAAGGGAATTCTTCCTATAAGGGTAAAGATGTTAGAGGTAGGTGGTAGATTTCTAAAGAGGGTGGTACTGGGTTAGTGTGTTCTAACCTCAGTAATACATGTTCGTTCTGTTGGGAATTAAAAAGTTTAAAGGGAGATGAACAGAGAATAGCCATGTGGAGGAGTTTAGGTAAATATAGGAAACAAGGTATTATTCCTACTTGGTTGATGTAATTCTATGGGGGCTATTGTTGGGTTGGGATTATCCAAGTAGTGGAGTTGAAATTGTTTGGGTATATTGTCTGTCTCTACTTATATTACTTCTGTGTAATTCCCATGTTGTTCATTGGACAGTATGTCATAGACTTTGAAGTAGTGACTCTGTAAAATGAAACCCCAGGGTATGAATGTGTCAAAATTCTAAACATGTTAAGAGACCGAGGTAAAAAGGGACCTTGGGGTGGAACTTTAGGTGTGGGTGGGCTAGAGCTCCACCGGTTTAAATATAGTTTGTTTTCTCTATCAGGTGATGTTGATAGTATAGGACAACCAAATTATTGGTTGCCCTCTTAGTCGGGGAGGAATGTCATAGGGTGCTCCTGTGAAGGGTTTAGGGTCCCCTCGAGTAATACATAAAATGGGAGGGAACCTGAGCCCCGTATTTATTTTTCTTTAGGTGCTGTCATGATGTTTATTGTACCACAGTTAGGCTGTTCGGTTTGAGTGGGGGCTGTTTCAAAGTCCGTTAAGGTAAAAGGCAGCCGCTGCTTAATGATATTAATTTAAAACATGGAATGAATAACATAAATAATATATGAAAGAATAACTGTTAGATTAATGTAAAACATTGTCATACAGTTTACCTGAATCCCCCACTTCCCGGTAGTTGTAGATAGGTTTCTAGCTTTCTGTGGAGTGACAGCAATTATACAGATGGCAAATCTAATGACGTTCTAATATCATGGTTGCATTCGGGTTTTAAATTGGGTGTAATTAAATAAATGCATGCTGTTGTTTTTGAGCTGCCACTAACGGAAAATACATCACGGCTGTGCGTATTGTCCGTTCGGGTTTAGCTTCTATTGAAACAAACATCCATTTAACCTTGGGTTGCTGAACTCATCGGTACTCTGTGTAGTGAAATGAGGTTTGGTCTTCATACGCTAATTATTCTTCTGCTTTGCCGTAATATATAGAAATTGAAGCGTTTTTGGGTCAGGCGGTGTTTGGAACCGCCGTCCTGATGGAGACAAAGGAAAAGTGAAGCTTTATTATTTATTCTTTAATAGTGGCAAGTATGAAGTAAAGTGGGGAAAAGGGGTTCTCCTGCTTGTTTATGCCCTTTTAGGTTGAGTGGCTATTTGGAGTTGCTCTATTCGTCCGTGCGAGTGCCTTTTTTGTTTTGAATTGGCATCCTATTTGCTTTAAATCTACCCAGTGGACTTTTTGCATTCAGGTTGTGGTGTTGAGAGAATTGGGTAGAAAAGAAATCACATAATATAGCCATGATTTGCTTGCCTGTAAATTCAGTTCCACTGTATTAAGTAATGTTAGGGAACTGATCTTAAAAAATAAAACAATTCTTGGAACAGTTCTGTGCCATAGAGCTTGACGGTAGAGAATCGCAGAGTTAAAGAAAAATAGAAGCCACAGAGGATTATGAAATAGAGCATATATGAAAAATAATTAGGTTTGAGAAAGAAGCACGCAGTGTGAAACAGAAAAGAAACACGAGAACACAGTCAAGGAATTTAAGTGTGTGGGTAACAGAGGAAAGTATTTGTTGTATGGAAATGCAAATGAAACTAATGCAGGATTGCTAAGCGGCAGAAAAGAGAAACTGATTTTCCTAAAACAAACAATAACAAATTTAGTTTAATACAAAAGAAACACCAGTGGGATTAGACAAATCATAACAGGTTAAAACTGAAATTGATTTAGTTTCAAGGTTAACAGCATAATTTAAAAAAGGCTGAGTTAGGGCAAGCTTTTGGTGCAGAGGTTTGCTACATTAAATACTAATGAAACATCTTTTAGAATTCTTAGTAAGTACACTAGTCAGTTTTGCACATCCACAAGCTTAAACCTTTTAGACCTAAAGGAATATGTTTTGATAAAAACCCTCTTTTTGTTCTGATATTACGGCTTTGCCTTTCAGAGATAAGCCGTTGCGTTTCTTCTCGATAGTGCGAAAAGTTAATTATTGTTAGATCTAAATTATAATGAATGCTAGGAGTTGTATTATTTGCCTTCTGAGTTCAACTAACCTTCCAGAGGTGAAGTGAGGAGGTTTGGAGTTGAGTCGGGGACTTCTTTGAGACGAAGATATTTGCGGTGTTTGTGAGGTTATGGGTTTAGTTCCTACCGGCGTCTATTTTCTTTTAGGAGCCGGCCGGCCACAAATGCGTTCCTTATATTAGGTATAGGAAGGGGAGATGCTTTAGTTGTTAGAAATTATGTTTAAAAAGTTATTAAAAAGGTTTAAATTGTTTATAGGAGTACAAATATTCTGCTTTAGTAAGTAAAAGGGGTTATATGTGTATAAATAAAATAAATACTTGGTAACTAAAGATTTAAAGTATATAATTATATGCTGGGGTGGAGTTAAATAATCACATGTTCCCTTCTGGGTATAAAAGCAGACTATTTGGGTTGAGAGGTAGATCATTTTGTTTTGCTGTGGGTCTGGAGGTATGCTCTAGATGCTGCTGAAAAGTGCTCTGTGGAGTTTTTTGATAAACTGTGTTATTTCATGTTCTGAATTGGAAGACTTAGAACTGCCAGAATATTCTGTTCGCTGTTTGCTTCTGTTTACTGCCTCACATGAAGTGCTCTGTGGAGTTTTTTGATAAACTGTGTTATTTCATGTTCTGAATTGGAAGACTTAGAACTGCCAGAATATTCTGTTCGCTGTTTGCTTCTGTTTACTGCCTCACATGGAAGATTTACAAATATCAAATGATGCCATTTGCTTTAATGTCGGCTGTCCGAATGGAAGTGTAAGATGGGAAAAGTACTATACCATACTGAAACTATCCTGTTGTAAATAACGTCTGGAGAAGAATAAATTAAAACTGAAATATTTACAAGGAATGGTGAGATAATTTTTCAATATGACTGCCCACATACACTGTGCCCTACCACACCTGGGTGTACATTTTGAGATCCTTTAGTCTCTCCTCATAAGGCTTTTGATGCAGATCCTGCACCATTTTAATTGCCCTCCTCAGGAGCGCCTCCATTCTGTCCTTCTGGAGATGTGGTCTCTAGAACTGGACACAATACTCTAGGGAAGAGTCTTAGCAATGATCTATACAGAGGCAACATCACCTCTCTCTTTCTGCTAGTGATACCCCTCCCTATGCACCCCAGCATCTCACGTTCCCTCCCTACTGCCTTGTTGCACTGACTGGCCACCTTTAGGTCATCTGATATGATTACCCCAGGTCTCTTTCCTGCTTGGTGGTTGTCAATACTACTCTACCCATTTTGTACTCTGTACTTTGGTTTCTGTGCCCTAAGAGCATTATTTTACACTTTTCATATTGAAACCCAGCTGCCATACCCTTGATCACTCCTTGAGTTTTCTTAGTTCCCTGTTTATCCTTTCCACCCCTGAAGTGTCCACCCTATTGTAGATTTTGGTGTCATCCATGAAGAACAGACCTTCCTTTGCAGCTCATCGGCAATGTCACTTATAAAGACATTAAACAGAACCCATCCCAACACTGATCCCTGAGGTACCCCATTGGTTACTCTACCCTTCTTTATTGGAGTGAACTCTGTTTACCACCTCCCTCAGTTGTCTAGCCCCTGTCCACTTTCTTATCCAGTTTACCACCTTTAGACCCACTCTTATGATACCCATCTTGCTTACTAGTCTCCAGTGTGGAACAGTGTTGAATGCCTTACTGAAATCTAGGTGGGCCATGTCCACTGCCCTATGCTGATATAGTTCCATGGTCTCCCAGTCAAAGAAATCTATCAGATTCATTTGACATGATTTCCCCTTGTGAAACCATGCTGCCGTCAATCTTGTAACCCACTGGATTCAAGATATTCCACAATCTTTTCCTCCAGCAGTGATTCCATTAACTTTCCCACCACCGATGTCATGCTGACTGGCCTATAATTGTCAACCTCCTCACTGCTACCACTTTTGTGTACTGGGACTACATCTGCTGTCCTCCAGTCCTCTGGACCCACTCCTGTTTCCAATGAGATGTTAAATAGAACTGTCAGAGTTGCAGCCTCCTGGAACAAAAAAATGATGTTGTGCCTTTTCCCCTGTAGCAGCCCACACTCCCTGGCCAGCCACAGAACAATTTTTTTAACAGGGTAGCAAAAGAGCTTGAACAAGATGGGTCTAGGCCAGTGGCAGAGCTAGACGGGGGCTGGGGGGGCAGTTGCCCCTCCTGGCTGCCCCAGTGTGAGTAGTGGTGCCCCACCATCTTTATTCACTGTTTAATGCACATTGTGGAGCCCATAATTGACCGAATGCCCCCCCGCTCCCAAACATGCCTAAACCTGGCTGAGCCACTGGTCTAAGCTTTTCCCTGGTTGCGGTCTCTGGGCAAGGGAACAGTGGGCCCTCTCAGTCTCGAGTAGGGGTCAGTTATGAGTGTTCAGGAGCTCAGGGGTCAGCCTTTATAAAAACATAATAATGGCCACTCCCTCTAAACCCTCCGGTAGCCCTATCAGGCGCAAGTTGTTCTGACATGCCCAGGTCTCCAAATCATCAACTTTGGAGAAGACATTTAATTGCTTGGCCTTGCTTTCTGAGTCATGTCTGAGTCAAATCATCCCTGTTTTCTGCCTGCTGGATCCTCTGCTCAGCACCCTCCATTCTCGCTCCCAATGTATTAGTTCTTTATTTGTTTGAGTGACATCACATTTTAAATTGGCTGTGTCCTTAAGAATCTGCGAAAGCATCTCTGTGATGAGCGCCGTCTTGCATGGAGCTGTTGCTGAGTGAGACATTTTAGTTTGGATCTGCTTGGGCTTTATTTCACTTTCACTGGAGCATTTAGGCACCGTGGCCTGGAGCAGTCGGAAGCTTGCTGAATGTGAAAGCTCCAGTTGTAACTCAATGGTTCTTGCAAATTACTGGCCTGACTATAAAAATTAGAGCAGCTGAACATATAGTGCTGCATGTACTGTAGAACTGAACTGTGGCAGATAAGTGTAACTATAACGTGGTTTTACCATGGATGAGAGGTGATTACACCCAAGGTGAATACAGTAAAGATAATTAAGCTGCCATCTTTTTGACAGTTACTAGCCATGCCGCCTTACACTTCATTTATGATATTTGTTCAAGCAGAATATAAAATGAATTAAATAGAAAGCAAATAACTAAAACTACATGATTGTTGATTTTAAGTGCAGCTGCTCATACACACTGTACCTCAAAGCCCTTTAAAAGCCATAAATAGCTGCTTCAGTCACCAGACACACTCAGGCTGGTGATTTCAAGATTGAGGCAGGTGAGACACAGTGGAAAGGAAACAGGGAGGATAGGTAAGTGGCCTGTTAAGAGTCATACAGTAAGAGTGGCTCTGAGGGAATTTAAACCAGGATCTGCAGGTTTGCAGCTCTGCATTCATACAACAAGAGTACACTGTCTGAATCTTATCCTTCAGCACATCCAATGTCCCCTACCCTTTCTTTCATAACTCATCATCCCATACAGACTCCAGCTATTCCACTTGACACATACAGTATCTCTGAACTTATTCTCACTGTGATAGAAACTTCTTAGTTTCTCTTTCAGTGGTCTTGTGGTGGAGTGCAGCCCTACATTTACAAAATGATCACACTATGAAAGGTCACATCTAAGCTGTAGTATATGGTTAACCCTTGTTGTGCATGGATTTCCATCCAAACAAAAAAAAATGTTAATCCACATTTCAGGGGCTAGATTCACATAAAATTGCAAAGGCAATGCAAAATTGTGCATTGTGCTTTGTGATTTCTCAGGTGTCCAAAAGTGCTATTCACAGTCAGATAGTGCAACACGCTATCTGACTGTGAATAGGGATAGTCTGAGGCAGCAGTAACCCCAGTAGCACCAGCACTACCCAAGTAGCATCCCCCCAACTGACATGCAGCCAGGAACACGGTCTCGTAATGAATAGTACATGGGCGCTATTTCCAGTTCTCAAACGCAGTCATGCAAATGAGCCCATTGGGCATGTAAGGTGCTAGATGGCCATTTGCATGCCCATTATGGGCCCATTTGCATAGGCTGTGAGAAGCATAGCACATCCCCTCCACAGCTCCTGCCCAATACCCTGCCGCAGTCCCTAGTGCCACTGGTGCCCCCTCCATGATCGCCGAGTGCCAGCCCGAGTAAAATCAAGAAAGTTTCCCTGGTAGCTAGCAGTCCCTCCTCACAATCAATCCCTCACCTGATATATAGAAATGTTTTCTCTGGTGTCCAGTGGTCCCTCCCCCACCTGATCACCTGTCCAAGAAGACAATAATGTTTCCCTGGTGTCCAGATGTCCCTCCCCCCAACCAATCACCTGTCTGAGAAGAAAATAATGTTCCCTCATGTCTAGTGATCCCTCCCCTGACTTGATCATCCACACAATATATAAAATTATTTTCCCTGGTGTCCAGTGGTCCATCCCCACACTCAATCATCTGCCCAACATTTTAGTCATATTCCCTGATATACAGTGTAAACCAGCCAAACCCAATCCCCTGTATAGAATATGTAATCATTTCCCTGGTGTCCAGCCGACCCCCTTCCCTATCCCAGATCCCCTGTACAGTGAATGGAATTCTTTCCCTGGTGGTCTAGTAGACCTCTTACCCTGGCAGGTAGTGACACATCACCCTGCCACCCCATTACAACACACAGCCTGTGACCAGCACAGCACTCCTCTCTCCACAGCAATTTTTATTTAATATGTCAAATCATATACTGTGCTACACAACATAACACATGGGCAACCACATACAGCTCAGCTGTGTTTCCATCCTGGGATCTGATGACATCAGGGGCTTCTCAAGCTTTGCTCTCTAGGTCTCTATGATGTCATTAGAACCCCTTGGATGAAAACACAGCCTTGTTGTGTATGGTTGCTCATATGTTAGTCTATGTTACTCAGCAAACAGAAACCTTTGAGGATATCAAAGCACTAATCTCCAGTGGTCTACGCTTCTTTCTCTAAGAGGTCATCCCACATTTTGAAGGCAAGAATCTACATCTGGGTGACAAAAGTATGAGTGGTATGAACTGATGTCCCTCCTGTGTCACAAACAGCTGCAATGAGTGGGGTTCTTACTTAAAATCTGTCATTTCCATTTCTTCCGGCTAGTCTCCACTCTAACTTGAAACATGCACAAACAAGCATTTGTCAGTGCTGAATGTTGCTTGCTTCTATGTGCTGTTTAGGTATTTGGAAGTCATTGGAGTGCAAATATTGAAAATTTGCGAACTTACGAGCGTGCGTAGGAACTGCGCAATGCATGCTCGTAAAACAGTCATTTTAAGGAATTTTTTCACCAAATTTTCAACATAGCCATTTTAGACCTCTGCTCATGGACAGTGTCACTGTGATTTTGTTAATGTATCCTATACCATTGAGTTTGCACACCGACTGCGCCATTGTGCTCCATAGGCAGAAACACGTTTTGGGCAGGATGTGAAAATGACAGCTGTACTGCTCATAAGGAGGTGTGTGTAAATGGCAATGTTGAAAATCTGGAGTGGAAATATTGAAAATTCGCAAACCTACGAGCGTGCGTGGGAACTGTGCAACACACACCCGTAAAACAGTCATTTTTAGGAATTTTTTCACCAAATTTTCAACATAGCCATTTTAAGACCTCTGCTAATGAACAGTGACACTGTGATTTTCTTAATGTGTCCCATACATTGATTTCGCATACCGACTGCACCATTGTGCGCTACATGGGCAGAAACACGTTTTGGGAAGGATGTGAAAAATGACAGCTGTACTGCTCATAAGGAGGTGTGGTAAAATGCCAATGTTGAAAATCTGGAGTGAAAATATTGAAAATTTACGAACTTACAAGCCTGCGTAGGAACTGCGCAACGCACGCTCATAAAACAGTCATTTGTAGGAATTTTTTCACCAAATTTTCAACATAGCCATTTTAAGACCTCTGCTCATGAACAGTGTCACTGTGATTTTCTTAATTTGTCCCGTACATTGATTTCGCACACCGACTGCGCCATTCTGCGCTACATGGGCAGAAACACATTTTGGGTGAGATGTGAAAAATGACAGCTGTACTACTCATAAGAAGGTGTGATAAAATGGCAATGTTGAGAAATCTGGAGTGAAAATATTGAAATTCGCGAATCTCACGAGCCTCATGTAGGAACTGCGTAACGCTAGCTCATAAAATAGTCGTTTTTTGGTTTTGGCACCAATTCAATAGGTTTTGGACTTTTCTGCGAATGATGTCACTGTCACGGTAGTATTCAGCCCGAGGGGTGATTTCACAGTCACTGCGTGAAATCACCCTTCAGGCCTGAAAATGCCAAGGACAGTGACATCATTCATGAGAAGGGTCCCAAAACCCCATGTTGAAAAATTTGCAAAAATTCTAAAATGCCTGAGATATGCAACAAAGTTGAAACCCCCTATCTAGCCCATTATACAGCTTCACCGGCATTTTCTCAGTTCGCGGTCGGCTTTGAAGAGTGCAGAGCGGTACCCGTCCACCGAAGATCGCCGTGCGGAGTCTGGAGGTAAGTATGGGGTGAGGGGGTGTGGGAGGTTGCGCACAGTAGGGTGCGGCTGTGGGGTCGGGAGACGGCCAAGGGACCGCTTTTGTTTTACAGGGTAGAAAAAAAGACGCTGGTGGGACCATTTGCCATGCTGGGGTGGGCTCCCAGCGTGGCACAAGGATGGGGGCATTCAGCCGACTAGGGGATTAGGGGCACCCCACAGCAAAGGACTGTTTGCCATGCTGGGTGGGCTCTCAGCGTGGCACCTGCTACTGGGGGGCAGGGCGCAGCTCAGCCAGCGGGATTGGGCACCCCGTCGGCTATACAGTGCGTGTGGGGGAGCTACGCTTCTTATCGCTGCTCACTGAAGCGCGCTCCCCTTTCAACTGTATGCCACTGCATTTTGGAGCGTGTCATACACAGCTCCAAAATGCATTGGCTTAGAGGGGCCGCGCCTGCCAGCACACTGACTGAATTGGAGGAGGAGGTGACACACCTCCGAAATCTCCAATGATGGCACTATGTTTCTTGCACATGCGTGCAAGCAACATAAAAACCCATTCTATAGCAAGCTTTCTGGAGCCCACCCAAGATGTAACTTCAAAAAGGTTGAACTACTGCAGCTCAAAATCTGGATTGGTAAGAGTCACAAATTGGTACAAAATGTCCAAAACCAAGCAGTGAATAGCATGGTTGGGACAGGCACTGGCCCGACAGCATGCAGGCAGGGGTAAAGGTTGACAGCAGAAAGCTGAAAATCACCTGGACAAGGGATGTTGAGAGGAGTCTGATGTTTCATTCTGTCTGTAGTGAAGCCCGAGGATGTGTGTCAGTATGTTTGCAAGACATTTCTCATTTAGTTTAATAACATTTGGGCAACATAAGGCAAAACTCAAAAAATGTTTTACAGAGAATGATTCAAAATGCAGATTTTGCATGTATGCCAAATAAATTGTAGCAACTTGATCAGAATTCTGCCATATTAGCAATATAGTGGTTAAATTCTTCAAGACTGCAACATAACGCACTATGACTATTCTCAAACATTCATGTGTGTGTGTGGGGGGGATTGCCCCCCAAGCCCCTGCCTTGGTCTAGCTGTCTACCCTGCCTGCTCTCTCCACACATAGGTCTACACTTCTTCAAAGATTGATTACTTCTCTGCAAAACAACAGACTCATTTTGGTTTAATATAAAGCTTTTCATACAGCACAAGCTGCATTCCAAAATACAAAAAGCAACAAGGTAATGCAGGGACTATATGTGCTACACAAGCTGCAGCGATTGGGAACTGCACAAATCCAGAATTATGCCCGGAACCAAAATACACCCAGAACAGGAGATCTGAAACTGATACAGTTCCAGATCCGGGTTCTCATAGTCAGTTGGAGAGCAGCAAGCAGAACTGTTAAGGTACCATTCCGGTTCTGAATCACAAATGCACCCAGAACTAGGGTTCAGGACTCAAAAGGCACCAAGGATCATGCTGGTTTCACACAGAATACAGCAGTTGGAATCATTCTGTTTTCTGTATTCTGAATGGTTCCACATGCTAGTCCAGGAGCTATACTATTTCAGTCCCCAGTTTGAGGTGCATCCTGGTTCAGGGCACATTGTATCTGGAAACATTCCAGTTTTCACCAAATCTCACAAAATATTTATTTTATTTTATTTATTTATTTTATTTAGTTTTTGTTGACCGGGTAAGTGCACTAGATAAATTCTGCCTATTTTCAGGCACGACCCAGGAGAGGGAAATACAGATGAATGCCAACTGACCTTGAACCAGATTAAGCTGTTGGTGGTATTTTTAGTAATAAGTGCACTACTACCAATCACAGCTATACGGACTAGCAGTATGCCATAGAGGTTAGAGTAATGAGCTGTGAATCAGCTTGGTACAACCAGTAGACCTGGGTCTGATTCCCACAACCTCCTCTTACATAATTTGTGTCCCTGAGCAAATCAGTTGTTTATTTATTTTATTTATTTATTGATTTAGATACAACCTTTGAGCTGGAGCTCTTTTACAAAGGTTCCATGTCAGGTAACATAATACAAAAAACAACTACAGTAGTACATACAACAAGAAACATCTTTAAACAAGCAATACAGGTTGATGTGTTAACCACCAAAAAGACACTTTCTGAGCACAGTGCTAGACATTAAAAGGAGAGGAGATTAGCCAAAATTTACTTGGCCTATATATAAGAACATGAGAGACTGCACGACAGAGTAGTTCTAGTTGCATTTAGTTTAAGGGCGAGGGCGGAAGCAGCCTCAAAGCGAGGTCTTGTCCTTGGTTAAGAAAGGGTGTGGAGAAAAAGGAGGATGGGGTCCAAGAGGTGAATGGGAGCTAGAGGGAGGAGAAGCAAAGTGGGGAGGGACAGTGGACAGGGAAGAGGGAGAGGGAAGGAGACAGGGGCAGGGAAAGTACATGAGGGGTATGAAAAATAGCAGATTAGTGGCTAGAGGAAGGGTTAGGCCGCCTCAATGCCAGTCTCTATGTTTCTTACCTTTGTAACTGTGCTCCTCCACCCTCTGTGCCTTGCAATAATGTCTTAACTTATATTTCTATGTCTTGACATGGAGCCTTTGGAAATGAGTCTATGACTCAAAGGTTTGTAATTCCTATATTTTCAATAAATAAAAAAATTAAATAAAAATAAGTAAGTGGTGAGGGTAGTGGACGGTGGGGGGGTGGAATATGAGTGGGATAAGAAACGTTAGCAAAGCAGAGGAACAAACCAAAGGTAGGATTTAGAGGCAATAAAAGAAAAAAAGGGGAGGGAGGAGTTAACCTCCCTAATGCTTCAAGGCCATTCCTGAAAAAGAGTGTTGTACCCAATGCGTCTTGACCCAGTTACCAAAAGAATAAAGAAAAGACATTACTTTCAAATCCGTACTAGTGTGAGAGGATATGTAGGCCATAACACCTGACATAACTCCCTTATTCTTTTGAATAATTCTACATAATCATTACATTCCTCATGGGCAACCACCACATGGGGTAAGATACATTTGTTTATAAAATGGGCATCCAAAATAAAGAAGTCTCATTGGTCAAAATATATCATGTGACCATGCATGAAATCTGTTTCATACACAGTCATCATGGTCCTACTCCACATCACACAATGAGCAAATCAGTCCTCCTACAACCAGAAATTATCTTCCATCACAAACATGGCTGCTACCTTTACACTGTAAAAAACCTTCAATTGGGCCCTAAAAATAAAACTACCTTAAATAAAAAATAAAACAAATTAAATGGTGTTTCCCTAATCATCACACTATCCTTAAACATATAAAGAAATTAAAAACAGTAAGTATTGTTTATAGTTTTCATTACAACTGTTTCTTTGCTGACAATGAACAATCCCCCTTCTATCTTTACCTGCTCATCATGGAAACCTCTTCTGCTTGCCCTGCCGGTGAGATAATTGAGTCTCTGGCTGTAGAAGAGGCCTTTGATATATGTGTGTGTGTGTGTGTGTGTGTGCACACAGTATGTTAGGAGAGGAACATTCTGCCAGTGTAACTGAGCAGAATTTTGAATTCATGTATTCCATGGTAAACATTCCATGATAAGCATTCCATATCTTGAGTCTTGATGTCAGCAAAGGGCAAACTTTATCTAGCAGTAATACAATGGCATCAATTACATCATTTGGAGTGGGTGGAAAGACTGTTTTATCATAAATTCACACAAATAAATCTATTGTTTCTGCATATAAACATGCCTTTCCCAACTGTAAAAAGTTAAAAAAGGAGCTAATTTTATAAGCACAATAAGACACTCCAGGAGTGTTCATGGAACAGATTTTACTGCACTTCCAGGGGTGAAGGCACTCAGCCTGTGGCCCCATTCCTCACTATGCCCCGGATGTGCGGTAGAATCTGTTCCATGCACACCCCATTGTGTATTATTGCTTACTAATGACTCATGAGAAGAGTGGCAACTACAACAGTTCAGTACCCCTAGTGTACCACTGATTGGTCAGTTTTAAATAATTCAATTTTATTTTTTACCAGGACAGACACCATTGAGATACTCATTTACAAAGTGGTCCTGGAGGGACAATATAACATACAACAGTACCAAATAGTCCGACAGAAAGGATATAGCAGGATTTGAATAGGGCAATAATACAATACAGTGAAGACAATCAAGTTAGAGGTTAGAGCATAAGTGCCAAAAAAAAAAAAAGAGAAAACTTACTAAACTGAGCAACTAGGAAATAAAAGGAAGGTGCAGGAAACAGGTGAGGGTAGGGTGGACTGGAGGAAATAGGAGGTGGATGGTTACAAAAGCAGAGTGAGGGTGGGAGTGGGACAATGATTACGGGGGAGTGCACGTGAGCAGAGGTAAGCAGATATGAAAGGGAGGGCTGATTGTGTCAGCAGACCGATGTGACAGTATAAGTGCCAAACAAAAAGCATAAGAGGAAGATTTAGTCATAACACTGGCATTTCTCATTCAATAGCGGTTTTAGCCGACTGACATAATGGGTTAGCTTTAAGGTATTTTGGAGTGCATTCCACAGCGAAGGTAGAGCGTACCCAATAGATGAGCTGCCAAAGAGGGGTCTGACCCTGGGTGTATCGAGATGTATAAAGTTGTGATCCCTGAGTAAGTACGTGCAGAGCATAAACTTAAAGATATTGGAGATGTACGGGGGAATTTATTGGTGAGAGCTTTAAAGGTCCCAATAGAGGCATTACGCCACCTTCTTGTGTATAAGGAGGTCCAGCCTAGTTGAGAAAATAGCAAGCAATGGTGAGTTTTAAATGTGAAATCAGTATAATAGCCAAAGTGGCTGGTTCAGGACTTGAACCCACAAGAACAGCACATTCAAAAGCACAGTGCCCCAGTACAGCATATCAGGGTCAGTGTTGGATATTAATTAAAGTGCCTGTTACTGGACATAATCCAACAAGGACAGACCTCCCGCAGTGCAATATCATTTAATGCATCACTGCAGAGTTAGTGATGGATATTAGCCAAAGTGCATGGTGCAGGATATGAACCCACAAAGACAGCATCTCCAACAGTGCACTACCCTGTAGTGCAGTATCACAGGGTCAGTGTTGGATATTAGTCAAAATCCCTGTTGCAAGATTTGATCCCACAAGGATGGTACCTACACCAGCAAAGCACCTCATAGTGCAGCACTGCAGGGTCAGTGCTGGAGGATAGCCAAAATGCCTGGTGCAGGACTTGAACCCACAGGTATGCCACTTTCAAAAGTGCATCATCCTCTAATGCAACAATGCAGGATCAATGCTGGATACTAGACAAAGGGCCTAGAGCAAAATGTGAACAAACAAATATGACACCTCCATCAGTACAGTGCACTACAGTGTAGTACAGCTGGGTTAGTGTTGAATATTAACTGAAGTGCCTGGTGCAGGACATGAACCCACAAGGAATGTGCACCCAACAGTGCAGTACTCTGGTGCAGCACTGCAGGGTGAGTGTTGGATATTAACCAAAGTGCTTACTGCAGAGAATGAACCCACAAGGATGACACCTCCAGCAGTGCCACACCCCCAGTACAGCACAGCATTGCTGAATATTTACCAACGTGCCAGCTACAGGACACAAACCCCAAAGGACTGCATCTCCAGCAGTGCAGTACCCCCAACCCCTAGTACAGCATAGCAGGATCGTTGTTGGATATTAACCCAAGTACTAGCTACAGGACATGAACCCACAAGGATTGCACCTCCAGCAGTGCAGTATCCCCCACACCTTAGTACAGCACAGCAGAGTCATTTTTTGACCTTAACCGAAGTGCCTGTTACAGGTCATGAGCCCACAAGGATGCCATATCCAGCAGTTCAGTACTCTATCCTGCAGTACTGCAGCAGCCTCTGTTGGATATTAACCAACATGTCTGTTGCAGGACTTGATGCTGCTGGAGGGTCAGTGCTGAATATTTACCAAAGTGCCAGATGCGGGTCTTTCACTTATAACCACCTGATATTTCTGGTCCAGAGACAAAGATTGTACAAACTGAGCCACTGACGCAGCAGCAGCAGCAGTGCGGGGGGGGGGATCAAATGGATGCCATAGTGAACCATTTATATCAAGCAGGCTGTTGGGTAGGAGCAGGTTTTCCAGTTGAAATATTGCAACCACTATTATAATGTATGGGGAACCCTTATTATGTATGGCATGCTGCTGTCTAACAATCTTGTAATCTCACCGATCTGAGGACAGCTATAAACCTTGCTTGCCTGCGTTAGATCAGTGAGATTACAGGATCGAATCCAGTCAGGTGCGCTGAAATCTAGCACCCGAACAGGGGTGTAGCCCCGGATTTAAGATCTGCACACCAAGTGGACTCCCTGCTACCCCTCTCCCCCCCCCCATTAGGGTGTGCTACCCTCCCCCGGGGTGTAGCCAGACAATATACAAATGTACACCAGGACCATGTTTTTTGCCTCATTTGGTATAATAAATACAACTTTTGTATCTCATGACAATGATTGTTGCCATGCATGGGTTAATACAAATGCCATGCATTGCTCCCTAAGGAACCCACATACCAGCCCAGGGCCTGTAAAGTTGTATTGTCCTTAGGAAGCAAAGACAGTATTAGTGACCAGTCTTTCTAGTTTTAACTCCTATGAATAAAATTACAGAAAGGTTCAGCATTATACTAGTTTTCATGGAAAAAAAGGAAACAGTTCAGATCCTATTTGCTACCCCACTTAAATAAAATTGCACACCATGGAGTACTTGGAGTTTGCCTGGCTACACCCATGCACCCGAATGTTGGTCGCGCCACCGCAATCGGTTTAAACTCTTCAGCCGAAGCCCACAAGCAACAAGTACAAGCCTTTTCCATTCTGTCCTGAAAATATTACTGTTGCGACCGTACACACTATAAAAGACAATGGCTGGGGTTATGAAGTTTACAGCGTTGAAAAAAAAAAACCTCTCGCGGTTGTCATGCTGATGGTAAACCTCTCGAGAGGTCGGCCTGGCAACCGCTCGAGGGGTTTAGAACGTGGTAAACTTTATAACCCCAGCCATTATCCTCTATTTAACACATTCACAGGTGCATGGTAATGCACTTACTGAGGATGCACTACACAGCAGCCGTCTCTCCTGTCTCCCGAAACTACCCTTCCCGCTTTTATTCCACCACCACTGTGCAAAATTTACCACATTTGGGATAAGCCACCAGCAGCACATCATCCTTCCTAGCCTCAAAGTTCTTCAGTGCCTCGAAAGTCTCGGGCTTACAGTGCACAGCAGGATACCGACACCCTTTATAGTGCATAACCAAATCTTCAGGATTCTTGTTCTGTATGTCTTCAGCACGCCGCTCAAGTTCTGCAATTAACTGCTGTCTTTGCTCTTCCATGTTTTTCCTGGTTTGGTGGGTAACAGTCTGTCGCTCGTTCCCTCCTTGCCTATCTATGTGCTTCTTTCTGTATCCAGCACTCTTAAGTACTGTAGGGCCCCCCAGGACTAGCGTGACAATCGCAAAGGACAAGCTTTCCCTGCAACCCAGTCACGCAATATTTAGCACCTCCCCGTTAGCACATGGATTTAACCTGCCAAAGTGTCAGCAAAGAAAAAGAGATGCTCTAAGATGGAAACTTGAATATGCAACATAAACATGCACTGCAAGTGAGTTCTGTCTTCTTAACTCCCCCTCCACATATAAAATAACAGCTCCACAGTTAACTGGGATTCTGCTATAGGTAAGGTAATATAGTGCATTTGGGGAAGGGTGTGATGATAGCCCGATTAACTAGGAGACTGCATTTTGTCAATTTGGGGAGCTCCCGTTTTAATGCAGCCTGCAGCTGTCGCGTGTGAACTACAGTACAAATGTGTCCAAAACCCTGTCAGGTAAAACCAGCTTCCGTATCATGTTACACAGCAGCATCTCTCTCCTTGTCACGCTACTGTGGCAGTTCGTGCTACAAGCTTGAGACACACTCCCTTTCGCACGACAGAGGCATACTTTTTTAACATCTCCTTCCCATTTATTGCGTGAGTAGCCTTCATGTTACCCTTAACTTTGATTTCTTCCTGAAAGACCGAGTTCTACCATTTCTCTTTTATTAAAAAATATATATATACATATATGGGTCTTCTATTTTCTTCACCGTAATGCTCAACGTGTGTGTGTTGGGGAGTATTTTTCCTCAATTTTATATTAATTGATTATATGCAGCAAAAATGTAACTTCAGCAGTGTTTGCACTCCTATTAGTTTTGAGAGCTATCAGGATTCATAGGGTTCCTACCTTTGAAAATGTCCCTTGTTAAAAGTAAATGGCAGTATTGTTGTGTTATGCAAGTATACAGTACCTTCTGAATACTTGCTTACTATTTGTATTTGGGGTCTCCAAATATCTGTGCATTTATTTGGCTAAAATTGGTTTAAAAATAAAGACTTAACCCACCCCCTACAGGTGGCCTGGGTTAGTCTCGTGGACATTCCTCCCATCCCTGTTTCCCTCATACATTAATATAGCAGTATTTGTTAGTCTGCAAACAATGGTGCCTATGCACGAACAGGTGGAAAGTACGTGCTAGAGAGCGCTGCATTCCCACCTCACGCTGCAGCATGCCTTATGGATAGGTATGCACAGACCAGTATTCACAAACACTGGCCAACTGTCCGCAGCCCCCCCCCCACAGCATGCCAGTGCATGGAGGGCTGACGGGGGTGGATTAGTGGACCTAGGAGAGCAGCCACTCAGATACTCATCCTGAGTCCCAGAGTGGATCTCCTGTGTGGAAGGCACAGGTCAGGGTGCATGAATAGCTACCGCAGGCACCTGGGCACAAGTGGCCAGGCCCCAATGTCAAGAGATCCCCCCTGCCCGAGCCCCTGTGGCACCATGCCTGCCTGGCACACAGATGAACCCCCACCAGTAGGACACTTGCCCCAGGCCTGTATGCCAACCCTGCCCACACATGTCTGCCCCATCCCCGTTGATGAAATTGCACCCCCGATACATGTGTGCCCCATCCCTGAAGATGTAATTGCACCCCCCCACACACACACACATGTCTGCCCCATCCCCGTTGATGTAACTGCAACCTCCCAGGCACATGTCTGCCCTGCAACCAAAGATGTAAATGCATCCCCCAACACACTGGTGCCATCCCCGGTGAAGTACATGACAGCCCCCCACACACAGAGAGGTGCCTCGGTCCGTGCCTGCATGATTGTGTCATAACCCTGCCCCCCATTCTCGGAACACTTGCCCCTTCAGTGGTGGCCAGTGGCACCCCCCCACCCCCATGCAGCACTGACAATTCCACCCCCCTGTGCCTTACTGCCCCGACCAATCGCTACGCTCGGCTGACAAGGGGTTGTTAGAGATTCCAAGAGTGAGTTTAAAATCTTCTGGTAGTAGAGCCTTCTCTTACGCTGCTCCCTCTCTTTGGAATTCTCTACCTTGCTGGTTAAGGGAATGCACCTCCGTGGAGGTATTTAAGAAAAACTTGAAAACCTACCTGTGGCATATGGCCTTCTTGGATGATTAATCGATATTTGAGTATAAATATTATTTTTGATTGCAAGGATGATTTTATTGTTGGTTTTTAACATATGATGTTGCTATGTATTTATTGTATTTATATGTTTTTATGTGATATTTTATATTGTGGCTTCCGATATGTAAAGCGCCTTGATATTTTGAAAGGCACTTTAAAAATAAAGTTATTATTATTATTTATTATACCTTACAGTCAGTGACAATGCCATGGATGGGCAGCAGCACATCCCTCCTCACATCTCCTTGGCTGCCGGCCAGCCAATAGATGTTGGTAGCGTGCTGTCAGTTCCGGTACAATTGTCAATTTAAATATTCTGACCAAACAATGTCCATGGAACCGAAGCCCAGTTCTCTAAATCTTGTGATGTTTGAGAGATATATAGTGGTAAACCTGTGCAGTGATTCCTAGTCCTTGGGAAGAATTGCACCCAGATATGTTACGTCTAGATCACTTGAAGCAGAATATGTTCTGTTTGGGTGCTTTGCAGATATAAATGTAGGTAGGTAGGTAGGTAGGTAACATTTTATTTTTATACAGGTAATACATGTCATTTGGACATAAGTCCAGTTTACAAGACAGACCTGTTCAATGTCAGAGTGAACGCTTCACTCTCCTGCCAGTTAATGTCATATACAGATGCAAGTCCAAAAATGATGATGGTTTCAATGATCTGTGATGCTTCTGCTGGATCAGATATCATCAGGAGAATATATCAGAATATCAGAGTAAGGAATAATCTGAGTGTTTGGGATATATCATATTGTAATAACTAGGGGTTCCACAACCAGGGCTCGCTGAAGCTGGCATCCTTGTGTGGTACACCTAGCAAGAGTTACTCAAGAAAAATACCAATTAGTTGTCTGTATATATGCTCGGGAAGGGGAATAGAGCATGCAGATCCATCATTGGAATTGTGGTCCAAAGCCTAGTTTGTCCAGAAGAAATTGGATGTAATCCAATTAAGCTTTATCAAATGCTTTATCAGCATCTCTTGTGCGAACTATGGAATCAGTATGTCACATGATAGCAATGTACCTGATTGCTCTTCATATAATGGTGTTTATTCAGTGAGCTGTATTAACTCAGTCTGGTCATATGAATGATGGTAGGTAATATGTAGTGCAGACAGATGGCTAAGATTTTGGCAATCGGTATACAATCAGCATTGAGACATGAGTTTGGCCTGTAAGAAATGCATTTAGTAGGGTCTTTCTTGTTCACATGTGATAGCAGTATGTTGGTGTCTAACATTGAATCCAGTAATGTGCCATGTAGGACAGATCCCATAAATGCATTTAGAAAATAAGGAGTCATTGGGGAGGAGTTCTTTTAACATTAATCATTTTATATGGTTTCTACATTAAACAGCAATACAAAACATACAATGGCAGATACGGAATAAAGTATCAGGGTAAAGAACAATTCCAAGAGTGAGTGATACATAATATGGACAAAACAGCAGTACGGTTCATACATTAATCAGTGTAATACATAATGGTGTATCACAGTAGGAAGCACAGGTCCAAATGTGACTCCATAGACCCAAAAGGACCTGCGGTACAGAGTTAGGTGTTCTTCTGGGGAAGGGGGTAACAGCCTGTAAGATCAAGAAGAGGGACCAGACTTCAACGTATGCTTCCATTGCTGCCTGCAACTATGTATATCAGGTGTTCCAAATAGGCCAGTTGCCCCAGGCTGTTAGCCATTCATGCAAAGAAGGTATGTCTTGATTTCTCCACACATAAAAAGTAGGCCCTTGGCTGCAACAGTGAATGCAACCACACACCATGTGGATGCATTTGTCTTGGAGATGTCAAGAGGAGTAATGCCTGGTAATACCAGCTGCATCCCCCCAGCATTACTTGAATGACCAATGGCCAGGAAGGTGTGTGGAGGGATGTGCCACTGGCCATCCATAGCAACGGCACTGATGTGCAGGTATGAGGGACAAAGTGATGGTGTTGTCAGTGCCATGGGGGGGCACTGACCACCAATGAGGGGGTGGAGGTGCTGGGAGTGGGGAGTCAGGGTTGTCGGGATGTGATGTCCAGGGCTGGGTCCACCTCCAGGGGGCTCTGGGAGTGGATGTTTGCACATTTGAGGACATGGCTATGCTGTGTGTGGGGTATATTTGTAGTGCTGCAGGCTGTCATCTGAAAACATGGTGGTGGGGTATTTGCCCGGTATGGTCCCATGACAATTGTCCTTTCACCTTCCAGATAATTCAAAATACCTTACTGGTTGTGTATAACACTGTTGCCGTAATTCCCCTACATGGATATAATCATATGGCCTTGACTGTGTAACATTCTTATTGTGTGTGCTAATACTCGGGTTTATGCTGTGTGCAGGGGGTGGTGGCATATGGTACATGAAGGGGGGTCTGTTGTGGGAGGCTTGACACCAGCTGCTTGGACCAGGTGGTGATTCATGTGCATGTGGCCCATACAGCAGTTACAGCAGGGTCCCCTCTGCTGTATCCAGCACCCACCTATGCCCCCCTGTGTTCAACACTATGCGCCTTTGTGAATGGCCCATAGTGTGGACATGCCCCATCACTCCCCTGGGACCACCCTGGCATATAGCTTCCCATGCAGCTGGGGAATCGGGTGTGCACCTGTCCAGCACACCTTTGGTGAATGCCACTGGGGATCCACGGGACCCCACTGTGTGGCATTCATGTGTATCTATGCCTATACACCTGTTTTTTGTGGCATGTTGGCATAGTCTACATTGACCTAACTAAAGTATTTGATACTGTCCATCATGCCCTTCTCTTTAAATCCCTGACCTCCGTGGTGCTGACCACTGATACTATGACCTGGTTTGAGAGCTATCTAACTAACAGGTCACAACAGGTCAAAATTGACTCTACCTTCTCCTCCTGCCTCCCAGTTTGCTCCGGCATCCCTCAAGGCTCCATCCTGGGCCTTCTATTTAGCTTCTTTCTAAACTCCCTGCTCCGATTGTTTACTTTCAGTCATAGGAGTCATAGGATAATACAAGCTAGGAGGTCCGAGGACCCATTATTGCTCGCCACTTGTTCAGGGGTGATGCTCATATTTTCTAATACCCATGTATTGGTCCAGGGATGACTTAAAGGACTATATAATTTTACACATAACTATGGATTCTGGAAGGGTGTTCCATGCTGCAACTACTCTTTGGCAAAACCATTTTCCCTTTGTTTGTTCTACTTATTTCACCTTTTATTTTTAGTTTGTGTATATGTGTACACTTAGTAGAGACTTGAGATGTTAATCCAGTGGTTTCCCATAAATAATTATCTCTAGATGCATGAAACACCAAGCATAGATCACCCCTCAACCTTCTATATGTCATTGAGTACATGTTCAGATCCCTCAGTCTATCACCATAACTCTTCAGATGCACTGTCCTAATTCTTTTTGTCACTTTGCTCTGTGGCCACTCAATCAGTACTTCGCCCTTCTTGTTTTGTGGTGCACAAAGTGGCGAACAGTACTCAAGATGCGATCTCACAAGAGGTGTATACAGGGGCACAATCACTAATGGACCTCTACTCTTGATGTTTCTAAAAATGCATCCTAGCAATTTATCTCCCATTTTAACTTTATATCTAGTATGGGAATTGAAGGACAAGTTGTTTGTAATAATTATTCCAAGGTCTTTCATTTATTGTTTCCCCTAACATGGTACCATTTAATTCATAGTTAAATTTCTGATTTCTTGGACCCAAGTGCATGTTTTTACATTTATCCAGACCGAACTTTAATTTGTTGTTTTGCACCTTGCCCATGTTGACACAGATCTTTCTGCAGCTTATTAGCTGCCTCCTGGTTGTTGACGATAGCTCCCACTTTACTATCATCTGTGTATTTTCCAAGCCAAGCCCCTTCTGAGACCACCATGCATGAAACTACTGTGCTGAAAAATGTTGGCCACAGGATGGAGCCCTGGGGCACTCCACTGCTCACCTCTTCCCAGTCTCAGCAAAAACCTCTTATACTGACTCTTTGACGTCTACTAGTCAGCCACAATTCTGCCCAAGTAATTAGATGCATTCACTTTCTGGAGGAACCCTCAGCCTCTAACCTTGCAGGATGCCCTCCAGAATTCCTTCACTGAAGCTGAAGCCTGCTTTACGGAGCACAGGCTTGTATTAAACTATAAAAAAACTAAAACAAAGATTTTCGCTCACCGCCAAAACTCCAACAATGGCTCTTCATTACTTGTCCACACCTCCCAAGGCTCCCCACTTGAGCAATTCAACTCCTTCAAATACCTGGGCATCACCCTTGACTCCTCCCTCACCTGTTATGCACATTTCCACCTCCTCTGTTCCACCATCAACTCCAGAACTGGCCTCCTTTATCGGCTCAGTCACTGTCTGCCCTCTGAAGCACTTTGCTTTACTCAGTTATCCTCAGTCCTCTCCATGCTGGACTATGGAATTGTGTATTACGGCTCAGCAGATAACACTGCTGTCTGTCACATAATGACAGCTCTTAACAAAGCCTGTCACCTGGTGACAGGTTGCAATAGAATGACCCACACATGTGACCTCTACAGTCGCTCAAACTGGCTAAACTTTGAATGCTGCCTTCAATATCATTCTTGCCTCCTGGCCAAGAAAATTCAGTGAAAACTCACCCCTCCTATCCTGCATTGTCTCATCTAGCCCTCCCTCCCTCCGCCAGAGAGTCTCCCGGAGTACCTCTAATGCCCCCTTTCTGGTCCCCCACTAAAGGACATCCCTGGGTCAAAGAGCCTTTTATCACAGGGCCCCTAACTGGCTAAATGGTCTACCGGCTGCTCCTTCTGTTGGCACTAAGATAAGCCTTTTCAAAACCTCACTCAAGGATTATCTCACTAAGAACTCTACTTGTTACTGCCCCTAGCATACTTTCACTAAATCAGCCTTGCCATCCTCCTTCCCCCACCTTCTATGTATGTTGTATTAATTGGACTTTGTTATTAAGCACCCTATCTGTGTTAATCTACCAATTGTACTATTCTCTGCATTGTAATAATGTCTATGGCTGAACACTTGCCTTATTTCTGTATTTTATGTTTTGCACTCAACTCTGGGCTGTCTCTGCCCTCTGAATGTAATATTTCTCTGTTATGTTACTTTCTTTCTACCACTCCTGATGCAACATATTGACTGATTGATAGTGATGCACCTTTATTTAATCTCCCTTGTGTTATTGTTTGTATACCATGTTAACTGACGAGGAGCCTTCGGAAAATAGTCTATGACTGAAAAGTTTGTAATTCCAATTTCTCAATAAATAAATAAATACAAAAAGAAATAGTGCATAGGGCCCAATTTCATCATATAGTTTATTAGCAAAAATGTATTTTGGATATCCTTAGATTTGTCAGTGGTGTATTTTTGATTTTCAGATATTTTAAAAACAGCTTTTATCGCTCATTTGGTGGGAAAACGCTCACATCTAGATTTCTATGAGGTGGAACTGTTATTTCTAGGTGGTGGAACTCTCCTGTAGTTATCAATGTAGAAAGATGAAAGAGGTGGTGGAACTGTCATACAGTTGTAGCTGAGTTCCTGCCCAATTTAAACCCTGCTAAATTTGAAAGTAATAACTCATGCCATTAAAGATGGCCACCACTTACAATTTTTAAAAATCACTTCCACTGAGGTTACCTGTTAAATGTACCTGCTAGATGCATACTGCAGATCTGGTAAGATGGTGTTATCAAATGTTTCTTATGGTAAAATACCCAGCACTGTATCAAGATATGTACCATACATATATATATATTTTTCATGACATAGGGGCAGGAACATAGCATGTTGAAATCCCAAATCTTTGTTCAGGAATGAAAGAAAACCTAAAAAAAATCTGGCATATTGATGATTTTGCCAAAAAACATTATTGCAGGAAAAAAAAAAAACTACATTTCGATTAACACATGCTGTTGCTTTAAAAAAACTGCTATCCTTCCAGTGCTGGCCCTAACCCAACAATACCTTTTAGGATGAACCTGCTAATCTAACCCCTTCCTCCACATACACAGTCCCCCATTGAAGTAGGTAAATAGCCCCATACCTGTATAATCAGTCACTGCCCGTAATCCCTGATCCATTTAAGATGACAAAGCTGTCATTCATGGCATCATCTGGTCGATCTATCACCTTCCCTCCTTTTGACCTGCCACAACTTTTAAAGCCCCTTCCCATCCACCATGTCTTTGGGCCCTATATCCTTTCAGGCCCAAAGCCAAAATGTTGTGGTCATGGCCCACCTCTGGACCCCTATTCCAAAATTAGTCTCCAGACAGTACCGGTCCCAAGCAATGAAGTGTGTTTATCCTTATCATACAGCCACTAGGTCTCAGTTTACATAGTTTGTGCCCCCCCCCCTAGTGAAGACGATTTAGCCCTACAATTCACACTGTGTGGAACAGTTACTACATAGGGTCTAACAATGTGCTTTAAATACACTTGGCTGGGACAGTGGTGCACACTAAGGACTGAAAGGGGAGGCTGGAAAAACTGGAATGGGTGAGGTGGATTTTACAAGGGTTGCTCAGTGGGGGAAGGAATTTTCAATATCTATAATAGTTGTCCTAGTTCCCCATCAAATCAAGTTATTTAAAATGTAGTTTGCTCCCACCAGCACCAAGCACAGTCAGTTAATATCTGGTTGTTGTCCAACCCCCACACACCACCACTATCCCAAACAACTTTATATCTGGCGGTCCTGCTAAGAGGACACCCCTACTGCTGGGTGGTACACCATCACTCCACCCAGCAGGAAAAGTATGCCTGATAAGACCTCTCTTTGACCAGTCAACACACTTCTGGAGGCACACCCTCCTTGTAATTTGGACAACAATTTGGAGGTGCCCTCCCCTTGAATTAACGTGTGACTCAAGTTTGGAGCCCTACTCCCTTTAATTTAATTTGATGGGATTTTGGAGATATGTCCTTTTAATTCTGCCATCAGTTTAGAGCACACCCAACTCCTCTGCTTACAATTTTGACACCAGTTTGTGAATCTGCTCCCAATGCTGACAACAGTTAGGACCCCACCCAGTGCAGTGTTCCTTGTTTGCCCATAAGCCAGGTAGGCATTCTGGAGGTAGACCTCCCAGAAGACAAACTGGACAGAACAAAGTGGTTTTTAATCTCCAAGGGCAGCTCCAACAGCTGCTGAAGAGTCTGCTTGGTGAATCCCAGTGTGATGGATTATTAGCAGTGCCACAACCTTTGGTGGCTTAACCCACAGCTACAGCACCAACAGTAGTAGTTCCATGCATGACTGATTGGCAGAAATCTGGGATGCGGGGGGGGAGTTGCAAAGCTGGGCTGGGTGAGATATCTCTGTATCTTTTAAGAAATTTTAGATTATAAATATATTTTCATATTTATTTATTGAATTTTGGTATGGGATACGCCCACTGAGATCAAAGGTTGTTTTTTTCATGGGCGATCCAGAATTAGTTACAGACAAAAATTACAAGTACGTAAACAATATGATAATGCAATACTGTAGGTAGAAATATTGGTCAAGAACAAAATAATACTGGAAAACTACCCCACTCACCCTTAAAAAATTCAGTTGAAACTATTTATGTCTTTAACATGTTTGATTTATTACATTCAGGACTTTTCTCTGTGTTTTGGGTATTTTACCCTTCATCAGGAACCGATTTCTACAGTACAAAAACATACAAAAGCTTTTTTCAATACTCATTCTCCATTCTGATACTAATCTGTCTATAAATCCACCTTAATAATTAATATAGAAGAATCATATATTTAGTCCCCAGATTCGAAAATGTCATCAGCTTATTTCAAGGTTTCCTCTTTTGCTTTTTCTATGTTATCAGGTTTGACTCCACCACTTTTCTGACTGAAAATTAATAAACAAAGTGATTACTGAACTCTGTGTTTCTTTGTATATAAAATTTATATTTATATATATATATATATATATATATATATATATATATATATGTATATATATATATATATATATATATATATATTTATACAATGTATGTTGTTAGATAAATGAGAGTATAAATCATCATATCTGATGTGGGCGTGAAGATAACATTGTTATCTTCATGTTCCTACCGTCATATGTTATCTCCACGTTCCTATCGTCATATCAAAACTTATCTGGTTGATCCTGCCACTCAAGGCACTTTCACTTTCACTAGAAGTGTAGTGTGACCAAGCGCTATGAAGACTGGCGATTTGTAGTTTAGTAAATATTTTTAGAATGTGCCCAGACTTCAGTAAATTAGAATTTGCTCTGTATTCTTGTAGTTCCTTGTTAAAAGCTTCAAACTGCACACAGGTGCAGCATTGACGAGCCGGCAGTTTTTCAAGAGCAATGAGCGTGAGCCTGCCGCCAGGCAACAGACGCGTCTTATTCACTCTGAAAGCCAACCGCCGGTCAATGCTGCACTCTGTGTGCAGTTTGAAGCTTTTAACAAGGAACTACAAAAAATACAGACAAATTCTAATTTACTGAAGTCTGGGCAATATCTAAAAATATTTACTAAACTACAAATCGCCAGTCTTCATAGCGCTCGGTCACGCTACACTTCTAGTGAAAGTGAAAGTGCTCTGAGTGGCAGGATCAACCAGATAACCATATAAACGTCACTTTTTCCCCCAAATAAAAGCAGGATCAACCAGATATTTTTACTAACTTTAAACTGACAGGATCAACCAGATATTTAAAAACCCTATATAATCTATTATGTTGGGGAAGCATGTGGAGCCCTGTGTGTGTGTGTGGGGGGCATGGCATGATAAACCAGATAATGCTTCTTAAAACTAACCATAA
Source organism: Neoceratodus forsteri (assembly GCA_016271365.2). Taxonomy (NCBI): domain Eukaryota; kingdom Metazoa; phylum Chordata; order Ceratodontiformes; family Ceratodontidae; genus Neoceratodus; species Neoceratodus forsteri. Next base: position 1,740,925,460 of record CM057449.1, read on the forward strand.
ATAGCATAATCCACTAAATATTTCTTAAGCAATAAATGACATCTGCTGTTTTGTCAGCGTTTCTGTAAAGGGGGGTTGTATTGCTAGGGCCATCACCTTTATGTCACCCATTGCATTGAGAGGGAGCCGTAGTGAGTTGTGTTGGGCGGGGGCAAAGCATCGTTGTATAAACCCGAATATGACATGGCCCGACTGAAGATATCCTTATTTATCTTCACTCGAGGCCAGTGACATCAAAGATACTCACTCGTGGCTTCGCCACTCGTGAGATATCATGATATCACTGGCCTCTGGTGAAGATAAATATGATATCTTCAGTCGGGCCATGTCATATCCCCTATATATATCACTAAATATCTGTATAGTGCTACCCTCTTTAAAAGCAGCAACTTTTCATTTGCCTTCAGTATGTTCACCACGTTATCATTACGCTCCACCTTTTGCCTGTAAACATTATAAACACACATTTCTTAGCATCTATTACCTTTCTACTTTATTCCTTAACTTTTTCTTCAATGTATTCTCCTCAGTGTTAACATTCCGGCACTCCAATAATACCCATTCTTATTAAACTATTTACTCTCTACACATATTCATTGCTTTAAACTTCATGCGCTTTTGTTTATCATTTAATTTCCCTTTCTAGTACTCTCCAATAATCTCATACACCACTTCTCAGTTTCAGACAAGCTTCAGCCATATCCTTAGCCCATATAATTCATTTTCTTTTTACACAAACAGCGTTATTCTTACAACATAATTCTTGCAATCTACTGCTAAGTATAAATCAGTTTTTTAATATGACTCTAACCTGTGTAGTGCGCCTTTTATTTTTGCTTCGTGGGCAGCATATTTTCAGCACTTAAGAACCTTCACCTTTCTTAAATACCTATTTCACACAAAATAAAAACATTTAGAGTGTTCCCCCTCTTCATGATTTCAAACTCTCTACCATTTCCTCATGGCTACTTACTTCTAGTTGCTTCTTGAGTCGCACTGGTGGGAGTGAGCGTGTGGGGGCTAAAAGATCTGTATTTATACTGAAAGCTCCTCCCTTGAATCTGGCAATTACATCTGACGTCAGTAACAAGCTGGAACAGCTTGTTTGTGTGCCAGACCTGCCTCTTAGTGGCACCTATTTACCTTATTGTTAGGTGTCAAGGGAACTCACAAACTTACTATGTGAAACTGTAAATGGATCGGTCTTATAATCCTACAATGTAAACATACTAGCCTCTTATCCTTTTCTCTCACTACCTCATGACTAGGAAGAGCATAAACCAACCAGGGCTAAACCTGCAAGAATTAAAGGGACTGTCTAAATCTGGTTATCTTTTAACGTAAAGGATAATGGAATGTCTTCACAAAATTGGTTGTCACTCTATCACTTTGTTTAGTCCAAATTTGGGATTATTGGTCTGAAAATAATCAATAAACATTGTGTCTCGTAGCAATAACTTATTATTGTAATTACCCCTCTGTTATTTCTGTAGACCTTTTCTATGCCAAACTACCATAATGTTGGTATCTGCTGCCCCCTTTCAATAAAGTGTCTCGCTATAGGTGAAGTCAAATCTTTATTTCTAATATATCCTTTGTATTCTCCTATTCTTTGTTTCAGAGGCCTTTTCATTTTCCCTATGTACATGAGGTCACATGGGCATTTTATGCCGTATATGACAACCTCAGTCTGACAGTTAATAAAATCCTTAATTTTAAATTCCTCATTTTTCCTCACATTCCTGATACTTTTAATTTTATAAGTGTTGTGGCAATGAATACATCTGCCACAACTTAAGTTCCCTCTCAATTCTTCTTTAATAAACAACATCTGCCGTCTGCTTACTTCAGGAATTTTATGTTGTGTGTGTACTAAACGGTCTGACAATGATCTTACTTTTTTGGCCACTACCTGAGGACCCCCCCCAAAATGCCTTTTCTCCCATATTTGTTGACTTCAGCACATGCCAATGTTTATTCACTACACTCCTTCTGGAACCAAATAAATCACTGTATTTGAGGGACAAAATTATTTTTTTATCCAATACCTCTGTCCTGTTTCTCTCCCTTTCAGTTGACAGGAATGTTTTTCTGTCTCTCTCCTGTACTTTTCCTTTTGCTTTTATCAAAATTTCTCCCCAGTAACCCCTAGCTTCAAATCTCTGGGACATCTCCTCTGTAAATGCCACCACATCTGGTTCTTCTGAACAACTCCTTTTGATTCTTAATAATTGACTAAATGGAATTGATTCCACCAGATTTTTTGGTGGAAGCTATCAACTCTCAGAATTGTATTCCTGTCTGTCTTTTTCCTATACATTTTAGACAATAAATGACCATCTTTTTTATATATCAATATATCCAAAATGGAATTTCATTTTCATCATAATTTAGTGTGAAATCCAAGCACTCAGTGCTATTGTTCAAAAAATTGTGAAATTCCAACAAATATTTTTCTGTTCCTTCCCAAATTGGTCAAGAAACAAGAAATTATGTATATCACACAGAAAAACATAAACCACAATTATTCATAAATAAGACAATGTATGTTAGCAGCAACAGTCAGCAGAAATATAAAGATAACAACAACAGCCAGCAGAAATACAAGACATGAGCAGGAATACACTGGATGCAGTAACTATACACTATGAACAGGGACATTTAGGAAGTCACTGAGTAACTTTAGACTGAAGTGGGTATGGTTCAGCAGTAGCAAGAGCATTAGCAGTGCTCAAACTGGTAAAAGCAAATGAATTATTACTAATAGTTCAGCAATTCCTTTGTTACTAGAGATTTCTCATTTATTATACATATGTAATCTATGATCTATGTAATCTGTGATCTATGTTGTCATCTTCATTATGAAGGTCTACGATCCTTGTCTGTCATGAAGACTGGCTTTGCCCATAAATGCTTACCTTGTGAACAAACAAATAAATCAGGAAGCAAAATCAGTAAATAAAACAAGATTTGACTTGTGCCAACAAGGCTGGTCTTGTGATTTCAGTATTGTTTTATAGGGGACGAATTTGATTTGTTTATTCTGTTCACCCCAGCCATCAGTGCCTCTTCAACCTCCCTCCCAAACTGTAAAACATGCTGTTGCTTACTGGAATACACAGTGTCAGACAAGGTCAGGAAGGGCAGTGCTAGGGCTGATAAGGGTGGGCTGTGAGTTTTACAGTGTTAAAAATGGTAGACAGGGTGAGTGCTGGCTGTATCTGTGTATAAGGTTCGTTGAACACTTTCTAGGGCATTACAGTTTCAGATCGAAACCAGTGTGGTTCTTTAGTACCGGCCTTCTGAGGTACAGTAATATGCATATGAGAAGGTCACTGTTGTACACACTTACCAGAAATTTCTTTGGAATTGTGTGATTAGGGGAAGGCGGTATTGCTGGGAAGCTGAACTTGGATGTCAAAGCCCTCCCCATCCACTCAGTTTAAGGTAAACAGAAAAGATGGTCCCCCTGTGACACTTGGACAGCTGGTTCTGATCACTGTATGCTTTTTGTAATATAAAAATGTATTATTGACTGTCAAATGCTGAGACAGCATGTGAGATCACACACACACACACACACACACACACACAGGTTTTAGATACAATGTGTTACCTGGAAGGCCAGGAGCTAACTACAGACTAGAACAGGCCTTAATTAAGGATCTCCTGTTTATGTAAGTTAAATATAGGTTTAATTGCTAAGAGGGAAATCAGTATCCATTTTATGATGTTTAGAGGAGGAAACCAGGTTATGGCACACTGGTGCAAAATCATAAATGCTTTGATGTCTGTGTGAGAGAGGATACTGCTCATAGATGAAAGGACATTTAGAGACTTGATTGGGGAAGTCACATGGGTAAAGGAGTTTCTGCTGATGTAACCTTAATTAACTTACCTTCTAAAATGATAACACATCCTGGGTGTATGATTTTCAATAAATAGAGGAGGAGCTAGGTGACCTCACACAAAGGGGTTGGCAAAGACAGTTTTTAAACAGTATTCTGTTTTCCATTTTCACACAAATGTTTGGACTCTGAAAAAGAAACATCTTCAGCACTGTGAGATAAGAATACCTTAGAAAAGACAATTCTAAGAGTACTGTGGTAGGACATTTTGTCTGCACTTTTAAATCTGTTTTGTTTAAGTGATTTGTATGTTTTGTGATATATGGTTCTGTATTTTATGTTTTACATACTTTTATCTATTTTAGTAAAACTCTATTTTTAGAGCCTACCTGGTCTGTCTTTGAATTTCTTTCTTTAACAAGTGAAGTATATGGGTAAAGCTGACACTATGCATATGCTTGAATGGTGATACCAAACTGGAAAAAGGTAAGCGTTTAATCTAAGGTCTTTTATTAGAGTTTTTAAGGGTTCATTTTTGTACACCTGGTTAGGTGCCCATAGACAAAGATATTTGCCCCCCCCCGAAGACAGAATTATCTGAGCCTGTACATTGGGTACGCTAACAAGAGATTCACAGTTTGAATCCCCCCAAAACTTGAGACCAAAGGTTGATTTGAACCCACAAAACAGACAGGAGGGTTACCCTGTTTCTGTTAACTGTTCAGAAGACTGTGCTCGGAGGTTGGCACTTTGGGAGTAGAGGGCTGATCTGCTGAGTGGGTTTGTGACACCCCCTACCATTTAAGAGCAAGTCCCTGGTTGTTTTGATGGCTTGGTTGGAGAGTCTGAGGTCCTGAGATGCCTGGTAAAGGTGTCCTAATTCATCTAAGGGGGTTGCTTGATAACCCTTCTTGCGGGATTGTTGACTTGGGGGTAATGAGTATCCTAGCTGAGGGGCTATATTTTCTGTTATATAATGAGGTCCAAGGTGTAGTGACCTGAAGATGCCATTGTGTTGAGAAGAAAGGTTTTCTTGTGATCCCATGGTGCCTAATGGAGAGGATGGAGCCCCCATCTCAACTGTCTCAGGAGTGAAGCTGGGGATGTTGGGTGCTTCAGGCCTTAAGGAACACTTCTGGATCTGGTACTGTGTTTGCTGCCATGAACCACCTAGATCATTGGTTTGGGCAGGGGGGAGGTTGTTGGGAAGCCATGCTGCCACATCAAGACCCTCCCCCTTTCACTCTGTTAATATAAAGAGAAAAGAAATCAACTTATATTTTGGGGGTGGGTCCCTGGAAGTTGTTCCCACTGGTGTGGAGAGTCAGGGGTCACATGGTACCTGGAAAAGAGGCCCTGGTTCTAATGCTGGATGAGGTCATTTCCTGGTAAGGCATCTCAAGGGATTGGTGTCCTGGGGAAATGGTTGCCCTAATGAAGGGACTAAGTTTCTTTTATGTAAAAATAAGAGTGGAAAAGGTCAGGAGCCCAAAGAGGGACTGTTTTGATGTTGGGAGATTTTGTGTTCTGTTACCCTCCCCCATTTGGTATGTTGGCAATAAACCTCCTCCCCTGAGGGAGTGAACATAGAGGGCAATGAGACCGAGGAATAATCAGCTACCCTACACACTTTACATTGCCAGCTGCAGCAACAAAAAACTCACTGAGACACCTTGTCCCATATCAATTAATACAATATTTACGCAGTAAGGCATGATCATGTGTGTGTTATTCTGTAATAACATCGTGCCCCGGGTGATTGAAGCATGTGGCTGCAGGCTGAGTGTTTTCATCCGAATAGTGACATTACATAGAGAATAAAGTATGGGATGATGTGTATAACAAGACTTTACACACACTAGAGTTGTGAGATGCTACATAAATCTCAAGGGCGATGCCTGAGGGGTTTATGAAATGCATCCTACAATAAGGATGTGTGTAAAACTGAGTTTGAATCAACACCCCATATTTTATTTTATATAATTGCTGGGTATTGTTTTTTCATCGCAGCAATTATATAAAATAAATGAGGTCCATGTGCTACCATGGGCCTGTCAAGCTTCAGCGTTGTCCATGGTGGGAATCACCCGCAACACGGAACGTTTCCTGTCCCCCTACCCCTTTTAACAAAAAAAAAAAGAAGAGCAGAACAGTTTGCAGATTAGCCTAATGTTTTTTTCTTTTTTCTTCTTTTTTTTTTACTCACTGTTAAGTTCCAGTAGTGGTGAAGTCTCTTGTCTTTTGGCAGCTGGCAATAAGAAAGCGCCACAGCTGACGCATGCGAAGAGCTAGGGAATCCTGGCACGTGTTTACCATTATAAGTTCAATAGGCCAGTTATAATAATGAATTATCACCAGGTTTCCCTATGAGAAAAAACAATACCTAGTTATTATTACACAATAGCACATGTAACCCCCCACTGGCCCCTTGTTTAACTAGAAGACACACCTCTCCAAGTCTGAGGAAAAGAGAGGAGTGGGGGTACATTGTTTTGCCATGATAGACAAGGTGTACTTAGCCTGCTATACAAAACAGACAACCAAGTGTGGCAACTGCCTGGCACACCCTTGGTAGGCCCAATTGCCATGGCCAACAACCCAGATCCCTGGGAGAAAACATTTGTTCAGGGCCATGCTAGGTTTGCACTTCTGGACAGGGGCACCCAAGTAACTCCAGACATGAGGAAGCAATAACATCACTGATCACATCAGGCTGGGATTCTAGAGTGTGACTTTTATTCATGTAACAGAGTAGGAATAATCACAAAGTGAAGATGGACCCCCATGGGGCTACACACATTTGCAATGCAGATTACTGAGGTACAGACATTGCTGAATTCCCATTTAGCACTGGAAGAAGAAAACACACACTGGTGAACACACTGGCTCCTACTGGAAATTGGCACATCCAGCCAGGTACTGGTACATTTCCCATTGACTAGGCACACACAGCCAGTACCAGGACACTTTTCCATATTTCATGAGGAATGAAGGTGGTGCACACGACCACAAAAGAGCATATACAGGCTCAGAACTTTCAGAACCCACTATACTGGGGTAAACTGAATGAAAACATCCCACATCCAGGGGTAAACACTGTTCTCAGGCATTGGCCTATTGAACTGAAGAAAAAGTAATAGGTGCCCTTCAGAACTCGTAGAGGTAAACTGGTTACTCCAGATGGGGGGTATCCCACCTTTTGTTTCCAACCTTATACTAGATCCATTCATCTGGTTAATAACAGCACACAAACTGTAGAAACTTTGTAGATGTTGTTTTAAATGTTTACAACGCTTAACATACTACAACTAAACACCTCAGGGGTTCCAGAATTAAAAAGTTCTGTACTTGGACAGTTACATACAGGACTCCAACATAGGCAGACACTTTTCAAAAGAAACACTGGGTGGACTGGGTCCCTTTTTCAGAGAAAATTCACCCTCAAAGAAATGCAGGTACTCCTGGGTCTACACAGAAAAATCACACAGGTACTCACAGAGCAGTTGTACAAGGCAGCTTTCCAAAAGTCCAAATTGGACCAAGGGATTGCCCCTGAATCCTAGAGTTCATCCCATCCCTCCTGGGATGGGGCACAGGGGAAATCATTAAACAAGGTCTTCACCACTTCTACACAGGAACTGTGGTCGACCACTAAGGTGAGAAACCCAAAAAACAACAAACTGGTAGCTCTCTAACAGAGCTGAAGTGAGGAGCTGCCTAACTGCAGCCTTCTCTTGGAACTCCAACTACAGACTTTCTGAACATTCTAAAGCTAGCTTAAGCAGCTGCTAGCTAGTGTGATTTATGCAGCTGCGACAGTTCTAAATGACATCATCCCTCCAGAGCTCAGCAGAGACTGACAACAGAGTAAGACAGAGTGAAACTCATTTAACTGGCATTTCACTAGCTGCCTTTTCTGCCTGCCACTGATTCTAACCAGGATTCTAGTAACCCCTGGGAACAAGGGGGGCACACATACATCCATGGAGTACCTTATTGCTATTATATAATGGCTCATTGTGTAAATAAAAAAATAAAGAAAAATTATATTTTTGTGGATTCTTTTTTATTTTGCATTTTTTGTGCATATGTGTACCTATAGAAAAAAGTCCACAGTTCATGTCTTGGCCACTAGGTGGTGCTGCTGTGTGAATGATGCTACCTGTCCAAATCCAACATGTTTCTCTTGTTTCACTTTTCAGTCTGCAGTCAAGTTTCATATCACCCCCACCACCATTTGCCTTTCACTTCCTGGTTGTACTGAGCTTCATTTCAGTTTATTATTTTTTAAAATTTACATTTAAAGAACACAGCAGTTTCGTAGTACCCCCCTTCACCACATGTTGTCCATCCCAGTTGTGGATGTCTAGGTTGTTCTCCCGGTATAGTCTGACCAATGTATTGTCTGTACCTGGAGAAGAAAGAAATTAATACCAAAGCCACACACATGTAGTACAGTCACGGACTCAACTCAGAAGCTGCTGATTGCTAGTTCACATGCCACTGGTGGTTTCAGGAGGAAAGGCATCATAAGATGCCATTGGCAGAATGACATGGACCGTTGTGAGTGGTGTGAATAGGGGTGGTGTTTTTTAAAGACTGCCAACTAAAGAGACTTTTTTTTAAAAGGGAGGTGTTTTGTACAATGGACAACAGCAACTGGAAGATGTGTGTAGTCACGTGCCAATGTGAAGCTGAGTCTGATCCCAGTTCATAATAGAAGCCATTCAGAACAGTGGTAAATTATGGAGTGGTGACATCATTTCTTGATGTGTCACCTGGTCATGTATGTTCCTGGACTTCGTACATTGATGTTATTGTCAAATTACACCACTGTTCCAGGGGCACACTGACCAATAAGAATACTGGAAATGTTCATGCCATTGTGTAAATGGTGTACACACGTTGATTCATGTTTATCTTATAAGGTCAGTTTCTAAAAAATGTACATTTTCCAGATTTCCAGATTTCTGGGTGGGGATCCAAACAACATTAGTTTAGTTCTACTACAATTGAGCAAGAGCTGACTGTTTAAAATCCACTCTTGCTGGGATCTGAATTAATTAGTGTATTTGAATATCTGCAGCAGCAAAAGTAAATGTCCTGGAGCATGCCTGTAGTACCGTAGGCTAATTTACTGAGTATGTTCTGAACATGTCATCCACTGCTGGGAGGGAATCAGCTAACCCCTTCCAAGTGGGACTCATTATTTCAGTAGGTCACCGGCACTTGCTGGGGTGCTAGGGCATCTGGGATCCATTGTGGGGAACCAGGCTGTGGAGTCACTTCTGGGTCTGGGTCTTCTGGGGCAGGTGTGATCCTGCCACAGAGCTCTGCAATGGGCCAGAAGTGGCTGAAGGTGACAAGCGGCAAGAACTACAATCAAGGTGACCAGCTGCAAGATCCTTGAGCAAATTCCATCCTGCCAGGGGAACCAAGGCTGGCTTTCTCCTGCTCTGTACTGCACTGACCAAGCAGCTCCATACTCCAGGCATCTGAGATCTATGAACAGTGAGTAACCAGGACCTGGCTCCTGGAAATGGTAAAGGGAAATTTAATTTTCATAAACAAAGCACTTTCATCAAGTTTCAGGCCCCCAACAGCCGGCCAACCTGTGGCAACGAACAGACCTACACCTTGCGGGTACCCCTAAGGACTGTTAGGGTAGACCCTGGTACCAGTGAGGGTGGGCCTCTGGGGGTGGGCTTGGCCTACGGGCCTTCTTTAACCATCTTTTTTTATTCACAGCCATCCTTTGTCCCCGTATCAATTTCCTAGTCCTTACCCTCAATGAAGCTGTGATTTATTGTTTTAAATTTTGTGTGCAGGAATTCTCTGAGTCTATCAGACCAATATTGTTCATGGTTTATGGTGTTATTGACCAGTTGGGTATTCAGAGTGTGGGGTGGTTGATAGTGGAGGTGGGTAGCTGCAGCATCCTAGGGGGCTGTGCTAGCCAGTCACCTGACCCACTTCTACTTTTCTCTGGAAGGAGACACTGCACTAATTTTATTATCTTTGGAACAGAGCCCCCGAACACCATGATAACAGGACCCAGGCCTCTTAACCTGTTAGAGGGCTAACAGGAAGAGGTTAAAGCCCATTGGCACATGGTGCCTGGGCTATACCTGAAAGAGAAGATGCAGAACAGCTAATGAATTTCATTATATTTCATATGAAAAAGGTATATAGTTCTGTGATTAAACAGATTCAGGGACAATGCTGGTACCAACTACTGCATCATAAAGCATAACAGAATGGAGTGGGAGTGGGGAGAGGGTTGAGGGGTGAAAACTGCAAGGCAATGGAATAGCTAGCTTAACTATGACCATATTTTGTCACAGTTTTTATACATTTCATATTGTCTTGGTAGGTCCCATACCCCCTTCATGTGTTTTGGAATAAATGGGCACAACCATGTGTTTGTTTATGAGCAACCATATTCTGTAACAGCGTGATGCAAGGCCACATCTAAAGTACAGCATCCAGTTCTGGAGGCCTCACCTGCGGAAGGACATTGATAGGGTGGTGGCTGTTCAGAGGAGGGTGGCTAAGATGATACAGGGACTACATCACGAGCCCATCGAAGCTAGGCTGAGGGATTAAATATGTATGCACTGGAGGAAAGGAGGGAGGTGGGTATAATTGAAACATTTAAGTAACTCACAGGGAGGAAACAGGTACAAGACAATATCATTTTTTTAGAGGAAGAGTTGCACAAGGATGAGAGGCCACTGTATGAAATTGGCAGGAGGGAAATTCAAGGGTAATGCGAGGAAGTACTTCTTCACAGAGCGAGTGATGGACAATGAAAGAGCCTGCCAGTGGAGGTGGTGGGGGTAGAAACAATTAATGGATTTAAGAATGCTTGGGACAGGCATAAGGAGATACTGGTAATAGGAGGGGGGGACAACCTAAAACTGACAGAATGTAACAGAAGACTACAGTTAGTGGAGATAGTGGGACAGACTTGGTGGGCCAAAGGCCTTAACTACTGAAAAATTTCTCTTTTTCTATGTTTCTATGATGTGCACAACTCAAGTGTGCCAGCAACTCTCTTACTGTGCTGTCCATCCCTTCCTGTGGGATGGAACTGCTATTTCTTAACAGGGACACAACATTTGGAGGGACTCTGACTTCTGGAGCATGAGGGGTAGCTCCTGGGCTGTGTGCTGTGCACCCCTCCCTGTCAGAAGGCACTACACACATGGGTCAACCCCAAGGCAGCTGTCCCCCAACTGACTGACATTGTTCCTTGTCATTGTGGGCTCACATTCTACCAGCCTTGAGAGGAACCCATCTGTGACAGTGGTAAGCTCCCCCCATTATCCCCTCTGTATTCTGCCAGCGAGACTGCTGTGCTGTCGCTTACATGACTGTGATATCCTACTCTATTTCCTTCTTTGTCCTATTTGAGGAGGTGATAAACCCAGAAAAAAACCTTGTGGGAAAGCCAGGAAAATTCATCCTTGGCCCATAAGGTGATATCTCCTAGTGGGATAAGAAGCTCTCTATCTGCCCTCAGCCTTCCACCCATTCCTAGGGTAGGCGGGAGGGAATCAAGCTGACTGAAAGAACAAAGAGGCTGGGGCTCCCTGCTTGAGCCCTTAAATAGCCTCTTAGCTCTTCCCACCAGTCCAACTCTCCCTCCCTTTGACTGATACCAAGCTATCTGCTCCACCCCCTTTCATGCCTCCCCCATCCTAGTCTAACTAGTTGCTTTTTGTCAGTTGCTGGGGAAAGAACCCACAGACAAAGTCTCTGCAGTCTTCAGGGGGCTCCTTCAACTGCTGTCTGTTATCCTATAAAAACAGTTTCAGACCAAAATTTTTATTTCATCCTAATGAGTTCACACACATTATTCTGGAACTGGTGCTTACAACCAGGGACAGCACTGCAGATGTCACAGTCCCTTGGGTACCAGTGGTCACTGTACAGAGCGATTTAACATAAAGACAGGAACAGAGGCAAACCACACAAGGACCATGGACTTTAGGAGAGCAGATTTTAAAGAAATGGGAGACTGCCTCAGAAACTGCCTCAAAGCAGGGTATTGCCAGGAAAGGGTAGAGGCATAGTGGGGGAAAATAAGACAAGTCACACTAAAGTAGCCAACCTCTATGCAAAGGAAGTGAGTAAAAGCAAATGGAGAAAGAGACCATTATGGTTCTCTAAGGAAGTGGCATAGGTGGTGATTGGAAAAACATAGAAACATAGACTTTGACAGCAGATAAGGACCGCTAGGCCCATCTAGTCTGCCCATTTCCCTACCTACAGGATAGGCCACAGATCCTAGTTAACCAACAGCCTATTTCTTCCTACCCCCCACAAGAATTGCCTTATGTCTGTCCCATGCATTCTTGAATTCTCCCACAGTTTTAGACCCCACAACCTCCTCAGGAAGGCTGTTCCATGCATCCACTACCCTCTCTGTGAAATAATACTTCCTCACATTGCCCCTGAACCGCCCTCCTTCTATCTTTAAATTGTGTCCGCTTGTTCTCGCAAGTCTCTTTTTCTGAAAAATGCTACCCTCTTGGACTTTGTTGATTCCACTGAGGTACTTAAAAGTTTCTATCATGTCCCCCCTCTCCCTTCTTTCCTCAAGGGTATACATATTAAGCTTCTTTAGTCTCTCCTTATATGGCTTCTCTTGCAGACCCTGCACCATTTTAGTTACCCTCCTCTGGACTGCCTCTATCCTGTCTATGTCCTTGTGGAGATGGGGTCTCCAGAACTGGACGCAGTACTCCAGATGGGGTCTCACCAACTGTCTGTACAGAGGGATAACAACTTCCTGTTTTCTGCTGCTGATGCCTCCCTATACATCCCAGTATACCCCCAGCCCTCCCTACTGCCTTCTCACATTGCTTGCTAACCTTAAGGTCATCTGATATGATTACCCCAGGTCCCTTTCCTTTTTGTTGTTACTACCTCCCCACCCATTGTGTATTCTTCCTGGGTTCTTATTTCCCAGGTGCATTATTTTGCACTTCTTTGCATTGAATCCTAGCTGCCATACTTCTGACCATTCCTCCAACCTTGCCAAGTCCCTTTCATCCTTTCCAAGCCTCCTTGTGTATCAACCTTGTTGCAGATTTTTGTGTCATCTGCAAAAGGCATACTTTCCTTCCAGTCCCTCTGCAATGTCACTGATGAAGACATTAAAAGGACTGGACCCAATCTGAACCCTGCAGTACCCACTAGTAATCCCCTTTCTTCAGAATGGACTCCATTTACAATTACCTTCTGTGTCCTGTTGTCCAGCCAATGTTTTACCCAGGCTACCACCCTGGGTCCCACTCCCAGGCTGGTTAATTTGACTATTAATCTTTTGTGTGGACTGTGTCAAATGCCTTGCTAAGGTCTAGGTAGGCCATGTCCACAGCCCCTCCCTGGTCTACTACTTTGGTCACCCAGTCAAAGAAATCTATTAGATTCATCTGACATGACCTTCCCGCGAGAACCCATGCTGCCTTGGGTCCTGTGCTCCACTGGCCTCTAGGTACTCGACTATTCTTTCCTTCAGAAGTGACTCCATCACTTTCCCTACCACAGAGGTCAGACTGACAGGTCTGTGGTTTCCTGCCTCTGTCTTGGACCCACTTTTGTGAAGGAGAATCACATCCCCTTCCTCCAGTCCTCGGGTACACACCATCCTCCCATGATTTATTAAAAAGAGTAGCCAGTGGTTTCACTAGTTCCTCCTTAATTCTTTTAGAATTCTGGGGTGAATTCCATCAGGACCCATTGCTTTGTCCACCTTCAGTTTTAGGAGTTCTTGCAGAACCCTTTCTTCTGTAGAAAAGACTGGGATTGACCCCCTATCAAGAGTGCTTCGTTAATTGGATTAGGCACTTCCCCCTCCTCTTTTGTGAATACTGAGCAGAAAATCATTCAATTCCTGCTTTTCACTGTCCCCTCTGCCCACCACTGTTCATTCTATTCAGCCTCACTATCCCTCCCTTTGTCTTTCTCGCTCACTGATGTACCTTATAAAGGTTTTATCCCCTTCTTAACTGAGTTGGCTATCTTTTCCTCAGTTTGGGCGTTGCTATTCTGACTTCCTCCCTGCTTCCTTCTGCCTTAACTGGTACAGCTCTCTGTCCTGCTCCTTCTGTGTTTCCTTATACTTCTGGAATGCTATCTTTTCTTCCTGACTTTCATAGCCACCTCTTTTGAGAACCATAGTGGCTTTTCTTTCATTTGATTTGTTCATTTGCTTCACACAAAGGCTTGTTGCCTCTGTGATGGCAGTTTTGATAATTCCCCATTGTTGCTCCACACCTCCTTTTAGCCTGTTTGCTAGTGCTTTTCTGAGGCACTATCCCATCTTGCCAAAGTCAGCCCTCCTAAAGTCCAGTACCCTCACTTTTGTATGGCTTGACTCTGTACCTGAGTTTAACGTGAACCACACTGTTTGATGGTCACTTGTCCCCATATGGCAACCCACTTCTAGATCTGAGATCCTCTCACTGCCCCCGTTTGAGAGTATGAGGTCTAAGATTGCTCCCTCATGAGTGGGTTCCGAAACTAGCTGTCTAATGCCTGCCACCTGTAGGGCATCAAGAATGGCCCTGCTCTTGGATATGGCTGCAGCAAATGTGCTCCAGTTAGCATCTGGCATATTCAGGTCTCCCATCAACAGTATCTCCCTTTCTCTGCCATTCTAAGAATGCCTTCTATCATATCCTTGTCCATTCCTTCCCCTGACATGGGGTCTGTACAACCCTGTGCGGATTGTGGTGCCCTTTCCAGTCTCCAAGGTGACCACAGTGCCTCCTCTCCTCCCTGTTTACTCTTTTGTTCAGTTGCTTTTATCCCTTCCTTTACATAGAGAGCTACTCCTCCCCCTCTTCTCCCCTGCCTGTCTCTCCTGTAGGTTATGTACCCTGGTATAACATCCCAGTCATGATTCTCTGTGTACCATGTTTCTGTGACTGCTACGATATCCAGGCATCCCTCTTCCATTAAGGCCTCAGCTCAGAGAGCTTGTTGTCCAGACTACGGGCATTGGTACTCATTACCCTCCATTTCCTGATGGCCTTACTCCCTTTTGCCCCATCTCTGTCCTTCTTGCCTTTGTCACTTTCTCCATTTACCCCTGCCCTTCTCCCTATTGACACCTCTATGTTGGTGTTTGCCACACTTACTACCGTGATTATTTGGGGGGGGCTAGGATTTTCCTGCTCCTTTCCAGTGCCTCCCCCCTTGGCTAGTTTAAAAGCTTGCCAATGAAGCATTTAAACCTATCACCTAGGATCCTGGTTCTCCTCCCGGACAGCTGCAGCCCATCATGCAAGTATAGGCTTGCATCACTCCAGGTGGACCTCCAGTCCCCAATGAAGCCAAATCCCTGAGCTCCACACCAGTTTTGCAAACACTGATTGAATCCCATTGTGCGGAACACCCTAGCCTCTCCTATGCCATAGATGGGTAGCACCTCCGAGAAGGTTACTGTGCGTGCTACTTGACTAAGACCCCTCCCCAATTCCACAAACTCTTCCTGCACTTCTGTAATCCCTTCTTAGCCAGGTCATTTGTCCCTAGGTGGACAATGACATCCAGCTCCCTCCCTGTGCAGCTGCTCGGCAATCCTGAGATTAGCTTCCTGTCCTGCAAGCCATGGTGCCAGGCAGGCACCCACCTCCCTCTCCTTCCTCCCCAGTTCTACCTTCCTAACAATGGAGTCCCCCACCAGGAGTTGTTTCTTCCCTGCAGGGTCCCTGCCACCCTCCTGTGGGTCTCCTTTGTGGAGGTTCCGCATCCTCCTTGGTCTTCACTGTGGGTGCCTCCATAGAGGAACCACACTTTGCCAGAATGGCATAGGAATTGTGGAGAGGTACAATGGGAGGGATGCACCTCTGTTCCACCACCCTCACCCTCCCTGAGCCCACTGTGGTCCAACTGCTCCTCTTTCTTGGCAACCTCTGAGGCAACGGCAGTGGCACTGGTGGTCCCTGGATGGAAGAGGAGGTCCCACAAATCCTGCTGGAGATGAGCAACCTCCTCCCTCAGCCCAGAGAGGTGCCTGCAGATGGGACAACACCACATCCCCCAGAACATCTCCAAGAAGACTGCTGCTCCACAGCCACTGCACCACTCCAATCATGTCTTATTTCTGGCCCCTTAACTGTTTGCAATCCTTACTCTTTCCTCTGTTTTTTTCTCTCTCTCCTTACTTTCTGCCTGTGTGCCCTTTAAGCTCCTGATTGTCCTGTTCTGAGACAAGAATATCCTATATTTCTCAGTAGACCACTTACTTGCTCAGAGGCAGACCTCCAGCAGCTAGAGGGGCAGAGAGCTACTCTTGCCCTTCTAGGATGGTGGGTCCTTGGTGGTTCTGTGATCACTCACTTCCTGCCCCTAAACAGGAAGTTCCTGTTGTCAGTCAAATTCTGTGCCTATAAAAATAGAACTAGCTTTGGGTGGGGGCTGAGGGAGGGAAGGAGGGCAATATAGTCCCAGCAGAGAAGTTCAGTCACACAGCAGTCCTTTGTCCTGGTGTCTTCTGCCAAGCTATTAGCAGAAACTTTCTAAGGCAGTCTTTAAATGTAGCTTCCTTCTAGCTAAGCCATTCCCCCTACTTACCAGATCTTTCTACAAGTAATTTAAACCTCACAGCAGTTAAGTCCTTTCAGTCACCTGAGAGTTACACCTAGATAACTCTTCAGATACCCAATCAATTCAGTTAACCCAAACACACACTTTTTTTTTTGTATGTTAGTTTTTTAACCCTAAATTAAAGGTCAAATACAAAAGTTCTTCTACTTTAGTCCCAGCCTAGAAGTTCAGTCACACAGCAGTCCTTTCTCCTGGTGTCTTCTGCCAACAGGTGACATTCACAAGGTATAAAGAAGCACTGAGGGTGGACAGTGAAATATACCAAGTAAAGCAGAAGGAAGCAGACACGCCAGTGAGAGGAGCAGAAGCACAGGGAGAGGAAAAGATCACATAAGAAGTTAAAAGTATAAGACTTTCTTCAGATACTTAACGCATTGCCTCCACAGGAGCTCTCTGAAGTTGCAGCACTTGTCTGCTATATACTGTTAACAGTGAATTCTGGGCCTTCCTAAGCAAAATCAAGCCATAATTGGCATGCTGCAAACAAATGCTAATTGTACAAAAAACATAAATGCTAGACACAAAGTACGAGTGGCAAAATTGTTCAGCATAAAATTACCTTTCCAATGGTGGTATGCAAGGAATAACAGGTCATTTAGTTTTATTTCTGTGCTGGTTGAAACAGCAAAACAAAATATTTTTTCCACTAAAAAATGCACTATAAGCCTTTTTTTGTTGGGAAATATGTAACATATTAACACCAAATTAAGCATCCAGACATTAGATGTAATTTTAATAATTTGTTTGTTAAAAAAACAGCTAATTCTGTAGTATTTAGCACATTTTTTCCCCATTTGAGTCAAGGTGTGTTGGTGAGGTTTGAGGGACAAATCTGAACCATACATACCATACCATAAACAAATGCATATAACTCCTAAAGTATACGTGATACATGCAACATATCAGTGGCAAAGTTGTTCCACACAAAATTGCTCTTCCAATGATGCTACGCAATCAACTGTGCTCATTTTGGTTTTTGTTTTATACTGGCTGAGATAACCAGAATGTGTGTTTTCTTCAAAGTGCTTAGGTGGTTCTAGATGGACAAAATGTCATAAACAAATGTGAATAACTCCTAATGTGAACATGATACACACAAAGTGTCAATGGCAAAGTTGTTCACCACAACATTACCTTTCTAACGGTACTATGCAGTCAATTCTAATCAATTCTGGCTGGCAAGTAATATGAAAACATGTGAGTGACTTCTCCATACATTTCTAGAGCACACAGGAAGTCTGTAGGTGATTTCTATAGGCGTTCTGGGACACACTGCAGTAGATTTGCTGACGCCTACAGGTGTTTCTAGGGGGCAATGAGGGATGTGAGGATTAGAAGGTTAAAAGGGGGAGACTGTGCAGAAGAAGACCAAGAAAAAACTGACATCCTAAATGGGTATGTGACAGGGTTAGGCCCTGCCACTACATAAAAGTACCCATTCTTTGATTCTTTGTCTGGTTGCAACCCTTTCCTCCCCTCTTCTAATGCTATCCCTGTTTTTCCTGTGTGGAGGCAGGCCACCTCCTTACAAAGCCCCCCCCATCTCTTTTATCCCTTCTGTGTTTTATTTCTCTTTTTCCTAGGGTACTCTTATATATCAAGTTATGGAAATAGCAGATTCTACTGCCTGCAGTTATGAGTATATATAGACTCCATCCCCCTGGAATATTGTTTGAGTCTGGCTTTGTTTATTGTTTCTGTCCAAGAAGAGGAAAGAATAATATTTGTTCTATTCCTGTGAAATAAATTATGACCAGAGTCTCATACCTATCATTTGGGAGTCCTAGAAGCAAGACAGAGAGAGAGAGAGAGAGTTATTCTTAACAGGGTTTCTGTTGTAAGCACTCTCTTTCTGTTGTAAGTGCTCTCTTTATGTTGTAAGTGCTCTCCCTGATGTAGTGCTATTTGAAATATCTGCACGACCATTCGTATGATCGTGAGTGCTGCGCGATCATGTGCACTATTGTGTAGAGCATAGCTCATAATAATTTTGTCAAAAATAAAGACTTGGGCAATATGTAGGACTATAATGGCATGTTTGCTTCTGAAAAGCACTGTTCAGGACAGCCTAACTTTGAAAGGAACAGCCATTGAAGAAGGCCTCTGTCATGTTGTGGAAAAAGCAGTCGATTACTTGAGATTTCAGCTGACAGCTTAACTCCACAGTTTTGAATGCTGTCTTGTCTTTCTACACTGGGTTTACACTGTTTTTTGTCACCTAGTCAAGCTATAGGAATAACATGGTATAGCCTATACAAATGTGTTTTCTGTAACAAGTTAAGGCTATTTAAAAGCCAATTTATGCTTTTAATGTGGGAACAGAGAAAATAAGCAGTCTTTTCAGTAAACACCTTATAGTAGTAGTAAAATGTTTTTATTCATAAGAAAAATGAATAAAGGATAATCTCGATAGAGCGTAGCTCATTTTCAACGAGGTCCCAACATTAATATACAATAAAAAGAAAAATGTTACAACACACACAATACTAAATTTTTCTATACAATACACAAATACATACAATACATCTCAAATTACACAATGTAAATAATAAATAATAACCTCCTAAAATATAAAAAAACCTTTACATATCACAACATTGCCTTTTTTGTCATGAACTGTTACGATACCAGTGTTGAATCAGAGACCAATGATTTTTTACATTAGACATAAACAAAGATTCAGGGATTGCATTTCAACTCATGGCTCCTCTATAGTACAAAGATTGTCATCCTATCTCTAAATTACAACTAGGCAATTCCAAACTAGGTGCTTTACAATTTCTCAATGAAGCCAATTTATCCCTATATATCAGATTTTCTACCACATACTGTGGATGCTTCCCCTGCAATTCTTTGTAAATAAAGGCTAGCACATGTTCATTACTACATTCATAAAGTGTTAACCATTTCAATTGATCATAGAGTACACATCTATGAGTTAGTCTAGGAACCCCCAAGATAAATCTGGCCAGGTTATTATAACATACTTCCAACTTTCTCAAATCCTGCTTTCTCCCATAAGAATAAAATATATCCCCGTAATCAATCATGGGGATAACCATCGTATTTACCACATTTTCCCTTACTTCCTTACTTATTTATGATCAAACCCTGTAAAGAGCCCCTATTCTTTTATTTAAGTTCTTTAATAATTTTTCAGTGTGTATATTCCAACTTAATGAACTATCAATCCAAAGGCCTAAATATTTATACATATTTGTCTGTTGGATAAGTGCCCCCCCAAAGGCAACCAATCCCAGGGTCATGTCCCCCAACCATTCACTTTTCTGATGTTTCAACATGGACTGTGTTTTTTTCATATTCAGAGTCAACCTACTTTCTTTTAAAAAAGTTTGCAGATCATCAAAGGCTAACTGGAGCCTTTTTTGAATCACCTTAATAGATTCATGTGATGTGTAAATAATAGTATCATTGGCATAAAGATGATATTTTATTTCTGAATCTGAAAAATACAGTCCATTTATATACATGTTGAACAACAAAGGCCCTAGGATGCAGCCCTGGGGAACCCCCAACCCAACAGGCAAAAAAACTGACTCCTGACCCCCTAATGACACCTTTTGGCTCCTATTCAGCAGATATGATTCCTACCACTTTTCACTCAAACCCACCACCCCCATAGATGCAGCCCTGTGTAGTTGGAACAGAGCTTATTTTTCAGACATGGAAGAGCCTGCTGCATTCTGACTGTGCCTTTAGGGAATCAGTGGCCCCTTGTGGACTATTTTTATAATAAGAGACCTGTCACTCAATTACAGGAGAATATGGTATGGAGTAGAAAAACCTTAGCAAAGCATATTATTTTGAACTAAACCTTAAAACAGGTTGTTAATAACAAGCAAAGCATTCAGGAATATATATATAAAATTGTTTTGGAAGCTAATAAAATAATTGTTTATTTGATGATGCTGTGTCACCTGATTCAGGTAGGTGGGGATATAAGACCTACCTGAACAGGTATCTGGAAGATAGGGTCAGTACCTTCTGGCCAGTGGAGAAAGCAGTTTCATGCTTTGGATTGTACTTATTTTTTTGTGTTAACAAAGTTGCTGTTTTTTTTGTCTCTTGAGTTTATGTTATTATTTAATGGTGCAGAGAAAAGTTTATGAAGTTAATAAACATTCCATAAGCCAACATGGGTTGCACCTTATTTTCTGAGTCCTGTGTCCATCTGTAGAACCCACACCATAACAGGGTGCTTCTGCTCATTCTTTAGAGGGGAGGAAGGGGGGAGTAGACCACTAGGACACAGCAGGAATGGGGGAAGAGGTGGACACCAGTCTGTTCCCAGAGGAAAGAGTCTGGAAGGGACTTGCAGCTCTGTAGGTGAACAAGGCTATGGGACCAGACAGGATACATCCAGGGTACTAAAAGAACTCAGGCAGGTACTAGCCTATCCACTGACAACCTTATTCAACAACTCACTAGATGGAGGCATGGTTCCAGAGGACTGGAGAAGGGCTGATGTGGTTCTTCTACATAAGTGTGACAGCAGATGGGAGTTTAGCAACTATAGGCTGGTCAGCCTTACTTCAGTAGTGGGGAAATTAATAGAAACCCTGTTGAAGGAAAGACTGGTAGAATATCTTGAATCCAGGGGGATGCAAGGCCACAGGTAGCTTGGATTTTCGGGGTCATACCAGACAAATCTGATAGATTTAACTGGATGAGCAGGGAAATGGCTCAATGAAGGGCAATGGAGGTGACCTATCTGAACATTAATATGGCCTTCAACACTGTGCCACACAGAAGGCTAATTAAGAAACAGAACAGCCTAAGGGTGGGATCCAGAGTTGTAAATTGGGTTACAGATTGGGTAACAGGTAGGAGCTGGAGGGTGGTGGTTAATGGCTTTCACTCTAATGATGGAAGAGTGACCAGTGGGGTACCACAGGGATCAGTATTGGTTCCAATCCTCTTCAGTGTCACCACAGTGGACGTTGCAGAAGAACGGGAAGGGAAGGTATTCCTTTTTTCAGATAATACTAAAATCTGCATAGGGTAGACACTCAGGAGGGGGTAGAGAATTTGTAAGGATCTTGGGAAACTTGAGGAGTGGTCCAAAGCCTGTCAGTTGGGATTCAATGCCAAAAAGTGCAAACTCATGCACCTATGGCATGGGAACCAAGGAGCTGAGTATAGGATGGGGGGAGGAGTACTGACAATAACTAAACAGGAAAAATACCTTGAGGTTATCATATTGGAGGACCTCAAGGTGGCATGGCAGTGTGAGAAAGCAGTAGTTAGTGCTAGTGAGATGCTGGGGTGCATAGATATGGATATCGTCAGCAGGAAGATGGAGGTGGTGTTGCCACTACATTGCTCGCTGGTGACACCCCACCTGGAGTACTTTGTCCAGTTTTGGAGACCGCACCTCAGAAAGGACTTAGGGTAGAGGCAGTCCAGAGGAAGGTAACTAAAATTGTGCAGGGTTTACGTGAGAAACCCTATAAGGACAGACTGAGGGATCTCAACATGTACATCTTAGAAGAGAGAAGAAAGAGAGAGGGAGGTTACATGATAGAGACCTACATGCAGGAGTTCAGTTAATTTATTTTTTGTGGAAGTCAAATATTTGCATGAATCAAAATCTGGAAGTCATTTCAATTTTCTGGAAGTCAATATACTTCCCATATCCCACAATTTGAAAGCCAGTATTCTAAGAAAGATCAATGTATGGATGTTAATCCAAATATTAGTGGTAACATTTAATTTCTTTTAGAAAAATACATAATTTCTTAGCTTCTGTGCCTTCAGTTTTGGAAGTCATCCAATTGTGGTATTTTGTATTTTCTTTAAACTTGGCTTCCCAGCCAAATGCCCTTTGGGGTAACCCTTGCCTCAGTGTTTACGCACAGAGGTTCTTTGTCTTTTAAATATTTTTTTGTTTTAATGGGTTCACCACAACATAACCCAGACAGACCATCTTAGGGTAGCTGGTTCATTCCACTGGGGTGTGAAACAGACAAGGCATACTGATGAGTCCTGGTAGGACGAAACACGTGTCTTTGTCATGTGTTAGCACCCTTTGCAAACTGTGTGAGAGGTCTTTCGGCACCATGCAATTCTGCTTAAAGTTGAACCAGCATAATATTCTGTGGTGATTTGAATATGCAGCCCATGATGCTTTGCATTGTGTGGGCATGTGTGAGTTTGTATTTTCTTTAAACTTGGCTTCCCAGCCAAATGCCCTTTGGGGTAACCCTTGCCTCAGTGTTTACACACAGAGGTTCTTTGTCAATTTTGTTTTGTACATTTGTGAAGTCAGTGACTTCTTCCCTCTTTATTTTGGAAGTTTTTGCCTTATTATTGGGAGTCAAATACTCCCAAAATGGAGTTAACTGAAGCCCTGTCTACATGTACCTCACAGGGGTAAATGGTGCAGTGGGGTATCTCATTCAAATGAGAAAGAGCACCAGAACTAGGGTACATGTAATGAAGCTGAAGGAAGGGGGAGTTCAAGACAGATTTGAGGAAAGATTTCTTCCCCAAAAGTGTGGCATATGTCTGGAGAATAAAATGGGGTGGGGGGGAGCTTCAAACATATGAGAGACAGACATATGGGTATATTCAAAAAGAGGTGGGGAGGTGGGAGGGTCACCAAAGATCAAATAGAGTTTGCAAAGGCAGCTTATTAATAATAATAATAATAATAATTTTATTAGTAGTGCGCCTTTCAAAAACCAAGGCACATAACAATAGGTTAAGACAACACTTAGGACACTGAATACAAAAGCTAATTAAAACAAAAAAATAAGATAACGGCATACAGACTCATATTAAGTCAAGTAGGGTAGGCATGATTCCACAAGTAAGTCCTTAAGGCCCGTTTAAATCCTTCCACGGTCGCGCACTCCCATAGCTGACAGGGTAGAGAATTCCAAAGGGCGCGGGATGTGTACATAAATGCTCGGGCCCCAGAAGATTTTAAAGAAACCTTTGGGATCTCTAGCAACCCCATGTCAGCTGAGTGGAGCAATCACCCCAGGCAGTAAGGAACCAGAAGTTCTTTCAGGTAGTCCGGGCCCTGTCTGTGTAGGGCCTTATAAGTCAGAAGTCCAACTTTAAAGGTGATCCGCCACTGCACTGGCAGCCAGTGCAGTTCACACGACACTAGAGAAACATGACATGAATGAGGAGTTCCTGTCAGTAACTGGGCTGTAGCGTTCTGCACTAGCTGAAGGAGATGGATATCAACCCCTGGTAGCCCTAGGTAAAGGGAATTGCAATAATCCAGGCATGAGGACACAAAGGCATGGACCAACGAAGGGAGATCGTGGAATGGAATGGAACAAGGTGTGTAAGCCTGGAGATGTCCCTCAGATGATAAAAAGAGGATCTGATGACTGCCGACACCTGCGATCGTAGTGTCAGCCCTATGTCAAAAATCACCCCAGGTTTTGCACTCATTCAGAGGTAAGGAGTGGTACACCCCTTGGATAAAGTCCCGAAGGTGAACCTGCCCCCAACTTCTCTATCCAGTGCCCTAGGTCCACGACCAGCACCTCGGTCTTTTCCGAGTTCAACCTCAGCCAGTTCAAATTCATCCAGTCCTGGATTTCGAATTGGCAGTTGTTAAATACCGAGAGAACTCTATCCTGGTCAGGTGCAAAAGAAAGGTAGAGCTGGATATCAGACAGAGAGATTAGACAGGGAACATCTGGGCAGACTGGCCAAACAGTCCTTTTCTGCTGGCAAATTCTGTTTCTACAGTATGTTTCTAATCTGAATATCCAACCACTTTCTCAGAGCAAGAATCTGACCCTTGTGAATTTGATTGATTTTTTTTAAAATGTATACTGATGAGAGTGTCAAGTCTCACATTCAGTATAGATCAAATGTGTTCTTGTATGCAGGTTTTTAGAGTTCGTGTTGTCGTTCTGACATAAATGAAATTACACTTGCACTGCAGGATATATGCCACAAATGTGGCAGTGCAATTTAGAAATTCACATATCTGGACCTTCTGATTAGGCCCAGGATGTAGAAATGTGCTCTCCCATTGAGCATATTGGTAGACATTGCAATAAAGCAATTGTTTTGTTTGGACATAATCAAAGGACTGGTCACCCTTCATTCCCACACTGCCCTGCACTGCAAGGAACACTACATCCAATTCAAGATTTTTTAAAGATTTGTTTCACTGCTGTGGTGATCAATTTTCAGTCACTCCTGGAAACATATGTAAAAATACATTTGATAATATATAGTAATATATATTTAAATAATTTTGAATAAATAATATAATAGATAATATGACTTAATTAGAAAGACTGAGATATACAACTAGCCAGATGTGGGGTAGTGCCATACCATAACAGGATAATAATGTTGTCATCAGTGTAGTTTTTTTTGGTCAAATGATGTATGGTAACATGTAAGGAAGATTATAAGTCTGTATTATATTCATAAGGCCAGCAAGCACTCTGATTGGCTGCTGTACCTGGCATGAACCCCTTTAAGATGCTCAGTACAGTTTAAATTGGTGCATGCATATGTTAAATGTCATTTTTAAATAAATATTGTCATTTGTTCTAAAACTAATGAAATTAGATTTATAGGCCCACATAGTCAAAAGAGATGCGTGGCCCAAAATGGAGATGTGCAGCACATCTCAGAAAATGCACGGAAGCATGATATTCGAAAGGGAGAGATGCACCACACATTTCCAAATGCATAGTTGTGCAGAAATAATGTATGTGGAGCAAAAAAGGGGGCGTGTACATGAATATGCCGTGCATCCGTATATTCAGCCAGAATGTGTGGCTCATCTGCCGCACATCTCAGAAGTGTGCCATGCAAAGTTAGGCAGACAAAAGGATGGCCTAAATCAGCCAGAAACCCACAGGCAGGCCACAAAACTACAGGCAGGCCATCCTGAGACAGCCCTTGGAGGTGCACCAGGATATGCTCTAGGCATCCACACACAGCAGTTATGGCAAGACGCAAGTACCCAAAGCCAGTGGTGCCAGGACACTACTGGCACTGCCCAGAGAGCTACCCCCACACCGCACCCAGAATGTAGACACCCAGCAGCCACATGCCACTGCTGTCAGGTGCCCCCCCAGCACACTGGTGGAGCAGACAGCCACAATGCAGCACATGTACCAGGGGCCATAGCCTGCACCCATGTGGCCTGCAGGGTGCTACCCACTGGTGCTATGCACCCATGGTGACATCTGGGGCAATGGTGCCCAGATAGCTTGGTGGTATTAGTGGCAGCATGGCATAGGCCAGGAACTGACCTGTGGCACACGTGCTCAGTGGTGCATCATAGGCACACATAGCATGCCTGTGCCAGTCCCATACAACAGGGAGCCATAGACATGTCACTGATGCCTGCCAAGTAGTGTGACATCACCACAGGGGCACTTTGGTGGGTCTGTGTGGTGTTCCTGTGGTGGACATAGCACACCAGTGGGCAGCGCAGGGCAGGGGTGGCACAACCTGTGGCCTGGGAGTGACATAGGCATGCCTCACAGACACCCAACCCCTCTGGTGTAGGGTGTGCTGCCACCATGGGAAAGTACATGGCCAGTGTCAGACTAGCTCTCTGGGTTACCTGGAGTGGTCCAGGTGGGACCCACACACTCAGGTACCTAGTCACCTTCGAACACTGACATTCCTTGGGTGTAGTGCCATGTTCCCAACATATGGGGAGTGTGGGGCATTGCAGGTGACTGTAAGCTGCAAACATAGCTAGTGTATCACATTCCTGTGGCATACAGATCAGAATGTGTCACCCTGTGCCCTCTCCTGTTGCTTGACCAGGTGAGCTCCCTGTACCCCAGTCTGACCCTGTACATGGCCATGGGTAATAGCACTGTACTCAGGTCAGTGCAGCCAACCCACCCACACACAAGCATTCCATCACACCTGCCTGTGAGGCTGCAGTACCTCCTGTTCACCTTTGTGGAGTGGTGGGTCAGCCCTGTAAAACTGGAACTGCTCATGCACTGGGTATGCAAATGGCCTTAATACATTCCAGTAATGAGCTGCACATGTGGGGAATGGGCTCAGAATGTGCAGTGAGGCTATTTGCATATTCCAGCTGAATATTGCAGTTTCGCACACCTTGCATGTGGCTGCCTATTGTGCATTTCCCTATGCCCCGTACAGGTCTCAGGGCACCTGCCGCGCATCTCCCACTGCATGATCATGCATGTTCAGGATATTCAGCTGGACATGCGTGATCACATCTTATGACTCATCTTCTGAATATACCGTTATTTTGTGCTGGTGCATCTCAGTTGCATAGCACAGGCACCTGCATGATGCAGCCTGGGACTTTTGAATATGGGCCCATAATCACAATAATGCTCTTTGAACCAGGCATTTCAATGGGATTAATACCATTACTGGGGTGAATGACTCTCAGCTTTGTTTTGGCCCATCATCCCCCCAACCAGGCATCAATCCCTAGCAAATACCTAGTCATTCAGGCTTTATTATTTATCTAACAGAATTTGCAAGGAGAAAAACAGGAGTCAGTTTTTGGGCACAGTTATGATGCTGCTCAAAGGGCTTTAAACATAATGTCAATCAAACTATCCTGGAGGTTTTGGGAAGTAAAACAGTCAGGACTGAATACCTTGTTGGGTGGCATTGTAGTGCATCGTGGTGGTGAACACAACACAAGTCACAAGGCATCTTTCAAATCAGCACATGTGGATTGGAAAACAGGAAGGCATCTGTGAAGTGAATGTACTTTACAAGACTGCTGTACATGCAGTACAAGCCAAGGCACATGTTTATGCAATAAGGCACAACAGGGTATGCAATGTGCAGGGATAACAGCATGCCTTGATTAAGTTGAAGCACTATGCTGAAGGCGGAGTGATCATACCATCCAAGAAGTGCTGTTATCCCAGCACAATTCACATCCAGGAGCACCTTATTGTGTTTGTGAAATGGGTCAGTTTTAGTTTTAATTGATAAATAATTGTTTTTGTTTTATTTTTCCCTTTAAATTACTAGAAAAATTTGAAAAAAAAGAGAAAAAAAAAGAAGAAAAGTAGTCCTGTTGAGGTTTAAGTGTATTGTAGGGTAGCCAGCAAGTGGTGCTGTTGGTACATGTCTCCAGCATACCCACAGTGCTAGTTTGCCTGCACTGTGTGATTTATGAAAGAAACACAGTTAATGGTTTCAAGTGTGTCAGTTCTAAGGTGCTCAGTGTTAGCATAAGGGTGAACAGTGTTTACCTTTGCACCTCCTGACCTGTGTGCCTTAACTGAAAAAAAGCTGTGCTCAGCAGTCTGAACTGTGCTCACAACATGCTGTTCATATTGAGGCAGGCAGTATGTATCTTGGTGCTTTCTTTTTGGGAGCCACGGCGTGAAGGTAGTTTCCATTTGGGACCAGCAATGTGTTTATTTCCTCTATTTTTGGGATTGATGCCTTGATAGTTGGTGGTGTTTTTTTTGGAGGGGGGGGTTGAATTAATGTTGCACTGGGCAGACAGCTTTGTCCACCGAATGGAACCAGAAGCAAAACAGCAGTGGAACGATAGGACAGGTAGGAACTTGGGGGGGGAGGTTAATTAATGAAGCTTTTCATTTATTTTAATGTACATTTACCTCCTAGCTGCATGGTTTTGTCTGTGGACTTGGGGTGGGGTTGGGGCAAGATCCAGGAATGTCTATGTTCAGGTGGCAGCTGTTACCAGAGTGGCTCCTGTTTTCTTTGGGTGAAACTGCCTTTTGTACTGGTGTATGAGAGCCTTGTGTGCTAGTGTATGGGGGCCTATAAGTGGCACATGCCTGCTAAAAAAAAAAAAATGGCACAGTGTAAGGAGGCCTTTTATGGCACTACAGTAACATGTGATGCTGTAATAGCCAGGTTAGATGTGCATACTTATAGCCCAGTTCAGGTGCAGTTATTCTGTGGGTGAGTGTGGGGAGTGAAGAGTTCACCTGACTTTTTCCAGTGCTGTTGTGCTGAGGTATCAGCATTGTGTTCTAAGCTTTTCAACCAATCAGGTTTCAGGATTTTTAGACCCATTTCATAATTGTTTATAATTTGTTTACACAGCTGAGATGCATCATCTTTCCAGTTGGGTTCTTTCTTGCATTTTGTTTAATTTTAATTGTTCATTCCCCACCTCAGGTACAGACCAGAAATGCTGTTTCCCTTAGAACACTTTTTCTCCCTGCTTTCCCACTACTTCACTCCTTAGCCCAGCACCTTCTGTCCCAGACCTCTGATATTTAGATAAGCTCCAGATCTTTCTCTTCCAGGTGAGACCCAAGTTGGGTAGGGTGACCCAGAAACATTTCTCAACTTATAGTTTAGCATTTGAGCTGAGGTGTGGGTGGCAGCAGAAAGGCTAATGTAGTGCAGATGGGCTGGCCATCATTAATAACTCTTAGTAGATTTTTACGGCTGCATGGGTGGAGCTCTGAAGATAATATGCCATCATCATCTCAGAGGAGCACTTTGGAAGCACGTGACCAGACTGCTGTCCAATGCGCTTCCACAGTACTCTGGCACAGTTTCTAGTGGTTGTGTTTATGCGGTCCTTCCCCTCCACCAGCCATATGAAAACCCATTTCGCAGGGCACTTCTTTTTCTTCTGCAACTGCGGAAGAGATGGCCCCCATGCACAAGATGGCTGCCGGGTCAGACTGTGCATGTACTAGTATCGCGCATGTGCAGTTCTGTCATCACCGCCATCTTGTGCACGGCATACTCCCACCACATAAAAAGGGTCTTACACACACACACACACATATACATACACACACACACACATACACGTAATGTTTCACTGTTTCAGATGGGTCTGCTGTTACAAGAATGCTAGGAATGGGCAATGCATTGGTGGTCAGGGCCACCATCACAATTTCCTGTGGCCACAGAACTCATTAGTGTCAAGGAAGAAAATACTGAACGGATAGTTTCTTATCTTTAAACAAACCTGGGAGATATAGTTCAAGTGTACATACATTAGGGACTTCTTTATTGTATATTGTGTGAAAAGAAATTAGTTATTTCAGGGGGTTTGGAGTATATCAGATGGTTTGAGGTGCACCAGTAATTTCTGGTGGCTGTGTTTGAGTACCTTTGAGGCCACCAGAGTTTGAGGCTTGAGATGCACTGGGCTGGCAGATAGCAACATAGATGATTCTGCTATGCAATGGGTTGCAGCTGTTTTACCCAATAATCACATTTATGAATGCAGATGAATCCACGCACCAATAGCACCACTCCTGGAATGAGGGGAAGGCTGGGTCTGCATCACTCATTGGTTAACACCCTGACATGTTGTACTTGTAGAGCCCAGTATCATCCCAACATGTTTGCTTTGCAATCTTAAAATAAGCATAAATAGGAAATGATGTGACTGTCAACCAAATCCAGTACCAATGTAAAACCATAGATGAGAAAACTGACTGACTGACTGACGTACATGTGTGATCTGCTGCTTTCAGCTTTTGAAGACTGTGCATGAGGCTTTTTGACATCATACAGCCCTGCTTAAACCTGAGCCAGCCACATTTCATTAATGGAGATTTGAATGTGCTTGCCATGATGCTTTGTATTAGGAAGGTACTGTATATTTTTTATTGTATTTCTTTTAAACTTTACTATGGTGACAAAGACCTTCAAGTGTAACCTTTGCTTCAATGCCTTTGCAATGAAGTTCTTGTGTTTTAACTTTCTTTCCTATACTGGGCTCACTATGACTCAAACCATTAATATCATTAAGCTGGTTCCTCCTCCTTCAAAGCTAATGCACAGCCATTATACACTGATGAGTCCTACAAAACAGAGAAGCAAATGTTGCTGGTCTTCTTCTGTTGTAAGAGTTAACAGATTGTAAACACTAAGGTAGAGAAGTCACTAGGGAGCAGGACAAAGGTAAATGTAAAAAAAGGCAGTAAGGACAGGAATGGGGCTAAAAGGGGTAAGGCCACCAAAAAGTGGAGGGTGATGAGTACCAATGCCCGTAGTCTGTGTAACAAGCTCCCTGAACTAGTGGCCTTGATGGAAGAGGGTTGCCTGGATATTGTGACAGTCACGGAAGCATGGTACACAGACAACCATGACTGGGATGTCAACATATCAGGATACACAATCTACTGGAGGGACAGGGAGGGTGAAAGAGTAGAAGGAGTAGCTCTCTATGTAAGGGAAGGGATCAAAGCAACAGAACTAAAGAATAAACAGGGAGCACATGAGACACTCTGAGTCACCCTGGAGACAGGAAATGGCACCAAAATCTACATGGGGGTTGTATACAGACCCCCATCTCAGGGGAAGGGAATGGACAAGGAAATGATAGAAGGATTCCTTAGAATGGCAGAAAAAGGGGAGATGTTGTTGATGGGGGACCTGAATATGCCAGATGTTAACTGGAGCACCTTTGCTGCAGGCACATCCAAGACCAGGGTCATTCTTGATGCCCTACAGGTGGCATGCCTCAGACAGCTAGTATTGGAACCCACTCAGGAGGGAGCAATCTTAGACCTGGTACTCTCAAATGGGGACGGAGAAAGAATCTCAGATTTAGAAGTGGGTAGACATCTGGGAACAAGTGACCACTAAACAGTGTGGTTCACAATAAACACAGCCATACAATCAAGCCATACAAAAGCAAGAGTATTGGACTTTAGGAGGGCTGACTTTGGGAAAATGAGAGTGCCTCAGAAAAGCACTAGCAAACAGGCAGAAGGAAGGAGTGTGGAGGAACAATGGGGAGTAATCAAAACAGCCATCACAGAGGCAACAAGCCTTTGTGTAAAAGCAAATCAACAAAACACAATGAAGGAAAAACTGCTATGGTTCTCAAAGAGGTGGCAGGGAAGGTTAGGAGAAAAGGATAGCATTCAGAAAATATAGGAAACACAGAAGGAGCAGGACAGAGAACTTTATCAATTAAAGCAGAAAGTGGCTGGGAAGGCAGTCAGAATAGCAAAGGCCCAAACCGAGGAAAGGATAGCCAACTCTGTTAAGAAGGGGGATAAGACCTTTTATAGGTACATTAGGGAGTGAAGAAAGACCAAAGGAGGGATACTGAAGCTTAACAAAGGGAAGGGAATGTGGGTAGAGGGTGACAGCGAAAAAGCAGGGATACTAAACAGATATTTCTGCTCAGTATTCACAAAGGTAGAGGAGGGGGATGTACCTAAACCAAACAAGAGAAACACTCTGAAGATGGGGGTCAATACCAGTCCATTTACAGAAGAAAGGGTTCTGAAAGAACTAACAAAATTGAAGGTGGACAAAGCAATGGGGCCTGATGGGATTCACTCAAGAATTCTAAAAGAACTAATGGTAGAATTAATGACACCGCTGACTACTCTCTTTAACAAATCATGGGAGGATGGTGTGGTACCTGAGGACTGAAGGAGGGCAGATGTGATTCCTCTTCACAAAAGTGGGAGCAGGACAGAGGCAGGAAGCTACAGACCAGTTAGTTTGACCTCAGTAATAGAGAAAATGATGGAATCACTTCTAAAGGAAAGAAGTGTTGAGTACCTAGAGGCCAGTGGGGCACAGGACCCAAGGCAGCATGGATTCATGATGGGAATGTCATGTCCGACAAATCTAATAGATTTCTTTGACTGGGTGACCAAAGTAGTAGACCAGAGAGGGGCTGTGGACATGGCTTACCTAGATTTTAACAAGGCATTTGATACAGTCCCACACAAAAGATTAATACACAAGTTAGCCAGCCTGGGAGTGGGTCCCAAGGTGGTAGCCTGGATAAAAAAATTGGCTAGACAACAGGACGCAAAGAGTAGTAGTAAATGGAGTCCACAGTGAAGAAAGGAGGGTTACTAGCGGGATACCGCAGGGTTTAGTACTAGGACAGGTCCTTTTTAATGTCTGTATAAGTGACATTGCAGAGGAACTGGAAGGAAAAGTATGTCTCTTTGCAGATGACACAAAGATCTGCAACAGGGTTGATACACCAGATGGAGTGGAAAGGATGACAAGGGACTCAGCAAGGTTGGAGGAATGGTCAAATGTATGGCAGCTCAGATTCACTGCAAAGAAGTGCAAGGTAATGCGCCTGGGAAACAAAAACCCAGGGGAAGAGTACACAATGGGGGGTGAGATACTGACAGCGGTAAAAATGGAAAGGGACCTGGAGGTAATTATATCAGATGACCTAAACGTGAACCAAGCAATGTGAGAAGGCAGTAAAGGCTGGGAGAATGCTGGGATGCATGGAGGCATCAGTAGTAGAAAACAAGGCTGTTATCCTCTTTACAGACAGTTGGTGAGACCCCATCTGGAGTACTGTGTGTAGTTCTGGAGACCCCATCTCTGCAAAGACATAGACAGAGTGGAGGCCGTCCAGAGGAGGCAACCAAATGTTGCAGGGTCTGCACCAGAAGACGTCTGAAGAAAGACTAAAGAAGCTTAATATGTATACCCTTGAGGAAAGGAGGAGAGAGGGACGTGATAGAAACTTTCAATTACCTCAAGGGAATCAACAAAGTCCAAGAGGTGGTATCTTTCAGAAAAGAGATGTGCAAGAACAAGCAAGTACAATTTGAAGATAGAGGAGGACAGCTCAGAGGTAATGTGAGGAAGTATTTTTCACAGAGAGGGTGTGTATGCATGGAACAGCCTCCCTGAGGAGATCATGGAGTCAAGAACAGTGGGGGAATTCAAGAATGCATAGGACTGCATAAGGCAGTCCTAGTGGGGGGTAGGAGGAAGTAAGCTGTTGGTTAACTAGGATCTGTAGCTTATCTGTTAGGTAGGAAAATGGGCAGACTAGGTGGGCCAAGCGGTCCTTATCTGCCATCAAATTCTATTTTTCTATGTTTCTATGTGTGAGGCTTTTTAGCACCACACAGGCCTGCTTAAAGCTTATGAAGACAACTTTCCTTCTTGATAATTTGAATATATTACCCACAAAGCACTGCATTACGGAGGTATATGTGTTTTTGTATTTCACTGAAACTTGGATTTATTGCCAAAGACCATTCAGGATAACCCTTGCTTTATCACTTTTGCACTGATGGTCTCACCTTTTATATTACTGTCCTATTTTGGACTGACTAAGATGCAAGAGGCAGGGATTACATGAGAAGCCCTAGGAGGAGAGACTTAGGAATCTACACATGTACATGCTGAAAGGGAGGAGACCAAGAGGTGACATGATAGGGACCTGCAAGTACCTCCTAGGGGTCAACAGGGTGCAGGAGAGGTATCTCTTCCAAATGAGAAAGAGCACTAAGACCAGGGGGCATGTGATCAAGTTGGAGAAGGGGATTTTTAAGAGGGATGAAAGGAAATACAACTTCATTGAAAGGGCTGTAGATATTTGGAATACACTGCCAACAGAAGTGGTGGAGGTGAGAACAGTGACAGGCTTCAAGCATGCATGGGATAGACATTCGGGTGTATTTGAAATTAAGCAAGGAGGATGGAGAGTTTCAGGAAACTAGTTAAAGCTTGCAGAACTGATTAGGCAGGGAACATCTGAGCAGTCTGGGTGGGCTAGGTGGTCCTTTTCTGCCAACAAATTCTATTTTCTGTGTAAGTCATTGATATTAATAAGATGATTCCCCTTCACTCTGGGCTGATGCATAGCTATGGCACACTGGCCAGTCCCAACAGTGATGAAACATGTGGCCAACTGTGTTTATCCTTTGCATACTGAGTGTGAGACCCTTTGGCACATACAGTCCTACTCACTTTATTGATTTGTTATGTTAAAGCTATACACTAACAAAAACTTTAAGTTAATGTCACTTTCTAAAACATTAAAACTACAGGGTATGAGTCAAGTGTTCATGAGGGAGGAGTACTGTCAATCAATCAACATTTTATTTATAAAAAGCACAATTCACAAAATTATCAAAGTGCTTGTACATTGATTAAAATCTAAATTAAAATATCTAATCAATATTAAAATACACATCTGCTTCATCTGGTGATTCATTAGAACTCAGGGAAGGCTGGGTTAAAAAGGTGCATCTTCAATGCAGATTTAAAACTCTCCATGGTCAGGCACTCTTTTATCTGATGAGATAGAGAATTCCACAGGGTAGGGGCCACAATGCAGAAGCCCTGGCACCCAGGGTCTTCAAATGGACCCCAGGAACCTCTAGCAATTCCTCATTGGTGGAGCAGAGTGGGTGGGGGGGCAATAAGGACAAAGAAGATCTTGCAGGTGACACGGTCCCTCTCCGTGTAGGGCCTTATAGGTCAGAAAACTAACCTTGAAGGTGATCTGCCACTAAATAGGAGGTACCCAACTTAGTTTCTTGCTTAAATGAACTAATTAATAATTAGTTATAATTAATTAAAAATATAAATGATCACAAAGGAATACCTTAGTTTTTGTTAAATCAAGAGGGTAAGAGTCAAGTGTTCATGAGGGAGGGGTACTAGAAGGTATCCAATTTAGTTTGTTGCTTAAAAAATAATTAGTTATAATTAAACATAGAAATGATTGCAAACGAATACCTTATCATTTTTTTATTAAATCTATGCAAACCACACATTTTTTAAGTACCGTAGTACTGTGGTTCCCCTACTTTGCATGAATTTTCAAAAGTGTTTGTAAAGGATGCCGGCTAATGGGTCTGTCAAGAATAACAAATGGCCCTTTAAATAGTGTCTAATTATCCCCTCCAATAATAACCACCCTCGGGATCACTATCTTTAACAAGATAGTACCTATGGCATGATATTAAGCCTTTCGTTCTTAGTTAAATATAAAAATGTGTTTTATTTTTAAGGCTATTGTGCATTCATAGCCTTACAGTAGGGCATGATAAAGTGCAAATAAGGACCTTAGTGTTTTGAACACAATACAGATCCAGTCCTTACTACTAACATTGCAATAGTGGCACTTCATACCACTAGAAGATTTAAAAAACTGCTGTCAGTTTTAACATCAAGTGGTTTGGCAGGACTTGAACCCAAACGACTAGCATGAGTCCCTAAATATATTTTTTTAAACACATCTTTCAGGGTCCACATTAGCATTATCTTGACACTGTCTGCTTCCTGATATACATGAGGAATAGCATATAATAGAGATAAACCATATCAGTAATACTATATTCACTTATTCGCAAGCATCACACAGGAACTATCAAAAGTCTGTTTTTGACTTACAGTCCAGGTGCAATGTCCATTGAAATATTTAGAATAACAAGATCAGTATATTAAACTGTCTTTGGAGTAAGAGTCACTAACATGCAGCTGAATCAGATAAGGAAGTCAAAGGTTATGCTGAGCAATTTTAGTAAGATATAGATTAACAGCATGTGTGTAAAATGTTCAAGGGCTGGGGGATATGCCTTCCATCCTACTTTTATATTCCTAGCTATACAAGGTGGCTGTAGTATTCAAATAGTTACAGAAATAAATGGTATTCAGTCCAGCAAAATATGTAGATGTAGAATGGATTAAATCCTATTAAATCCACTAAGCAAACAGTTTAGTCAGAGTCCATGGTAGGACTTTAACTTGTGAGACCAGAAGAAGATTTTTTGAATATCACATCAATTGAAACATAGAAACATAGAAATATAGAATTTGAGAGCAGATAAGGACTGGTTGACCCACCTAGTCTGCCCATTTTCCTACCTAATGGATAAGCTGCAGATCCTAGTTAACCAACAGCCTACTTCCTCCTACCCCCCACTAGAATTGCCTTATGTCTGTCCCATGCATTCTGTTTTTGACTCTACGACTGCCTCAGGAAGGCTGTTCCATGTATCCACAACCCTCTCTGTGAAGAAATACTTCCTCACATTACCTCTGAGCTGTCCCCCCTCTATCTTCAAATTGTGCCCCCTAGTTTTTGCACATCTCTTTTTTCTGAAAGATGCTACCCTTTTGGACTTTGTTGATTCTCTTGAGGTATTTGAAAGTTTCTATCATATCTCCGCCTCTCTCCTTTCCTCGAGGGTATACATCTTTAGTTCCTGTAGTCTTTCTTCATATGTCTTCTGATGCAGACCTTGCATCATTTTGGTTTCCCTCCTCTGGACAGTCTCCACCCTGTCTATGTCTTTGAGGAGATGGGGTCTCCAGAACTGTACACAGTACTCCAGATGTGGTCTTACCAACTGTCTGTACAGAGGGCCAAAACTTCCTGTTTCCTACTGTTGATGCCTCTCCCTATGCATCCCAGTATCCCCCCAGCCCTGCTTACTGCCTTCACATTGCTGGCCCACCTTTAAGTTGTCTGATATGACTACTCCCAGGCCCCTTTCCATTTTTGTTGTTGTCAGTATCTCACCCCCCATTGTGTACTCTTCCCCTGGGTTTTTGTTTTCCAGGTGCATTACTTTGCACTTCTTTGTATTGAATTTAAGCTGCCATATATTTGACCATTCATCCAACCTTGCCAAGTCCCTTTTCATCCTTTCCACCTCACCTTGTGTATCAACCCTATTGCAGATCTTTGTGTCATCTGCAAAGAGACATACTTTCCCTTCCAGTCCCTCTGCAATGTCACTTATAAAGACATTAAAAAGGACCGGCCTCAGTACTGAACCCTGCAGTACCCCACTAGTAACCCTACTTTCTTCACTGTGGACTCCATTTACTATTACCCGCTGTGTCCTGTTGTCCAACCAGTGTTTTACCCAGGCTACCACCCTAGGACCTACTTCCAGGCTGGCTAACTTGTTTATTAATCTTTTGTGCGGGACTGTGTCAAATGCCTTGCTAAAGTCTAGACAGGCCATGTCCACAGACCCTCCCTGGTCTACTACTTTGGTCACCCAGTCAAAGAAATCAATTAGATTTGACTGACATGACCTTCCCATCGTGAATCCATGCTGCCTTGGGTCCTGTGCCCCACTGGCCTCTAGGTACTCAACAATTCTTTCCTTCAGAAGTGATTCCATCATTTTCCCTACCACTAAGGTCAAACTGACAGGTCTGTAGTTTCCCTCCTCTGTCTTGCTCCCGCTTTTGTGAAGGGGAATCACATCTGCCCTCCTCCAGTCCTCAGGTACCACCCCATCCCATCCTCCCATGATTTATTAAAAAGGGTAGTCAGTGGTGTTACTAGTTCTTCCCTTAGTTCTTTTAAAATTCTAAGGTGAATCCCATCAGGCCCCATTGCTTTATCCACCTTCAGTTTTAAGAGCTCTTTCAGAACCCTTTCTTCTGTGAAAGGACTAATATCAACTCCCCTATCCAGAGTGCTTCTATTGACTGGATTAGGTATTTCCCCCAGCTTTTCCATTGTGAATACTGAGCAGAAGTATTTGTTCAGTATCCCTGCTTTTTCACTGTCACTCTCTGACCAACCACCTCCCTCTTTGTTCAGCCTCAGTATCCCTGCTTTAGTCTTTCTTTGCTTCCTAATATACCTATAAAAGGTTTTATCCCCCTTCTTAACTGAGTTGGCTATCTTTTTCTTGGTTTGGGCCTTTGCTATTCTGACTGTCTTACCCACTTCCTTCTGGTTTAACTGGTACAGTTCTCTGTCCTGCTCCATCTGTGTTTCCTTATACTTCTTGAATGCTATCTTTTTTTCCCCTTACCTTCCCTGCCACTTCTTTTGAGAACCATAGTTG
This sequence comes from Neoceratodus forsteri, assembly GCA_016271365.2. NCBI lineage: Eukaryota > Metazoa > Chordata > Ceratodontiformes > Ceratodontidae > Neoceratodus > Neoceratodus forsteri. The sequence continues at coordinate 1,740,963,465 of CM057449.1, forward strand.
TTTTTTCTTTCATTTTGATTTGTTTATTTGCTTCACACAAAGACTTGTTGCCTCTGTGATGGTGGTTTTGATGGTTCTCCATTGTTGCTCCACCCCACCTTCTTGCCTGTTTGCTAGTGCTTTTCTGAAGCATTCTCCCATTTTGACAAAATCAGCCCTCCTGAAGTCCAGTACCTTCACTTTTGTGTGGCTTGACTCTACAGCTAAGTTTATCATGAACCACATTGTTTGGTGGTTGCTTGTTCCCAGATGGCTACCCACTTCAAGATCAGAGATCCTCTCTCCATCCCCATTTGTGAGTACTAAGTCCAAGATTGTTCTCTCCTGAGTGGGTTCCAAAACTAGCTGTCTGAGGCATGCTCCCTGTAGGGCATCGAGAATGGCTCTGCTCTTGGATGTGGCTGCAGCAAAGGTGCTCCAGTCAACATCTGGCATATTCAGGTCCCCCATCAGCAATATCTCCCCTTTCTCTGCCATCCCAAGGATGCCTTCTATCATTTCCTTGTCCCTTTCCTCCCCCTGAGATGGGGTTCTGTATACAATCCCTGTGCAGATTGTGGAGCCATTTTGAGTCTCCAGGGTGACCCACAGTACCTCCTCTCCTCCCTGTTTACCCTTCAGTTCTGTTGCTTTTATCCCTTCCCTTACATAGAGAGCTACTACTCCTCTTCTTCTTCCCTCCCTGTCCCTCCTGTAGATTGTGTACCCTGGTATGTTGACATCCCAGTCATGGTTCTCTGTGTACCATGTGTCTGTGACTGCCACAAAATCCAGGCATCCCTCTTCTATCAAGGCCTCCTTTTCAGGGAGCTTTTTACCTAGACTACAGGCATTGGTACTCATTACCCTCCATTTTTTTATGGCTTTATTTATTTTTGACCCATCCCTGTCCCTATTGCCTTTGTCTTTTTCTCCATTTACCCCTGCCCTTCTCCCTATCGACTGCTCTATTTTGGTGTTTACCTCACTAATTACCCTGATTTTTTGGAGAGACTAGGATTTCCCTTCTCCTCTTCAGTGCCTCCCCCATGGCTAGTTTAAATGCTTGCCACTGAAGCATTTAAACCTATTATCTAGGATCCTGGTACCCTTCCAGGATAGGGATGCAGACCATCACACCTGTATAGGCCTGCATCCCTCCTGGTGGAGCCCCAGTCCCCAATGAAGCCAAATCTCTGAGCTCTACACCAGCTTTTCAACCAGTCATTGAATCCCCTAGTGCAGAGTGCCCTAGCCTCATCCATGCCATAGACAGGTAGCACTTCCGAGAAAGTTACTGTGTGTGCTACTTGTCTAAGGCCCCTCCCCAACTCCACAAACTCCTGTTTAGTTTTAAAGGGAAGGTCCCCTCAGCCTTTTTTTCTGTTTGTCTGTGTAGTTTGTAGTCAGGAACAATGATTCCCTCTCTTGTATCCCCCTAATTTCATCCTAATTTAAATTTTAAAAGAAGTTGCTTCAGGCTGTTCTGCCCTGGAGTGAAAATCTGTTTGACTGCATTGCAAAGCTCATGACCTCACTCTTAAAAGGAAATGTGGGAGTTAATAATGTGTATTTGCACATCAAAGGGACTAGGAGCAAGCAAAGAGTTCCTAGCACATATGAATTAATCAGTTAATTAACAAAATGCCACAAGCACCAGCATTCTTCCATCTGCATTTTTTCCAACTAAGATGCCCTTTAAACAACAGAAAGCATTAGGGAACTTACCTTGAAAAGTCTGATGACCAGCACAAGGCAAGAATACAGGGACTTCAGAAGACATACATCAGAACTGACAGTAGCACTTCTGTTGGCTTGTGCATGTATGTATCATCAATTCCCATGATGCCTTACATGAATGGGGTCATGAGCTTTGCAATGGAGTGAAAGAGATTTTCAGACTGGGGCAGAACAGAGTGAAGCAACTTCATTTAAATTTAAATTAAGATGAAATTAGGAGGTATACGAGAGGGAATCATTGTTCATGCTTGCAAACTACACAGGTGTAAAGAAGATAAGTTGAGAGAACTTTCCATTTAAGGCTATTGTACACATGTAGCCTTGATATATTAGGGCACAATAAATAGTGCAAATAAGGACCTTAGTGTTCAGAACACAATACAACATTAGTACTTACTACTAACATTTTTGTAGTGGCACTTGATATCACTAGAAGATTTAACAAATGTGGTCAGTTTTAACATCAAGTGACCATGCAGGACTTGAACCCAAGAGACTAGCATGAGTCCCTAAATAAACTTTTTTAAACACATCTTTCAAGATTCATATTAGAGGTATCTAGACACTGTTTGCTTCCTCACATGTGTGAAGAATAGCATATAACAGAGAGAAACCTTATCAGTAATACTGTATTTACTCACAAGCATCAGTGAATATCATAAGTCCAGTTTTTGAGTTACAGTACAAACGTAGTTCCCTAGCAGTGCTGAACCATGACAACTAAATTTGGCTTGAATTCAGTACTGCTTTAGAAATACTTGGTATATAAACAAGCCCTCTCCGGTGGTCTGACTGCTTCTGACAGTGAGAAATCAGCCTGCACAAGAAAGTTTCAAGTCCTCGTTAGCAAGGTAAAATATGCTGACAAACTCCACTACTCTCTTGTACCTCACTAGTAAAACGAAACATAAAGAAGAGGCATTTTTGTCTCACTTCATAGAATAAAGAGCAACATTTAAATCAATTCAAGTTCACTCAACTGAGCATCCTTAGAATAATATTTACTAATTTGTTTCATTATGGTGAAGAATAGTTTATTTTGGTATAAAACTATTTTTTTTTTTTTTGTAGAAGTTCTTTGTTGCTTATTTTCACTCATTATGGGAGTGAAAAAAGCATAGACACCTGGGAAGTCGGCTAAGCTGATTGACCACATACGGTAAAGTCAAATTCAAGAAACAGAGAAAGTGATAACAATATATTTTAAGTATTTAAATTTGAAAAGTGAATAGGGAAGCAAAGTTTTGGGTATGAAAAAACACAGTTCTCTTAATGTCTTTTCAGAATAAACCAGATAAAGCATTCCAGTGAGCTTTTCTGAGAAAATATTTGAGGTAAAATTTATAGAGATAATTAGGAACATTACAAAAGTTAGTTTTATGATTGCGTAGCTTGCAGTGGGGGAACTGCATTCATGCACACAGACTAACTCAGTACAGTGCACTGAAATGTACAGCTTGCTTGCAAACATGGATACTGAGGCCAGTAGGTAGAACACGTTATAAAATGGAAGTACTGACAAAGGAGTTTGTAAAATGTTCAACATAAACAAATGGTGGAGGGTGCACATTCTTTAAGGTGGAAACTGGTATGCCTTTAGGTTGTATATAGCAAACAATAGCTTATGGAGCCATACTATCTGAATTAACAATGGATGATGTGATAAGGAATCTGCAGGACAATATATTGAACATATTACTGTGATTTAATTTTTTTGGATTTTTATGTACAATTCCTACTACCTTGTGGTCAATATATTCTGCATGTTATGGTTGTGATTGCACACTGGTTTAGATGTAAACAGTTGTATCTTGTACGTATGATGTATAAGCATGGTTTTGTATATTTTTCTCTTTTGCCAGAAACCACCTATCATGATGAAGTGGCATTGCCATGACATGTCAATACTTATGGCGAAAGATAAAATTGTGTGAATTTATATTACACAGGAGTTGAACATTCTCTGTTTCTTTTAAAATTGCACAATCCTGAAGCCTAATGCTGCTATTTCAAATACTGACAGGAATCTAATAAGTTCTAAGATGTAATTTGTTTTTTGAACAGACTGTATTTCCTATTTTGAGATATTTGAGGCCTTGTATAAATGACCACATACATACATTTTTCCATAATAAGTTGTGATTTTCAGCATCCCTGACCTAATCACAGAGCAGAAAGTATCCTCCAAGAAGTATGATATGAGTCACCTCCTGCTTTGAGTATGGTTTCAGAGGCCATGAGTAAATGTAGTGACTACACAAATGTATTAAAAAGTAAGGACATTGATGGCAATAAATTATGTTAATGCTCACTAGGATTGTTACAGCACAAAACCCAAATTACACAAAGGTTGGAAATAAACTATCAGGGTTCTAAGCACAGTGCTCACAAAGGTTGTAAATGTGCTACAGTATTAGAGTTCTTATGTCTAACTTCCACCTACCCCACCATGTTCCTGACCTTTGTGACCCAAGGACATGGTACAGGTACAGGGCCATACATCAACAGTATGGTACCTCATACAGAGTAAAAGTATTGAAATTTGTATATAGCAACCCTAATCCCAATTCCTCTGTCTTACCCTACCCTTGTTACCAGGGTTGGACAACTCATTTAGCCAGGTGGCCAATGGTTAGTAAAACAGTTGGTTTTGCTATCACATTATAATTACTAATCAAATGGGTACTTGCCCAAGAAGTGACTTTTGAGCCATATAAAGTGAAGGCCACAAAAATATTGAAGTGGTTTACACATTTTGAAATCCACTAGTCAAACTGACCACCAGTTCAGAAACAGATTTTCTTCACCATGGTAGTGATACAAGGCCAAGAGATAAGTCTAGCACCATCCTACAGTGCTGTTCTGGGGATATTGTTTATTCAGCTACAACAAGATCCTTCATAAAATGGTACACATGTCACAAACATATAACTTGATTTGACTGTTTTGAAGTACTCTGTGTGTCTTAAAGAACGCAATTCGCAAACCATACAATGTGTACCATAATTTAAAATTTTTAACAATTCTGTTACTTTGTGTAGGGTTACAATATTGTGGGCCAAATACGGCAGATGATGTAATAGACGTAAACCTTCTCAGTTATGTACCCCAAAAGTATTCTAATCAGTTATGCAATATATATGAAACACCATACCTGTGCGGCATGACTCCAGATGTGTACTTTGCCCATCGGTCATGAAGGTTGGGGGGGGATGGGGATTAGAGTTGCTGCATACAAATTGCAACATGTTGACCCTGTATGAGGTACCATTGTATGGCCCTGTACCTGCAAACTGTCCTTGGGTCATAAGGGTAGGGGATGTGGTGGGGGGTAGGAGTTACATATAACAATCCTAATACTGTAGCACATTTCCAAACTTTGTGGGCATTATCTTTACAATTCTAATAGTTTATTTCCAGCTTGTGTGCAGTTTGTGTTTTGTGTAGTAGCAATGCCAAGGAGTATTAATATAGTTTTTTTCTTGCCATAAATATCCTTATTTTGTGGTAGTGAGGTTTGGTTTATGTGTCAGTGTGTATACAGTAACCAATTGTTAGTTTTGAAATATGGCTAGCTAGCCAATTTGAAATTTACAATTATCTAATGTAAAACTAACTGAATTTTGTTTTGAGTGTTGTAGCCTGGTTGAGACTCTGGGAAATCTTGTAGGCCCTCACATTGTGAGATAGGCCCAAACAACAAAAACAACAAGCACAAATAGTGTGGTTGTTGTCCTTGTTGTGCTACAAGAAAAATATTGGAACAAAGGCTCTTTGTCCTTCAGCGGCATACAGAGATGACAATGGTCAAACTAAACAATAATTGAAAATAACAAAGAAACAGCAATGACTGTTTTGACATTGTTTCTCAGCAGGTCTGATGGGGATGCTTGGTGGGAAAAAGAACTGATGAGTATTGGGACCACCCACATTATATAGGCAGCAATGCTGCACATCACTGTGGTAGACCAGGTAAGCAAAGATTTCAGAGTGGTTCTGATGCTGATGACTTATAGTTCCAAAGATGTGGTGCAATGGAGTAGATCTTCTTGATGAAGATAAATGATTACTACTGATGGCTGTTATAAGGTTAAAAAATGGAAAGCAACTCAATTCATGTTGGTATGTATCCTACCAGATATCATAGGGAAAAATATAATTTAGGGGATGAAAAACAGACACTAGTACTGCATTAATTAGGAAACCTAAGAGTACAAACAGGAGGGACACAGGTAAATTCTGGATTAACTGGGAACACTCCCAGAATTCCCAGGAAGACGTTCTTAACCAGATGTTCACTTGGAGATTGCTGCAAAGCTGAATTAACCATGGGGACCAGATGCACCCATTCCACCTCTGTATTTAATGCACCAATTCCACCTCTGTCGTTAAACAGAGAAGAGGTGAAGTTAAAACATCTAATTAGCTTCATTCATTCATTGCTCTGACAGTGTCAAGAATGCTGAGTCTGCAGGTCTAAAAAGTTATATTTTTAGGAGGGCTGTATCCCAGCTATCTCTCCTCACTGGAGCATTAACTTGTTCTAGTCCACGGAATCTAAGAGATGCTGAGGTATGTCTTGATAGCTACAGTGCTGGATGACTAATGAATTGTGGTCTATTTACTTAATTGCACTTTTGTGTCCCACTGTCATGAATATTAAGGCCCCTGTTATGTTGCCAACATATATTTTATACCTGGGCATAAGATATCATATACTGAATTTTCAATTTATTTTCCATTGCTACTTCTTTCCATTTTAATGTAGCTACCATTTCTTCTTCATCCTGGATGTGCTGTGACATGGAGTCTTCCACAAATTAACTGATGTTTCAACATCATTAAATCTTCTTCAGAGCATAAACGGGAAGAAGTAGCAATGGAAAGTAAAATGAAAGTCTTGATTGTGGTATTTTTATACAGATCCTGATACTGGGGACAACTCCAGCATATGGAACTAGGCAATTGAGCCAGGAAAATGCAAAAGATGATGGAGTGAACAATAAAAGTGAAAACATGACAGTAAGAACTCATAACACTGTAACAACTTTTGTTTGAACCTTTTAGCACTGTCACTGCTTTGTTTAAAATTGTGTGTCAGTAAAATATATTTTTTGCCAAAGAAAACACCAGGTCTTTCATTACTAAATATCAAACTAGTGTGCTGCTCTAATTTATTGTTGACCACTCCAGCAGAGAAGCTATGCACTCCTGTTTAAATCCCTAGAGAGCAGCACCTATCAGGTTAGTCTGAGGAGACAAACAGTCTCGGGATAAAAAATAAAAGAGTGGCTCTCTGAGTGTGCACAAGCAGTATTACCTAAGGTATAATTTTAGGTCTAATACCACCTTAGCAGGCTTCAAATTATATTTAGGATGATATACAACCATCTCCATAGTGGATGCGTATTTACCCTGGAGAGGAGCCACAGAGGAAAAACAGAGAATGATGATCTGACCAAATGACCAGCTCAACATTGATTTCTTTATTGCCAAGACCCAATGAGAAGATCAGTTTTAAGGCTTGCCCATAAAGGTGGGTTCAAGAAGCAACTTCCAGTACATGGTCCTTATAATTCAAAATATATTTTCAGCATCAGCAATGGTTGATCTTGGAAATTCTTGGATTTATGGAACCCTTACCTAAATTCTAATTTTTGTAAACTACTTAAAAAATCTTTATTTCACTTATTATATTGTTATAGTTATTGCTTTTCAGTTTCTCAATGCTTTGTTTAAGTTTCGTACTCCAGAGCTTCTCTAATTGTTGTACACAGTTTTGTTGTTATATGAAAATCAAAAACATATGAATTACAAGAAACAAAATATACTCTCAGTGCTGCCATGCTCCTGAACAAAAACATAAATAATGGGAGGACTCTGCTCAAGAAAAGCATAGATGTAGTGAAGTACAGTAGTTCTGGAAAGTAAACTCACTCTACACAAAAATGCAAATGTTCTTAACTGTGCCTTTCATTTGCTTTTGCTAAGCTGATTAGTTTCATGTGGGTATACCACCAGCATTTTGTAACCAGATGATCAGTTCTTCAGGGCACTAATTTACCTCTTATTTAGCCCAATATGGTCTCTGACCCTAAATAAACCTATGCAATCCTTATAAAGGACTAATTTACCTTACAAAATGAATAGTTTTCACTTTGTCATGTTGTTGTGTGAAGCCCATTCGCTGTTTTGTTATGAAATTGTTTCATTTGTTTCACCTTGACTTAAATAACTTGAGAGATGCCTTGCCTCCAGCTTGTAGTTATTTCTTTTGTTCTCGGGCTGCTTTGGCTCTTTGCCCAGAGACCATGTGGAGACAAAATATAAAGCAGTGTCATAGGGAAGTGACCTTCTCATAGGCGGATTTAGAGGGGGGGCTAAGGGTGCTATAGCTTCCCCATCATGGAGCTCCTCTATTAGCAACACACTGTGCTGCATTCTTTATCAGTATGTACTAATGCCTTCATGAAAGTTGCGTGAGCCACACAGGTATCATCCAGGGGCGGATCCAAGAGTCCTATAGATGGGGGAGCTCAAGTCAGATAAAAAATAACAGGTTGGGGGTGTGGTGGGCTGCCTAAGCCCCCAGAAATATTTTAACATTTTGGTGCATTCTGGTGCATTTTGAAGGGTATTTCTAATGCAATTTCTACTCATTTCCTCCCCTCCTCATGCTTTGTTAGTTGCACCCTAGCACCATCCGCAGAGTCCCCATAGTCCACATGACAGTATGTTGCCCAAAATACCCTCCCACCCCAAAAAGAAACACAAAATACCAAAAGACTGCAGCTGGGCAGCAGCACATCCGAAACACATAACAGAGAGAAAAGTTAAGAGACTTGGTGATAAAGACAAACTGCAGACAAATTAAATGACAATCCAAGTAAACAAGTTCACAAATGTCATTCAGTCATGTACATTATGACATTACCATAAAGCAAACCCATCCCAGTTTGTCCTACAGTACAGATTAACGTATCCCCCAACCTTATCTCAGTAAAAAAAAAATACAGTAACTATAGAAATATGGGAACAAAGTCACTTTGCTACCTAGTTTCTGAAAATATAATTTCAAGTCTGCCTGCTATTTTTGCAAAACATATTTTATTCTACAGAACAATTCCAAAGAAAATACATTTTTAAATAAATACAATATTTTTTGTTGTTTTAAAATGTCCTTCACTGGGATAACCCCACAGTATGAGGTATCCCATTTTTATGACAGGCCCAAGAAGTCAGTAAGCAGACAGAAAAACAGTTTTTAAACAAATATAAAAATGCATTTTCCTTTTTTTTTTATTATTAGCAACAGCACTTGCTTGGGTACATCACAACTTGCACCCTGCCCCCCAATTCAACACATAGAACTATATAAACTAAACATATGATTATATCACTTTCTTTCTGGTTTTGTAACTGCCTGTATCAATGAGCCAAATAAGGTCTTATGACTTCTGTTGCCAATTTTGCTCTCCAAGTATGCAGAAACTCCTGCACATGCCATAATATACAGCAGAACACCTTCAAAGACCCCATGTCTATTAATTCCCTCGGTGCTCATTCACTCTGTACTACAACTAAAAAGACCACACAGATTAGACATATAGTACATGCTGAAGCTTTTACCTCAGTTGTTGCTGAGACCAGACCTGCCCCAGCATTAGTTTTGTACCATTCCTAGCATGCTACAGGAGGACACTACTCAACAACTCCCTCTCCTGCAAATCCACAACAAAATCAATCTACCATATAGGACACAACTAGCAGTGACATTAAACAATTTTAATGTCATGAATTTAAGCTTCCCATACCATAAATTAACAACACTAGTACTACATTTATTACACACCCAGTTTGATGGAACACTAATGTCCTTTCCCATCCCAGCAACTGCTCCCCCCACCCACCACAGTTTGTGACTGTGAAAGTCTTTTTTTAAAGCAAGAAGTACCTGAATAAATGAAGACTTGATCCATTTTCATCTTGCTGAAGTCTATGTGTCCCTAGTTGAGTACTGTCTCCGGTCACCTGGACGCCAGACTTTCTCTCTCTAGACAGCACACACTGACCCCATGACTCCTAATGAGCAGAGCTCTCAGCTACAGCTTGCTTCAGCTATCAGAAGATGACCCGAACCTCACTCCAACTCCTTGTGCTGATTTACCAAGGGTACACGGACCCCACGTTACTAGACTGCTGCTGCCTGAAACCTTGGGCTTTGCTCTTCACTTGTGGGCTCCAGTCTCTCTCTCTCTGTCTCCTCCTCAGTAGTACACTCACTCCTCTCTTGCTCCAACATTAATCTTCTGAGTTATTGAATTACAGCTCACTCTTGTTTCAGCAGCCCAGACATTTAAAGAAGGCGCCCCTTGCTAGCCTCATCCACTACTGGACACAACAGCAAATCAGGAGCAGTGAGCACCGGGCGACCTGGTTGAGATCTGTATTGTTAAGGTACACTCTGCTTTACTACAGCTATACCCCCCACGCATGAACCCCCCCCGCACATGAACAAAGGAGCTGCACCAAGCCTGCAAAAGTAAAGAATGAATGCTCAGGCTCACCAAGGCAAGACCAGTTGCTGCCACAGTGCTGAGACTTGATCACATGGCGCAGGATGAACATCAGTAAGAAATGCATGCTAGAGACCAGCTTTTCAGGGGAGGAGGGGGTCAACTATGTAATGTGGGTGGCGGTGGTTGTTTACTGCACTACCAGGACACTGGAGGACAGTGCCGGCCTTAACCATTCTGGGCCCCTGTGCAGCCCCCTGCCGGGCCCCACCACTCCATCCCCTGTGGGCTCCCCACATCCAACATTTACACCTAACCCTCCTGTCCTGAATTACTAAAGCAGTACCAAGTCTACTAGTTTAATCAGCATCTTTTAATTAGTGTCATTGACTGCACTGAATTATTTGGCTTCACCACTGGAAATGAATCAGACTGAGCCTGGAGCAAGAACTTAAGTAAGTACGGTACTAGTACCATATTCATTTCTGCAAGGACAGTGACATCATCCCTGGACACTCACTCCTCAGATACTCGGATTTGAAAACAAGTTAAACAACTTAACTTTTCTGGAAGTGTGAGAGCGACAGAATAGAGAGGATTATCATGAGACACCAGTAAGGTTGCCACCTCTCAGTTTTTTTGCCTGGTGATCAGATTTTAAGGGTCGCTATCAGGAAATCCAGTTTTGCTCTGTGCTAGTCAGGTTTTTGAGCCACTTTGAGTGCTCACACACTTTTGAAACATATTTTGCCACATCATTCATTGTTTCACCTACATGTCCAGGTTACAAACAAGTTCTCTTGTCAATAAAGCCATTTGTTTGTGAAAGAAGTCAACCTGGGAGGTGTAAAGTATGGCCATTAACACCATTAGCACTTACTTAACCTAATCATTTCCACTGCAGCAAAGCTGCCCTCGCTTTTTGTAACAGTAACAGAGCCAGTTGTCTTCCACTTTCATTTGCTGGTAAACATTTTCATTTCTAACAGAATTTAGGCATTTTAAACGTTTTATATTATTTGTTTTCCTCAAGAAAAAAGTATGGGCCCCCAAGGTGCAGGGGCACAGTTTGCACCTAGCTAAGGCCAGCTCTGCTGGAGGACAGATGAGACCCATGTGGCTCAGGCAGCTTTCATGGAGGCATTAGTGCATACTGGTAAAGAATGCAGCACAGTGTGTTACTAACAGAGGAGCTCCATGATGGGGGAGCTATAGCACCTCCTCTAAATCCGCCTATGTCATCTGTCCTCCAGGAGAGCTGGTCTTAGCTAGGTGCAATCTGTGCCCCTGCACCTTGGGGGCCCATGCTTTTTTCTTGAGGGAAAAAAATAATTTAAAACATTTAAAAATGCCTAAATGTTGTTAGGGATGAAAATGTTTACCAGCAAATGAAAGTGGAAGACAACTGGATCTGTTACTGTTACAAAAGATGGGGGCAGCTTTGCTACAGTGGAACAGATTAGGTTAAGTAAGTGCTGATGGTGTTAATGGCCATACTTTACACCTCCCAGGTTGACTACTTTCACAAACAAAGGGCTTTATTGATAAGAGAACTTGTTTGAAACCTGGATATGTAGGTGAAGCAATGAATGATATGACAAAATATGTTTTAAAAGTATGTGAGCACTCAAAATGGTTTAAAAACCTGACCAGCACAGAGCAAAACTGGATTTCTTGATAGGGGCCCTGAAAACCTGATCACCAGGTAAAAAACTGACAGGTGACAACCTTACTGGTGTCCCATGATAATCCTCTCTATTCTCTCTCACTCACACCTCCAGAAAAGTTAAGTTGTTTAACTTGTTTGCAAATCAGAGTATCTGAGGTGTGTGTGTTTCCAGTGATGATGTCCCTGTCCTTACAGAAATGAATATGGTAGTAGTACCATACTTACTTAAGTTCTTGCTCCAGGCTCAGTCAGATTCATTTCCAATGGTGAAGTCAAATAAATCAGTGCAGTCAATGGCACTAATTAAAAGATGCTGGTTAAACTAGCAGGGGGGCAGCTGCTGGGATTGGACAGGTCATTAGTGTTCCATCAAACTGGGTGTGTAATAAATGTAGTACCAGTGTTATTAATTTCTAGCATGGAGAGCTTAAATTCATGACGTTAAAATGGTTTAAGGTAACTGCTAGTTTTGTCCTATATGGCAATTTGATTTTGGTGTGGATTTGCAGGAGAGGGAGTTGGAGAGCAGTGTCCTCCTGTAGCATGCTAGGAATAATACAAAACTAATGCTGGGGCAGGTCTGGTCTCAGTGACTGCATGAACCAGGAGAGGAAGAAACTGGTACATAAGACCTTTGAAATGAGGTAAAAACTTCAGCATGTACTGTGTGTCTAATCTGTGTTGTCTTTTCAGTTGTGGTTGTACAGTGTGAATGAGCACAGAGGGAATTAATAGACATAGGGACTTTGAAAGTGTTCTGCTGTATATTATGACATGTGTTGGAGTTTCTGCATGCTTGGAGAGCAAAATTTCTGACAGAAGTCATGTTTGGCTCGTTGACACAGGCAGTTACAAAACTGGAAACAAAAGTGATAGAACTACAGAAACTAAATATTTGATTCTATGTGTTGAATGGGGGGGGGGCAAGTTTTGATGTACCCAAGCAAAGGCTGTTGCTAATAAAAAACATGCATTTTTATATTTGTTTAAAAACAGTTTTTCTGTCTGCTTACTGATTTCTTGGGCCTGTCATAAAAATGAGATGCCTCAGACCATGGGGTTATCCCAGTAAAGGACATTTTAAAACAATAAAAAATATTTTATTTATTTAAAAATGTATTTTCTTAGAAATAAATTGTTCTATAGAATAAAATATGTTTTGCAAAAATAGCAGGCAGTCTTGAAATGATATTTCCAGAAACTAGATAGCAAAGTGACTTTGTTCCCATATTTCTATAGTTATTGTATTTTTTTTTTTTACTGAGATAAGGTTGGGGGATGCTTTAATCTGTACTGCAGGACAAACTGGGTGGGTTGGCTTTATGTTAACGTTGTAACATGCTTGAGTGAATGACATTTGTGAACTTGATTACTTGGACTGTCTTTTAATTTGTTTGCAATTTGTCTTTATCACCAAGTCTCTTTCAACTTTTCTCATTTTTATGTGTTTTGGATGTGCTGCTGCCCAACTGCAGTCGTTTGGTAATTTTGTGTTATTTTGGGGGGTGGGAGGGTATTTTGGGCAACATACTGTCATGTGGACTGTGGGGACTCTGGGGATGGTGCTAGGGTGCAACTAACAAAGCATGGGAAGGAAGGAAAAGAGTAGAAATTGCATTAGAAATACCTTCAAAATGCACCAAAATGTTAAAACATTTCTGGGGCCTTAGGCGGCCCACCAGAGCCCCGGCCTATTATTTTTATTTTTTATCTGACTTGAGCTCCTCCATCTATAGGACTCCTGGATCCTCCCCTGCATCTGGTTATGATATACTTATGTTACTAATCATTTGCCTCCAGCTTAGCATAAGCAGAATAGAAAACATATTTAAGGAAATGTACATTTTTGTGGTGAGTGTGTTTATTCTTCAGAACTGTTTTCACAGCCTTTATAATTCATCAAGTGCCCTTATACTGTCTTGTCATAATTCACAGTTGTGTTGCAAAAATGGTGATTTAGGGCATTCTAAGAAACTCTTTGAAGTTCAATTATCTCTGAACCTTTTACTTGCTGTACAACTTTCCAGGTAAACATTTCCTGCTTGTTTCACATTCTATGGATAAAGAAATAAATTAATTCTCTTATGACTGTTTTAAGCTTTATAAACAATGTTTGACCTGATATTATATAACTTTAAAAAAATAGTCAAACTGTAAATCTCAAGGTGTGTAGTTCCATCTCGGGATACTGGTAACATTTACAAACTACTTGTGCTTCACTGTCATGGCTGATGTTGTTGCCCAAACTCCTTGATGTTATTACAGCCTAGTAGCTACATGATTGCCTATCATTTATTCTATTTAATATGTAACACAAGCTCATCTGATTTATGGAACCAACTGGTTTGTCATCAGTACTGCCTTGTGGCTTCATAAATGGCTAATGGTTTCCTTTGTGTACTGTGCTCATGAATTTAACATTGTATAGTGCCTATTGCTAATGTAAGATATTATTATGTTCTCTTATTTCCACTAATATCCACATTGTAAATGGACAGTGAGCAAATAAGAGGATTTCAGGGTAGAAACAGATAATCTGGCAGACTGAATAATGTGCCATTTGCTCTAATTCTTATCATTCCAGTAAACAGATGTCCACTGCCAACTCTGTGACCTGAACAAGTCACGTAACTTTTCTGTGCTTCAGTCCATCCAGCTGTAGACTGGTTAAAAATAGGGCCTCTCTAAAAACAAGGCATTCATTCCAGCTGGTTTGTCCTTGAGGGGAAAAAAACACTGAAATACAAAGTTCCCAATAACAGTGCATTAGACAGTGCTCTTAGCTTTCCATTATTATCAGCCTCTCCCAACTTGATAGCAATGCTACTGCATTTTTTCTACATTATAGGGATCTGTTGCAGCACTACACAGGCGCCTTTGACCTTTAAAGGTAAAATGAATAATTCAGAGCCATGCAGGAGGGCTGCGGTCAGGGCAAATAGGATGCTAGGATGCATCACTAGGGGGATTACCTCTAGGAACAGGGAGGTGATTTTCCAGTGTACAACAGTCTGGCTACATCACATCTTGAATACTGGGTGCATTTCTGGAGGCCGCACCTATGGAGGGACATCCAACTCCTGGAGAGGATTTAGAGGAGAGCAACCAAAATGATCTGTTGCCTGGGGGATATGACATATGAGGAATGATTAAGGGAGCTCAACCTGTTCTCACTAGAGGAGAGGAGGGACTGGGGGGACATGATTGAGGTGTACAAGTACCTCCGGGGAGTAAATAAGGTAAGCTGAGATAGGATCTTTCGACTGAAGGAGGGTGGAATCACCAGAGGACACAGTTGGAAGATTGAGGGTGGTAAGATTAGAGGGGAAAGGAGGAGGAGGTACTTCACCGATAGAGTGTTGGAACCATGGAATGTGCTGCCTGGGGAGCTGGTACAGGCAGCTACAGTGGAGGGATTCAAAAGAGGGTGGGACAGGTATGGGCAATGGATGAAGCAGAGGTTGGTTTGTCTGGGAGGAGCAGGACTGGGGGATGGAGTAACAGTGGAAGGAGACAGATAGAAGGCCATGGTACCCAATCAGAGTGCTGAAGCATGAGCAGGCTTGATAGACCAACAGGCTTACTCTGCTGGCATCTAGTATGTTAGTATATGCAAACTTTTGAAAATATATTTTCAACAGTGGTACCATGGCCAATCATTGTCCACAGAATGGTCTCAATTTAAAGCCAATATTCTAACCACAATAATGCAGGGTAAGTGGGGTGCATATGGTACTTGCATATGCCTGCAGGCAGCCTTTGACAATGCACCTCTAGTTGATACTGTTCACACCACATTCCAGATACAACATTGGTAAAAGCAAATGGTTGCTATTTTTGAAAGTATGTCTCATCTATTGTACAATTTGACTTTCAGAGAATGTCACCTATCACTTTTGTTGTTAGTTAGTGTTCTGTTTATCATTTTGTGACATACTGCATGTATTTACCACAAAGTAGTATATTCAGTTCATGTACAAAATCTTCAAAGCACAGGCCACATTTTTGAACTGATGGGTTTAGTGACCCATATTACAGCGCCTTCAAACTGTGAAAGACAACTACTAATCTTGAGCACTAATTAATTTGAAGCTTATACTGTTCCTGGTTTAGGGCTTTAACCTAATGCAAAACCAAGGACTTTCACATTCTAGCTCTATCTACATCTCAGTCTTCAAATTCTATGAATCAGCATGTGGATAAGGTTCAACTAATCCCTTTCGTGACTGAACAGCCACTACTGTTTATATAACAACATTCCTTAAGTTGGCATAGTTGTTCAGTCATGCTAGCGTGCAAAGTATCAGTTTATTAAATGAAACTGAGCCATAATGAGCAAGTTTTCATGTTAATGGCATCCAACTAAACAAAAGGTGAAAAATGCCCTAGGGCTGTGAAAGACAGGAGTATATATTAGTAGTGCTATATTTGGCTGCAATTCCTGGTAAACTCATACAAATTACCCGAGTAAAACTTATTTACATTTTATTTAACCATTTTATAGCCATGGATATTTTATACTCCTGTGCCTAACTTTTGTTTTGTTATTTTGCACCATATTATTGAAAACTCAAATATCTTTATGTTTCCTTTATGAAAAGTTAGGAAGCCATAAATGGTTTCATTTTCAGACTTTGTTCTTTGCTAGGTGGTAATGTATTTTTGTCATCTGTCATATGACAATGAAGTGCAACCTGTAGTGTTCGCATATAGAATAATGGCTGGGTAGGGGGTTATAACAAGAACTGTACACCCCCCGAGGTGTGAGATGCCCCATAAACCCTGAGAGTGAAGCTCAACCAGTTTATAAAGGCATCCCACACTGAGGGATATGTAAAATTCAAGTTTTACACTCCCCTACCCAGCCTTTATTTTATTTAATTGCTGGGGAGTATTTTCTCACCACAGAAATTATATAAAATAAATAAACATCCACTGTGGTGCCACCAACTGGTCTGGTTTTAAGGTCCACACAGTCGGAAGGGACTGGTGGATAAAATGTTTCATTTTTCTTTTTCAAAAATCAGTCTGGTTTTGGAAGAAAAAAATGGTCTGCTATCTTTTTTTTTTTTGTACTTACCATTGACTACCTAGCCTTGGTGAAGCATTGAATGGTAAGGAAAGGCAGCAGGCACACAGAAATGGAAGAACAGTGGCTGGCACAGGTGCAGATTAAATGAAACCCAGCATGTGTTTGCCGTTCTAATCTGCGGGTTATAACAGCAAATTATAATTGGGTTTCCATATGGGAGAAAATGCTCCCCAGTTATTATAAAGGAATAATTGGTGAGATGAGTGTTACGCTTTTAGAAGCATTAGAGGAAAACTACATGTAAAATTGTAAAAGCACATGTGCATTGTTTTTTTGTTTCTGTGATGATGCCTTGCATTCTTTTACTTGCACCTGTAACAAGTTTCTCTTTTATGTTTACCATGTACACATGCACAGTGAACATTTTGTTAGGAGAGTATCTCTTGAGGGGTGTGACTGTCAGTCCAATGAAGAGTGGTCTGTAAGGGGCTTGCAGTGTCACACCAGTCATCAGCCAGGCTGATCATGAAATTTCTGGCTTGCTGGCAGAAACATCATGTTTTTCAAAGAAAAGAGCTGACCCAATCATAGGTTGGCTCTTTTCTTTGATCTACTTTGCTCGGCAAGCGCAGCGCATCTGTCATGATCAGCCTCATGAAAAACAAGTCTAACCACATTTCAGAGCATAATTAACCAAACTGATTTTGAAATATGTAAATCAATCTCTCATATCAGTATGGATGAGTCAATGATTTATAGGCTATTAGTTTATACTGCAGAATATGAAATGATTGTGTGTGAAAACAAGTCTTGTTACGTTCGTGGTCATGGTTAACCTGCAAAATTAATAAGGTAGTGACACTCAGTTAAATGCAATTCTTTATTGTCAGCTTTTTATAAAAACTGATACAAAGGTATAGAAATCACAATAATAGTCATTGAAACTATGCATGTTGGTGATGCTATTGAAGTTTATGTCATCCTCTGTCAATAGTGTTGTTGCTATGCAATGCAGTAGCACTGTATTGTAATGCTTTTCCTCAGCTGTCTGCTTGTTCAGCAGTATTCTCTGCACTCAGAGGACCGATTTACTCCTCTGTAGCCAGGACACAAGAGACATCCTTGCATCAGTCATTAAAGACTTTCCAGACAGTACAGGCAGAGGAGAGTGGTGTGCAAATGGGGCAGCTATGTGTACAAGAGAGAGAACAATCAAGATAATTAGCAGGAAACTGACAGTGCTATCAATCGCAGTAATCAACTGTTTCTAAGAGGCTGCACTGTGAGTGACACTGGCTGTTAGCTGTGCAAGGTAAAGAATATGCATTTTATTGGTGCATTTAAACCAGCAGAGGCATTAGGACTAAATTAAACAGTTGCAATAATTTCATGTTCTGTTTTCTCAGTCAATTGTTCAGTCTCCATTCATACCAAATATGAGGAGGTTTCATCTCAGAGAGCTTGGCCATAATCATTTAGAAAACATTTTTGCCGGTCCATGTTACAAATGTTTTCCCTTCCAATCAAATTTTACATTTTGTGAGGCTCAACAGCTGAAAGGTCCACTCTGCCTCCACACCTTCTGAATGCATACATGCCTTCATGTTTGTAAGACACTGGGAAAATCTGCAATACCAGGAACATTTACTTCTGAACCCCCACAAACATAACACCTACACTGGGGGCACCCAGCGCCACTACTCAAAATAAAGAAAACCATCCTTAGTAGGTTTTTGTTTGTTTTGTAAATGTACTGTGAAAAGAAAACCATCCATCAATGTCTGTTGCTGCTTCCTTACTGTCCACCCACGGACTCTCTCACTTAGCACCCATCACCACACAGCACCGGTAGCAAACATAACACCGACACTGGGGTGCCTGATCCCCAGTGTAGCCACCTGTAATAAAGAAAACCATTCTTGGTAGGTTTTTATTTTCTTTTGTAAATGTACCCTGCAAAAAAGAAAACCATCCATCGATGTCTGCTGCTGCCTCTGTTACTGTCCCCCTACCTGACCCTCCAACTCAGCACCCACCCCTCTCCACAAACATAACACAAACACTGAGGGGAGGGACAATCCCTCAGTGTTGCCATCTGAAATAAAAAAAAGTCCCTCGTAGAGTTTTTTCCTATTATCTACCCTGTAAAAAAGAAAACTATCCACTGATGTCTGTTGCTACTGCACTGTTAGTCCCCCCCACCCAACCGTCCCACTCAGCATCCACCACCCCACACCCCTCCAAGTCTTTACTTACCCACTGGGGGTACAATGCTGGAATCCTGTCTGGACCACAGACACATCTTTACTCTTCAGTGCTGAGCTGCAAACTGAGGAAATCAGGTATACAGTTCAATTCAATTCAATTAATTCATTGGAAAGAAAAACTGAGAGAGATCTCTCTTTTACAATTGCACCTAACATGAATCATATAAGAAAGACATACAATCACATACATGTATGTTACAAAAGGATATCAGCAAATATTATTAATACAATTCAGTTAAAACAGTTACACGATGAGTCATTAAGTTGGAAATACTACTTAAAGTGCAAAATAGCTATTAATGATGTCAACTTTAGCTCTTCTTGCATGGAAACCCATGTAGCAAGAACAGCAACAGCAAGTCTAAAGTTGCCAACTTTATTTCTAAATCAGGGCAGTGTGAACTGAAGTAAGCCAGTAGTTCTTAGAGGATACTTATTCTGCTGTTTAGGGGAAACCAAGGTTAGCAGATATGAGGGAAGGTTTTTTAATACAAATTTGTAAACGTAAATTAGCAAATGAGTTTGTCTCTGGTCCACCAGTGATTGCTACCCAACCTCAGTATAGAGGTTGTAATGGTGGGTTTTCCATGGAAGGCCCGTGACAAATTTTAGAGTGCTACGATATAAGAGATCAAGCAGTTTCAGAATAGTATCTGTTGTCCTCATGTAAATATGATCACCAAAGTCAATCTGGGACAGAAACAAAGAGTTTACCAATTGTTTATGAATAGTGAGACTAAAACATGCCCTATTTCTATAGAAAAAAGACAGCAATTTTTTAAGTTTGGCAGAAAACATTTGTATATGCAGATCAAATGTCATAGATTCATTAAGTAGAATACCAAGGTACTTATATGAAGATGTTTTATTCAGCTCTGTCCCATCCTATGCCTTGATGCAATGGTTATGATTCTCTGCCTTAGCTCTTCCTGAAAATAAGACCCATTGCATTTTTTTCTACATTTAATAATAAATGTAAGTTAAGCAAAGTATGCTGAATATTATCAAAATCTTTCTGCAAGATGTTTATTGCTACAGTGAGATCCTTGTTCTGAGTGTGCAATATAGCAACATCAGCATACAATAAAATATTTGAGTCAGCTGTGAGATGCTATTAGGCGATAATTAACATACAGTATAAGAAACAAAAGGGGTCCCAGTACTGAACAGTGGGGAACACCCTTCTTTACCATTACAAAATCAGAACAGTGTTCACCTACCTTAACACATCACAATCTAGAAGACAAATAGGAGGAGAACAAAACAACACCCAGACCCAACTCTGAGGTTTTAATCTATTTAACATTATGTTGTGGTCAACAGAATCAAAACACTTTCGAGAGATCCAGAAATGTAGCAGGACTAATTTTCCCTGATCAAAAGCAGTAAAGATGTCATCAGTAACCCTGGAAGTAGCAAATGTAGTATTGTGCCCTTTACGAAAACTGGCTTGATAATCCATCAGTAATTTATATTTCTCCAAATAATTAGTTAATTGCAAATGTACTAATTTTTCAATCAGTTTAGAAATGGGTATCAAAATAGAAATGGGTCGATACACCCAGGCTCTGACTCATTACTACCTTTGTAAATTGGTGTAATACAGGCAGTTTTCCAGTCAGCAGGCACTTCAGAAGTGTTTAATGAGAAATTAAATACATAAGTTTAATATTTAGCTAGTACAGGAGCTCCAATCTTATAAAAGATATGATCTCTGTTATCCTGACCAGCTCCCTTCTTTACATGTAGTTTAACTAACTCTGTTAATACATCCTGTTCATTTATTTCACTAAAACAAAACAAAGGCCCATTAATTCAACAGTCAGGGTCACTATCCAGAACATCCACTGGTTGATTTAGTAACTTTTTATCAAATATGCTCTCAGCCTCCAGGAAATATTCATTAAAAATCTTAAAATGTTTGAGGGGTTGGCAAATTAGTATATCCTTATACTGTAATATTTTTGGTAAGATTGTTGTAATCTTATTCTGCAATTGCTGTATTCCATCCCAGACCTTCTTACTATTACCTGATGCATTTTGAAATTTGAAACTGATGGTTGTGAAGTTACTTTTAGCTAGTCTAACTTCACAAGGACACCGATTTCTAATTGTTCTATAGATCTGCATGTCCATGTGTGTTTTTTAAATTCTAGCTTTTTTCCATAATAGAGCCTACTCATTAAGTAATTTTTTTAATTGTTCATTAAACCAAGGTGCAGGTTAAGACCTAGTTCTTCTTTTTCTTAAAGGGGCATGTCTGTTAACTACCTCACAAAGGGGAATTTTAGGTATATCCAAGCAGAATGGATATATGGGTAATAACAGATCAGTGGCCAATTAACATTGAGCAGTTCATAAAGAAAAACCTGTTCACAGAACTTAGAAAATTCCTAAAGATTACAACACAAACTGGCTTAGGTAATTTGAGTTGATGCCAAATACAAACAACATAGTAATGGTCACTTACATCTGCAACAAAAACAAGAAATATATCTATGAGGAGCATTGGTCAGGATTAAATCGAAAAGGGTATGTTTACTATTGGAAGTTTTATTGGGGTGTTTTGGAATGTCAACGATCTGAATTAGGTTAAGGGCCACTAACTAATTAGATAATTGGGTAGAAGGTTTCAACATATCCCTGTTCAGGTCACCAATTACAAGTAGTTCCAGTTCTATGAAAGGAGCAAGCATGGTCACAAGTAAATGAAAAACATCAGAGGGAGCTGAGGGGGCTCTTTAACAGGTTGATAAATTAAAGCTGAAATTTTGGGGACCCACAAATATTTATAACAATATTGTCCAATTTTTTTAGGAACAGACTTAATTGTAAAGTACCTGATAGACTATTTTTCAAATAAATTGCCATGTCCCTCCCTTGGTAGATCGATCCTGTCAATACATATTATAACCACCAATACAAACCTCAGCATCCCTAATTTTATTAGTGAACCATGTTTCTGTTAAAACAAATACATGAGGGTTGGAGTTGTGCACCCACGTGCTGATAAAATAAACTTCTGTTAGCAAACTCCTCACATTAAGGTGCACTAACCCTAGGCCCAAACGTTCATTGAATTCCTGCAAGCAGAAGTGATTATGATCACAGTGGCTCCAGGGTTAGAATGAACATTGCCTGAAGAGAGCAGCAATATTAAAATAAAGCTCCTTAAAAAAGACAAAAACATATTTTTATGTCTATTACGTAATAATGGGCCATGTGTCACCTTTTTTAAATTGAGAACCTGTGTTTTAAATGCAGTATAGCATGCTTTACTGGGGCAGCAGTCTTCCAGGAGTCTTTCTGGAGGCTGAGATGCTGCCCTATTTGCAGACAACTATCTGCCCTGAGGAGGAAGTTGCCGACTGGATGGTAGTAAGAAACCTTCCCCAGGCCACACTGGACAGTAGGAAGGAACCTCCCCATCAAGGGAGCACTAAGCGCACCACCACTACCTCAGAGGTTGCGAAGAAAGCACAGTAGGACCACAGTGGGCTCAGGGAGGTGAGGATGGTGGAACAGAGGCACACCCAGTAAATTGTTCCACTCCATAATCCATACATCATTCTGGGGGAGCATAGCTCCCCTATGGGTGCACTCGTAGAGAAGACTGATGACAACTGTCACAAGGGAGGTTCA
Source organism: Neoceratodus forsteri (assembly GCA_016271365.2). Lineage (NCBI taxonomy): Eukaryota > Metazoa > Chordata > Ceratodontiformes > Ceratodontidae > Neoceratodus > Neoceratodus forsteri. The sequence continues at coordinate 1,740,986,310 of CM057449.1, forward strand.
CAGGAAGGAGGCAGAGGACACCACAGGGAAAGGAAGCAGCTCCTGGTGGGGGACTCAATTATTAGGGGTATAGAACTGGGGGAATCTGGGAAAACTGAAGTAAAGTGCCTGCCTGGTACCATGGCTTGGAGGGACAGGAAGCACATCCTCAGGATCACGAGAACAGCTGCAAGGGAGTCTGAGCTGGACATAATTGTCCACCTAGGGACAAATGACTTGGCTCATCATGAGATTAGAGCAGTGCAGGAGGACATTGCAGAGTTGGGGAGGGGCCTAAGACAAGTAGCACACAAAGTATCCTTCTCAGAGGTGCTGCCTGTCAAAGGCATGGGGGAGGCGAGGGTAATTAGCACCACGCAGTTTAATGAATGGTTGAAAAAATGGTGCAGAGCACAGGGGTTTGGCTTCATTGGGGACTGGGGTTCCACCTGGAGGAACACCAGCCTATACTGGCAGGATGGTCTGCATCTGTCCAGGAAGGAAACAAGTCTTTTGAGCAATCGGTTTAAATGCTTCATTGGCAAGCTTTTAAACTAGTCAAAGAGGGAGGCACTGACAAGCAGCAGTAAAATCCCAACCTCTCCCTACAAAACAGGGTACTAAATGAGAAAAAGACCGAGGTAGAATGGTCAATGGGGGATGCTGCAACAGAAGGTAAAGCCATCAAAAAAAGGAGAGCAATGAGTACCAATGCCCATAGTCTGGGTAACAAGCTTCCTGAATTAGTGGCCTTGATGGAGGAGGAACATCTGGATATTGTGGCAGTCACAGAAACATGGTACACACAAAACCATGACTGGGACACAAACATACCAGGATACACTAGCTACAGGAGGGACAGGGAGGGTAAAAGAGGAGGAGGAGTAGCTCTTTACAAGAGGGAAGGAATTAAAGCAACAGAACAAAAGGGTAAACAGGGAGGAGAAGAAGCACTGTGGAGTAAATTTGGAGACAGGCAATGGCACCACAATCCACACAGGGGTTGTATACAGAACCCCTTCTCATGGGGAGGAAATGGACAAGGAAATGATAGAAAGTATACTTAGAATGGCAGAAAAAGGGGAGATATTGCTGCTGGGTGATCTGAATATGCCAGATATTAACTGAAGTGCAGTTGCAGCTGCCACTTCGAAGAGTGGAATTATTCTAGATGCCCTACAGGGAGCATGCCTTAGATAACTAGTACTGGAGCCCACTCGAGAGGGAGCAATATTAGACTTGATTCTCTCAAATGGCGATGGAGAGAGGATCACAGATGTTGAAGTGGGTAGCCATCTGGGAACTAGCGACCATCGAACAGTATGGTTCACAATAAACACAACAATAGAGTCAAGCCATACAAAGACAAAAGTACTGGACTTTAGGAGGGCTGACTTTGCCAAAATGGGTGAGTGCCTAAGGAATGCACTAGCAAATAGGCAGGAAGGAGGGGTGGAAGAACAATGGGGAATAATAAAACTGCCATCACAGAGGTAACAAGCCTTTGTGTGAAGCAAATAAACAAAACAAAACAATGTAAGAAACCATTATGGTTCTCAAAGGAAGTGGCAGTGAAGGTTCAAGAGAAAAAAAGCATTCAGGAAGTACAAGGAGTCACAGAAGGAGCAGGACAGAGAACTGTATCAGTTAAAACAAAAAGGAGGCTGGGAGGCAGTCAGAACAGCAAAGGCCCAAACCAAGGAAAGATAGCCAACTCAGTTAAGAGGGATAAAACCTTTTATAGGTACATCAGGGAGTGAAGGAAGACCAAGGGAGGGATAGTGAGGCTTAATAAAGGGAGGAGGGTAGGCAGGAGGGAGACTGTGAAAGGCAGAGATACTAAACAAATATTTTTCCTCAGTATTTACAAATGAAGGGAGGTACATAAAACAAACAGTAGAAACACTCTGGATACAGAAGTTGATACCAGCCCATTTACAGAAGAAAGGGTTCTGAAAAGAACTCTTAAAACTGAAGGTGGACAAAGCAATGGGGCCTGATGGGATTCATCCCAGAATTCTAAAAAGAACTAAGGGTAGAACTAGTGACACCACTGACTACCCTTTTAACAAATCATGGGAGGATGGGGTGGTACCCGAGGACTGGAGGAGGGCAGATGTGATTCCTCTTCAGAAAGAGGAGCAAGGCAGAAGCAGGAAACTACAGACCTGTTAGTTTAACCTCAGTGATAGGGAAAATGATGGAATCACTTCTGAAGGAAAGAATTGTCCAGTATCTAGAGGCCAGAGGGGCACAGAACCCTAGGCAGCATGGATTCACAGTGGGAAGGTCATGCCAGACGAATCTGATAGATTTCTTTGACTGGTAACCAAAGTAGTAGATCAGGGAGGGGGCTGTGGACATGGCCTACCTAGACTTTAGCAAGGCATTTGACACAGTCCACTTTAAAAGATTAATACACAAGTTAGCCAGCCTGGGGTGGGTCCCAAGATGACAGCCTGGGTAAAGAATTGGCTGAGGAATAGGACACAGAGTAATAGTAAATGGAGTCCACACAGAAGAAAGGAGGGTTACTAGTGGGGTACCGCAGGATTCAGTATTAGGACCGGTCCTCTTCAATGTCTTTATAAGCAACATTGCAGAAGGACTGGAAGGAAAAGTATGTCTCTTTGCAGATGACACAAAGATCTGCAACAGAGTTGATGCACAGGGTGGGGTAGAAAGGATGAGAAGGGACTTGGCAAGGTTAGAGGAATGGTCAAATGTATGGCGGCTTAGATTCAATGCTAAGAAGTGCAAGGTAATGCACCTGGGAAACAAAAACCCAGGGGAAGAGTACACAATGGGGATGAGATACTAACAACAACAAAAATGGAAAGGGACCTGGAGGTAGTTATGTCAGATGACCTAAAGGTGGGCAAGCAATGTGAGAGGGCAGCAAGGAGGGCTGGGGGGATACTGGGATGCATGGGGAGAGGCATCACCAGTAGAAAACAGGAAGTTATTATCTCTCTGTACAGACAGCTGGTGAGACCCCATCTGGAGTACTGTGTGCAGTTCTGGAGACCCAATCTCCACAAAAACATAGACAGGATGGAAGCTGTCCAGAGGAGGGCAACTAAAATGGTGCAGGGTCTGCACCGGAAGACATATGAAGAGAGACAAAAGGAGCTTAATATGTATAGTCTTGAGGAAAGGAGGGAGAGGGGGGACATGATAGAAACGTTCAAGTACCTCAAGGGAATCAACAAAGTCCAAGAGGGTAGCATCTTTCAAAAAAAGAGGTGTGCAAGAACAAGAGGCACAATCTGAAGATGGGGGCAGCTCAGAGGTAATTTAAGGAAGTATTTTTTCACAGAGAGGGTTGTGGATGCATGGAACAGCCTTCGGAGGAGGTTGTGGAGTCAAAATCAGTGGTGGAATTCAAGCATGCATGGGACAGTCATAAGGCAATTCTGGGGGTTGGGGGTAGGAAGAAGTAGGCTTCTGGTTAACTAGGATCTGCAGCTTATCCAGTAGGTAGGGAAATGGGCAGACTGGGTGGGCCAAGCGGTCCTTATCTGCCAACAAATTCTATGTTTCTATGTTTCTATGTTTCTATGTTCAAAGTTAACACCCATAGTGAAAAACCTTAGGTTTGCAGATAAAGATGCATAAACATTCAGTAAAAATAAATTAGTCTGTTTGCCAATTAACTCTGTCATTTTGCTACAAGTACTGTCACATTTTAAAATCAGGCCCAGCAAGGCCCCTCTGTACATAATGAAAAGAAACATAATTAAAACCACGATGAATACAATGTAAAACTAGTAATACTTTATAGATTTCAAGTACAGAAAAGGTTGAACAAATATTCTGAACAGGTAACTTTCACAAAATACTAGAGTCATCACGCTCATGTACCACACTCATGCTGTGGTACAGCTCGGCGTTCTGAAAACTGGGTGCCCTGCCCTTGATCTTGAGTTCTTAGAATGCTGGCTCACCACTGAACCTCCTCACCACCAGTGAACAGGCCCACAGAGAAAAACTCAGTCCTTCCTGAAGACAGCTGGAAGAGTCTGTGGAGATATTACAATTCAGGGCTGACACTTGTGCTCAGTGTTCACATCAAGGCTGTTGCTGGTAGTGAATGACTTGCTGGTGCAGTGTGGGTGTTTAAAAGAGCTGGACACCCTACCCTTTGATCCTGATTCACCAGAACAGGAACTACTTGTAATTGTTGCTAGCCTTGATTGTAGAGCAGAAAGCAGCTAGAAGTAGAAGGGGTCTTATTTGGGGTTAAAAAAAGAAAGAAAAGAAAGAAAGTCAGTGTGTGTTCTGTGCTGGGAAGGGTATTGTATCGGCTGACTTTGCTAAACCAGTAGGAGGAGAGAGAGCTTAATTGGGGGTATGGCTTAGACACTATAAAAGCAGGTGACTCAAATTACAACTTCCTGTTGCTAGCCTTGCTTGAAGAGCAGAAAGCAGCTAACTAAAAAAAGCTACATTTTCTTATTAATTTAAAACTTATATCTCAGCAGGAGTCAGTGTCTGTTGAGATTAAGTAGACAGATACTTTGTTAGAAGTAGAAGGGGTCTTATTTGGGGTTAAGAAAGAAAGAAAGAAAGAAAGAAGGTGTGTGTTCTATGCTGGGAGGGGAATTGTATCAGCTGATTTTGCTAAACCAGTAGGAGGAGGAGAGAGAGAGCTTAATTGGGGGTGTGGCTTAGACACTATAAAAGCAGGTGACTCAAATGACAACTTCCTGTTGCTAGCCTTGCTTGTAGAGCAGAAAGCAGCTAACTAAAACAGCTACATTTTCTTATTAATTTAAAACTTATATCTCAGCAGGAGTCAGTGTCTGTTGAGATTAAGTGAACAAATACTTATTAGAAGTAGAAGGGGTCTTATTTGGGATTAAAAAAAGAAAAGAAAGAAAAGTCAGTGTGTGTGTTCTGTACTGGGAAGGGTATTGTATCAGCTGACTTTGCTATACCAGTAGGAGGAGAGAGAGCTTAATTGGGTGTGTGGCTTAGACACTATAAAAGCAGGTGACTCAAATTACAACTTCCTGTTGCTAGCCTTTTTTCTTACTAATTGCCCTCCATCCCACCCCTCTACCCACCCATCCTAAGCCAGTTCTATTTTTATAGCCACTGGATCTGACTGTCAACAGGAACTTCCTGTTTGGCAGTAGGAAGGGAAGGATCATAGAGTAACAGTGGTTTTGTCAACCCTAAAGGAAAAAAGTAGCTCACTCTTCCCCAGCTTCTGGTGGTCTGACATTGAGCAAGGAAGAAGGAGGCTATTAAAGAAGATAGGAAGTTGCTGTCCCAGAACAGGAAGGGTGAGAGCTGTAAGGAGAGGAGAGAGTAAGCATACAGAGAAACAGGACAGGGGACACAAAATAAGACACGATAAGAGTGGTGCAGTGCAATGGCTGTGGGGCGGCAGTGTTCCGGGAGACATTCTGGAGACTGCAATGCTGTCCTATTTGCAGGCACCTCTCTGGTCTGCGAGAGGAGGTTGCCTGTTTCCAGGCTGACCTGGGCCTGGCTAGGATTCATGAAACCTCCTCCCGACCCAGGGACCATCAGGAACAATGCCACTACCTCAGGGTTGCCAAGAAAAAGGAGAGGCTGGACCAGGGGGACTCAGGGAGGGAAAGGGTGGTGGAGCAGAGTTGCATCCTTCCAGCTGTACCTCCACTCTCCATAATTCATTCACTCTTCTGGTAGATAGTGGTTCCTCTAAGGAGGCACCTGTAGTGGAGACCAAGGAGGATGCTGGGATCCTTCACAAAGGAGACCCATAGGAGGGTGGCATGGAACCCCACAGGGGAAGGATACAACTCCTGGTTGGGGACTCAATCAGTAGGGGGGTAGAAATGGGGGAGGAAGGGGAGAGGGAGGTAAGGTGCCTTTCTGGTGCCACGGCTTGGAGGAACAGGAAGCGAATCCTCAGGATCGTGGGAGGAGCAGCATGAGGGAGGGAGCTGGATGTCATTGTCCACCTAGGGACAAATGACCTAGCTAGGAATGGGATCAGAGCAGTGCAAGAGGAGTTTGTAGAGTTGGGAAGGGGCCTTAGACAAGTAGCGCATACGGTAACCTTCTTGGAGGTGCTGCCTGTCTATGGCAAGGGTGATGCTATGGCAATCCTTATCAGGGAGTTCAATGAATAGTTGAAAACCTGGTGTGGGGCTCAGGGTTTTGGCTTCATTGGGGACTGGAGAGCCACCTGGAGGGATGGAGACCTGTACTGGTGCAATGGCTTGCATCTGTCCAAGGGGGGGGGGACCAGGATCCTAGGTTAGAGGGTTAAATGCTTCATTGGCAAGCATTTAAACTAGCCAAGGGGGCAGGCACTGAAAAGGAGCAGGGAAATCCCAGCCTCCCCCCACAAAATATGGTAATTTAGATGAGGTAAACACCAAGGTAGAGAAGTTATTAAGGAGCAGGACAGAGGTAAATTTAAAAAAAGTCAAAGGCAGTAAGGACAGGAATGGGGCTAAAAGGGGTAAGGCTATCAAAAAGTGGAGGGTGCTGAGTACCAGTCCCGTAGTCTGTGTAACAAGCTTCCTGAACTGGTTGCCTTGATGGAAGAGGGTTGCCTGGATATTGTGGCAGTCACAGAAACATGGTACACAGAGAACCATGACTGGGATGTCGACATACCAGGATACACAATCTACAGAAGGGACGGGGGGGTAAAAGATGAGGAGGAGTAGCTCTCTATGTAAAGGAAGGGATCAAAGCAATGGAACTAAAGAGTAAACAGGGAGCAGATGAGGCACTCTGGGTCACCCTGGAGACAGGAAATGGCACCACAATCTGCATGGGGGTTGTATACAGACCCCCATCTCAGGGGGAAGAAATTGACAAGGAAATGATAAAAGGATTCCTTAGAATGGCAGAAAAAGGGGAGATTTTGTTGATGGGGGACCTGAATATGCCAGATGTTAACTGGAGCATCTTTGCTGCAGGCACATCCAAGAGCAGGGTCATTCTTGATGCCCTACAGGGGGCATGCCTCAGACAGCTAGTATTGGAACCCACTCAGGAGGGAGGGAGCAATCTTAGACCTGGTACTCTTAAATGGGGACGGAGAAAGAATCTCAGATTTAGAAGTGGGTAGCCATCTGGGTACAAGCAACCACCAAACAGTGTGGGTCATGATAAACACAGCCATACAATCAAGCCATACAAAAGCAAGAGTATTGGAGTTTGGGAGGTGACTTTGGGAAAATGAGAGTGCCTTAGAAAAGCACTAGCAAACAGGCAGGAAGGAGGTGTGGAGGAACAATAGGGAGTAATCAAATCAGCCATCACAGAGGCAACAAGCCTTTGTGTAAAGCAAATCAATAAAACACAATGAAGGAAAAAACCGCTATGGTTTTCAAAAGAGGTGGCAGGGAATGTTAAGGAGAAAAGGATAGCATTCAGGAAATATAAGAAAACACAGAAGGAAGAGGACAGAGAACTTTATCAGTTAAAGCAGAAAGAGGTTGGGAAGGCAGTCAGAATAGCAAAGGCCCAAACTGAGGAAAGGATAGCCAATTCTGTTAAGAAAGGGGATAAGATCTTTTATAGGTACATTAGGGAGTAAAGAAAGACTAAGGCAGGTATACTGAGGCTGAACAAAGAGGAAGGTGGTTGGGCAGAGAGGACAGGATACCGAGGCTTAATAAAGGAGGAATGTGGGTGAAGGGGACAGTGAAAAAGCAGGGATGCTGAACGAATATTTCTGCTCAGTATTCACAGAGGAAGAGGAGGGGAGGTACCTAAACCAAACAAGAGAAACACTCTGAAGAAGGGGGTCGATACCAGTCCATTTACAGAAGAAAAGGTTCTGAAAGAACTAATAAAATTGAAGGTGGACAAAGCAATGAAGCCTGATGGGATTCACCCAAGAATTCTAAAAGAACTAAGGGTAGAACTAGTGACACCACTGACTACTCTCTTTAACAAATCATAGGAGGATGGGGTGGTACCTGAGGACTGGAGGAGGGCAGATGTGATTCCTCTTCACAAAAGTTTGACCTCAGTGGTAGGGAAAATGATGGAATCACTTCTGAAGGAAAGAATTGTTAAGTACCTAGAGGCCAATGGGGCACAGGACCCAAGGCAGCATGGATTCATGATGGGAAGGTCATGTCAGATGAATTTAATAGATTTCTTTGACTGGGTGACCAAAGTAGTAGACCAGGGAGGGGCTGTGGACATGGCCTACCTAGATTTTAACAAGGCATTTGATACAGCCATACACAAAGATTAATACACAAGTTAGCAGGCCTTGCAGTAGGCCCCAAGGTGGTAGCCTGGATAAAAATTGACTAGACAACAGGCATCAAAGGGTAGTAGTAAATGGAGTACGCAATGAAAGAAGAGGGTTACTAGCAGGGTACCATGAGGTTTAGTACTGGGACTGGTCCTTTTAATGTCTTTATAAGTGACATTGCAGAGGAACTGGAAGGAAAAGTATGTCTCTTTGTAGACAACACAAAGATTCGCGACAGGGTTGATACACAAGATGGAGTGGAAAGGATGAGAAGGGACTTGGCAAGGTTGGAGGAATGGTCAAATGTATGACAGCTCAGATTCAATGCAAAAAGTGCAAGGTAATGCACATGGAAACAAAACCCAGTGGAAGAGTACACAATGGGGGTGAGATACTGACAACAGTAAAAATGGAAAGGGACCTGGGGGTAATTATATCAGATGACCTAAAGGTGGGCAAGCAATGTGAGAAGGCAGTAAAGGAAGGCTGGGGGGATACTGGGATGCATAGGAAGAGGCATCAGTAGTAGAAAACAGGAAGTTGTTATCTCTCTGTACAGACAGTTGGTGAGACCCCATCTGGAGTACTGTGTGCAGTTCTGGAGACCCCATCTCCACAAAGACATAGACAAGAGTGGAGGCTGTCCAGAGGAGGGCAACCAAAATGGTGCAGGGTTTGCACCAGAAGACATACGAAGAAAGACTAAAGGAGCTTAATATGTATACCCTTGAGGAAAGGAGGGAGAGAGGGGACATGATAGAAACTTTAAAATACCTCAAGGGAATCAACAAAGTCCAAGAGGGTAGCATCTTTCAGAAAAAGAGATGTGCAAGAACAAGGGGGCACAATTTGAAGAGAGAGTGGGGATGGCTCAGAGGTAATGTGAGGAAGTATTTTTTCATAGAGAGGGTTGTGGATGCATGGAACAGCCTCCCTGAGGAGGTCGTGGAGTCAAGAACAGTGGGGGAATTCAAGAATACATGGGACAGACGTAAGGCAGTCCTAGTGGGAGGTAGGAGGAAGTAAGCTGTTGGTAAACTAGGATCTGCAGCTTATCTATTAGGTAGGAAAATGAGCAGACTAGGTTGGCCAAGCGGTCCTTATCTGCCGTCAAATTCTATGTTTCTATGTTTCTTTGTAATGCCAGCTCACCACCAAGCCCCCTCAGCACTAGCGAACAGGTCCACAGAGGAAAAATGCAGTCCTTCCTGAAGACAGATGGAAGAGTCTGTGGAGATATTACAATTCAGGGCTGACACTGGCATGTTGTGCTCATGGGAAGACTGCTGGTGGTGAATGTCCAATGTATTTCAATGGTGTTTTGAACTTAGTGGCATAACTTGGCAATTTTTGAATATTATTGCTCAAATCTTCAACATGCCTCTTTTGGGACCCCCATCTAATGAACAATGGCAGTGAAATTAGACAAATCTGTTCCAAGAGGTGATTTCATGGTCATTGCACAAAATCACCTTTTAGGCATGAGTTGAACATTTTCTTTGCCCTTGTTCATGAGGTAGTGTCATAAGAAGGCTATGTTGAAAATTTGGTGCTAAAATATTTTAAAAAACAACACAGTTATGATCCTACATTGAAATGAGCTGACAATGATTCATAACCTTGCTAATTTTTAATAGTTTGACCCCAAATTTTCAACATAGCCATTCTTCACAGCACCTCATGAATGTGACAGCCATAATTTTTCAAATCTAGGCCAAAATGTGTTTTCACATCTCAAAAGGTGATTTCACCATCGCTGCACAAAACTACCTTTTGAGAAGGAGCTGAAAATTTTCTTCACCCCTGTTCATGAGGTGGGGTCATAAGAAAGCTATGTTGAAAATTTGGGATAAAAATATTGAAACAAACAACAAAGTTATGGGTCTACATCAAAATTTATGAACTCATGCTTGTAACTTTGGTAATTTTCAATATTTTGATCTGAAATTGTTAGCATAGCCATTTTTTCACACCACCTTATGAATGTGGCAACTGTAATTTCTCATATCCTACCCTAAATGTATTTTAACACTTGTTGCACAAATGACATTTCAGACATTTTGTATTAATGACATCTGTCATGCTCTGAAGGAATGGTCAAAAAGATTATGTTGAAAATTTGTGGTAAAATTTGAAAAACCAACTAAGTTATGAGAAATCAATAGTTCCAAAATTTACTTACAGCTTTATTTTTGAAGATCTTGGCCCCTAATGTTCAATATATCCCTTGTGTTATCCACCTTCTGAACATGGCATGTGTCATTTTCAAATTCCCCTCAAAACTTGTTTCCATAGTCACATAGCAAAATCACCTTTCAGATGGGATTTAAAAATTGCACCTGTCTTGATCATAACATCAAGTCGTAAAAGACTGTTGGACATTTGGAGTCAAAATGTGGGAGTCCACTTAAAAGTATATATTGCCTCTCAGCTGCCCTGTCCTGGGTAATTACAATCTAACAATGTGCCAAAGCAGAACACTACTGAAAATGAGAAATTGCATCTCATTTTCTGTATCCTGGGTAAATATATACTAAAAATGTCTACAGGCAAGTCCTGGTACAACAGCAATACCAGCAGCAAACATCTGTCATTGACAAATACTTGTTTTTTTTTTGTTTTAACTTGTCTCTGTAAGTTTTCTGGCCCCTGGGTGTAGCCATTCAGTCTTCTTTTATTGCTTTTGTTGTGTTGGAATTTTCCCAGAATGTCTCTGGGAATTATGTGAGTTAGATCTTGCATGAGAACTTAGAGGGCAGGATCCTAGTTACAGACTAGTCACACCATCTAACTGTAACTGTAACTGTAACTGTAACTGTTAATGAAAGTTAACAGTTTTGAAAAAGTGTTTGCCCTCCGTCCCTTCCCTCCCCAGTTAAAGTCAGATTCTTATAAGTGCCAGCTGTTGTTATTCCAGGTGTGTGGTAGTTTCTTTGTAAAGTGCTGTCAATGGGTAATAAAAAAAGCCAATACACCTTTGAAGAACTTAGGTCTAATCTACACTATTTCCAGAGGCATTTTGGGAAAAATACAACAAATCAAAAGCAATAAAAGAAGTCTGAATGACTACCACCAGGTGCCCTAAAACTGGTAGGAAAAAAGTAAAAAAAAAAACCTTTGTCACAGACACATGGAACAGAACACCAGGGCCATCAACAAAACAAACATACAACGTACAACATGTGTTGATCTAATTTTGCAGGTAGTTTTCCTTTAAATGTGGATGCCTAGTGGAGCCAATCAGGATGCATTGCAGTGTCACAGATTCCTGCATGGCAAAGGGATTAACTGCTATTGAAACTGCACTGTTTTCTGAAATAACTTTGCAGTATTCTGCATTGCAGCCATCCTGGTGAGCCTCATTGTATGTAGAGATGTTGCAGAGTTTTACTTTTCTGGCAAAGTTCCAGTGAAGTTTTGAACTTTGACTAGGCAAATAACTTCTGAAAGTTGCCCATTTAACTACTTAACAATGAGTTTTCCTAGTGAAATGGCAGATTGTCAGGCAAAGTTGGAACTTCACCAGTGAATTTACAAGACTTTGCTTGAAATTGTGCCACTTTGCCTGCCAGAATCTTTGAGAAGTTGGCATTTTGCACTTCATGAATTTGGCAAACTTTGCACATTAATTCATGAAGTGGCTCCTCAACTTTGCACATTTATAACTGTATGCACATGAAACATAGAAACGTAGAAACATAGACTTTGACCACAGATAAGGACCGCTAGGCCCATCTAGTCTGCCCATTTCCCTACCTACAGGATAGGCCGCAGATCCTAGTTAATCAACAGCCTATTTCTTCCTACCCCCCACAAGAATTGCCTTATGTCTGTCCCATGCATTCTTGTATTCTCCCACAGTTTTAGACCCCACAACCTCCTCAGGAAGGCTGTTCCATGCTTCCACTACCCTCTCTGTGAAATAATACTTCCTCACATTGCCCCTGAACCGCCCTCCTTCTATCTTTAAATTATGTCCCCTTGTTCTTGCAAGTCTCTTTTTCTGAAAGATGCTACCCTCTTGGACTTTGTTGATTCCACTGTGGTACTTAAAAGTTTCTATCATATCCCCCCTTTCCCTTCTTTCCTCAAGGGTATACATATTTAACTCCTTTAGTCTCTCCTCATACGGCTTCTCTTGCAGATCCTGCACCATTTTAGTTGCCCTCCTCTGGACTGCCTCTATCCTGTCTATGTCTTTGCGGAGATGGGGTCTCCAGAACTGGACACAGTACTCCAGATGGGGTCTCACCAACTGTCTGTACAGAGGGATAACAACTTCCTGTTTTCTGATGATGATGCCTCTCCCTATACATCCCAGTATACCCCAGCCCTCCCTACTGCCTTCTCGCATTGCTTACTAACCTTAAGATCATCTGATATGATTACCCCCAGGTCCCTTTCCTTTTTTGTTGTTGTTACTACCTCCCCACCCATTGTGTATTCTTGCCTTGGGTTCTTGTTTCCCAGGTGCATTATTTTGCACTTCTTTGCATTGAATCCTAGCTGCCATACTTCTGACCATTCCTCCAACCTTGCCAAGTCCCTTTTCATCCTTTCCACGCCTCCTTGTGTATCAACCCTGTTGCAGATCTTTGTGTCATCTGCAAAAAGGCATACTTTTCCTTCCAGTCCCTCTGCAATGTCACTGATGAAGACATTAAAAAGGACTGGACCCAATACTGAACCCTGTGGTACCCCACTGGTAATCCCCTTTCTTCAGAGTGGACTCCATTTACAATTACCTTCTGTATCCTGTTGTCCAGCCAATGTTTACCCAGGCTACCACCCTGGGTCCCACTCCCAGGCTGGTTAATTTGACTATTAATCTTTGTGTGGGACTGTGTCAAATGCCTTGCTAAAGTCTAGGTAGGCCATGTCCACAGCCCTCCCTGGTCTACTACTTTGGTCACCCAGTCAAAGAAATCTATTAGAAAGTGTTATACACAGTCTTAAATAATCTGTAGTATGACAAAAATCAGAAAACATTGAAAACATTTGAAAATTGCATTCCTAGTAACACTGGTTCCATATATATTTCAATAATTATATTTAGAGAGGTCTAACTTTGGAACTGTGAGGAACAGGAACTTATTTTTTTAATGAAAGTTTAGAGTCAGGGCAATATTGATATGTGGTAGTAAACAGGGTGGGATTTTCAAAGTCATAACATGGACAGGATATTTTGGGTAGGATTTTCAACTGTCATAAAATGGATGCAGCTCCTAGTTATATCAATGTCAGAAACTGCCTGGGCACACTAGGGCTAGACCATGTTCTATCTTGTTGGAGCTGTTTTCTAAAGTTGGACTTATCTGCAGAATTTCTAGCTGTCTATGGTATTTCCTATCCAGTTTTTGATTAAAAAAAACTACATATTGATGTAAATGACAGACCAGGTTAACTTGGTTTGAAAATTGGGCCCAGACACATTTATATCTGAACACTGAAAATTGAACATAACTAAGTCACAGTATGAAAACTGGACTTACCTATGTTCTAACTCTAAAAATTGGGCATTGGGCAATTTGGCCTGTGTCCAAACTTGTACAAAAAGAATTGGATCTAAACATACAATTTGAGATTCCTTCCCCCTACACATATTGATTTAAAGCATTATTGATAATTATAACTATATTATGAAAGTGTATCAGAAAAATGTAATGGTAAAACTTTCATATGTACTGATGTATGAACACTATACATACGATGTGTCAGCTTTGCTCAATCTACAACATTTCATGTAAAAAAAAATACGTTATTAACTCTATGGTTCCAGAGTTATTTCCTTTTGAAGAGATCATTTATGACAAAGTTTAACTTTTTAAATAGTTTTTTTCTTAAAACTTGGCATCAGGGAGTCATATGGAAGATACTTGTTGTGTTCCATAAAGGAGGACCACACCATTTTCATTAGCTTAATCAAGAAATATTGAAAGCTATATATTGCTGGCCTTCTCTATGTCTGCACTATACATGCAACATAAAATATTTTATATATGTGGAAACTTGTAACATAGGAGATGCTAACCAATAAAATGCAAAAAAGCCACTTGTTCCTTTCTATATATATATATATATATATAGATCTTGTTTTATATAATTACTCATTTTGTAATGAAAAGAAGCAAACTAGTATGTAAATGTATCTAAACTATTTCTATCAGCATAGATTTTCAGGGTATATATTGTTGTGAGTCAAGTGCACAATTTTTTTTATTTTGGACTCTTGATTAAGTTAAACCCACACAATAATATGTGCCATATTTTATCAAAAACTGTGTGTGCATACTACACTGTCCATCTGGACATGGATATTAGAAATGAATGTATAGTGCATGGTAGCGAACAAGTGCATAAAGTAAAAAAAAAGCACTATAACAGTTTTCAAACAGGGATTTGGCAATGCATGTCTGACATCATCACACTGATGATGACAACCAGTATGATGGCCAGCTTGGCTGCCATGTATGCTGGCAGTTAATGAAGATTTAAGGACCTGACAGTGCCTACCTTGCTCCAGATGCAGATGCTCCAAATTTTCAAGCCAGGCACTGTTAATGCCACTGCACCCAGAGGGGTACAAACTACAGTAAGAAAAAATTCCTTACTGAAATTTTATTTAAAGGAGATGTGAGTTTTATAATTGTTCTCCAAACTTTTTTACATATTATGAGGGTCTTTACATAAATTGTCCTTGCAGACTTTTTATTACATGAAAACCCCAGATACCCTGCCTTGTTGTAATCCCACAGTCCAGTTGCAGATATGTGAGTAAAATTACAGGTATGAACCAAACCAAATTAGTTTTTACAGCTGCATAGCATCAGAGCTATGCTAACATGTTGCTTTCAGAAGAAGGGGTGTAGCCTGAATTCCTAACCCAACACAGCCGTGTTGTTAAGGCAGAGTAGAGTCACAGCACAATTTCTTGCAAATCTGTCTGTGTCCTCCTCATTCACTAAAATGCATTTCCTTCTTCTCCACCTCAACTCCCCCACACTACTTTCATGCTCCAAATGGTAAAGTTTCTATTTTTGTGCTCTCAATAGGCCTGCACTGTTGTGTGCCTACCTCTGCTGTGCATAGTATTTTCACCAGAGCCTGGCATACTGGTTGAGAAGAGAATAGTGTACTGGCAGCAGTAGGAGCTGAGATGGAGATCCTAGCCATCATAGTGCAACAGAGATTAAAGGCAAGTCTGTTCACAGATGAAGTTTCTGGGAAATCCCCAGGAGAAAGCAGAGGAGACCTGCTTCATTCGACTCCCATCGGTGGTACCACAGTACCATTGAAAAGAAACCAAGAAATTTGACATTTGTTATGTTCAGTGAGTGAGGAGCAATATATGACACATGCACACAACAAAGATAAAAAACACCCTGTGCTTCTTTCACCCATGCCAGGCCTTGCTGATCTATCATCACATCTTTATAACACAGTCCATTTGCTTTTGATCCATGGCCTCTGTGCATCAAGAATTTGTTTTAGATATACTCTGCACAAGTTACATGATGCCTTATGTCCCAGTAGTTGTTTTATTGCAAAATTCTAAGTAATCAAGATGTTTAAGGTATGTTAACTTGTCAGTACTGAGATTTTCAAAGAATGAAAGATAAAATGTTGAACTGAAGGAGATGTTGCATTTAGTTTGCAAGCAGCAGGCAAATTATATTCAATGAAAGTGCATCCTGAGCTTTTAAAATACTTCCCCATCCCGAAATGAGATCTGATCACAGCAGCTAATTTAAACAAAATGCAAGCCCTTCTAAGGCTGCTGCCTGCTTGGATCAGTCATTAGATGTTTTTCTAAAGCTACTCCAGTGCTTAAACCTGCTCTGAATCCTCTTAATAAAGTCAGCTCCCCCAAGCAGAGACCCACTCGGGTTATAAAATTTCATAATCACAGTGCGTCCACCCTCCTCCCATGCTGACACCTGCTCTAAGCAAGTAATTTAAAATAAATACAATGCCCCACCAAAGGCTGCTACCTTTTCAGTGTGGACATTACACTTTTAAAGCACCTCCTGGTCTGGGACCCACACAGAGCAGGTGTAATAAATTTAGCCCCAGGTGTAGAAGCCTCCTCAGAGCCCTTTTTGAAATAAATTCCCTGGTTTACAATGTAGATATAGAAATAGATATGGATATAGATATGCTGAGGGAGGGGGGGTGGAGAGAGAGAGAAAGAGAGCACCACATGGAGCATGCTTAACAAATTTAGCCCCTGACATGTAAACCTACCTGGAGTCCTTTTTGAAATAAATTCTATGGTGTAGAATATAGCTGTAGGTATACCGAGAGAGGGAGCGAGAGTGCTACTTGTAGAGAAATAAACTCATTTGACTTCATGTTGTATTATAAACTTGCATTACAGAGACCAGTTTATCCATGAATACAGACCATGCTGACATTTTGCAGGGCCAGAGAGTCTTTTCATGGGGGAGTGGGGGGCAGATAAAGCAGAGGCTGGAATGCTACTGAAAATGCAGGGGATGCTGGTTGAGAGATCAGCATCTAATTCTTATTGTATATGCTGATGTGGTGAAAATCATCCACAAACAACCTGTATATTCAGAACATCTGGAATACACATATGTCAAGTTCTGCAGTTGAAATTCCTGTTGTTATGTATCTTTTTTTAGATTACTGTAGTTGTTGATGAATTTGACATATGGTCAGGCTGTGCAATTACCAGCTCTGATAATACAGAAAGATTGTATATCTTTTCAGTGAGCTTTAATTTGGGCATTCATCAGATTCCATGTCAATAATATTTCCTATATTCCCTGCTTTCATCAGAAGACTAGTATAAATACAACATATACTATACTGCACCATAATGTCATCTTGGGAATTTTCACTTGTAACATTATTTCTTTACAGAACCATGCATATGATTACCATACACAGTATGTAAAAAATACCCACCAACAACTTAATCTGGATTAATTTCTTTTATTTCTTTTATTTTATTTTATTTATTAGATCTTCAGCTTACAGACCTTTGAGTCATAGACTCATTTACAAAGGCACCTTGTCAAGAGAGCAATACATCACAGCAAACAAACAGTACAATACATAATGCTTAGATTAAAAAGCAACCAGTGTTACGATACTCACTGGTGGTACCGCAGTCAGCAATAGGTAAATCACAGTAGTCGTAATATGAGTTACAGTACCACATCAGGTAGCAACCAGAGATATTTTATTACATTAGTCAGCAGATGTTGCATGAGACCCAGGTATATGCAGCAAAAGTAGACAGAGCAGACCCAGCTTAGGGGGAGTGAAGGTAAGGGGCAGGTGGGGGATTATGTGCAGATGCAGCAGCGAGTGCTTGTCAGATGGCTTCTGAGGGAGACCTGGAAAGGACCAAGCTTAGTGGAGTCAGCTATATTGGCTGGGAGGGAACTGAACCAGGAGGGAGCCCAATAGCAAAAGGATCTCTGGGTCATAGAGATCCTTACCCTGGGGACAATAAGGGAGGTTTTGACAGTGCTGTGGGTGGAGACTGAGGGGAGGCATGCTGCAGGGAGGTGGCGACCCCGGGGGGGGAGAGCCCTAGCAGGGTCTTTTTTACAAGAAGGCAGGTTTGGAAGCAGAGTCTTTCTTCAAGGTTGAGCAAGTTGGTGGTGAGTACAGCAGGCATGTATGGGTGCGCCTGGGGCCCAAGCATTAGCCTGCAGGCCTTGTTTATTGAGGCTGGATTCTTGCAAGTGCAGTGTTTCGGCTGCAGCATGGTTGGGCAGCCCATAGTCGATTAGCGACATGACAGAGAAAGTGATTGCCAATCTAAGGGACTCTTGTGGTAGGCAGTCTCCATGGCAGTATAACAGTCCAATCCTGACATTGGTGGCAGCAGAAGAGGGCATTGATATGGGAATGGAAGAAGAGTGCTGAATCAAAGTAATGCCCAGATACCTGTAAGAAAACCTGCTCAATGGTGTTTAGTGTGCTAGGCAGTATCATGAGAGGGGCACCACTGGCTTTGCTTTGGCGATGTGAGGAGAGCATAACTTTGGTCTTTTTTAGGTTCAGGACTAGCCTTCATGATGTGAACCAATGCTCAGCTCTATCAAAAGCTTGTTGGAGGGTGGCCTGGAGTGTGTTGGGGTTGGGGTCAGCGGCGAAGAGCACAGCGTCATCCACGTAGAGGAGGATCTTACTTGGGCAGGCCAAGGGAAGGGAATTGAGGTTGAGATTGAAGAGGAGAGGACCTAAAATGGAGCCCTGGGGAATCCCAGAGTGGACAGGTCGTATGTCGGATAGGGTGCTATTGATTTTTACACACTGAGTTTTGGCAGAGAGATAGCTGGTGAACCATGCAAGGGGGCCAGGGGAGAAACCAAGGCATCTGAGGGAGTCAAACAGGAGAGGATGGCAAACCATGTCAAAGGCCTTGGAGAGGTCAATGAAAACAGCACTGGCAGGACTTCCAGCATCAAAAGCAGAGTGCAGGAAGTTGGAGAATTCAAGTAGCGTGGTTGTGGTGCTGTGACCTGCATGAAAGCCATGCTGTTCAGGGCACAGGATATTGTGCATGGCCAGGTATTCAGCAAGCTGGTTGGCAACTACTTTTTCAAGGGCCTTAGAGAGTGGAGGGAGGATGGAGATAGGTCGATAGTTACCCAGGGTAGCTTAATCGCTGCTCTTTAGGATGGGAGTGATGATGGTGGTTTTCCATGTGCTGGGGAACTGCCCAGGCACAGAAGAGTGGTTGAGCAGCTCGGTAAGTGGGACCAGGATAGCATCCAATGTCAGATGAAGTAACCTACTGTCCAGTAGGTCGGTGCGGGGTTGTTACTGCTAATGGCTTTTTGCAGAAGGGGTCTAGCCTCCAACAGGGAGATGGTACATAGGTAGAAAGGAGGTCTCTGGAGAGTAGGCAGGGGTGCTACTGGGATGGAGTCAAAGAAGTTACTGGGCAGGACTGAACTCAGGTCTGAGAAAGTGTGGTTTAGGCAGTCTGCAATGCCAAGTGGGTCAGAGCAGACAGTTCCATTAAAGGAGAGTTGAGGGAGGGGTGGGGAGCTGGATTTCCAATTCAGCTCCTTTACATTATCCCAAAAGTTTCTAGCTGACCCCCAGGAGGAGACAAGAGCGGATTGGTAGTACTGGGCTTTGGCCTGTCGAATGGCCCAAGTACAGTTATTGCACTTAGTGTTGTACGCTTGCCTATCAGCTAGCTTGCCAGATTTTATGGCAGTGTGCCATAGGTTGTCTCTCATTTTAAGTTTGTGAAGGAGGAAGGGGGTAGCCCAGGGCATGTTTTGCTTTTTCTTGCAATTTCTAATGAAGTGGGCATAGAGATCACAGGCAGTGTTAAAAGTGCGAGTGAAAAAATCCAATGCCTCATCCATGGATGGTGCAAGCCTGATTGGGGACCAATCCAGTTCTGAGAGGTACAGTTTAAGGCAACACAGGCTGCCTGGGAGTAGGCGATGTCGCTGAGTGGTTTGTGGTGCAGGTTTGGTGTTGGCAGCTGACCAAGAGAATATGACTGGGGAGTGGTCACTAAGTGAGTTGGGAAATACACTGATATCAAACACTCTCTGGGGGCAGTTGGCAATGGTGATATCCAGCAGGGTGCTGGAACCAGTAGAAGGGTTGAATCTAGTTGGGGTGGTGACAAGCTGGGACATGTCAAGGGCAGCAAAGATATCTCTGGCTTGGGATGCTGTGGCACAGAGCCAGTTGATATTCAGGTCACCAACAATTATCTGGGTCATTTTGGGCAGTAGGCCAAAGAGGTAGTCAGCAAGTGCCTGAATGGCGAGGTCTTGCTTTCTGGGGGGGGGAATATAGGCAACGGTAATAAAGAGTGGGCCCTTACCAAGGTTGGGGGAGATTTTAGTGTAAAGGCTTGTGCCCGTTATCAAGCTTGGGTGGTGGAAGTGCATGTTCAAGGAGAGTCACGCATATAGACAGCACAACCACCTCCACGCTTACTCACCAATCTTCCCTGAAAAGGGTGTAATCAGGGAGGGAGATGAAGGAGTCATGGGTGGGTTTGGATAACCAGGTTTCGATGAGTGCGACAATGTCTGGTTGGTGCTGAGTAACCCAGCATTGGAATGCAGCAACCTTCTTAAGGAGGCTGCAAATATTCATAGAAGCTATGCAGAGTCCTTGAGCCTGGGCAGGCTTGTTCATAAGGTTGGGCATGGGGCCAGGGTTTGGATGAATGTTACCTGATAGAAGCAACAGGAGGGTGATTAGGTGCACCAAAGTGTGGTAGTAATTGTGGCATCTCCCCTTGCGACTGGACATGGGGCTGGGTTCTGGGGTGCAAGGGGTGGGTAGAGTATGAAGGGTGGGAAGGCATTGAGGAAGAGACCAAGGTATGGGTGGGAAGTAAGAGGCAGCAGGGGTGGAAGTGTGGGGGTACCAAGGGGAGGTGATCGAGCGTCGGGGGTCTGGTAGAGGTGTTGCAGACAAGAGGGTACTATGCATAGAGGGTGATGGTTCTAAATAAGGTAGGGCTGGTGTAGGAAGTAGGAGGGGGACCATAGTCAGTGTCAATGCACTTGATCCCAGATGCATTGAAGACGATAAGTTATTTGAGCACGAGAGAGGATCACCCCTTTAAGAAGTTACAGAAAGGAGAGCCCCTTTAAGGAGCTGCTGTAATTGACTAGTGTGAGACCTCAGGGGGTGGGGATCACTGGGGAAGTGTACTTAATAAAGAAGGGAGGAGAGGGGAGGAGGGAGAAAGGGTGGTCAGAAAAATTGTTCAGAGAATAGTACAGCAAGGCAGCGGCCGAGCTGTGTTTTGAAAAAGGTGCCTTGTATGCTTTCTTTCTCAGTGGGAATCTGCAGCATCCAATCAGGAAGCAGCTACAGTCCCCAGGAGCCAGTCAAATTATGAGGGATTGAAGCCTCACAGCTCGAGCTAGGAGCTGACCAAATGCCCTGCTTTCCTTGGTCAGAGGAGGTGGGCGGATGCAGAGGTCCGCTGAGCTAGCAGCTAGCAGTACTAGGGCCACTCTGCTGAAATGGAGAGCCTGGTTTGGGCTTGTGGCTAAAATAGATCAGAAAAAAAAGGCAGGCCATTAGTTAAAAGTCAAAGACAAAGGTCAAATAAATTGGTGGGAGGGCCTGGGCAATTTAGAGCTCAGGGCAGAAGTAGAATGCAAATAGTAGGAGAAAGAGGTTCCTGCAGAGAGGTCTGGTCAAAGCTGCCAGGTGGGAATTTAGCAAAACAAAAGGCTGATTCAGGAGGTTGGGGGGGCCCTTGAATGAGACCAGGGAGAGCTGGGAAGGAGGCATGAGGTGGAGAGGACTCAGGGTGGTCTGGAATTGGTAGAGAAGATGGCCCAAAATGCCAGGCAACATTTACAGAATGTGCTGGTTTGGGGGGGTGTCAAGAGAGGGAATCAGGGGTCCAGTAGATGGCAGAAAAACATTGTGGAGAATAGAGAGAAAGAAATACAAAAGGGAAAAAGCAAGAGAAAGAGGGAAGCAAAGAAGGCAGTCTGAGGATGAATGAGAGGAACTGTGATGGGAAAGCAGTGTGGCAGAACAAACAGCAGGCAGTAGTCAGTTCTAACTATTCTACAGTATTGGGCAATTAGCAGAAAAAATTCAGTAGTGCAAGCAGTAAGCTATATAAACATCAGGCAGTCAGTTAAAGTTCGCTACAACTCTGCTGTACTCTGCTAGGCAACTTCTACATATACAGTGCAATAGTTTAAAGGTAAAATGTTTAAGCAGTAGAAATATTCAGTAGTGCAAGACATAAGCTATATAGAAGTCAGGCCTAGCTAATACAGCAGGCTAAACAGCAGAAAATTCCAAGAGGAGAGAAAAAAAATGTATATATTTTTCCACAATTTCAGTTGGTTATCTTCTGTATCCCCCTTCCCCCAAATGAGGCTGAAAATCAGTAGAATTGTCTAGCCTATCTTTCCCGGTCAACAAAAACTAAATTAATTCAAAATTATTAGTGTTTTATGTAGGTGACCAGCTGTTAAATTCTTTATTTGTTCACAAAGATTACCTTGTGTGCAGGTATGGCATTTGACCATCTTTCTATAATGTACCATACCTACTGGTAGGGCAACTGTGTCAGTTACATCCACTACATGGATACTGATGGGTTCGATCATCTCCTGATACATTCCAACATCCAGATAGGGACCTGCTCGCCATATTGCTGTATTTGTATTGGTTTGCTGCATCACGACTACAGCATGTTACATTTGAGTAACATCCTGGATGCAATGCATTCACCTAGTCTATGAATATAAGATGTGTGTGGTGTGGTGTGGTGTGGTTTGTGTGTGTGTGTGTGTGTGTGTGTGTGTGTGTGTGGTGTGTGTGTGTGTGTGTGTGTGTGAGTGTGTGTGTGTGTGTGTGTGTGTGTGTGTGTGTGTGTGTGTATAAGTATACAATATGTTGAGGGTATCTCTGACACTAGTGATACGCATAATTTTAGAGAATGTTTGACATTACCCCTCCCAGGGATTAGACCACAGGTAATCAAACAGGACAGAAAATGTCAAATAATTCAAACTATTTCATTAAAAGTAACTAATGCTTGAACACATGACAAGACACATGGCTACATTTACTATCCTTTTAAAGAATAATTGCCATATAGTGCAGTGTTTGATTTGTTTTTTAGCATTGGGTTTGAGTCCCTCCATGTTTTGTGGTTTGGTTTGCGGGGTGGTCGTGGTGGCATTTGAAGAGATAGGACTAGTACGCTGGGAAGCTGCTGATGTGAAAAATAAAAACCTCATACATCGGAGCAGTCCACTGATTTAAACAGTCTGTTGTAGCCCACGTTTGATCATGCCTATGCTGTCTTGTTTCATATGAGTTTGTTGGAGTTAAATAGACAATGTAGCCAGGATAGAATAATATGACATTTATTTCTTTGATTAAATCTGTTGACACAGATTTCTTGAGTAAATTGAAAAACAGTGCATGGGAACACTATTGTACTTACGTCCCAGTAGCTGTTTTGTAATCAAGAAGTTCAAGGTATGTGAACTTATCAGTGCTAGAGATTTTCAAAGATTGAAAGATAAACTGTTGAATAGAAGGAGTTGTTTCACCCAGTTTGTAAGCAGCAGGCAAACTAAGTTCAATGAAAGTGCATCCTGGGCTTTTAAAATCTTACATCGCCATCACCAAAATGAGACCTTATTAGAGAAGTTAATTTAAATAAAATACAAGCCTCTCTAAGGCTGCTATCTGCTTGGACCAGGCATTTGCTTTTTTTCCTAAAGCTTCTCCAGGGCTTGGACCTACTCTGAATCCTCCTAATAAAGTTATCCCCAAGCTGTGACCCACTTTGCTTGTAGAATCACATAATCACAGCGCCCTCCTCCCCATGCTGAGACCTGCTCCAAGCAGGTAATTTAAAATAAATACAATCCCCCAAAGGCTGCTACCTGTTCAGAGGGGGCATTCCATTTTTAAAGCCCCTCCTGGTCTGGGACCCACATGGAGCATGCTTAATAAAGTTAGCCCCGATATGAAAATCTACTCGGAGCCCTTTCAAAATAAATTCTGTGGCTTAGAATATATATATATAAAGGTATACTGAGAGAGAGAGAGAGGGTGAGAGAGAAAGAGAGAGACTGCTTCTTGTAAAGTAGTGAGATAAACTCATTTGGCTGCACATTGTATTATACACTTACATTACAGAGGACCAGTGTATCCATGACTACAGACCATGCTGGCACACTGCAGGAGCGAAGGGTCTTTTCTTGGGGGGGGGTGGGGGGACAGATGAAGCAGAGGCTGGAATGCTGCTGAAAACACAGGAGAAACTGGTCAAGACATCAGAGTCCATCTTACTGTATACGCTGCTGTGTTAAACTCTGGCCAGAACCGATAAGGCTGCAGCTATGAAATATAGGGTAAAAATATTGTAAAGTACCAAAGTTATTAGCATGCATTTGCAAAATGTAACAAAGGCTCATAAATGTGTTGGTTTGTAATATCTGCATACCAGATTTTCAACATAGCCTTGTTGTGACCCTGCCTCATGAGGACGTGTAGCCAAAATGTTCAGCTCCTGGCTTAAATGTGTTTTTGTGCATGGACTGCAAAATCAATTTTTGGGACACAAAAATGAAAAATGACAGCTGTCTCATTCATGAGGTGCTGTAAAGAAATAACTATGGAAAATTTGGAGTAAAATATTGAATATTACCGAACTTACGAGCCTGCGTTACTAAAATCAATGTATGCTCATAACCTTTTTGTTGTTAATGTTTACCACGAATGTCAACAGCCATCTTATGACCCCCCCCTCCCCCATTTACAAGGAGCGGAAATGTTTCAGCTCCTGGCTGAAAGGTGACTTTGTGCAGGGACCACAATATCACCTTTCGGGATGTAAAAACAAATTTTTGACAGGTTTTGAAACGATAGCTATCACAGTCATGAGGTGCTGTAAGGATATGGTTTCTTAAATTTGGGGTAAAAATATTGAAAAGTACCAATACTATGCGCCTCCATTCACAAAATTCAATGTAGGCTTATACCTTTGTTGTTTTTCAATATTTTTACCACAGATTTTCAACATAGCCTTCTTATGACCCCACCTCATGAAAAAAGGCAGAGAAAATGTTCAACTCCTGCCTGAAAGTTAATTGCATGCAGGGACCACAAAATCAGATCTGCCTAACACCATTGACATTGTTCATGAGGTGGGTTCCCAAAGAAGGTGTGTTGAACATTTTGGCCAAAAATATGTAAAAATGCCCAAGTTCTATTTATTTATTTATTTCATGTTTAGGATACAATGTCTTTGAGCAGGAGGATCATTTACATAGGTTGCAAGTCATATGTAATGCATAAACAAAGAGCAATGGTGATTCGCAACAGTTTAGATAGAGAACAGAACATACAATTATTACATAAAGGTTACATTTGAGAGAGCTTTCCAGGTAAGATAAGGTGCAAAAAGAGTTCAGCAACACTACAGGGAGTGTGGTAATTCACTTCAAAGTATAAACTTACATGGGATCAGTGTGGACCCAGGCTAAAACATAGGTACTAGATATATAAGCAGACAGAGGTGGCTTTGTAGTGGAGAAACCAGTGAGTGACAAATGGGGGGTTAAGTGTTTCAAGAAAGTTGGTAGGAAAGTGGTAAATCAGGGGTTATAAAGTGCAACTGCAGACTTTTTCATGGGCTAGATAGGTGTGTAGTCTAGTTTTAAACAGGCTAATCTTTGTACAGCCGAATATTTCTGCTGGGAGGTCATTGGTCCGCATTGGTCCTTGATAAGAGAAGGATCGTTGAGTGAGTGAATATGCCTAAAAGGCACCATTACCCCACCATTTGGCGCACTTCTTGTATTTATAGTGGGTTGTGGTAAAGGATATAGCCTGGAGGTGGACTTGGGAGTAAGCAAAAGCAGGGATTTATTTCCCAGCAGACAAGCCTGGTATTTAATTCTAAGGTGATGATGGAGCCAACCCATCATGGAGTATAAAATACATGTGTGGTCAGGTAGCCAGCCTCAACATTCATCCTACAGGATTTGTTAAGGAGTGCCAGCACCATAAATGATCATTCTGAAGTCAATAGAGGAAAGCACTGAGCTGCATGCGACCAATTGCTAGCCTTGTTATGTAAATTCAGGTAACTCCAGCCCTCTAGTAACCCTATGCTAGTCACATCCTCAGGCACTAGTTCTTCCCTTTGCTTATTTATTGCAAAGTCCGTGTATCTTATGGTTACATTGTATATTGTTGTATGTATGAATGTATAAATAATCTATAATTGTATCTGTACCTCACCTCTACCATGGTCGCACCTGGAAATGAGCCTAAGCTCAGTGTGCTTTCCGGTTACCAGATGTTTAAGTAAATAAAATAAATACATTTCAAGACTTTAAGGGTCATCGGCTTGCCTGTGTCAATGTAAAACCCCAAGCTTTATGTTAGCTGTTTTCACAACTTGGTCAACATGTGTGGAGAATGTGAGGGTATCATCTAAGTGCACACCTAGGTATTTAAAAGTGCTTATCTGTTCAATGGTATGCCCTTGTTGGCTGTGTAGCAGTAGTTGGCCATATTTTTTCCTGTTTTGTGGCAACTTAAAGAGCATACTTTTGGTTTTTTTTTGTAATTGAGGAGTAATTTATTTTGTTCAAACCAGTTCTTCGGACTATGCAGGTTAGCTTCCAGTTCAGCAGTTATAGTAGACAGTTCTCTACCTGGGACGGAGATAACCACATCATCTGCATACAGAACCATGCGTGCAGGGCAGACAGCAGGTACTGGATTAATGAAAATGCTGAACAGAAATGGTCCTAGGATCGAACCTTGAGGGACCTCAAGGTTCAGCTCCCTCTGTTCAGAGAGTGAGCCGGTCACTCATGTGCATTGTGGCCTGCATGAAAGGTAGCTTTTTAAACCATATAACAGCATTCATGGACAGCCCAATGGAAGAAGTGTGTTAGCAGTAGTTAATGATTGATGGTGTCAAATGCCTTGGTGAGGTCTATGAAGATGGGCCCTACCATCCATTATCCAGTGCATTGTAGATCTGAGTAGTGTAGTCTACCAGTGCAGTAAGGGTTGAATGATTTCCATAATCCATGCTGTTGAGAGAGAAGTTTGTACTTCTCAATGTACTCAGTGAGTTGGTCCGAGACAGCTCTTTCTAAGGTTTTGGAGAGTGTAGGTAGAATGGAGATGGGCCTATAATTCAACTGGTTAGTTCTATCTCCATTTTTAAAAATGGGGTGACAAGCCGACTCGGTGGCACTGAGGGTTGAGGCGCTGGACACCACACCTCACACCAGGCTGGTGACCCAGGTTTGGAAGCACACCTGGGTTGTCAGGGTTCATCAGGGGAGGGATGGGATCGAGCATCCGAGGGACTGCTCTCCCATCCCTGGGGAGGGTTGAGGGATTCCATCGCTCTGTAGTGGCCCCTAGTGACAGCTGGGGGCCCTACCAGAGTGGTGCACTTGGGGGTGGAGTGTGGCAAATGTCAGCACGTTGTGTCTTTGATGTCATTGCACGCTCATACTCCAAAGGGCCATTAATGGAGGAAAAAGGTTGGGTGCGAGTGAGCTGCTTGATAGCCACACTCATACCACCCAGAGGTCTGTTGTGGAATTGTGCTGGGGGGGCTGGTCTTGGCTCAGCATGGGAAGGTATAGGGGGCCTCCCAGTGGGTCGGGGAGTGACAGTACCAGACTCCCCATCATGCGAGACAGCCTGCTTCCCTCTGGGTGGGGACAGCTGGTGGCTGGATGCCCTGCTATACATACCACAGCAGGAGAGATATAAGGATGTGATAAAGAAAAAAAGCGGGTGACAAATGCTTTCTTCCACTTATCCGGAAATACCCCAGACTGAAAAGAAGCATTAAAGAGTTTGGTGAGAGGTTCAGCCAGCTCATTTAGTGTAAGGGCAATCATCTTTAAGTAAATAGAGTCAATCCCCATTCGAGTCTTCCCTAATGCCCTCTTCACATACTTAAGGGTCACAGTCTGGGATACCTGTCTAAAATAAAAAGGAGGTACACTATGCTGAGGTGTAGGAGGTGTGTTACCACTAGAGGGTTGGCCAAGTGGAGAGCAGTTGAGGTACCCACTTGGAAGCACTGTGCTTAGGTCCATAAAGGCCAGGTTAAATGCATTCGCAATTTCACTAGGCTCCTGTAGAGTCCCTGATGTTATAACTAAGAGACCCAGTGAGCCTTAGAGGCTCTTTCTGTTAGGGTTTTCATAGTGTTCCAAAACTCTTTGCCATGCCACCAGCTCCTGCTTAGTAGATCCTTGTAGTAGGTGACTTTGGTTTGCCTCAGGAGATATGTACGTTTGTTTCTAACTGCCTTGTATGCACAAAAGTCAGCTTGTTTTCCAGTTGCCTTGGCCTCGTGCCAAAGATTATCTGTATTGTGCATGAGCTCCATAAGTGAGCTTGTGAGCCAGGGGTTTACCAACCTTTTTATTTTTTTATATTTGTAGGGGGCAAATATACGGTATCACAGGCATTCGTGGATGGAACAGAAGAATTCAAGTGCCTGATTACTGTCCTTGGCTCAGTCTAATGGGGACCATTCAGTTAATCTCAGATATTGTCTGAAGGTGTCCAGCTGCCCTGCTCTCATGGAGTGGGATTTAGTAGGATTGAGGATGCGGCTTTTAAACCCTATTCGTCCAGGTGCTCAAGACTGGGGAATGGTCACTTAGGGAGTCTAGTAGGACTGATACTTCTGAAATGTGGTCTGGTCAGCTTGATAATATCCAGTCAATAAGTGTACTAGTACTTTTTTTATAGTTCTGTCTGGTGGCATCGGTTATCTGGGTGAGGTACAAACCCACCACTTGGTCTTTTGCAGCGGCAGCCACAGAAGATTGACAGTTGATGTTAAAGTCACCAACCACAATTCGTTCCCAATTATGTCTGTGCAGTCCTTGGTTGGAAATGAACTGCTCCAGACCAGTAGCTTGCTTACCAGGGGGTATATGCTATGTGTGTCCTTGTTGGTTCCTTTGTAAAAGTTTGTTCTGTACCTAATCTATGTGACCTGGAACCCTTGCAAATGAGTCTTTGACTCAAAGGTATTTCTGAATCCTCAATAAATAAATAAATATAAGTTGTGATAAGAAAAATAACCTTGTTTTGATGGCCAGTGGTCAACTTGATGTTAAGTATTTGCACATCTTTTGTGTGCAGGCTGCTTGGTAGAACAAGGCCACAGATATAATCCCTGACACAGACTAGGCAGCCACCTCCCCGCCTGCTTATCCTGTCTTGATGGAAAGTTTTAAACCCTTCTATGGCTATTGCAGCATCTGGTACCTTTTGGGAGAGCCAGGTCTCTGTGAGTGGTATGACACTGGGTTTTAGGGAATCCACCCATGCTGGGAATTGCATGAGCTTGGGTATGAAGGTGGAAGGGTGAGGTGGGAAAAGAGGAGGTTTTTCACAGAGAGGGTGGTGGACCCTTGGAATGCACTGCCTAGCGAGCTGGTTCAGAGATCCACAGTGGAGAGCTTCAAGAGAGGGTGGAACAGACACAGAAAGTGGATGTATCAGATGATGGCCTGGCCCAGGGGGTGGGGATGGATGATAGGGGTTTCTGGAACACAAGGGGGGGGAGGGCCTCGGCATCCGACTAGGGATCTGAGGTTCAAGCAGACTCGATAGACCGTAAGGCCTAATCTGCTGGCAATTAGTCTGTTAGTATGTTAGTATGAGGCCACCAATATTTAAGAATACTATCTTGATGTGCCTGAGCCTAGGGGTGGTGCCTGTAGAGGAGGACCTGGGTTTGGGTGCTCATTCCCTGACAGTAGCAGCAGTATCAGGATCAGTTTCCTGATGAGTCAGAGCCAGAGCACCCAGTCAGAGCTGTTGTGCTTTTTGTTTGCATTTTCTATTATTCCCCATGGCTGCTATATAAGAACAGCCTTGTATGAGGTCTGTAATGGGTATTGATAATGGTTCCTGAGGGGAGAGGGTCTGCGGAAGGAGTTTGAGTGCAGCAGTCAGGAAAGTGTCCGCTTGTGTACCACTGGACAGTTCAATTAGTTGACAGATGGAGTCATAGAAATATTGTGGGTGTAACGGTGACAATGGGCCAGTGCGGTCATCTTCATTTACTGTCCAGAGCGCCAGAGTAAGTAGAAGCGTGACTTTGGTTAAGCTTCATATTTGTGTGTTGGGAATTGTTCTGCCGCTTGCTTAGCTAGAATGGCTAACCAATCTGGGAAGCAAGCAAATCTCCTGGTGGTTAATAAGTATCCCACCTAGATGCAGTGCAGTAGGGGACAGGATGGACTTTCTTTGTAGTGAGTTGAGGGCTACCGAAAGTTATAGTACTAAGTTCAAAACCCTATTGAAATATATTGAATTGCATACCTGTGTCTTCAGTTCACAGTGCGGCTTTGAAGAGTAAAGACGTGTCTGCGATCCAGACAGGATTACAGCACTTGTCCCCCAATGATTAAGTAAGGGCTTGAGTGGGGGTGCGGGTTCGTGGATGCTCAATGGTGGGGTCAGGTGGGTTAAGGAATGGCTGCAAAAGACATCAATGGACTGTTTTTTTTTTTTTATAGGTGAAAAATTAAAAAAAGAGACAGATGATCCCCAATTGCAACACTGGCAGATTGGGCACCCCCAGTGTCACAGTTATGTGGGGGGAAGACATTGATGGGCCATTGTTTTTACAGGTAAAAAAAAAAAGACCAACGATCCCCGATCATGACACTGGGGACCGGGCACCACCAGTGTCAGAAAAAACACTGACGATCCCCGGTCACAACACTGGTGAATTGGGAACCTCCAGTGTCATTTCTATGTTTCTAGGGGAGTGAGTGGTGGGTGCTGAGAGGAAGGGTTGGGTGGGGGGAATTGGAATATGCCTTCCTACACCCATGAGAAAGAGAGAGAGTTCATGCACTATACAAATTACTGTTCTGTCAGCAGCCTTATGTTCACCCTGCCTGTCCTCATGATTTTTTTCACGCATGAGTGTCTTGTAGCTTCATTGCTCACTCTCTCATATCCTTATTTCAAGGATTGTTTCTGTGTTATTTACTATCCAATTTTCCCAACTTCATCTGTTGGTTTTTTAAAACAAAAGCAAACAAAAGGCCTCTCAAGAAATGCTAAGAAGGCATACTTTATATCCTCTTCCTCCATTTATTTAAAATCCTGGATTTCTGCAAAGGTGTTTTCAAAGATATGTTGAAGTAGTGGCTTCATTTAGGTACTTTTGTTTTGAGCAATGAAATGACAATTACATTAGGGACTATTTTGCAGCTCAAGCAATTTTCAATTATTATGTCCCCCAATTCTTCTCTACAACCAGGTCCAAAGCAGAGGGCTGACACTATCATCTCATGTGCTGTATAATAAACAGCACCTCGTTATACAGAGTTATTTATTTTCTTTCATGCCCTTCCCCCCTAGAAGGCAGGAAGTTTCTAGCCAGGGGTGACTGTGCTGTATTTCAGTCAGTGTTTGTCCTTGAGTTTGGTGTTCATTGTAAAGCACTTTAAGGAAACTGCGTGAAAGGCATATAAACACAAAATGATATTGAGCCCAGCAGAGGGTATCATGTGCCTATGTGCCTTTAAACCTATACGTAACTGAAATAAAGACCCATTGGCACTCAAAAGGACAACCGCCATTAAAATGATATGGATATGAAACATGGAGTAACAAACTCTTAGCACTGGAAATTAGTCCTACCAGAGTCATATGAATCCTCCACCATCCCTTCTGCTTGTCACCCTATTCCTGTCTCCGCACCAACCACCCAGCCTATCCTCTCACCCATCTGCCCCACCCACACCTTTATTCCTACCCCAACCCCCTTTACCCATTCTGCCTCCTACCACTTCTTCCCTTCCTCCACCTCCCTGTCTCCCTACCCCCTCCTCCCCTACCCCAGTCACCCTCCTCCCCTAGATCCCCCCGTACCCCATCTCTGTGCACAATATTCCTGTCCCTCTGAACCTACCACCCTCCTCTGCAATGTCATCTACAGCCCTGTGGTTTCACTTTTTCTTTTTTTTCCTTTTCCTTCTGCCTCAGTGAAGACTTGTCTTACTCTATGAGTATCATCTACGTGCACATTAGTGCAGTTAGTTTTTTGTATGCAATGTATGAGTTATTTGCAACAATCCAAGTTGTACCTTATCATTGCCATTGCTGTTCACTCGTGCTATCCAAATCTGTTTTGTATAAGATCATGTATGTTATTGTAATGTTTGAAATCTCCAGGACCTTCTTGTGAATGAGCTTGCTCAATGGAGTAATTCCTGTAATAATAAACTAAAACTAAAAAAATCTAAGTGTAGCATGTTCTACAGCACACGACATGACCGTGAGGTAGGAACAGCATGGTAGGTAAGAGCAAGAGGGTGCAAAACCATGAAGGAAGTATGCATGGTGGTGCACCCTCTCAATCTTCAGTGCAGGACAAGAATCTGCTGGGACAGGGGTCTTCTGAGCAGTTGCCATGGTTTGACGGAATGAGCCACTGGCAGCAGGGAGGCAAATAGTGTGTTTGGGACTGGGTTTCAATTCCCAATCCAGACACATGGAATTTTCTTTCTTCATACTTAGTGCAATATTATGTTAACCCCGGAGTTAGTTATATTAGTTGGGGGTTTGCCGGCACAGCCTCTTGTAGCAGGGGATGTGGTGTGCTGTATTGGCAGCACAGTATATTGTTACAGCATAATGTTCTGCAACATTATGACCCCACCCCAAAAAAAGTGCCTTTATGTGTGCATGTTCCATTTTGCTACAGCATCCTACAGTGTTATGAATCTCTGCTTTAAAGACAGGTTTATTTGCATCTCCTTTGGACAGCACATTTTCTGTGTGGGCCTGATGAGGGATAGAACAATTCTGAGGGGTGCCTTGTAATGGCATGGCACAGTTGAATGTTGAGCACATGGCTCAGGGGTTGGCTTGAGAGAAACCTTGTTATCCCATTGTGGAACCACTGCAGCAGGACAGGGGCTGTAAAAGTAATGTCAGCTGATGCTGCCATGCTGCCCAACCAGCTCTTTACTCCAGTTAATCCACTCTGGACTAGGATCTAATGCTGTCAGTGCTAATGTCAGTCCACAGAAGGGTAGAAAACAAGCATTTGTCAATGCGAATGTTGATTGCGTTGGTCTGTTGAGCTCGCTCAGTGGCCCTCTGTCACTGGCTCAGTCTGTTTGTCCGGTGCTGCCGTTTCTCTTTTTGAGTGGGCTGCTGCCTGCATGGCATCTTGTTCTGCTGAGGAAGAAATGCAGGCTGTCCCAACAGAGCTCCATTGAGGTGGCTCCTCCCCTCTCTGACTCGCTCATTTTGTTTCTCCTGGTACTGCAGGCTGCCTTTTTGTACTGGGCTCCTGCCTGTGTTGGTAGCTTTTTCTACCCACAAACAAATCCACAGCTGTCCTGACAGAGCTCCATTGAGGTCTCTCACTCCACCTGTCTCACTCACTCATTCTGGTTCTCCTGGCGCTGCAGGCTGCCCTTTTGTACTGGGCTCCTGCCTCTGTTGGCACCTTTTTCTGCCCACAAAGAAAAGTGCAGCAGTCCAGACAAAGCTCCATTGAGCTCGCTCACTCCCCTTCTCTCACACGCTCATTCGATTCTGCCAGCGCTGCAGTCTGCCCTTTTCTACTGGGCTCCTGCCTGCATTGCTGCCTTCTTATGCACACAAAGAAATTTGCAGGAGTAACAATACAGCTCTGTTGAGCTCACTCACTCACTCATTCTGGTTTTCCTGCCACTGCAGGCTGCCCTTTTGTACTGGGCCCTGCATGCATTGCTGGCTTTTCTGCCCACAAACAAATCTGCAGCAGTCCCAACAAAGCCCTGTTGAGCTCACTGACTCCCCATCCCTCACTCCACTTGTTCTGTGTCTCCTGGTGCTGCAGGCTGCACTTTTGTACTGGGCTCCTGCCCTGTTGGCGGCTTTTCTGGCCAGAAAGAAATCTGAAGCAGTCCCGACACAGCTCCACTGAGCTCGCTCACTCCCGCTCTGTCACTCTGGCATTCCTTTTCTGCCGGCGCTGCAAGCTGGCCATTTGTACTGGGCTCCTGCCTGCATTGCCGCATTTTCTGCCCACAAAGAAATCTGCAGCAGTCACACTAGAGCTCAGTTGAGCTCCCTCACTACTGCTCTGTCACTCGCTCATTCTGTTTCTCTTGGCGCCTCAGACTGCGCTTTTGTATGGGGCTCCTGGCTGCGTTGGCACCTTTGTCTGTCCACAAAGAAATCCATAGCTGTCCTGACAGAGCTCCGTTGAGGTCACTTAGTCTCCCTCTCTCATTGCTCATTCTGTTTGTCCTGGCGCTGCAAGCTGCCCTTTTATGCAGGGGCTCCTGCCTCATTGGCACCTTTTTCTGCCCACAAAGAAATCCCAGCAGTCCTGATAGAGCTCTGTGGAGGCTCAATAAGTCCCCTTGGCTCACTCGCTCATACTGTTTCTCCCAGTGCTGCAGGCTGCCCTTTTGTACTGGGCTCTTGTGTTGGGGCCTTTGCCTGCCCACAGAAAAATCCGCAGCAGTCCTGACAGAGCTCAGATGAGCTCAGTCACTCCCCCCCTCTCACTCTGTCAATCAAAATCTGTCCCAAACACTGATTTCCCAGAGTGACTGTGCTATTGTCTGGCAGGAGTGCAAAAACTTATTGTAGCCAGGATGTGAAAAATGACAGCTGTAGTGTTCATAAGGAGTTGTGGAAAAATGCCACTGTTGAAAATGTGGTGTGACACTATTACGCATTTGTGAAGTTACAAGGGTGTGTGGAAACAGTTCCATGTACGCTTGTAACACAGTCACCTATGGCAGTCCTGACAAGCTCCATTGAGCGCTCACTCCCCTTCTCTCATTCGCTCATTCTGTTCTGTCAGTGCTGCAAGCTGCCCTTTTCTACCGGCTCCTGCCTGCGTTGCTGCCTTCTTATGCCCACAAAGAAATTTGCAGCAGTTACAATACAGCTCTGTTGAGCTCATCACTCACTCATTCTGGTTTTCCTGCCACTGCAGGCTGCCCTTTTGTACTGGGCCCCTGCATGCTGCCTTTTTCTGCCCACAAACAAATCTGCAGCAGTCCCAATAAAGCCCCATTGAGCTCACTGACTCCCCATCCCTCACTCGCTCGTTCTGTGTCTCCTGGTGCTGCAGGCTGCCTTTTTGTACTGGGCTCCTGCCTGCATTGGCGGCTTTTTCTGGCCAGAAAGAAATCTGAAGCAGTCCTGACACAGCTCCACTGAGCTCGCTTATTCCCCCTCTGTCACTCTCGCATTCCTTTTCTGCTGGCTCTGCAAGCTGGCCATTTGTACTGGGCTCCTGCCTGCATTGCCGCATTTTCTGCCCACAAAGAAATCTGCAGCAGTCACACTAGAGCTCCGTTGAGCTCCCTCACTACTGCTCTGTCACTCACTCATTCTGTTTCTCTCGGCGCCTCAGACTGTGCTTTTGTATGGGGCTCCTGGCTGCATTGGCACCTTCATCTGTCCACAGAGAAATCCTCAGCTGTCCCGACAGAGCTCCATTGAGGTCGCTCAGTCTCCCTCTCTCATCACTCATTCTGTTTGTCCTGGCGCCTGCAAGCTGCCCTTTGTACGGGCCCCTGCCTGCATTGGTGCCTTTTTCTGCCCACAAAGAAATCCCAGCAGTCCTGGTAGAGCTCTGTTGAGCTCACTAAGTCCCTTGTCTCACTTGCTCATACTGTTTCTCCCACGCTGCAGGCTGGCTGTTTGTACTTGGCCCCTGCCTGTATTGATGCCTTTTTCTGCCCACAAAGAAATCTGCAGCAGTCCTGACAGCGCTTCAGTGAGTTCGCTTACTCCCCTCCCTCACTCACTCTTTCGTTCTGTTTCTCCCAGTGCTGCAGGCTGCCCTTTTGTACTGGGCTCTTGTGTTGAGGCCTTTGTCTGCCCACAAACAAATCCGCAGCATTCCCGGCAGAGCTCAGTTGAACTCAGTCACTCCCCCCTCTCACTCTGTCGATCTTAATCTGTCCCAGATACTGATTTCCCAGAGTAACCGTGCTATTGTCCGGCAGGAGTGCAAAAACATATTTTAGCCAGGATGTGAAAAATGACAGCTGTACTGCTTATAAGGAGGTGTGAAAAAATGGCACTGTTGAAAATCTGGTGTGACAATATTACAAATCTGCGAAGTTACAAGGGTGCATGGAAAGTGCACAACTCACACTTGTGACACAGTCAATTGATGGACTATCATCACCAAATTTTCAACATAGGCATTTTAGGACCTCTGCTCATCAACAGTATCATTGCCTTTTTCTTAATCTGTCCCGGACAGTGATTTCCCACAGCGACTGCTCTTTTCTGCGCCGGAAGTGCAAAAACACATTTTGGCCAAGATGGGAAAAATGACAGCTGCACTGTTCATAAGTAGGTGTGGGAAAATGGCAATGTTGAAAATCTGGAGTGAAATATTATAAATTTGGCGGGTGTACGAAAGTAATCATGCGAACGCATCAGAATACAGTCATTTTATGGAGTATCATTACCAAATTTTCAACATAGGCATTTTAGGACCTTTACTCATGAACAGTGTTACTGTCATTTTCTTAATCTGTCCTGAACACTGATTTCCCACAGTGACCATGCCATTCTGCACCATAACTGTGAAAACACATTTTGGCCAGGATGTGAACAATGACAGCTATACTGCTCACAAGGAGGTGTGACAAAACGCCAATGTTGAAAATCTGGCATGAAAATATTGTAAATTCGCAAAGTTATGAGCATACATAGCAACTGCGCAGTGCACGTTCGTAAAACAGTCATTTTTTGGATTTTTTCCACCAAAATTGTAACATAGGCTTTTTGAGAGCCCACCTCATGAACACTGACACTGTCATTTCATTAATAGGCCCCAAAGGGTGATTCTGCACAGTGACTGCAAAACCACCTTTTGGGGTCAATCACACATGACAGTTCAAGAATTCATGAGGAGGGTCCCAAAAACCCATGTTGAAAATTTGGTGAAAAATTTCAAAAATGCCGAGATATGCACTAAAGTTGAAAAAACCCTATTTATTACATTATACAGCTTACGGCATTTCCTCTGTTCGCAGTAGGCTTTGAAGAGTGCAGGCGTGTTCCCGGTCCAGCGAAGATCGTCGCTGAGCTCTGGAGGTGGGTATGGGGGTGTGTGGGGTGGCAGGGTGCACAGTGGGTGGAGTGCGGGTTGTGGGGAGCAGGGAGACTACAAGGGCGTTCCTTTTTACAGGTTGAAACAAAAATAAGACATCGGGGACCATTTTCTGATTTAACAGGTGCTTTGGCATGCTGGGTTGAGCTCCCAGCGTGCCACCTGTGTGGTGGGTTAGCCGGACGGGATTGGGCACCCTGACCGCAAACAAGGGCAAGGGGTAGGGGGAGCTGCAGAAGCCGAGGAGGATTGGGCACCGGCTACAACAATGGAAGGGGTATCATTATGCTGATGGGGATTGGGCACCCCATCAGCAGGAACAAAACAGGGGTTGTGGGGGATAATCATTATGCCAATGGGGATTGGGCACCCCATCGGCAGGAACAATGTTGGGGATAATCACTATGCTGATGGGGATTGGGCATCCCGTCAGCAGGAACAAGGAGGGTTACAGAATGTTGATGGGAGTGGCTCCCCATCGGTAAATAAACACCGGTGGGGAGGGGTATATCAGGGATCCCACATCCCTCCCTGCAATGACAGGTCGCTCCCTCATTGCAGCAGATGGCTGACTCTGCAATGACCAAGTGGCCCCTGATTGCAGTGGCTGATTTTTTAGAAAGTTGTGGCACGCTGGCTGAACTAGTGTCAGCAGCTGCATGCCATGGCATTGGGGATGGGGGACATGCCTTTGCAGGCTGTGGGGGCATTGGGCACCACAGTGCCACGCCTCCACAACCTGCTTGTGGAGAAAGCTGACGCAACATGTTTCTTGCGCATGTGCACAATCAACATAAAAATGAAGCAGTGTGCACTGTTGATTCTTCTGCCCACAAACCAACTTGCTTACAAGAAAAGAAAAAAGTATTGATTATTGCACCTCAAGTATCCTGTCTGGATTCAGAAGCAAAAAACAAATGGTATTTTCCTTCCAACTGCTCATCTGTGACACCTGAATTTTTAAACAGTTGTGAGAGCAATGATCTGTTTCTGAAGCTATTCAAGATCTCAGATCTGATTTAT
This sequence comes from Neoceratodus forsteri, assembly GCA_016271365.2. NCBI lineage: Eukaryota > Metazoa > Chordata > Ceratodontiformes > Ceratodontidae > Neoceratodus > Neoceratodus forsteri. The sequence continues at coordinate 1,741,024,175 of CM057449.1, forward strand.
GGCTTGATCTGTTACTATATCTGGCTGTCAAAACACTAATGCACCAGTATTTTTTGCCTTGTACAGATGTGACAGCCAGGATGAAGTGCCCAAATGTGCAGAATATCACAGAATGCTGCAGTTTCCTGCAGGAGCCATTGTAAGTCAATGGCAATTAAGCCCTTTTGTCATGCAGGATTTTGGGACATGTCATTGCTGCAAGTTACTGCACTTCATCATGACTGACTCCACTGTATGTTGGTTTTATTTTTGCATTTGCAGTGAAACTTGATCTATTTTACAAATAAATATAATCACTTTTGGTAGAAGAATAAACATTGCCACAGTACCGTTGGAATTATAACCTGGATAGTGTCAAACCTAAATTCCAGACAAGTTATTTCAGTTTTAACAGGAAGCAATATAGATAGGAAACTCAGCAATGTAGAATGTTATCTGAAGATTTTGTCATTGAAGGGTTTGTCAAATTGTATTTGTTTCATATGCATGTCTACTTAAATAGGTACAGTAAATCAGGGCAGAAATGTTGCTGGGAAACTATCAAGATTAAGACTGAGCACAGAACTTGAATTCTTACTGTATAAGCAACGGTAGGTAACAATATGTCAAGGCACAGCCATAAAACTAATGATGCTCTTGTGAACTTTGTTGCTGCATGTGGATGTTTGCTATTTGCACTGCATGGAATTAGCTGCAGAAGTACTGTGACCGAGTCTGAATGTGCAGCATGCTTATAATGATTGGCACAGCTCTCAGGACTTTGTGATGGTCTTAGAAACTATATTGATTGTATTGTTGATCTAGCAATTAGGCTGTCCATTAAACCTGAAAGATGCATCTGTATTCTAAATAGTTCAGTAGATGCTGTTCCTAGAATTGCATTTGTCCCTTGAAACAGCATTAGTGTCGGATGTCACGAGGAAACTTTTCTCAAACAAACTGGGTTTGAAGTTTACCTCTTAAGTATAAAACCACAAAAGCTGACCTCCCCTGCTCGAGGTACACTTCACTGCAGTTGGACTGCTCAAACAAAAAGCATAATGTAAAGGGAACACTGCATTTCAAGAGGATGCCCTCTGCAATGGGAATAATATGCTGTGATCATCTGCATGTCCAGCAATACTAGTCATCTTAGACAAGAATGGGAAGCAGAAAGGTGTCAGAGCTATTAATGTAGAGGTATAGATAAAAGCAAAAATATTAAACAGAGACAAACAATGGAGTTGTCTGAGGTGCAATGTTCAAGCACCAGCGATGAACTTTATACTATTAACAAAATGCCTATCAACATTAGCATCACAAGAGCTAAATGACTTCTGTGGCAGAATGCTGTAGACATATAACCAAGCAATGCTTTATATGGGCACAAAGTAGTGCAAAACCAATACGTTCTGATGAGTCTTACGCCAAAATGATCAAAACAGTCGACCAGCAATGCATCTTTAAGTGACAGGCGTAACAATGGAGCACCAAAGTGTTTCCTTAAAGGGCAAACAGTGACCTGGTCCTCCTCCACTTAGACTAGCCCCAAGCAATGCAGATTTTATGACCGCTGACACTGAAATAGTGCAGTGTTGCAGTTGGTAGGGAAAACATGGTCGGGCTGCTTCACAGACACAGAGGTGACTGTGACGCAATCCAACATATTGTTTATTAGGAAGGAATGCGGAATCCTTCTCCTAAGTGATCATAAAAGACTACAGGCTCACGCCACGCATCCCTAAAAGTTGTACACAAGCAACTTGTATATTCTGAATATCTGGAATGTAGATATGTCAAATACTGTAGTTAAATTTCCTGTTGTTACATCTTTTACTTTAGGTTATTACAGTACTGCTTGATGAATTTGTCAGATGGCCAGGATGTGAAATTACCAATTCTGATAATGCAGAGTAAGATTGTATATCTGTTTCTGTGAGCTTTTATTTTGGAATTTACCAGATTCCCTGTCAATAAAATATTTTACATTATCTTGCATTCATCAGAAGACTAGTAAAAATACAACATATACTGTACTGCAACTTGATGTCATCTTGGGAATTTTCTCTTGTAACTAGTTAGCTAATCAGTGTGACAAGACGGTGGAAAAGGCTAGTGGGATGCTCGGATGCATAGGGGTATCACTAACAGAAAAAAGGAGCTAATAATACCCCTGTATAGAATACTAGTGAGACCACACCTCGAGTACTGTATCCAGTTCTGGAAGCCTCACCTCCAAAAGGATATGGACAGGGTAGGGGTGGTACAGAGGAGGGCAACCAAAATGATGTAGGGCCTGCATCAGAAACCCTATGAAGAAAGGCTTAAGGAATTAAATATGTATTCCCTAGAAGAAAGTAGGGAAAGGGGGGATAGGATAAAAACATTCAAATACCTCACAGGTATAAACAAGATTGAGGAAAGGAGTATTTTCCTGAAAAAAGATGCTCAAGAACAAGGGGTCACACTATGAAGCTGGAGGGGGGAGGCTGAGAGTAAATGTGAGGAAGCACTTCTTCATGGAAAGGGTGGTAGAGGCTTGGAACACCCTCTCAGTGGAGGTGATGGGGGCTAAAATGGTTACAGGATTCAAGAAAGGATGGGATAGACTCAAGGAAATCTGAGGACGTGAGGCAAGAGGGTGCAAAGTAAAGACTAAGAAGGGTCTGCAGTGTCACTGTAGGTAGGGAAAATAGGGCAGACTAGGTGGGCCAAGAGGTCCTTATCTGCCAACATCTACTATGTTTCTATGTAACATTATTTCTGCACAGAATCATGCATATGATTATCATATATGATATATATTAGCCTATTATTAGTGTTTTGTATGCATGATCAGCTGTTCAATTCAGTATTTGTTCACAAAGTTTACAAGGTATGCAGTCTGACCATCTCTATGTAATGTACCATACCTACTGGTAGAGCAACTGTGTCAGTTACATCCACTACATGGATAGTGATGGGTTCGATAATCTCCTGATACATTCCAACATCCAAATGGGGACCTGCTTACCATATTGCTGTAGTTGTATTGGTTTGCTGCATCACGACTATAGCATGTTACATTTAAGTAACATCCTGGAAGCAATGTATTCACCCGAATCTATGAATATATATATATATTGTGTGTGTGTGTGTGTGTGTGTGTGTGTGTATGTGTTTGTATAAGTGTATGTTGAGGAGTATCTCTGACACAAGTGATAAGCATTATTTTAGGGAATGTTTGACACTACCCTCCAAGGATCAGACCACAGGTAATCAAACAGGGCAGAAAATGTCAAATAATTCAAACTATTTCATTAAAAGTAACTAATGCTTGAACACATGATGAAATTTACTATCCTTTTAAAGTATAATTGCCGTATAGTGCAGTGTTTGATTTGTTTTTAGCATTGGGTTTGAGTCCCTCCATGTTTTGGGGATTGGTTTGCGGGTGGTTGTGGTGGCATTTGAAGAGATAGGACTAGCATGCTGCGAAGCTGCTATTATGAAAAATAAAAACAGCATACACTGGAGTAGTCCACTGATTTAAACAGTCTATTGTAGCGCACAAATGATTGCGCCTACGCTATCTTATTTGATATGAGCTTGTTGAAGCTAATTACACAACATGGCCAAGATCAAATAATATGACATTAAGTTCTTTGATGAAATCTGTTGATACAGATTTCTTGAGTGCATTGAAAAACAATGCACAGGAATGCTCTTGTAAAACACTTTTCGTAAAATACAAGAATCGCTAGGAGTGGACAGTGGAATATCTGTCCTGGAATTTTCCTGAGTACTATGTGTGTAGAACTATGCAAAGCATATGTTCTGTTAGCAACTGTGAAGCATTTCCATGCATTTTCTTTCTTTTATATAGCCTTTGCCAACTTTAGTGATAACTCTGTTATTTATTAGATTTGGACTCAGAACGGAAGATGGGACATATAGTACTATGAAACTACTGTTCATCTGTGTCAAGATACACTGTAGCTAGGTACACAACTGGACTATCTTAAATACAATATGTAATAAATGGTTCACCACTATGAAGTAAGATGTTGAGTTACTTATTAGCTTCAGTAACTGTGGATTACATATTGACTTCCAGTTAGTTTTTGTGGGTGGGTATCAGTATTTTTAACAAAGAATGTTTAAGTACATACATAAACTCATCACATGTGAAGGAATTTTCTGACCAAATTGTTACTGTCCACATGCACTCTATAATAATGCATGTTTCTGTATGTGCCACACATTGAAAGGGTATTTCAAAGATTATTCAACAACTAGTATATAAAGAGCAAAACAGTTAAAGTACACCAAAATCAAATGATCTGAGCAGTGGGGCACTGGTGCATGAAGTAACATGTCACTGTCACAAACGGAATGGCTGTAAGAGCCTATCCTGTGGCCTCTCATAGTGTGTATGGTGTGTTTGTGTGTGTGTGTGCATGTGTCTGTGTGTCTGGGTGTGTGTGTCCACTGAGTCAGTTGTTCAGAAGCAAGTAAAGAAATGAAAGGCATCTGGTTTCCTAAGGATTTTTTCTTCTACATTGTTTGTAGCTGTTGATTATGAAAGTCACACTGAGCTGCAATAGCTCCTTACCAGGTGTGTGTGTGTGGGGAGGGTATATGGACCTGTTTTAACTGAAAAATGTTGACAGTGACACTGAGGGAAACTCCCTCTCTTTTTCCATAGGTGACATGCATGTTTATGTTCCACCGGATAGTGACCACTTCCTTTTGCACAACCTGTATTTCCAGAGCACCTTATAATCCAAGAGAAGGAAATGTACATTTTGTGGTGAGTGTGTTTATTCTTCAGAACTGTTTCCACAGCCTTTATAATTCATCAAGTGCCCTTATACTGTCTTGTCATAATTCACAGTTGTGTTGCAAAATGGTGATTTAGGGCATTCTAAGAAACTCTTTGAAGTTCAATTATCTCTGAACCTTTACTTGCTGTACAACTTTCCAGGTAAACATTTCCTGCTTGTTTCACATTCTATGGATAAAGAAATAAATTAATTCTCTTATGACTGTTTTAAGCTTTATAAACAATGTTTGACCTGATATTATATAACTTTAAAAAAATAGTCAAACTGTAAATCTCAAGGTGTGTAGTTCCATCTCGGGATACTGGTAACATTTACAAACTACTTGTGCTTCACTGTCATGGCTGATGTTGTTGCCCAAACTCCTTGATGTTATTACAGCCTAGTAGCTCGCAGTTGCCTATCATTTATTCTATTTAATATGTGTAACACAAGCTCATCTGATTTATGGAACCAACTGGTTTGTCATCAGTACTGCCTTGTGGCTTCATAAATGGCTAATGGTTTCCTTTGTGTACTGTGCTCATGAATTTAACATTGTATAGTGCCTATTGCTAATGTAAGATATTATTATGTTCTCTTATTTCCACTAATATCCACATTGTAAATGGACAGTGAGCAAATAAGAGGATTTCAGGGTAGAAACAGATAATCTGGCAGACTGAATAATGTGCCATTTGCTCTAATTCTTATCATTCCAGTAAACAGATGTCCACTGCCAACTCTGTGACCTGAACAAGTCACGTAACTTTTCTGTGCTTCAGTCCATCCAGCTGTAGACTGGTTAAAAATAGGGCCTCTCTAAAAACAAGGCATTCATTCCAGCTGGTTTGTCCTTGAGGGGAAAAAAACACTGAAATACAAAGTTCCCAATAACAGTGCATTAGACAGTGCTCTTAGCTTTCCATTATTATCAGCCTCTCCCAACTTGATAGCAATGCTACTGCATTTTTTTCTACATTATAGGGATCTGTTATTGCAGCACTACACAGGGCGCCTTTGACCTTTAAAGGTAAAATGAATAATTCAGAGCCATGCAGGAGGGCTGCGGTCAGGGCAAATAGGATGCTAGGATGCATCACTAGGGGGATTACCTCTAGGAACAGGGAGGTGATTTTCCAGTGTACAACAGTCTGGCTACATCACATCTTGAATACTGGGTGCATTTCTGGAGGCCGCACCTATGGAGGGACATCCAACTCCTGGAGAGGATTTAGAGAGAACAACCAAAATGATCTGTTGCCTGGGGATATGACATATGAGGAATGATTAAGGAGCTCAACCTGTTCTCACTAGAGGAGAGGAGGGACTGGGGGGACATGATTGAGGTGTACAAGTACCTCAGGGAGTAAATAAGGTAAGCTGAGATAGGATCTTTCGACTGAAGGAGGTGGAATCACCAGAGGACACAGTTGGAAGATTGAGGGTGGTAAGATTAGAGGGAAAGGAGGAGGAGGTACTTCACCGATAGAGTGTTGGAACCATGGAATGTGCTGCCTGGGGAGCTGGTACAGGCAGCTACAGTGGAGGGATTCAAAGAGAGTGGGACAGGTATGGGCAATGGATGAAGCAGAGGTTGGTTTGTCTGGGAGGAGCAGGACTGGGGATGGAGTAACAGTGGAAGGAGACAGATAGAAGGCCATGGTACCCAATCAGAGTGCTGAAGCATGAGGCAGGCTTGATAGACCAACAGGCTTACTCTGCTGGCATCTAGTATGTTAGTATATGCAAACTTTGAAAATATATTTTCAACAGTGGTACCATGGCCAATCATTGTCCACAGAATGGTCTCAATTTAAAGCCAATATTCTAACCACAATAATGCAGGGTAAGTGGGGTGCATATGGTACTTGCATATGCCTGCAGGCAGCCTTTGACAATGCACCTCTAGTTGATACTGTTCACACCACATTCCAGATACAACATTGGTAAAAGCAAATGGTTGCTATTTTTGAAAGTATGTCTCATCTATTGTACAATTTGACTTTCAGAGAATGTCACCTATCACTTTTGTTGTTAGTTAGTGTTCTGTTTATCATTTTGTGACATACTGCATGTATTTACCACAAAGTAGTATATTCAGTTCATGTACAAAATCTTCAAAGCACAGGCCACATTTTTGAACTGATGGGTTTTAGTGACCCATATTACAGCTGCTTCAAACTGTGAAAGACAACTACTAATCTTGAGCACTAATTAATTTGAAGCTTATACTGTTCCTGGTTTAGGGCTTTAACCTAATGCAAAACCAAGGACTTTCACATTCTAGCTCTATCTACATCTCAGTCTTCAAATTCTATGAATCAGCATGTGGATAAGGTTCAACTAATCCCTTTCGTGACTGAACAGCCACTACTGTTTATATAACAACATTCCTTAAGTTGGCATAGTTGTTCAGTCATGCTGCGTGCAAAGTATCAGTTTATTAAATGAAACTGAGCCATAATGAGCAAGTTTTCATGTTAATGGCATCCAACTAAACAAAGGTGAAAAATGCCCTAGGGCTGTGAAAGACAGGAGTATATATTAGTAGTGCTATATTTGGCTGCAATTCCTGGTAAACTCATACAAATTACCCGAGTAAAACTTATTTACATTTTATTTAACCATTTTATAGCCATGGATATTTTATACTCCTGTGCCTAACTTTTGTTTTGTTATTTTGCACCATATTATTGAAAACTCAAATATCTTTATGTTTCCATTATGAAAAGTTGGGAAGCCATAAATGGTTTCATTTTCAGACTTTGTTCTTTGCTAGGTGGTAATGTATTTTTGTCATCTGTCATATGACAATGAAGTGCAACCTGTAGTGTTCGCATATAGAATAATGGCTGGGTAGGGGGTTATAACAAGAACTGTACACCCCCCGAGGTGTGAGATGCCCCATAAACCCTGAGAGTGAAGCTCAACCAGTTTATAAAGGCATCCCACACTGAGGATATGTAAATTCAAGTTTACACTCCCCTACCCAGCCTTTATTTTATTTAATTGCTGGGAGTATTTTCACCACAGAAATTATATAAAATAAATAAACATCCACTGTGGTGCCACCAACTGGTCTGGTTTTAAGGTCCACACAGTCGGAAGGGACTGGTGGATAAAATATTTCATTTTCTTTTCAAAAATCAGTCTGGTTTTGGAAGAAAAAATGGTCTGCTATCTTTTTTTTTGTACTTACCATTGACTACCTAGCCTTGGTGAAGCATTGAATGGTAAGGAAGGCAGCAGGCACACAGAAATGGAAGAACAGTGGCTGGCACAGGTGCAGATTTAAATGAAACCCAGCATGTGTTTGCCGTTCTAATCTCGGGTTATAACAGCAAATTATAATTGGGTTTCCATATGGGAGAAAATGCTCCCAGTTGTTATATAAAGGAATAATTGGTGAGATGAGTGTTACGCTTTTAGAAGCATTAGAGAAAACTACATGTAAAATTGTAAAAGCACATGTGCATTGTTTTTTTGTTTCTGTGATGATGCCTTGCATTCTTTTACTTGCACCTGTAACAAGTTTCTCTTTTATGTTTACCATGTACACATGCACAGTGAACATTTTGTTAGGAGAGTATCTCTTGAGGGGTGTGACTGTCAGTCCAATGAAGAGTGGTCTGTAAGGGGCTTGCAGTGTCACACCAGTCATCAGCCAGGCTGATCATGAGAATGTTCTGGCTTGCTGGGCAGAAACATCATGTTTTTCAAAGAAAAGAGCTGACCCAATCATAGGTTGGCTCTTTTCTTTGATCTACTTTGCTCGGCAAGCGCAGCGCATCTGTCATGATCAGCCTCATGAAAAACAAGTCTAACCACATTTCAGAGCATAATTAACCAAACTGATTTTGAAATATGTAAATCAATCTCTCATATCAGTATGGATGAGTCAATGATTTATAGGCTATTAGTTTATACTGCAGAATATGAAATGATTGTGTGTGAAAACAAGTCTTGTTACGTTCGTGGTCATGGTTAACCTGCAAAATTAATAAGGTAGTGACACTCAGTTAAATGCAATTCTTTATTGTCAGCTTTTTATAAAAACTGATACAAAGGTATAGAAATCACAATAATAGTCATTGAAACTATGCATGTTGGTGATGCTATTGAAGTTTATGTCATCCTCTGTCAATAGTGTTGTTGCTATGCAATGCAGTAGCACTGTATTGTAATGCTTTTCCTCAGCTGTCTGCTTGTTCAGCAGTATTCTCTGCACTCAGAGGACCGATTTACTCCTCTGTAGCCAGGACACAAGAGACATCCTTGCATCAGTCATTAAAGACTTTCCAGACAGTACAGGCAGAGGAGAGTGGTGTGCAAATGGGGCAGCTATGTGTACAAGAGAGAGAACAATCAAGATAATTAGCAGGAAACTGACAGTGCTATCAATCGCAGTAATCAACTGTTTCTAAGAGGCTGCACTGTGAGTGACACTGGCTGTTAGCTGTGCAAGGTAAAGAATATGCATTTTATTGGTGCATTTAAACCAGCAGAGGCATTAGGACTAAATTAAACAGTTGCAATAATTTCATGTTCTGTTTTCTCAGTCAATTGTTCAGTCTCCATTCATACCAAATATGAGGAGGTTTCATCTCAGAGCTTGGCCATAATCATTTAGAAAACATTTTGCGGTCCATGTTACAAATGTTTTCCCTTCCAATCAAATTTTACATTTTGTGAGGCTCAACAGCTGAAAGGTCCACTCTGCCTCCCACCTTCTGAATGCATACATGCCTTCATGTTTGTAAGACACTGGGAAAATCTGCAATACCAGGAACATTTACTTCTGAACCCCCACAAACATAACACCTACACTGGGGGCACCCAGCGCCACTACTCAAAATAAAGAAAACCATCCTTAGTAGGTTTTTGTTTGTTTTTGTAAATGTACTGTGAAAAAGAAAACCATCCATCAATGTCTGTTGCTGCTTCCCTTACTGTCCACCCACCGGACTCTCTCACTTAGCACCCATCACCACACAGCACCCGTAGCAAACATAACACCGACACTGGGGGTGCCTGATCCCCCAGTGTAGCCACCTGTAATAAAGAAAACCATTCTTGGTAGGTTTTTATTTTCTTTTGTAAATGTACCCTGCAAAAAAGAAAACCATCCATCGATGTCTGCTGCTGCCTCTGTTACTGTCCCCCTACCTGACCCTCCAACTCAGCACCCACCCCTCTCCACAAACATAACACAAACACTGAGGGGAGGGACAATCCCTCAGTGTTGCCATCTGAAATAAAAAAAAGTCCCTCGTAGAGTTTTTTCCTATTATCTACCCTGTAAAAAAGAAAACTATCCACTGATGTCTGTTGCTACTGCACTGTTAGTCCCCCCCACCCAACCGTCCCACTCAGCATCCACCACCCCACACCCCTCCAAGTCTTTACTTACCCACTGGGGGTACAATGCTGGAATCCTGTCTGGACCACAGACACATCTTTACTCTTCAGTGCTGAGCTGCAAACTGAGGAAATCAGGTATACAGTTCAATTCAATTCAATTAATTCATTGGAAAGAAAAACTGAGAGAGATCTCTCTTTTACAATTGCACCTAACATGAATCATATAAGAAAGACATACAATCACATACATGTGTTACAAAGGATATCAGCAAATATTATTAATACAATTCAGTTAAAACAGTTACACGCATGAGTCATTAAGTTGGAAATACTACGCTTAAAGTGCAAAATAGCTATTAATGATGTCAACTTTAGCTCTTCTTGCATGGAAACCCATGTAGCAAGAACAGCAACAGCAAGTCTAAAGTTGCCAACTTTATTTCTAAATCAGGGCAGTGTGAACTGAAGTAAGCCAGTAGTTCTTAGAGGATACTTATTCTGCTGTTTAGGGGAAACCAAGGTTAGCAGATATGAGGGAAGGTTTTTTAATACAAATTTGTAAACGTAAATTAGCAAATGAGTTTGTCTCTGGTCCACCAGTGATTGCTACCCAACCTCAGTATAGAGGTTGTAATGGTGGGTTTTCCATGGAAGGCCCGTGACAAATTTTAGAGTGCTACGATATAAGAGATCAAGCAGTTTCAGAATAGTATCTGTTGTCCTCATGTAAATATGATCACCAAAGTCAATCTGGGACAGAAACAAAGAGTTTACCAATTGTTTATGAATAGTGAGACTAAAACATGCCCTATTTCTATAGAAAAAGACAGCAATTTTTAAGTTTGGCAGAAAACATTTGTATATGCAGATCAAATGTCATAGATTCATTAAGTAGAATACCAAGGTACTTATATGAAGATGTTTTATTCAGCTCTGTCCCATCCTATGCCTTGATGCAATGGTTATGATTCTCTGCCTTAGCTCTTCCTGAAAATAAGACCCATTGCATTTTTTTCTACATTTAATAATAAATGTAAGTTAAGCAAAGTATGCTGAATATTATCAAAATCTTTCTGCAAGATGTTTATTGCTACAGTGAGATCCTTGTTCTGAGTGTGCAATATAGCAACATCAGCATACAATAAAATATTTGAGTCAGCTGAGATACTATTAGGCCGATAATTAACATACAGTATAAGAAACAAAAGGGGTCCCCAGTACTGAACCGTGGGGAACACCCTTCTTTACCATTACAAAATCAGAACAGTGTTCACCTACCTTAACACATCACAATCTAGAAGACAAATAGGAGGAGAACCAAAACAATGCACCCAGACCCAACTCTGAGGTTTTTAATCTATTTAACATTATGTTGTGGTCAACAGAATCAAAACACTTTCGAGAGATCCAGAAATGTAGCAGGGACTAATTTTCCCTGATCAAAAGCAGTAAAGATGTCATCAGTAACCCTGGAAGTAGCAAATGTAGTATTGTGCCCTTTGCGAAAACTGGCTTGATAATCCATCAGTAATTTATATTTCTCCAAATAATTAGTTAATTGCAAATGTACTAATTTTTCAATCAGTTTAGAAATGGGTATCAAAATAGAAATGGGTCGATAACACCCAGGCTCTGACTCATTACTACCTTTGTAAATTGGTGTAATACAGGCAGTTTTCCAGTCAGCAGGCACTTCAGAAGTGTTTAATGAGAAATTAAATACATAAGTTTAATATTTAGCTAGTACAGGAGCTCCAATCTTATAAAAGATATGATCTCTGTTATCCTGACCAGCTCCCTTCTTTACATGTAGTTTAACTAACTCTGTTAATACATCCTGTTCATTTATTTCACTAAAAACAAAACAAAGGCCCATTAATTCAACAGTCAGGGTCACTATCCAGAACATCCACTGGTTGATTTAGTAACTTTTATCAAATATGCTCTCAGCCTCCAGGAAATATTCATTAAAAATCTTAAAATGTTTGAGGGTTGGCAAATTAGTATATCCTTATACTGTAATATTTTTGGTAAGATTGTTTGTAATCTTATTCTGCAATTGCTGTATTCCATCCCAGACCTTCTTACTATTACCTGATGCATTTGAAATTTGAAACTGATGGTTGTGAAGTTACTTTTAGCTAGTCTAACTTCACAAGGACCCGATTTCTAATTGTTCTATAGATCTGCATGTCCATATGTGTTTTTAAATTCTAGCTTTTTTCCATAATAGAGCCTACTCATTAAGTAATTTTTTTAATTGTTCATTAAACCAAGGTGCAGGTTAAGACCTAGTTCTTCTTTTTCTTAAAGGGGCATGTCTGTTAACTACCTCACAAAGGGGAATTTTAGGTATATCCAAGCAGAATGGATATATGGGTAATAACAGATCAGTGGCCAATTAACATTGAGCAGTTCATAAAGAAAAACCTGTTCACAGAACTTAGAAAATTCCTAAAGATTACAACACAAACTGGCTTAGGTAATTTGAGTTGATGCCAAATACAAACAACATAGTAATGGTCACTTACATCTGCAACAAAAACAAGAAATATATCTATGAGGAGCATTGGTCAGGATTAAATCGAAAAGGGTATGTTTACTATTGGAAGTTTTATTGGGGTGTTTTGGAATGTCAACGATCTGAATTAGGTTAAGGGCCACTAACTAATTAGATAATTGGGTAGAAAGGTTTCAACATATCCCTGTTCAGGTCACCAATTACAAGTAGTTCCAGTTCTATGAAAAGGAGCAAGCATGGTCACAAGTAAATGAAAAACATCAGAGGGAGCTGAGGGGGCTCTTTAACAGGTTGATAAATTAAAGCTGAAATTTTGGGGACCCACAAATATTTATAACAATATTGTCCAATTTTTTTAGGAACAGACTTAATTGTAAAGTACCTGATAGACTATTTTTCAAATAAATTGCCATGTCCCTCCCTTGGTAGATCGATCCTGTCAATACATATTATAACCACCAATACAAACCTCAGCATCCCTAATTTTATTAGTGAACCATGTTTCTGTTAAAACAAATACATGAGGTTGGAGTTGTGCTGCGATGCTGATAAAATAAACTTCTGTTAGCAAACTCCTCACATTAAGGTGCACTAACCCTAGGCCCAAACGTTCATTGAATTCCTGCAAGCAGAAGTGATTATGATCACAGTGGCTCCAGGGTTAGAATGAACATTGCCTGAAAGAGCAGCAATATTAAAATAAAGCTCCTTAAAAAAGACAAAAACATATTTTTATGTCTATTACGTAATAATGGGCCATGTGTCACCTTTTTTAAATTGAGAACCTGTGTTTTAAATGCAGTATAGCATGCTTTACTGGGGCAGCAGTCTTCCAGGAGTCTTTCTGGAGGCTGAGATGCTGCCCTAGTTGCAGACAACTATCTGCCCTGAGGGAGGAAGTTGCCGCACTGGATGGTAGTAAGGAAACCTTCCCCCAGGCCACACTGGACAGTAGGAAGGGAACCTCCCCCATCAAGGGAGCACTAGAGCCACCACCACTACCTCAGAGGTTGCGAAGAAAGCACGAGTAGGACCACAGTGGGCTCAGGGAGGTGAGGATGGTGGAACAGAGGCACACCAGTAAATTGTTCCACCCATAATCCATACATCATTCTGGGGAGCATAGCTCCCTATGGAGTGCACTCATGAAGACTGATGACAACTGTCACAAGGGAGGTTCACAGGAAGGAGGCAGAGGACACCACAGGGAAAGGAAGCAGCTCCTGGTGGGGACTCCAATATTAGGGTATAGAACTGGGGAATCTGGGAAAACTGAAGTAAAGTGCCTGCCTGGTACCATGGCTTGGAGGACAGGAAGCACATCCTCAGGATCACGAGAACAGCTGCAAGGAGTCTGGGCTGGACATAATTGTCCACCTAGGGACAAATGACTTGGCTCATCATGAGATTAGAGCAGTGCAGGAGGACATTGCAGAGTTGGGGAGGGCCTAAGACAAGTAGCACCAAAGTATCCTTCTCAGAGGTGCTGCCTGTCAAAGGCATGGGGGAGGCGAGGTAATTAGCACCACGCAGTTTAATGAATGGTTGAAAAAATGGTGCAGAGCACAGGGTTTAGCTTCATTGGGGACTGGGGTTCCACCTGGAGGAACACCAGCCTATACTGGCAGGATGGTCTGCATCTGTCCAGGAAGGAAACAAGTCTTTTGAGCAATCGGTTTAAATGCTTCATTGGCAAGCTTTTAAACTAGTCAAAGAGGGAGGCACTGACAAGCAGCAGTAAAATCCCAACCTCTCCCTACAAAACAGGGTACTAAATGAGAAAAAGACCGAGGTAGAATGGTCAATGGGGGATGCTGCAACAGAAGGTAAAGCCATCAAAAAAAGGAGAGCAATGAGTACCAATGCCCATAGTCTGGGTAACAAGCTTCCTGAATTAGTGGCCTTGATGGAGGAGGAACATCTGGATATTGTGGCAGTCACAGAAACATGGTACACACAAAACCATGACTGGGACACAAACATACCAGGATACACTAGCTACAGGAGGGACAGGGAGGGTAAAAGAGGAGGAGGAGTAGCTCTTTACAAGAGGGAAGGAATTAAAGCAACAGAACAAAAGGGTAAACAGGGAGGAGAAGAAGCACTGTGGGTAAATTTGGAGACAGGCAATGGCACCACAATCCACACAGGGGTTGTATACAGAACCCCTTCTCATGGGGAGGAAATGGACAAGGAAATGATAGAAAGTATACTTAGAATGGCAGAAAAAGGGGAGATATTGCTGCTGGGTGATCTGAATATGCCAGATATTAACTGAAGTGCAGTTGCAGCTGCCACTTCGAAGAGTGGAATTATTCTAGATGCCCTACAGGGAGCATGCCTTAGATAACTAGTACTGGAGCCCACTCGAGGAGGGAGCAATATTAGACTTGATTCTCTCAAATGGCGATGGAGAGAGGATCACAGATGTTGAAGTGGGTAGCCATCTGGGAACTAGCGACCATCGTCGAGTATGGTTCACAATAAACACAACAATAGAGTCAAGCCATACAAAGACAAAAGTACTGGACTTTAGGAGGGCTGACTTTTGCCAAAATGGGTGAGTGCCTAAGGAATGCACTAGCAAATAGGCAGGAAGGAGGTTGGAAGAACAATGGGAATAATAAAACTGCCATCACAGAGGTAACAAGCCTTTGTGTGAAGCAAATAAACAAAACAAAACAATGTAAGAAACCATTATGGTTCTCAAAGGAAGTGGCAGTGAAGGTTCAAGAAAAAAAAGCATTCAGGAAGTACAAGGAGTCACAGAAGGAGCAGGACAGAGAACTGTATCAGTTAAAACAAAAAGGAGGCTGGGAAGGCAGTCAGAACAGCAAAGGCCCAAACCAAGGAAAGATAGCCAACTCAGTTAAGAAGGGATAAACCTTTTATAGGTACATCAGGGAGTGAAGGAAGACCAAGGGAGGGATAGTGAGGCTTAATAAAGGGAGAGGAGGGTAGGCAGAGGGAGACTGTGAAAAGGCAGAGATACTAAACAAATATTTTTCCTCAGTATTTAAAATGAAGGGAGGTACATAAAACAAACAGTAGAAACACTCTGGATAGAAGTTGATACCAGCCCATTTACAGAAGAAAGGGTTCTGAAAAGAACTCTTAAAACTGAAGGTGGACAAAGCAATGGGGCCTGATGGGATTCATCCCAGAATTCTAAAAAGAACTAAGGGTAGAACTAGTGACACCACTGACTACCCTTTTAACAAATCATGGGAGGATGGGGTGGTACCCGAGGACTGGAGGAGGGCAGATGTGATTCCTCTTCAGAAAGAGGAGGCAAGGCAGAAGCAGGAAACTACAGACCTGTTAGTTTAACCTCAGTGATAGGGAAAATGATGGAATCACTTCTGAAGGAAAGAATTGTCGAGTATCTAGAGGCCAGAGGGCACAGAACCCTAGGGCAGCATGGATTCACAGTGGGAAGGTCATGCCAGACAGATCTGATAGATTTCTTTGACTGGTAACCAAAGTAGTAGATCGGGAGGGGGCTGTGGATATAGCCTACCCTGAACTTTAGCAAGGCATTTGACACAGTCCCTTTCAAAGATTAATACACAAGTTAGCCAGCCTGGGAGTGGGTCCCAAGATGACAGCCTGGGTAAAGAATTGGCTGGGGAATAGGACACAGAGTAATAGTAAATGGAGTCCACACAGAAGAAAGGAGGTTACTAGTGGGGTACCGCAGGGTTCAGTATTAGGACCGGTCCTCTTCAATGTCTTTATAAGCGACATTGCAGAAGGACTGGAAGGAAAAGTATGTCTCTTTGCAGATGACACAAAGATCTGCAACAGAGTTGATGCACAGGGTGGGGTAGAAAGGATGAGAAGGGACTTGGCAAGGTTAGAGGAATGGTCAAATGTATGGCGGCTTAGATTCAATGCTAAGAAGTGCAAGGTAATGCACCTGGGAAACAAAAACCCAGGGGAAGAGTACACAATGGGGGATGAGATACTAACAACAACAAAAATGGAAAGGGACCTGGAGGTAGTTATGTCAGATGACCTAAAGGTGGGCAAGCAATGTGAGAGGGCAGCAAGGAGGGCTGGGGGGATACTGGGATGCATAGGGAGAGGCATCACCAGTAGAAAACAAGGAATTATTATCTCTCTGTACAGACAGCTGGTGAGACCCCATCTGGAGTACTGTGTGCAGTTCTGGAGACCCAATTCCGCAAAAACATAGACAGGATGGAAGCTGTCCAGAGGAGGGCACTAAAATGGTGCAGGGTCTGCACCGGAAGACATATGAAGAGAGACAAAAGGAGCTTATATGTATAGTCTTGAGGAAAGGAGGAGAGGGGGGACATGATAGAAGCGTTCAAGTACCTCAAGGGAATCAACAAGTTCAAGAGGTAGCATCTTTAAAAAGAGGTGTGCAAGAACAAGAGGCACAATCTGAAGATGGGGGCAGCTCAGAGGTAATTTAAGGAAGTATTTTTTCACAGAGAGGGTTGTGGATGCATGGAACAGCCTTCCGGAGGTTGTGGAGTCAAAATCAGTGGTGGAATTCAAGCATGCATGGGACAGTCATAAGGCAATTCTGGGGGGGGGGTAGGAAGAAGTAGGCTTCTGGTTAACTAGGATCTGCAGCTTATCCAGTAGGTAGGGAAATGGGCAGACTGGGTGGGCCAAGCGGTCCTTATCTGCCAACAAATTCTATGTTTCTATGTTTCTATGTTTCTATGTTCAAAGTTAACACCCATAGTGAAAAAACCTTAGGTTTGCAGATAAAGATGCATAAACATTCAGTAAAATAAATTAGTCTGTTTGCCAATTAACTCTGTCATTTTGCTACAAGTACTGTCACATTTTAAAATCAGGCCCAGCAAGGCCCCTCTGTACATAATGAAAAGAAACATAATTAAAACCACGATGAATACAATGTAAAACTAGTAATACTTTATAGATTTCAAGTACAGAAAAGGTTGAACAAATATTCTGAACAGGTAACTTTCACAAAATACTAGAGTCATCACGCTCATGTACCACACTCATGCTGTGGTACAGCTCGAGCGTTCTGAAGAGCTGGGTGCCCTGCCCCTTGATCTTGAGTTCTTAGAATGCTGGCTCACCACTGAACCTCCTCACCACCAGTGAACAGGCCCACAGAGAAAAACTCAGTCCTTCCTGAAGACAGCTGGAAGAGTCTGTGGAGATATTACAATTCAGGGCTGACACTTGTGCTCAGTGTTCACATCAAGGCTGTTGCTGGTAGTGAATGACTTGCTGGTGCAGTGTGGGTGTTTAAAAGAGCTGGACACCCTACCCTTTGATCCTGATTCACCAGAACAGGAACTACTTGTAATTGTTGCTAGCCTTGATTGTAGAGCAGAAAGCAGCTAGAAGTAGAAGGGGTCTTATTTGGGGTTAAAAAAAGAAAGAAAAGAAAGAAAGTCAGTGTGTGTTCTGTGCTGGGAAGGGTATTGTATCGGCTGACTTTGCTAAACCAGTAGGAGGAGAGAGAGCTTAATTGGGGGTATGGCTTAGACACTATAAAAGCAGGTGACTCAAATTACAACTTCCTGTTGCTAGCCTTGCTTGAAGAGCAGAAAGCAGCTAACTAAAAAAAGCTACATTTTCTTATTAATTTAAAACTTATATCTCAGCAGGAGTCAGTGTCTGTTGAGATTAAGTAGACAGATACTTTGTTAGAAGTAGAAGGGGTCTTATTTGGGGTTAAGAAAGAAAGAAAGAAAGAAAGAAGGTGTGTGTTCTATGCTGGGAGGGGAATTGTATCAGCTGATTTTGCTAAACCAGTAGGAGGAGGAGAGAGAGAGCTTAATTGGGGGTGTGGCTTAGACACTATAAAAGCAGGTGACTCAAATGACAACTTCCTGTTGCTAGCCTTGCTTGTAGAGCAGAAAGCAGCTAACTAAAACAGCTACATTTTCTTATTAATTTAAAACTTATATCTCAGCAGGAGTCAGTGTCTGTTGAGATTAAGTAGACAAATACTTTATTAGAAGTAGAAGGGGTCTTATTTGGGATTAAAAAAGAAAGAAAAGAAAGAAAGTCAGTGTGTGTGTTCTGTACTGGGAAGGGTATTGTATCAGCTGACTTTGCTATACCAGTAGGAGGAGAGAGAGCTTAATTGGGTGTGTGGCTTAGACACTATAAAAGCAGGTGACTCAAATTACAACTTCCTGTTGCTAGCCTTTTTTCTTACTAATTGCCCTCCATCCCCTCTACCCACCATCCTAAGCCAGTTCTATTTTTATAGCCACTGGATCTGACTGTCAACAGGAACTTCCTGTTTGGCAGTAGGAAGGAAGGATCATAGAGTAACAGTGGTTTTGTCAACCCTAAAGGAAAAAGTAGCTCCTCTTCCCCAGCTTCTGGTGGTCTGACATTGAGCAAGGAAGAAGGAGGCTATTAAAGAAGATAGGAAGTTGCTGTCCCAGAACAGGAAGGGTGAGAGCTGTAAGGAGAGGAGAGAGTAAGCATACAGAGAAACAGGACAGGGGACACAAAATAAGACACGATAAGAGTGGTGCAGTGCAATGGCTGTGGGCGGCAGTGTTCCGGGAGACATTCTGGAGACTGCAATGCTGTCCTATTTGCAGGCACCTCTCTGGTCTGCGAGAGGAGGTTGCCTGTTTCCAGGCTGACCTGGGCCTGGCTAGGATTCATGAAACCTCCTCCCCGACCCAGGGACCATCAGGAACAATGCCACTACCTCAGAGGTTGCCAAGAAAAAGGAGAGGCTGGACCAGGGGGACTCAGGGAGGGAAAGGGTGGTGGAGCAGAGTTGCATCCTTCCAGCTGTACCTCCACTCTCCATAATTCATTCACTCTTCTGGTAGATAGTGGTTCCTCTAAGGAGGCACCTGTAGTGGAGACCAAGGAGGATGCTGGGATCCTTCACAAAGGAGACCCATAGGAGGGTGGCATGGAACCCCACAGGGGAAGGATACAACTCCTGGTTGGGGACTCAATCAGTAGGGGGTAGAAATGGGGGAGGAAGGGGAGAGGGAGGTAAGGTGCCTTTCTGGTGCCACGGCTTGGAGGAACAGGAAGCGAATCCTCAGGATCGTGGGAGGAGCAGCATGAGGGAGGGAGCTGGATGTCATTGTCCACCTAGGGACAAATGACCTAGCTAGGAATGGGATCAGAGCAGTGCAAGAGGAGTTTGTAGAGTTGGGGAGGGGCCTTAGACAAGTAGCGCATACGGTAACCTTCTTGGAGGTGCTGCCTGTCTATGGCAAGGGTGATGCTATGGCAATCCTTATCAGGGAGTTCAATGAATAGTTGAAAACCTGGTGTGGGGCTCAGGGTTTTGGCTTCATTGGGGACTGGAGAGCCACCTGGAGGGATGGAGACCTGTACTGGTGCAATGGCTTGCATCTGTCCAAGGGGGGGGGACCAGGATCCTAGGTTAGAGGGTTAAATGCTTCATTGGCAAGCATTTAAACTAGCCAAGGGGGCAGGCACTGAAAAGGAGCAGGGAAATCCCAGCCTCCCCACAAAATATGAGTAATTTAGATGAGGTAAACACCAAGGTAGAGAAGTTATTAAGAGCAGGACAGAGGTAAATTTAAAAAAGTCAAAGGCAATAGGACAGGAATGGGGCTAAAAGGGGTAAGCTATCAAAAAGTGGAGGGTGTGAGTACCAGTCCCGTAGTCTGTGTAACAAGCTTCCTGAACTGGTTGCCTTGATGGAAGAGGTTGCCTGGATATTGTGGCAGTCACAGAAACATGGTACACAGAGAACCATGACTGGGATGTCGACATACCAGGATACACAATCTACAGAAGGGACGGGGTAAAAGATGAGGAGGGAGTAGCTCTCTATGTAAAGGAAGGGATCAAAGCAATGGAACTAAAGAGTAAACAGGGAGGGCAGATGAGGCACTCTGGGTCACCCTGGAGACAGGAAATGGCACCACAATCTGCATGGGGTTGTATACAGACCCCCATCTCAGGGAAGAAATTGACAAGGAAATGATAAAAGGATTCCTTAGAATGGCAGAAAAAGGAGATTTTGTTGATGGGGACCTGAATATGCCAGATGTTAACTGGAGCATCTTTGCTGCAGAGCACATCCAAGACAGGTCATTCTTGATGCCCTACAGGGGGCATGCCTCAGACAGCTAGTATTGGAACCCACTCAGGAGGGAGGGAGCAATCTTAGACCTGGTACTCTTAAATGGGGACGGAGAAAGAATCTCAGATTTAGAAGTGGGTAGCCATCTGGGTACAAGCAACCACCAAACAGTGTGGGTCATGATAAACACAGCCATACAATCAAGCCATACAAAAGCAAGAGTATTGGAGTTTAGGAGGGCTGACTTTGGGAAAATGAGAGAGTGCCTTAGAAAAGCACTAGCAAACAGGCAGGAAGGAGGAGTGGAGGAACAATAGGGAGTAATCAAATCAGCCATCACAGAGGCAACAAGCCTTTGTGTAAAGCAAATCAATAAAACACAATGAAGGAAAAAACCGCTATGGTTTTCAAAAGAGGTGGCAGGGAATGTTAAGGAGAAAAGGATAGCATTCAGGAAATATAAGAAAACACAGAAGGAAGAGGACAGAGAACTTTATCAGTTAAAGCAGAAAGAGGTTGGGAAGGCAGTCAGAATAGCAAAGGCCCAAACTGAGGAAAGGATAGCCAATTCTGTTAAGAAAGGGGATAAGATCTTTTATAGGTACATTAGGGAGTAAAGAAAGACTAAGGCAGGTATACTGAGGCTGAACAAAGAGGAAGGTGGTTGGGCAGAGAGGACAGGATACCGAGGCTTAATAAAGGGGAGGGAATGTGGGTAGAAGGGGACAGTGAAAAAGCAGGGATGCTGAACGAATATTTCTGCTCAGTATTCACAGAGGAAGAGGAGGGGGGAGGTACCTAAACCAAACAAGAGAAACACTCTGAAGAAGGGGGTCGATACCAGTCCATTTACAGAAGAAAAGGTTCTGAAAGAACTAATAAAATTGAAGGTGGACAAAGCAATGAAGCCTGATGGGATTCACCAAGAATTCTAAAGAACTAAGAGGTAGAACTAGTGACACCACTGACTACTCTCTTTAACAAATCATAGGAGGATGGGGTGGTACCTGAGGACTGGAGGAGGGCAGATGTGATTCCTCTTCACAAAGTTTGACCTCAGTGGTAGGGAAAATGATGGAATCACTTCTGAAGGAAAAATTGTTAAGTACCTAGAGGCCAATGGGGCACAGGACCCAAGGCAGCATGGATTCATGATGGGAAGGTCATGTCAGATGAATTTAATAGATTTCTTTGACTGGGTGACCAAAGTAGTAGACCAGGGAGGGGCTGTGGACATGGCCTACCTAGATTTTAACAAGGCATTTGATACAGCCATACACAAAAGATTAATACACAAGTTAGCAGGCCTTGCAGTAGGCCCCAAGGTGGTAGCCTGGATAAAAAATTGGCTAGACAACAGGACGCAAAGGGTAGTAGTAAATGGAGTACGCAATGAAGAAAGGAGGGTTACTAGCAGGGTACCGCAGGGTTTAGTACTGGGACTGGTCCTTTTTAATGTCTTTATAAGTGACATTGCAGAGGAACTGGAAGGAAAAGTATGTCTCTTTGTAGACAACACAAAGATCTGCGACAGGGTTGATACACAAGATGGAGTGGAAAGGATGAGAAGGGACTGTGCAAGGTTGGAGGAATGGTCAAATGTATGACAGCTCAGATTCAATGCAAAAAGTGCAAGGTAATGCACATGGGAAACAAAACCCAGTGGAAGAGTACACAATGGGGGTGAGATACTGACAACAGTAAAAATGGAAAGGGACCTGGGGGTAATTATATCTGATGACCTAAAGGTTGGCAAGCAATGTGAGAAGGCAGTAAGGAAGGCTGGGGGGATACTGGGATGCATAGGAAGAGGCATCAGTAGTAGAAAACAGGAAGTTGTTATCTCTCTGTACAGACAGTTGGTGAGACCCCATCTGGAGTACTGTGTGCAGTTCTGGAGACCCCATCTCCACAAAGACATAGACAGAGTGGAGGCTGTCCAGAGGAGGGCAACCAAAATGGTGCAGGGTTTGCACCAGAAGACATACGAAGAAAGACTAAAGGAGCTTAATATGTATACCCTTGAGGAAAGGAGGGAGAGAGGGGACATGATAGAAACTTTAAAATACCTCAAGGGAATCAACAAAGTCCAAGAGGGTAGCATCTTTCAGAAAAAGAGATGTGCAAGAACAAGGGGGCACAATTTGAAGAGAGAGTGGGGATGGCTCAGAGGTAATGTGAGGAAGTATTTTTTCATAGAGAGGGTTGTGGATGCATGGAACAGCCTCCCTGAGGAGGTCGTGGAGTCAAGAACAGTGGGGAATTCAAGAATACATGGGACAGACGAAGGCAGTCCTAGTGGGAGGTAGGAGGAAGTAAGCTGTTGGTAAACTAGGATCTGCAGCTTATCTATTAGGTAGGAAAATGAGCAGACTAGGTTGGCCAAGCGGTCCTTATCTGCCGTCCAAATTCTATGTTTCTATGTTTCTTTGTAATGCCAGCTCACCACCAAGCCCCTCAGCACTAGCGAACAGGTCCACAGAGGAAAATGCAGTCCTTCCTGAAGACAGATGGAAGAGTCTGTGGAGATATTACAATTCAGGGCTGACACTGGCATGTTGTGCTCATGGGAAGACTGCTGGTGGTGAATGTCCAATGTATTTCAATGGTGTTTTGAACTTAGTGGCATAACTTGGCAATTTTGAATATTATTGCTCAAATCTTCAACATGCCTCTTTTGGGACCCCATCTAATGAACAATGGCAGTGAAATTAGACAAATCTGTTCAAGAGGTGATTTCATGGTCATTGCACAAAATCACCTTTTAGGCATGAGTTGAACATTTCTTTGCCCTTGTTCATGAGGTAGTGTCATAAGAAGGCTATGTTGGAAAATTTGGTGCTAAAATATTTTAAAAACAACACAGTTATGATCCTACATTGAAATGAGCTGACAATGATTCATAACCTTGCTAATTTTAATAGTTTGACCCCAAATTTTCAACATAGCCATTCTTCACAGCACCTCATGAATGTGACAGCCATAATTTTTCAAATCTAGGCCAAAATGTGTTTTCACATCTCAAAAGGTGATTTCACCATCGCTGCACAAAACTACCTTTTGAGAAGGAGCTGAAAATTTTCTTCACCCTGTTCATGAGGTGGGGTCATAAAAAAGCTATGTTGAAAATTTGGGATAAAAATATTGAAACAAACAACAAAGTTATGGGTCTACATCAAAATTTATGAACTCATGCTTGTAACTTTGGTAATTTTCAATATTTTGATCTGAAATTGTTAGCATAGCCATTTTTTCACACCACCTTATGAATGTGGCAACTGTAATTTCTCATATCCTACCCTAAATGTATTTTAACACTTGTTGCACAAAATGACATTTCAGACATTTTGTATTAATGACATCTGTCATGCTCTGAAGGAATGGTCAAAAAAGATTATGTTGAAAATTTGTGGTAAAAATTTGAAAAACCAACTAAGTTATGAGGAAATCAATAGTTCCAAAATTTACTTACAGCTTTATTTTTTGAAGATCTTGGCCCCCTAATGTTCAATATATCCCTTGTGTTATCCCACCTTCTGAACATGGCATGTGTCATTTTTCAAATTCCCTCCAAAACTTGTTTCCATAGTCACATAGCAAAATCACCTTTCAGATGGGATTTAAAAAATTGCACCTGTCTTGATCATAACATCAGGTCGTAAAAAGACTGTTGGACATTTGGAGTCAAAATGTGGGAGTCCACTTAAAAGTATATATTGCCTCTCAGCTGCCCTGTCCTGGGTAATTACAATCTAACAATGTGCCAAAGCAGAACACTACTGAAAATGAGAAATTGCATCTCATTTTCTGTATCCTGGGTAAATATATACTAAAAATGTCTACAGGCAAGTCCTGGTACAACAGCAATACCAGCAGCAAACATCTGTCATTGACAAATACTTGTTTTTTTTTTTTAACTTGTCTCTGTAAGTTTTCTGGCCCTGGTGTAGCCATTCAGTCTTCTTTTATTGCTTTTGTTGTGTTGGAATTTTCCCAGAATGTCTCTGGGAATTATGTGAGTTAGATCTTGCATGAGAACTTAGAGGCAGGATCCTAGTTACAGACTAGTCACACCATCTAACTGTAACTGTAACTGTAACTGTAACTGTTAATGAAAGTTAACAGTTTTGAAAAAATGTTTGCCCTCCGTCCCTCCCCAGTTAAAGTCAGATTCTTATAAGTGCCAGCTGTTGTTATTCCAGGTGTGTGGTAGTTTCTTTGTAAAGTGCTGTCAATGGGTAATAAAAAAAGCCAATACACCTTTGAAGAACTTAGGTCTAATCTACACTATTTCCAGAGGCATTTTGGGAAAAATACAACAAATCAAAAGCAATAAAAGAAGTCTGAATGACTACCACCAGGTGCCCTAAAACTGGTAGGAAAAAGTAAAAAAAAAAAACCTTTGTCACAGACACATGGAACAGAACACCAGGGGCCATCAACAAAACAAACATACAACGTACAACATGTGTTGATCTAATTTTTGCAGGTAGTTTTCCTTTAAATGTGGATGCCTAGTGGAGCCAATCAGGATGCATTGCAGTGTCACAGATTCCTGCATGGCAAAAGGGATTAACTGCTATTGAAACTGCACTGTTTTCTGAAGTAACTTTGCAGTATTCTGCATTGCAGCCATCCTGGTGAGCCTCATTGTATGTAGAGATGTTGCAGAGTTTTACTTTTCTGGCAAAGTTCCAGTGAAGTTTTGAACTTTGACTAGGCAAATAACTTCACAAGTTGCCCATTTAACTACTTAACAATGAGTTTTCCTAGTGAAATGGCAGATTGTCAGGCAAAGTTGGAACTTCACCAGTGAATTTACAAGACTTTGCTTGAAATTGTGCTACTTGCCTGCCAGAATCTTTGAGAAGTTGGCATTTGCACTTCATGAATTTGGCAAACTTTGCACATTAATTCATGAAGTGGCTCCTCAACTTTGCACATTTATAACTGTATGCACATGAAACATAGAAGCGTAGAAACATAGACTTTGACCACAGATAAGGACCGCTAGGCCCATCTAATCTGCCCATTTCCCTACCTACAGGATAGGCCTTGAATCCTAGTTAATCAACAGCCTATTTCTTCCTACCCCCCACAAGAATTGCCTTATGTCTGTCCCATGCATTCTTGTATTCTCCCACAGTTTTAGACCCCACAACCTCCTCAGGAAGGCTGTTCCATGCTTCCACTACCCTCTCTGTGAAATAATACTTCCTCACATTGCCCCTGAACCGCCCTCCTTCTATCTTTAAATTATGTCCCCTTGTTCTTGCAAGTCTTTTTCTGAAAGATGCTACCCTCTTGGACTTTGTTGATTCCACTGTGGTACTTAAAAGTTTCTATCATATCCCCCCTTTCCCTTCTTTCCTCAAGGGTATACATATTTAACTCCTTTAGTCTCTCCTCATACGGCTTCTCTTGCAGATCCTGCACCATTTTAGTTGCCCTCCTCTGGACTGCCTCTATCCTGTCTATGTCCTTGCGGAGATGGGGTCTCCAGAACTGGACACAGTACTCCAGATGGGGTCTCACCAACTGTCTGTACAGAGGGATAACAACTTCCTGTTTTCTGATGATGATGCCTCTCCCTATACATCCCAGTATACCCCCAGCCCTCCCTACTGCCTTCTCGCATTGCTTGCTAACCTTAAGATCATCTGATATGATTACCCCCAGGTCCCTTTCCTTTTCTGTTGTTGTTACTACCTCCCCACCCATTGTGTATTCTTGCCTTGGGTTCTTGTTTCCCAGGTGCATTATTTTGCACTTCTTTGCATTGAATCCTAGCTGCCATACTTCTGACCATTCCTCCAACCTTGCCAAGTCCCTTTTCATCCTTTCCACGCCTCCTTGTGTATCAACCCTGTTGCAGATCTTTGTGTCATCTGCAAAAAGGCATACTTTTCCTTCCAGTCCCTCTGCAATGTCACTGATGAAGACATTAAAAAGGACTGGACCCAATACTGAACCCTGTGGTACCCCACTGGTAATCCCCTTTCTTCAGAGTGGACTCCATTTACAATTACCTTCTGTATCCTGTTGTCCAGCCAATGTTTTACCCAGGCTACCACCCTGGGTCCCACTCCCAGGCTGGTTAATTTGACTATTAATCTTTTGTGTGGGACTGTGTCAAATGCCTTGCTAAAGTCTAGGTAGGCCATGTCCACAGCCCCTCCCTGGTCTACTACTTTGGTCACCCAGTCAAAGAAATCTATTAGAAAGTGTTATACACAGTCTTAAATAATCTGTAGTATGACAAAAAATCAGAAAACATTGAAAACATTTGGAAAATTGCATTCCTAGTAACACTGGTTCCATATATATTTCAATAATTATATTTAGAGAGGTCTAACTTTGGAACTGTGAGGAACAGGAACTTATTTTTTTTAATGAAAGTTTAGAGTCAGGGCAATATTGATATGTGGTAGTAAACAGGGTGGGATTTTCAAAAGTCATAACATGGACAGGATATTTTGGGTAGGATTTTCAACTGTCATAAAATGGATGCAGCTCCTAGTTATATCAATGTCAGAAACTGCCTGGGCACACTAGGGCTAGACCATGTTCTATCTTGTTGGAGCTGTTTTCTAAAGTTGGACTTATCTGCAGAATTTCTAGCTGTCTATGGTATTTCCTATCCAGTTTTTGATTAAAAAAAACTACATATTGATGTAAATGACAGACCAGGTTAACTTGGTTTTGAAAAGTGGAGACACATTTATATCTGAACACTGAAAATTGAACATAACTAAGTCACAGTATGAAAACTGGACTTACCTATGTTCTAACTCTAAAAATTGGGCATTGGGCAATTTGGCCTGTGTCCAAACTTGTACAAAAGAATTGGATCTAAACATACAATTTGAGATTCCTTCCCTACACATATTGATTTAAAGCATTATTGATAATTATAACTATATTATGAAAGTGTATCAGAAAATGTAATGGTAAAACTTTCATATGTACTGATGTATGAACACTATACATACGATGTGTCAGCTTTGCTCAATCTACAACATTTCATGTAAAAAATACGTTATTAACTCTATGGTTCCAGAGTTATTTCCTTTAAGAGATCATTTATGACAAAGTTTAACTTTTAAATAGTTTTTCTTAAAACTTGGCATCAGGGAGTCATATGGAAGATACTTGTTGTGTTCCATAAAGGAGGACCACACCATTTTCATTAAGCTTAATCAAGAAATATTGAAAGCTATATATTGCTTGGCCTTCTATGTCTGCACTATACATGCAACATAAAATATTTTATATATGTGGAAACTTGTAACATAGGAGATGCTAACCAATAAAATGCAAAAAAGCCACTTGTTCCTTTCTATATATATATATATATATATATAGATCTTGTTTTATATAATTACTCATTTTTGTAATGAAAAGAAGCAAACTAGTATGTAAATGTATCTAAACTATTTCTATCAGCATAGATTTTCAGGGTATATATTGTTGTGAGTCAAGTGCACAATTTTTTTTATTTTGGACTCTTGATTAAGTTAAACCCACACAATAATATGTGCCATATTTTATCAAAAACTGTGTGTGCATACTACACTGTCCATCTGGACATGGATATTAGAAATGAATGTATAGTGCATGGTAGCGAACAAGTGCATAAAGTAAAAAAAAGCACTATAACAGTTTTCAAACAGGGTTTGGCAATGCATGTCTGACATCATACACACTGATGATGACAACCAGTATGATGGTCAGCTTGGCTGCCATGTATGCTGGCAGTTAATGAAGATTTAGGACCTGACAGTGCCTACCTTGCTCCAGATGCAGATGCTCCAAATTTTCAAGCCAGGCACTGTTAATGCCACTGCACCCAGAGGGTACAAACTACAGTAAGAAAATTCCTTACTGAAATTTTATTTAAAGGAGATGTGAGTTTTATAATTGTTCTCCAAACTTTTTACATATTATGAGGGTCTTTACATAAATTGTCCTTGCAGACTTTTATTACATGAAACCCCAGATACCCTGCCTTGTTGTAATCCCACAGTCCAGTTGCAGATATGTGAGTAAAATTACAGGTATGAACCAAACCAAATTAGTTTTTACAGCTGCATAGCATCAGAGCTATGCTAACATGTTGCTTTCAGAAGAAGGGGTGTAGCCTGAATTCCTAACCCAACACAGCCGTGTTGTTAAGGCAGAGTAGAGTCACAGCACAATTTCTTGCAAATCTGTCTGTGTCCTCCTCATTCACTAAAATGCATTTCCTTCTTCACCTCAACTCCCCACACTACTTTCATGCTCCAAATGGTAAAGTTTCTATTTTGTGCTCTCAATAGGCCTGCACTGTTGTGTGCCTACCTCTGCTGTGCATAGTATTTTCACCAGAGCCTGGCATACTGGTTGAGAAGAGAATAGTGTACTGGCAGCAGTAGGAGCTGAGATGGAGATCCTAGCCATCATAGTGCAACAGAGATTAAAGGCAAGTCTGTTCACAGATGAAGTTTCTGGGAAATCCCCAGGAGAAAGCAGAGGAGACCTGCTTCATTCGACTCCCATCGGTGGTACCACAGTACCATTGAAAAGAAACCAAAGAAATTTGACATTTGTTATGTTCAGTGAGTGAGGAGCAATATAGTGACACATGCACACAACAAAGATAAGAAAACACCCTGTGCTTCTTTCACCCATGCCAGGCCTTGCTGATCTATCATCACATCTTTATAACACAGTCCATTTTGCTTTCGTCCATGGCCTCTGTGCATCAAGAATTTGTTTTAGATATACTCTGCACAAGTTACATGATGCCTTATGTCCCAGTAGTTGTTTTATTGCAAAATTCTAAGTAATCAAGATGTTTAAGGTATGTTAACTTGTCAGTACTGGAGATTTTCAAAGAATGAAAGATAAAATGTTGAACTGAAGGAGATGTTGCATTTAGTTTGCAAGCAGCAGGCAAATTATATTCAATGAAAGTGCATCCTGAGCTTTTAAAATCTTACTTCCCCCATCCCCGAAATGAGATCTGATCACAGCAGCTAAT
This sequence comes from Neoceratodus forsteri, assembly GCA_016271365.2. NCBI lineage: Eukaryota > Metazoa > Chordata > Ceratodontiformes > Ceratodontidae > Neoceratodus > Neoceratodus forsteri. The sequence continues at coordinate 1,741,053,922 of CM057449.1, forward strand.
TTAAACAAAATGCAAGCCCTTCTAAGGCTGCTGCCTGCTTGGATCAGTCATTAGATGTTTTTCTAAAGCTACTCCAGTGCTTAAACCTGCTCTGAATCCTCTTAATAAAGTCAGCTCCCCCAAGCAGAGACCCACTCGGGTTATAAAATTTCATAATCACAGTCGTCCACCCCTCCTCCCATGCTGACACCTGCTCTAAGCAAGTAATTTAAAATAAATACAATGCCCACCAAAGGCTGCTACCTTTTCAGTGTGGACATTACACTTTTAAAAGCACCTCCTGGTCTGGGACCCACACAGAGCAGGTGTAATAAATTAGCCCCAGGTGTAGAAGCCTCCTCAGAGCCCTTTTTGAAATAAATTCCCTGGTTTACAATGTAGATATAGAAATAGATATGGATATAGATATGCTGAGGAGGGGGTGGAGAGAGAGAAAGAAGAGCACCACATGGAGCATGCTTAACAAATTTAGCCCCTGACATGTAAACCTACCTGGAGTCCTTTTTGAAATAAATTCTATGGTGTAGAATATAGCTGTAGGTATACCGAGAGAGGGAGCGAGAGTGCTACTTGTAGAGAAATAAACTCATTTGACTTCATGTTGTATTATAAACTTGCATTACAGAGACCAGTTTATCCATGAATACAGACCATGCTGACATTTGCAGGCCAGAGTCTTTTCATGGGGAGTGGGGGCAGATAAAGCAGAGGCTGGAATGCTACTGAAAATGCAGGGGATGCTGGTTGAGAGATCAGCATCTAATTCTTATTGTATATGCTGATGTGGTGAAAATCATCCACAAACAACCTGTATATTCAGAACATCTGGAATACACATATGTCAAGTTCTGCAGTTGAAATTCCTGTTGTTATGTATCTTTTTTTAGATTACTGTAGTTGTTGATGAATTTGACATATGGTCAGGCTGTGCAATTACCAGCTCTGATAATACAGAGAAAGATTGTATATCTTTTTCAGTGAGCTTTAATTTGGGCATTCATCAGATTCCATGTCAATAATATTTCCTATATTCCCCTGCTTTCATCAGAAGACTAGTATAAATACAACATATACTATACTGCACCATAATGTCATCTTGGGAATTTTCACTTGTAACATTATTTCTTTACAGAACCATGCATATGATTACCATACACAGTATGTAAAAAATACCCACCAACAACTTAATCTGGATTAATTTCTTTTATTTCTTTTATTTTATTTTATTTATTAGATCTTCAGCTTACAGACCTTTGAGTCATAGACTCATTTACAAAGGCACCTTGTCAAGAGAGCAATACATCACAGCAAACAAACAGTACAATACATAATGCTTAGATTAAAAAAGCAACCAGTGTTACGATACTCACTGGTGGTACACGCTTGGCAATAGGTAAATCACAGTAGTCGTAATATAGGTGCACGAGTACCACATCAGGTAGCAACCAGAGATATTTTATTACATTAGTCAGCAGATGTTGCATGAGACCCCAGGTATATGCAGCAAAAGTAGACAGGGCAGACCCAGCTTAGGGGGTGAAGGTAAGGAGCAGGTGGGGGATTATGTGCAGATGCAGCAGAGGTGCTTGTCAGATGGCTTCTGAGGGAGACCTGAAGGACCAAGCTTGAGTGGAGTCAGCTATATATTGGCTGGGAGGGAACTGAACCAGGAGGAGCCCAATAGCAAAGGATCTCTGGGTCATAGAGATCCTTACCCTGGGGACAATAAGGAGGTTTTGACAGTGCTGTGGGTGGAGACTGAGGAGGCATGCTGCAGGGAGGTGGCGACCCCGGGGGGGGAGAGCCCTAGCAGGGTCTTTTTTACAAGAAGGCAGGTTTGGAAGCAGAGTCTTTCTTCAAGGTTGAGCAAGTTGGTGGTGGAGTACAGCAGGCATGTATGGGTGCGCCTAGGGGCCCCCAGCATTAGCCTGCAGGCCTTGTTTATTGAGAGCTGGATTCTTGCAAGTGCAGTGTTTTCGGCTGCAGCATAGTTGGGCAGCCCATAGTCGATTAGCGACATGACAGAGAAAGTGATTGCCAATCTAAGGGACTCTTGTGGTAGGCAGTCTCCATGGCAGTATAACAGTCCAATCCTGACATTGGTGGCAGCAGAAAGGGCATTGATATGGGAATGGAAGAAGAGTGCTGAATCAAAGGTAATGCCCAGATACCTGTAAGAGAAAACCTGCTCAATGGTGTTTAGTGTGCTAGGCAGTATCATGAGAGGGGCACCACTGGCTTTGCTTTGGCGATGTGAGGAGAGCATAACTTTGGTCTTTTTTAGGTTCAGGACTAGCCTTCATGATGTGAACCAATGCTCAGCTCTATCAAAAGCTTGTTGGAGGGTGGCCTGGAGTGTGTTGGGGTTGGGGTCAGCGAAGAGCACAGCGTCATCCACGTAGAGGAGGATCTTACTTGGGCAGGCCAAGGGGAAGGAATTGAGGTTGAGATTGAAGAGGAGAGGACCTAAAATGGAGCCCTGGGGAATCCCAGAGTGGACAGGTCGTATGTCGGATAGGGTGCTATTGATTTTTACACACTGAGTTTTGGCAGAGAGATAGCTGGTGAACCATGCAAGGGGGCCAGGGGAGAAACCAAGGCATCTGAGGGAGTCAAACAGGAGAGGATGGCAAACCATGTCAAAGGCCTTGGAGAGGTCAATGAAAACAGCACTGGCAGGACTTCCAGCATCAAAAGCAGAGTGCAGGAAGTTGGAGAATTCAAGTAGCGTGGTTGTGGTGCTGTGACCTGCATGAAAGCCATGCTGTTCAGGGCACAGGATATTGTGCATGGCCAGGTATTCAGCAAGCTGGTTGGCAACTACTTTTTCAAGGGCCTTAGAGAGTGGAGGGAGGATGGAGATAGGTCGATAGTTACCCAGGGTAGCTTAATCGCTGCTCTTTAGGATGGGAGTGATGATGGTGGTTTTCCATGTGCTGGGGAACTGCCCCAGGCACAGAGAGTGGTTGAGCAGCTCGGTAAGTGGGACCAGGATAGCATCCAATGTCAGATGAAGTAACCTACTGTCCAGTAGGTCGGTGCCGGGGTTGTTACTGCTAATGGCTTTTTGCAGAAGGGGTCTAGCCTCCAACAGGGAGATGGTACATAGGTAGAAAGGAGGTCTCTGGAGAGTAGGCAGGGGTGCTACTGGGATGGAGTCAAAGAAGTTACTGGGCAGGACTGAACTCAGGTCTGAGAAAGTGTGGTTTAGGCAGTCTGCAATGCCAAGTGGGTCAGAGCAGACAGTTCCATTAAAGGAGAGTTGAGGGAGGGGTGGGGGAGCTGGATTTCAATTCAGCTCCTTTACATATCCCAAAAGTTTCTAGCTGACCCCAGGAGGAGACAAGAGGCGGATTGGTAGTACTGGGCTTTGGCCTGTCAGATGGCCCAAGTACAGTTATTGCACTTAGTGTTGTCGCTTGCCTATCAGCTAGCTTGCCAGATTTTATGGCAGTGTGCCATAGGTTGTCCTCTCATTTAAGTTTGTGAAGGAGGAAGGGGTAGCCCAGGGCATGTTTGCTTTTCTTGCAATTTCTAATGAAGTGGGCATAGAGATCACAGGCAGTGTTAAAAGTGCAGTGAAAAAATCCAATGCCTCATCCATGGATGGTGCAAGCCTGATTGAGGACCAATCCAGTTCTGAGAGGTACAGTTTAAGGCAACACAGGCTGCCTGGGAGTAGGCGATGTCGCTGAGTGGTTTGTGGTGCAGGTTTGGTGTTGGCAGCTGACCAAGAGAATATGACTGGGGAGTGGTCACTAAGTGAGTTGGGAAATACACTGATATCAAACACTCTCTGGGGGCAGTTGGCAATGGTGATATCCAGCAGGGTGCTGGAACCAGTAGAAGGGTTGAATCTAGTTGGGGTGGTGACAAGCTGGGACATGTCAAGGGCAGCAAAGATATCTCTGGCTTGGGATGCTGTGGCACAGAGCCAGTTGATATTCAGGTCACCAACAATTATCTAGGTCATTTGGGCGTGGGCCAAAGGTAGTCAACAAGGTGCCCAGAATGGCGAGGTCTTGCTTTCTGGGGGGAATATGAGCAGCGGTAATAAAGTGGGCCCTTACCAAGGTTGGGGGAGATTTTTAGTGTAAAGGCTTGTGCCCCGTTATCAAGCTTGGGTGGTGGAAGTGCATGTTCAAGGAGGGAGTCACGCATATAGACAGCACAACCACCTCCACGCCTACTCACCCAATCTTCCCTGAAAAGGGTGTAATCAGGGAGGGAGATGAAGGAGTCATGGGTGGGTTTGGATAACCAGGTTTCGATGAGTGCGACAATGTCTGGTTGGTGCTGAGTAACCCAGCATTGGAATGCAGCAACCTTCTTAAGGAGGCAGCAAATATTCATAGAAGCTATGCAGAGTCCTTGAGCCTGGGCAGGCTTGTTCATAAGGTTGGGCATGGGGCCAGGGTTTGGATGAATGTTACCTGATAGAAGCAACAGGAGGGTGATTAGGTGCACCAAAGTGTGGTAGTAATTGTGGCATCTCCCCTTGCGACTGGACATGGGGCTGGGTTCTGGGGTGCAAGGGGTGGGTAGAGTATGAAGGGTGGGAAAGGCATTGAGGAGAAGAGACCAAGGTATGGGTGGGAAGTAAGAGGCAGCAGGGGTGGAAGTGTGGGGGGTACCAGGGGAGGTGATCGAGCGTCGGGGGTCTGGTAGAGGTGTTGCAGACAAGAGGGGTACTATGCATAGAGGGTGATGGTTCTAAATAAGGTGGGGCTGGTGTAGGAAGTAGGAGGGGACCATAGTCAGTGTCAATGCACTTGATCCCAGATGCATTGAAGGCGATAGATTATTTGAGCACGAGAGGATCACCCTTTAGAAGTTACAGAAAGGCCCCTTTAAGGAGCTGCTGTAATTGACTAGTGTGAGACCTCAGGGGTGGGGATCACTGGGGAAGTGTAATAAAGAAGGGAGGAGAGGGAGGAGGGAGAAAGGGTGGTCAGAAAAATTGTTCAGAGAATAGTACAGCAAGGCAGCGCCGAGCTGTGTTTTGAAAAAGGTGCCTTGTATGCTTTCTTTCTCAGTGGGAATCTGCAGCATCCAATCAGGAAGCAGCTACAGTCCCCAGGAGCCAGTCAAATTATGGGGATTGAAGCCTCACAGCTCCGAGCTAGGAGCTGACCAAATGTACCTGCTTTCCTTGGTCAGAGGGAGGTGGGCCGGATGCAGAGGTCCGCTAGCCGCTAGCAGCTAGCAGTACTAGGGCCACTCTGCTGAAATGGAGAGCCTGGTTTGGGCTTGTGGCTAAAATAGATCAGAAAAAAAAAGGCAGGCCATTAGTTAAAAAGTCAAAGACAAAGGTCAAGTAAATTGGTGGGAGGGCCCTGGGCAATTTAGAGCTCAGGGCAGAAGTAGGTGCAAATAGTAGGAGAGAAGAGGTTCCTGCAGAGAGGTCTGGTCAAAGCTGCCAGGTGGGAATTTAGCAAAACAAAAGGCTGATTCAGGAGGTTGGGGGGGCCCTTGAATGAGACCAGGGAGAGCTGGGAAGGAGGCATGAGGTGGAGAGGACTCAGGGTGGTCTGGAATTGGTAGAGAAGATGGCCCAAAATGCCAGGCAACATTTACAGAATGTGCTGGTTTGGGGGGGTGTCAAGAGAGGGAATCAGGGGTCCAGTAGATGGCAGAAAAACATTGTGGAGAATAGAGAGAAAGAAATACAAAAGGGAAAAAGCAAGAGAAAGAGGGAAGCAAAGAAGGCAGTCTGAGGATGAATGAGAGGAACTGTGATGGGAAAGCAGTGTGGCAGAACAAACAGCAGGCAGTAGTCAGTTCTAACTATTCTACAGTATTGGGCAATTAGCAGAAAAAATTCAGTAGTGCAAGCAGTAAGCTATATAAACATCAGGCAGTCAGTTAAAGTTCGCTACAACTCTGCTGTACTCTGCTAGGCAACTTCTACATATACAGTGCAATAGTTTAAAGGTAAAATGTTTAAGCAGTAGAAATATTCAGTAGTGCAAGACATAAGCTATATAGAAGTCAGGCCTAGCTAATACAGCAGGCTAAACAGCAGAAAATTCCAAGAGGAGAGAAAAAAAATGTATATATTTTTCCACAATTTCAGTTGGTTATCTTCTGTATCCCCCCTTCCCCAAATGAGGCTGAAAATCAGTAGAATTGTCTAGCCTATCTTTCCCGGTCAACAAAAACTAAATTAATTCAAAATTATTAGTGTTTTATGTAGGTGACCAGCTGTTAAATTCTTTATTTGTTCACAAAGATTACCTTGTGTGCAGGTATGGCATTTGACCATCTTTCTATAATGTACCATACCTACTGGTAGGGCAACTGTGTCAGTTACATCCACTACATGGATACTGATGGGTTCGATCATCTCCTGATACATTCCAACATCCAGATAGGGACCTGCTCCATATTGCTGTATTTGTATTGGTTTGCTGCATCACGACTACAGCATGTTACATTTGAGTAACATCCTGGATGCAATGCATTCACCTAGTCTATGAATATAAGATGTGTGTGGTGTGGTGTGGTGTGGTTTGTGTGTGTGTGTGTGTGTGTGTGTGTGTGTGTGTGAGTGTGTGTGTGTGTGTGTGTGTGTGTAGTGTGTGTGTGTGTGTGTGTGTGTGTGTGTGTGTGTATAAGTATACAATATGTTGAGGGGTATCTCTGACACTAGTGATACGCATAATTTTAGAGAATGTTTGACATTACCCCTCCCAGGGATTAGACCACAGGTAATCAAACAGGACAGAAAATGTCAAATAATTCAAACTATTTCATTAAAAGTAACTAATGCTTGAACACATGACAAGACACATGGCTACATTTACTATCCTTTTAAAGAATAATTGCCATATAGTGCAGTGTTTGATTTGTTTTTAGCATTGGGTTTGAGTCCTCCATGTTTTGTGGTTTTGGTTTGCGGGGGTGGTGGTGTGGCATTTGAAGAGATAGGACTAGTACGCTGGGAAGCTGCTGATGTGAAAAATAAAAACCTCATACATCGGAGCAGTCCACTGATTTAAACAGTCTGTTGTAGCCCACGTTTGATCATGCCTATGCTGTCTTGTTTCATATGAGTTTGTTGGAGTTAAATAGACAATGTAGCCAGGATAGAATAATATGACATTTATTTCTTTGATTAAATCTGTTGACACAGATTTCTTGAGTAAATTGAAAAACAGTGCATGGGAACACTATTGTACTTCGTCCCAGTAGCTGTTTTGTAATCAAGAAGTTCAAGGTATGTGAACTTATCAGTGCTAGAGATTTTCAAAGATTGAAAGATAAACTGTTGAATAGAAGGAGTTGTTTCACCCAGTTTGTAAGCAGCAGGCAAACTAAGTTCAATGAAAGTGCATCCTGGGCTTTAAAATCTTACATAGCCATCACCAAATGAGACCTTATTAGAAGTTAATTTAAATAAAAATACAAGCCTCTCTAAGGCTGCTATCTGCTGACCAGGCATTGCTTTTTCCTAAAAAGCTTCTCTCAGGGCTTGGACCTACTCTGAATCCTCCTAATAAAAGTTATCCCCAAGCTGTGACCCACTTTGCTTGTAGAATCACATAACACAGCCCTCCCCATGCTGAGACCTGCTCCAAGCAGGTAATTTAAAATAAATACAATCCCCCAAAGGCTGCTACCTGTTCAGAGGGCATTCCATTTTAAAGCCCCTCCTGGTCTGGGACCCACATGGAGCATGCTTAATAAAGTTAGCCCGATATGAAAATCTACTCGGAGCCCTTTCAAAATAAATTCTGTGGCTTAGAATATATATATAAAGGTATACTGAGAGAGAGAGGGGAGAGAGAAAGAGAGAGACTGCTTCTTGTAAAGTAGTGAGATAAACTCATTTGGCTGCACATTGTATTATACACTTACATTACAGAGGACCAGTGTATCATGACTACAGACCATGCTGGCACACTGCAGGAGGCGAAGGGTCTTTTCTTGGGTGGGGTGGGGGGGACAGATGAAGCAGAGGCTGGAATGCTGCTGAAAACACAGGAGAAACTGGTCAAGACATCAGAGTCCATCTTACTGTATACGTCATTGTATTAGTAAACTCTGGCCAGAACCGATAAGGCTGCAGCTATGAAATATAGGGTAAAAATATTGTAAAGTACAAAGTTATTAGCATGCATTTGCAAAATGTAACAAAGGCTCATAAATGTGTTGGTTTGTAATATCTGCATACCAGATTTTCAACATAGCCTTGTTGTGACCCTGCCTCATGAAGGCGTGTAGCCAAAATGTTCAGCTCCTGGCTTAAATGTGTTTTTGTGCATGGACTGCAAAATCAATTTTTGGGACACAAAAATGAAAAATGACAGCTGTCTCATTCATGAGGTGCTGTAAAGAAATAGCTATGTGGAAAATTTGGAGTAAAAATATTGAATATTACCGAACTTACGAGCCTGCGTTCGCAAAAATCAATGTATGCTCATAACCTTTTTGTTGTTTAATGTTTTACCACCGAATGTCCAACACAGCCATCTTATGACCCCCCTCCCCCCATTTACAAGGGCAGAGAAATGTTTCAGCTCCTGGCTGAAAGGTGACTTTGTGCAGGGACCACAATATCACCTTTCGGGATGTAAAAACAAATTTTTGACAGGTTTTGAAACGATAGCTATCACAGTCATGAGGTGCTGTAAGGATATGGTTTCTTAAATTTGGGGTAAAAATATTGAAAAGTACCAATACTATGCGCCTCCATTCACAAAATTCAATGTAGGCTTATACCTTTGTTGTTTTCAATATTTTACCACAGATTTCAACATAACCTTATATGACCCCACCTCATGAAAAGGCAGAGAAAATGTTCAACTCCTGCCTGAAAGTTAATTGCATGCAGGGACCACAAAATCAGATCTGCCTAACACCATTGACATTGTTCATGAGGTGGGTTCCCAAAGAAGGTGTGTTGAACATTTTGTGAAAAATATGTAAAATGCCCAAGTTCTATTTATTTATTTATTTCATGTTTGGATACAATGTCTTTGAGCAGGAGGATCATTTACATAGGTTGCAAGTCATATGTAATGCATAAACAAAGAGCAATGGTGATTATCGCAACAGTTTAGATAGAGAACAGAACATACAATTATTACATAAAGGTTACATTTGAGAGAGCTTTCCAGGTAAGATAAGGTGCAAAAGAGTTCAGCAACACTACAGGGTGTGGTAATTCACTTCAAAGTATAAACTTATGGGATCAGTGTGGACCCAGGCTAAAACATAGGTACTAGATATATAAGCAGACAGAGGTGGCTTTGTAGTGGAGAAACCAGTGAGAGTGACAAATGGGGGTTAAGTGTTTCAAGAAAGTTGGTAGGAAAGTGGTAAATCAGGGGTTATAAAGTGCAACTGCAGACTTTTCATGGGCTAGATAGGTGTGTAGTCTAGTTTTAAACAGGCTAATCTTTGTACAGCGAATATTTCTGCTGGGAGGTCATTGGTCGCATTGGTCCTTGATAAAGAAGGATCGTTGAGTGAGTGAATATGGAAAAGGCACCATTACCCACCATTTGAGACTTCTTGTATTTATAGTGGGTTGTGGTAAAGGATATAGCCTGGAGGTGGACTTGGGAGTAAGCAAAAGCAGGATTTATTTCCCAGCAGACAAGCCTGGTATTTAATTCTAAGGTGATGATGGAGCCAACCCATCATGGAGTATAAAATACATGTGTGTCAGGTAGCCAGCCTCAACATTCATCCTACAAGTTTGTTAAGTGCCAGCACCATAAATGATCATTCTGAAGTCAATAGAGGAAAGCACTGAGCTGCATGCGACCAATTGCTAGCCTTGTTATGTAAATTCAGGTAACTCCAGCCCTCTAGTAACCCTATGCTAGTCACATCCTCAGGCACTAGTTCTTCCCTTTGCTTATTTATTGCAAAGTCCGTGTATCTTATGGTTACATTGTATATTGTTGTATGTATGTATGAATGTATAAATAATCTATAATTGTATCTGTACCCTCACCCTCTACCATGGGTCGCACCTGGAAATGAGCCTCGGCTCAGTGTGCTTTTCCCGGTTACCAGATGTTTAAGTAAATAAAAATAAATACATTTCAAGACTTTAAGGGTCATCGCTTGCCTGTGTCAGTATAAAACCCCAAGCTTTATGTTAGCTGTTTTCACAACTTGGTCAACATGTGTGGAGAATGTGAGGGTATCATCTAAGTGCACACCTAGGTATTTAAAAGTGCTTATCTGTTCAATGGTATGCCCTTGTTGGCTGTGTAGCAGTAGTTGGCCATATTTTTTCCTGTTTTGTGGCAACTTAAGAGCATACTTTTGTTTTTGTAATTGAGGAGTAATTTATTTTGTTCAAACCAGTTCTTGGTATGCAGGTTAGCTTCAGTTCAGCAGTTATAGTAGACAGTTCTCTACCTGGGACGGAGATAACCACATCATCTGCATACAGAACCATGCGTGCAGGGCAGACAGCAGGTACTGGATTAATGAAAATGCTGAACAGAAATGGTCCTAGGATCGAACCTTGAGGGACCTCAAGGTTCAGCACCCTCTGTTCAGAGAGTGAGCCGGTCACTCATGTGCATTGTGGCCTGCATGAAAGGTAGCTTTTAAACCATATAACAGCATTCATGGACAGCCCAATGGAAGAGAGGTATTGTAGCAGTAGTTAATGATTGATGGTGTCAAATGCCTTGGTGAGGTCTATGAAGATAGGCCCTACCACCATGCCATTATCCAGTGCATTGTAGATCTGAGTAGTGTAGTCTACCAGTGCAGTAAGGGTTGAATGATTTTTCCATAATCCATGCTGTTGAGGCGAGAGAAGTTTGTACTTCTCAATGTACTCAGTGAGTTGGTCCGAGACAGCTCTTTCTAAGGTTTTGGAGAGTGTAGGTAGAATGGAGATGGGCCTATAATTCAACTGGTTAGTTCTATCTCCATTTTTAAAAATGGGGTGACAAGCCGACTCGGTGGCACTGAGGGTTGAGAGCTGGACACCACACCTCACACCAGGCTGGTGACCCAGGTTTGGAAGCACACCTGGGTTGTCAGGGTTCATCAGGGAGGGATGGGATCGAGCATCCGAGGACTGCTCTCCCATCCCTGGGGAGGGTTGAGGGATTCCATCGCTCTGTAGTGGCCCCTAGTGACAGCTGGGGCCCTACAGAAGTGGTGCACTTGAGGTGGAGTGTGGAAATGTCAGCGCGTTGTGTCTTTGATGTCATTGCAGCTCATGCTCCAAGGGCCATTAATGGAGGAAAAGGTTGGAGTGGGTGAGCTGCTTGATAGCCACACTCATACCACCCAGAGGTCTGTTGTGGAATTGTGCTGGGGGGGCTGGTCTTGGCTCAGCATGGGAAGGTATAGGGGGCCTCCCAGTGGGTCGGGGAGTGACAGTACCAGACTCCCCATCATGCGAGACAGCCTGCTTCCCTCTGGGTGGGGACAGCTGGTGGCTGGATGCCCCTGCTATACATACCACAGCAGGAGAGATATAAGGATGTGATAAAAGAAAAAAAGAAACGGGGTGACAAATGCTTTCTTCCACTTATCCGGAAATACCCCAGACTGAAAAGAAGCATTAAAGAGTTTGGTGAGAGGTTCAGCCAGCTCATTTAGTGTAAGGGCAATCATCTTTAAGTAAATAGAGTCAATCCCCATTCGAGTCTTCCCTAATGCCCTCTTCACATACTTAAGGGTCACAGTCTGGGATACCTGTCTAAAATAAAAAGGAGGTACACTATGCTGAGGTGTAGGAGGTGTGTTACCACTAGAGGGTTGGCCAAGTGGAGAGCAGTTGAGGTACCCACTTGGAAGCACTGTGCTTAGGTCCATAAAGGCCAGGTTAAATGCATTCGCAATTTCACTAGGCTCCTGTAGAGTCCCTGATGTTATAACTAAGAGACCCAGTGAGCCTTAGAGGCTCTTTCTGTTAGGGTTTTCATAGTGTTCCAAAACTCTTTGCCATGCCACCAGCTCCTGCTTAGTAGATCCTTATGTAGGTGACTTGGTTTGCCTCAGGAGATATGTACGTTTGTTTCTAACTGCCTTGTATGCACAAAAGTCAGCTTGTTTTCCAGTTGCCTTGGCCTCGTGCCAAAGATTATCTGTATTGTGCATGAGCTCCATAAGTGAGCTTGTGAGCCAGGGGTTTACCAACCTTTTTATTTTTTTATATTTGTAGGGGGCAAATATACGGTATCACAGGCATTCGTGGATGTGGAACAGAAGAATTCAAGTGCCTGATTACTGTCCTTGGCTCAGTCTAATGGGGACCATTCAGTTAATCTCAGATATTGTCTGAAGGTGTCCAGCTGCCCTGCTCTCATGGAGTGGGATTTAGTAGGATTGGGGGAGTACGCTTTTTAAACCTATTCGTCCAGGTGCTCAAGACTGGGGAATGGTCACTTAGGGAGTCTAGTAGGACTGATACTTCTGAAATGTGGTCTGGTCAGCTTGATAATATCCAGTCAATAAGTGTACTAGTACTTTTTTTATAGTTCTGTCTGGTGGCATCGGTTATCTGGGTGAGGTACAAACCCACCACTTGGTCTTTTGCAGCGGCAGCCACAGAAGATTGACAGTTGATGTTAAAGTCACCAACCACAATTGTTCCCAATTATGTCTGTGCAGTCCTTGGTTGGAAATGAACTGCTCCAGACCAGTAGCTTGCTTACCAGGGGTATATGCTATGTGTGTCCCTGTTGGTTCCTTTGTAAAGTTTGTTCTGTACCTAATCTATGTGACCTGGAACCCTTGCAAATGAGTCTTTGACTCAAAGGTATTTCTGAATCCTCAATAAATAAATAAATATAAGTTGTGATAAGAAAAATAACCTTGTTTTGATGGCCAGTGGTCAACTTGATGTTAAGTATTTGCACATCTTTTGTGTGCAGGCTGCTTGGTAGAACAAGGCCACAGATATAATCCCTGACACAGACTAGGCAGCCACCTCCCCGCCTGCTTATCCTGTCTTGATGGAAAGTTTTAAACCCTTCTATGGCTATTGCAGCATCTGGTACCTTTTGGGAGAGCCAGGTCTCTGTGAGTGGTATGACACTGGGTTTGAGAATCCACCCATGCTGGGAATTGCATGAGCTTGGGTATGAAGGTGGAAGGTGAGGTGGGAAAGAGGAGGTTTTTCACAGAGAGGGTGGTGGACCCTTGGAATGCACTGCCTAGCGAGCTGGTTCAGAGATCCACAGTGGAGAGCTTCAAGAGAGGGTGGAACAGACACAGAAAGTGGATGTATCAGATGATAGCCTGGCCCAGGGGTGGGGATGGATGATGGGGTTTCTGGAACACAAGGGGGAGGCCTCGGCATCCGACTAGGGATCTGAGGTTCAAGCAGACTCGATAGACCGTAAGGCCTAATCTGCTGGCAATTAGTCTGTTAGTATGTTAGTATGAGGCCACCAATATTTAAGAATACTATCTTGATGTGCCTGAGCCTAGGGGTGGTGCCTGTAGAGGGAGGACCTGGGTTTGGGTGCTCATTCCCTGACAGTAGCAGCAGTATCAGGATCAGTTTCCTGATGAGTCAGAGCCAGAGCACCCAGTCAGAGCTGTTGTGCTTTTTGTTTGCATTTTCTATTATTCCCCATGGCTGCTATATAAGAACAGCCTTGTATGAGGTCTGTAATGGTATTGATAATGGTTCCTGAGGAGAGGGTCTGGGAAGGAGTTTGAGTGCAGCAGTCAGGAAAGTGTCCGCTGTGTACCACTGGACAGTTCAATTAGTTGACAGATGGAGTCATAGAAATATTGTGGATGTATACTGGTGACAATGGGCCAGTCAGGTCATCTTCATTTACTGTCCAGGCGCCAGAGTAAGTAGAAGCGTGACTTTGTTAGCTTCATATTTGTGTGTTGGGAATTGTTCTGCCGCTTTGCTTAGCTAGAATGGCTAACCAATCTGGGAAGCAAGCAAATCTCCTGGTGGTTAATAAGTATCCCACCAGATGCAGTGCAGTAGGGGGACAGGATGGACTTTCTTTGTAGTGAGTTGAGGGCTACCGAAAGTTATAGTACTAAGTTCAAACCCTATTGAAATATATTGAATTGCATACCTGTGTCTTCAGTTCACAGTGCGGCTTTGAAGAGTAAAGCGTGTCGACGATCCAGACAGGATTACAGCACTTGTCCCCAATGATTAAGTAAGGGCTTGAGTGGGGTCGGGTTCGTGGATGCTCAATGGTGGTCAGGTGGGTTAAGGAATGGCTGCAAAAGACATCAATGGACTGTTTTTTTTTTTATAGGTGAAAAAATAAAAAAAGAGACAGATGATCCCCAATTGCAACACTGGCAGATTGGGCACCCCCAGTGTCACAGTTATGTGGGGGGAAGACATTGATGGGCCATTGTTTTACAGGTAAAAAAAGACCAACGATCCCGATCATGACACTGGGGACGGGCACCACCAGTGTCAGAAAAAACACTGGCGATCCCGGTCACAACACTGGTGAATTAGGAACCTCCAGTGTCATTTCTATGTTTCTAGGGGAGTGAGTGGTGGGTGCTGAGAGGAAGGGTTGGGTGGGGGAATTGGAATATGCCTTCCTACACCCATGAAAGAGAGAGAGTTCATGCACTATACAAATTACTGTTCTGTCAGCCTTTATGTTCACCCTGCCTGTCCTCATGATTTTTTTCACGCATGAGTGTCTTGTAGCTTCATTGCTCACTCTCTCATATCCTTATTTCAAGGATTGTTTCTGTGTTATTTACTATCCAATTTTCCCAACTTCATCTGTTGGTTTTTTAAAACAAAAGCAAACAAAAGGCCTCTCAAGAAATGCTAAGAAGGGCATACTTTATATCCTCTTCCTCCATTTATTTAAAATCCTGGATTTCTGCAAAGGTGTTTTCAAAGATATGTTGAAGTAGTGGCTTCATTTAGGTACTTTTGTTTTGAGCAATGAAATGACAATTACATTAGGGACTATTTTGCAGCTCAAGCAATTTTCAATTCGTATGTCCCCCCCCCCCCAATTCTTCTCTACAACCAGGTCCAAAGCAGAGGCTGACACTATCATCTCATGTGCTGTATAATAAACAGCACCTCGTTATACAGAGTTATTTATTTTCTTTCATGCCCTCCCTAGAAGGCAGGAAGTTTCTAGCCAGGGTGACTGTGCTGTATTTCAGTCAGTGTTTGTCCTTGAGTTTGGTGTTCATTGTAAAGCACTTTAAGGAAACTGCGTGAAAGGCATATAAACACAAAATGATATTGAGCCCAGCAGAGGGTATCATGTGCCTATGTGCCTTTAAACCTATCGTAACTGAAATAAGGGCCATTGGCACTCAAAAGGGACAGCCGCCATTAAAATGATATGGATATGAAACATGGAGTAACAAACTCTTAGCACTGGAAATTAGTCCTACCGAGTCATATATGAATCCTCACCATCCCTTCTGCTTGTCACCCTATTCCTGTCTCCGCACCAACCACCCAGCCTATCCTCTCACCCATCTGCCCCACCCACACCTTTATTCCTACCCCAACCCCCTTTACCCATTCTGCCTCCTACCACTTCTTCCTTCCTCCACCTCCCTGTCTCCTACCCTCCTCCCTACCCCAGTCACCCTCCTCCCTAGATCCCCCCGTACCCCATCTCTGTGCACAATATTCCTGTCCCTCTGAACCTACCACCCTCCTCTGCAATGTCATCTACAGCCCTGTGGTTTCACTTTTTTCTTTTTTTTCCTTTTCCTTCTGCCCTCAGTGAAGACTTGTCTTACTCTATGAGTATCATCTACGTGCACATTAGTGCAGTTAGTTTTTTGTATGCAATGTATGAGTTATTTGCAACAATCCAAGTTGTACCTTATCATTGCCATTGCTGTTCACTCGTGCTATCCAAATCTGTTTTGTATAAGATCATGTATGTTATTGTAATGTTTGAAATCTCCAGGACCTTCTTGTGAATGAGCTTGCTCAATGGAGTAATTCCTGTAATAATAAACTAAAACTAAAAAAATCTAAGTGTAGCATGTTCTACAGCACACGACATGACCGTGAGGTAGGAACAGCATGGTAGGTAAGAGCAAGAGGGTGCAAAACCATGAAAGGAAGTATGCATGGTGGTGCACCCTCTCAATCTTCCCAGTGCAGGACAAGAATCTGCTGGGACAGGGGTCTTCTGAGCAGTTGCCATGGTTTGACGGAATGAGCCACTGGCAGCAAGGGAGGCAAATAGTGTGTTTGGGACTGGGTTTCAATTCCCAATCCCAGACACATGGAATTTTTTCTTTCTTCATACTTAGTGCAATATTAAGTGTTAACCCCCCCCCCCCGGAGTTAGTTATATTAGTTGGGGGTTTGCCGGCACAGCCTCTTGTAGCAGGGGATGTGGTGTGCTGTATTGGCAGCACAGTATATTGTTACAGCATAATGTTCAGTAACATTATGACCCCACCCCAAAAGTGCCTTTATGTGTGCATGTTCCATTTTGCTACAGCATCCTACAGTGTTATGAATCTCTGCTTTAAAGACAGGTTTATTTGCATCTCCTTTGGACAGCACATTTTCTGTGTGGGCCTGATGAGGGATAGAACAATTCTGAGGGGTGCCTTGTAATGGCATGGCACAGTTGAATGTTGAGCACATGGCTCAGGGGTTGGCTTGAGAGAAACCTTGTTATCCCATTGTGGAACCACTGCAGCAGGACAGGGGCTGTAAAAGTAATGTCAGCTGATGCTGCCATGCTGCCCCCCCCCAACCAGCTCTTTACTCCAGTTAATCCACTCTGGACTAGGATCTAATGCTGTCAGTGCTAATGTCAGTCCACAGAAGGGGTAGAAAACAAGCATTTGTCAATGCCGAATGTTGATTGCGTTGGTCTGTTGAGCTCGCTCAGTGGCCCTCTGTCACTGGCTCAGTCTGTTTGTCCCGGTGCTGCACGTTTCTCTTTTGTAGTGGGCTGCTGCCTGCATTGGCATCTTGTTCTGCTGAGGAAGAAATGCACGGCTGTCCCAACAGAGCTCCATTGAGGTGGCTCACTCCCCCTCTCTGACTCGCTCATTTTGTTTCTCCTGGTACTGCAGGCTGCCTTTTTGTACTGGGCTCCTGCCTGTGTTGGTAGCTTTTTCTACCCACAAACAAATCCACAGCTGTCCTGACAGAGCTCCATTGAGGTCTCTCACTCCACCTGTCTCACTCACTCATTCTGGTTCTCCTGGCGCTGCAGGCTGCCCTTTTGTACTGGGCTCCTGCCTCTGTTGGCACCTTTTTCTGCCCACAAAGAAAAGTGCAGCAGTCCAGACAAAGCTCCATTGAGCTCGCCTTCACCCCCTTCTCTCTCACACGCTATTCGATTCTGCCAGCGCTGCAGTCTGCCCTTTCTACTGGGCTCCTGCCTGCATTGCTGCCTTCTTATGCACACAAAGAAATTTGCAGGAGTAACAATACAGCTCTGTTGAGCTCACTCACTCACTCATTCTGGTTTTCCTGCCACTGCAGGCTGCCCTTTTGTACTGGGCCCTGCATGCATTGCTGGCTTTTTCTGCCCACAAACAAATCTGCAGCAGTCCCAACAAAGCCCTGTTGAGCTCACTGACTCCCCATCCCTCACTCACTTGTTCTGTGTCTCCTGGTGCTGCAGGCTGCACTTTTGTACTGGGCTCCTGCCTGCATTGGCGGCTTTTTCTGGCCAGAAAGAAATCTGAAGCAGTCCCGACACAGCTCCACTGAGCTCGCTCACTCCCCGTCTGTCACTCTGGCATTCCTTTTCTGCCGGCGCTGCAAGCTGGCCATTTGTACTGGGCTCCTGCCTGCATTGCCGCATTTTCTGCCCACAAAGAAATCTGCAGCAGTCACACTAGAGCTCAGTTGAGCTCCCTCACTACTGCTCTGTCACTCGCTCATTCTGTTTCTCTTGGCGCCTCAGACTGCGCTTTTGTATGGGGCTCCTGGCTGCGTTGGCACCTTTGTCTGTCCACAAAGAAATCCATAGCTGTCCTGACAGAGCTCCGTTGAGGTCACGCAGTCTCCCTCTCTCATTGCTCATTCTGTTTGTCCTGGCGTTGCAAGCTGCCCTTTTGTACGGGGCTCCTGCCTGCATTGGCACCTTTTTCTGCCCACAAAGAAATCCCAGCAGTCCTGATAGAGCTCTGTTGAGCTCAATAAGTCCCCTTGGCTCACTCGCTCATACTGTTTCTCCCAGTGCTGCAGGCTGCCCTTTTGTACTGGGCTCTTGTGTTGGGGCCTTTGCCTGCCCACAGAAAAATTCGCAGCAGTCCTGACAGAGCTCAGATGAGCTCAGTCACTCCCCCCCTCTCACTCTGTCAATCAAAATCTGTCCCAAACACTGATTTCCCAGAGTGACTGTGCTATTGTCTGGCAGGAGTGCAAAAACTTATTGTAGCCAGGATGTGAAAAATGACAGCTGTAGTGTTCATAAGGAGTTGTGGAAAAATGCCACTGTTGAAAATGTGGTGTGACACTATTACGCATTTGTGAAGTTACAAGGGTGTGTGGAAACAGTTCCATGTACGCTTGTAACACAGTCACCTTATGGCAGTCCTGACAAAGCTCCATTGAGCTCGCTCACTCCCCTTCTCTCATTCGCTCATTCTGTTCTGTCAGTGCTGCAAGCTGCCCTTTTCTACCGGGCTCCTGCCTGCGTTGCTGCCTTCTTATGCCCACAAAGAAATTTGCAGCAGTTACAATACAGCTCTGTTGAGCTCATCACTCACTCATTCTGGTTTTCCTGCCACTGCAGGCTGCCCTTTTGTACTGGGCCCCTGCATGCTGCCTTTTTCTGCCCACAAACAAATCTGCAGCAGTCCCAATAAAGCCCCATTGAGCTCACTGACTCCCCATCCCTCACTCGCTCGTTCTGTGTCTCCTGGTGCTGCAGGCTGCCTTTTTGTACTGGGCTCCTGCCTGCATTGGCGGCTTTTTCTGGCCAGAAAGAAATCTGAAGCAGTCCTGACACAGCTCCACTGAGCTCGCTTACTCTCCCTCTGTCACTCTCGCATTCCTTTTCTGCTGGCTCTGCAAGCTGGCCATTTGTACTGGGCTCCTGCCTGCATTGCCGCATTTTCTGCCCACAAAGAAATCTGCAGCAGTCACACTAGAGCTCCGTTGAGCTCCCTCACTACTGCTCTGTCACTCACTCATTCTGTTTCTCTCGGCGCCTCAGACTGTGCTTTTGTATGGGGCTCCTGGCTGCATTGGCACCTTCATCTGTCCACAGAGAAATCCTCAGCTGTCCCGACAGAGCTCCATTGAGGTCGCTCAGTCTCCCTCTCTCATCACTCATTCTGTTTGTCCTGGCGCTGCAAGCTGCCCTTTTGTACGGGGCTCCTGCCTGCATTGGTGCCTTTTTCTGCCCACAAAGAAATCCCAGCAGTCCTGGTAGAGCTCTGTTGAGCTCACTAAGTCCCCTTGTCTCACTTGCTCATACTGTTTCTCCCACCGCTGCAGGCTGGCTGTTTGTACTTGGCCCCTGCCTGTATTGATGCCTTTTTCTGCCCACAAAGAAATCTGCAGCAGTCCTGACAGCGCTTCAGTGAGTTCGCTTACTCCCCCTCCCTCACTCACTCTTTCGTTCTGTTTCTCCCAGTGCTGCAGGCTGCCCTTTTGTACTGGGCTCTTGTGTTGAGGCCTTTGTCTGCCCACAAACAAATCCGCAGCATTCCCGGCAGAGCTCAGTTGAACTCAGTCACTCCCCCCTCTCACTCTGTCGATCTTAATCTGTCCCAGATACTGATTTCCCAGAGTAACCGTGCTATTGTCCGGCAGGAGTGCAAAAACATATTTTAGCCAGGATGTGAAAAATGACAGCTGTACTGCTTATAAGGAGGTGTGAAAAAATGGCACTGTTGAAAATCTGGTGTGACAATATTACAAATCTGCGAAGTTACAAGGGTGCATGGAAAGTGCACAACTCACACTTGTGACACAGTCAATTGATGGACTATCATCACCAAATTTTCAACATAGGCATTTTAGGACCTCTGCTCATCAACAGTATCATTGCCTTTTTCTTAATCTGTCCCGGACAGTGATTTCCCACAGCGACTGCTCTTTCTGCGCCGGAAGTGCAAAAACACATTTTGGCCAAGATGGGAAAATGACAGCTGCACTGTTCATAAGTAGGTGTGGGAAAATGGCAATGTTGAAAATCTGGAGGAAAATATTATAAATTTGGCGGGTTACGAAAGTGAATCATGCGAACGCATCAGAATACAGTCATTTTATGGAGTATCATTACCAAATTTTCAACATAGGCATTTTAGGACCTTTACTCATGAACAGTGTTACTGTCATTTTCTTAATCTGTCCTGAACACTGATTTCCCACAGTGACCATGCCATTCTGCACCATAACTGTGAAAACACATTTTGGCCAGGATGTGAACAATGACAGCTATACTGCTCACAAGGAGGTGTGACAAAACGCCAATGTTGAAAATCTGGCATGAAAATATTGTAAATTCGCAAAGTTATGAGCATACATAGCAACTGCGCAGTGCACGTTCGTAAAACAGTCATTTTTTGGATTTTTTCCACCAAAATTGTAACATAGGCTTTTTGAGAGCCCACCTCATGAACACTGACACTGTCATTTCATTAATAGGCCCCAAAGGGTGATTCTGCACAGTGACTGCAAAACCACCTTTTGGGGTCAATTAACACCATGACAGTTCAAGAATTCATGAGGAGGGGTCCCAAAAACCCCATGTTGAAAATTTGGTGAAAAAATTTCCAAAAATGCCCGAGATATGCACTAAAGTTGAAAAAAACCCTATTTATTACATTATACAGCTTACCGGCATTTCCTCTGTTCGCAGTAGGCTTTGAAGAGTGCAGACGTGTTCCCGGTCCAGCGAAGATCGTCGCGCTGAGCTCTGGAGGTGGGTATGGGGGTGTGTGGGGTGGCAGGGTGCACAGTGGGTGGGTGCGGGTTGTGGGGGAGCAGGGAGACTACAAGGGGCCGTTTCCTTTTTTACAGGTTGAAACAAAAATAAGACATCGGGGACCATTTTCTGATTTAACAGGTGCTTTGGCATGCTGGGTTGAGCTCCCAGCGTGCCACCTGTGTGGTGGGTTAGCCGACGGGATTGGGCACCCTCCGCAAACAAGGCAGGGGTAGGGGGAGCTGCAGAAGCCGAGGAGGATTGGGCACCCGGCTACAACAATGAAGGGTATCATTATGCTGATGGGGATTGGGCACCCATCAGCAGGAACAAAACAGGGGTGTGGGGATAATCATTATGCCAATGGGGATTGGGCACCCCATCGGCAGGAACAATGTTGGGGGATAATCACTATGCTGATGGGGATTGGGCATCCCGTCAGCAGGAACAAGGAGGGTTACAGAATGTTGATGGGGAGTGGGCTCCCCCATCGGCAAGTAAACACGGTGGGGGGAAGGGGTATATCAGGGATCCCACATCCCTCCCTGCAATGACAGGTCGCTCCCTCATTGCAGCAGATGGCTGACTCTGCAATGACCAAGTGGCCCCTGATTGCAGTGGCTGATTTTTTAGAAAGTTGTGGCACGCTGGCTGAACTAGTGTCAGCAGCTGCATGCCATGGCATTGGGGATGGGGGATGCCTTGCAGGCTGTGGGGCATTGGGCACCAAGTGCCACGCCCACAACCTGCTTGTGGA
The DNA here is from genome assembly GCA_016271365.2 of Neoceratodus forsteri. NCBI lineage: Eukaryota > Metazoa > Chordata > Ceratodontiformes > Ceratodontidae > Neoceratodus > Neoceratodus forsteri. The sequence goes on from CM057449.1 coordinate 1,741,075,510, forward strand.
GAAAGTTGACTTAACATGTTTCTTGCATGTGCACAATCAACATAAAAATGAAGCAGTGTGCACTGTTGATTCTTCTGCCCACAAACCAACTTGCTTACAAGAAAAGAAAAAGTATTGATTATTGCACCTCAGTATCCTGTCTGGATTCAGAAGCAAAAACAAATGGTATTTTCCTTCCAACTGCTCATCTGTGACACCTGAATTTTTAAACAGTTGTGAGAGCAATGATCTGTTTCTGAAGCTATTCAAGATCTCAGATCTGATTTATGGCTTGATCTGTTACTATATCTGGCTGTCAAAACACTAATGCACCAGTATTTTTTGCCTTGTACAGATGTGACAGCCAGGATGAAGTGCCCAAATGTGCAGAATATCACAGAATGCTGCAGTTTCCTGCAGGAGCCATTGTAAGTCAATGGCAATTAAGCCCTTTTGTCATGCAGGATTTTGGGACATGTCATTGCTGCAAGTTACTGCACTTCATCATGACTGACTCCACTGTATGTTGGTTTTATTTTTGCATTTGCAGTGAAACTTGATCTATTTTACAAATAAATATAATCACTTTTGGTAGAAGAATAAACATTGCCACAGTACACGTTGGAATTATAACCTGGATAGTGTCAAACCTAAATTCCAGACAAGTTATTTCCAGTTTTAACAGGAAGCAATATAGATAGGAAACTCAGCAATGTAGAATGTTATCTGAAGATTTTTGTCATTGAAGGGTTTGTCAAATTGTATTTGTTTCATATGCATGTCTACTTAAATAGGTACAGTAAATCAGGGCAAAAATGTTGCTGGGAAACTATCAAGATTAAGACTGAGCACAGAACTTGAATTCTTACTGTATAAGCAACGGTAGGTAACAATATGTCAAGGCACAGCCATAAAACTAATGATGCTCTTTGTGAACTTTGTTGCTGCATGTGGATGTTTACTATTTGCACTGCATGGAATTAGCTGCAGAAGTACTGTGACCGAGTCTGAATGTGCAGTATGCTTATAATGATTGGCACAGCTCTCAGGACTTTGTGATGGTCTTAGAAACTATATTGATTGTATTGTTGATCTAGCAATTAGGCTGTCCATTAAACCTGAAAGATGCATCTGTATTCTAAATAGTTCAGTAGATGCTGTTCCTAGAATTGCATTTGTCCCTTGGAAACAGCATTAGTGTCGGATGTCACGAGGAAACTTTTCTCAAACAAACTGGGTTTGAAGTTTACCTCTTAAGTATAAAACCACAAAGCTGACCCTCCCCTGCTGCGAGGTACACTTCACTGCAGTTGGACTGCTCAAACAAAAAGCATAATGTAAAAGGGGAACACTGCATTTCAAGAGGATGCCCTCTGCAATGGGAATAATATGCTGTGATCATCTGCATGTCCAGCAATACTAGTCATCTTAGACAAGAATGGGAAGCAGAAAGGTGTCAGAGCTATTAATGTAGAGGTATAGATAAAAGCAAAAATATTAAACAGAGACAAACAATGGAGTTGTCTGAGGTGCAATGTTCAAGCACCAGCGATGAACTTTATACTATTAACAAAATGCCTATCAACATTAGCATCACAAGAGCTAAATGACTTCTGTGGCAGAATGCTGTGAGACATATAACCAAGCAATGCTTTATATGGGCACAAAGTAGTGCAAAACCAATACGTTCTGATGAGTCTTACGGCCAAAATGATCGCAAACAGTCGACCAGCAATGCATCTTTAAGTGACAGGCGTAACAATGGAGCACCAAAGTGTTTCCTTAAAGGGCAAACAGTGACCTGGTCCTCCTCCACTTAGACTGCGCCCCAAGCAATGCAGATTTTATGACCGCTGACACTGAAATAGTGCAGTGTTGCAGTTGGTAGGGAAAACATGGGCGGGCTGCTTCACAGACACAGAGGTGACTGTGACGCAATCCAACATATTGTTTATTAGGAAGGAATGCGGAATCCTTCTCCTAAGTGATCATAAAAAGACTACAGGGCTACGCCCACCGCATCCCTAAAAGTTGTACACAAGCAACTTGTATATTCTGAATATCTGGAATGTAGATATGTCAAATACTGTAGTTAAATTTCCTGTTGTTACATCTTTTACTTTAGGTTATTACAGTACTGCTTGATGAATTTGTCAGATGGCCAGGATGTGAAATTACCAATTCTGATAATGCAGAGTAAGATTGTATATCTGTTTCTGTGAGCTTTTATTTTGGAATTTACCAGATTCCCTGTCAATAAAATATTTTACATTATCTTGCATTCATCAGAAGACTAGTAAAAATACAACATATACTGTACTGCAACTTGATGTCATCTTGGGAATTTTCTTGTAACTAGTTAGCTAATCAGTGTGACAAGACGGTGGAAAAGGCTAGGGGATGCTCGGATGCATAGGGGTATCACTAACAGAAAAAGGAGCTAATAATACCCTGTATAGAATACTAGTGAGACACACCTCGAGTACTGTATCCAGTTCTGGAAGCCTCACCTCCAAAAGGATATGGACAGGGTAGGGGTGGTACAGAGGAGGGCAACCAAAATGATGTAGGGCCTGCATCAGAAACCCTATGAAGAAAGGCTTAAGGAATTAAATATGTATTCCCTAGAAGAAAGTAGGGAAAGGGGGGATAGGATAAAAACATTCAAATACCTCACAGGTATAAACAAGATTGAGGAAAGGAGTATTTTCCTGAAAAAAGATGCTCAAGAACAAGGGGTCACACTATGAAGCTGGAGGGGGGAGGCTGAGAGTAAATGTGAGGAAGCACTTCTTCATGGAAAGGGTGGTAGAGGCTTGGAACACCCTCTCAGTGGAGGTGATGGGGGCTAAAATGGTTACAGGATTCAAGAAAGGATGGGATAGACTCAAGGAAATCTGAGACGTGAGGCAAGAGGGTGCAAAGTAAAGACTAAGAAGGGTCTGCAGTGTCACTGTAGGTAGGGAAAATAGGGCAGACTAGGTGGGCCAAGAGGTCCTTATCTGCCAACATCTACTATGTTTCTATGTAACATTATTTCTGCACAGAATCATGCATATGATTATCATATATGATATATATTAGCCTATTATTAGTGTTTTGTATGCATGATCAGCTGTTCAATTCAGTATTTGTTCACAAAGTTTACAAGGTATGCAGTCTGACCATCTCTATGTAATGTACCATACCTACTGGTAGAGCAACTGTGTCAGTTACATCCACTACATGGATAGTGATGGGTTCGATAATCTCCTGATACATTCCAACATCCAAATGGGGACCTGCTTACCATATTGCTGTAGTTGTATTGGTTTGCTGCATCATACTATAGCATGTTACATTTAAGTAACATCCTGGAAGCAATGTATTCACCCGAATCTATGAATATATATATATATTGTGTGTGTGTGTGTGTGTGTGTGTGTGTATGTGTTTGTATAAGTGTATGTTGAGGAGTATCTCTGACACAAGTGATAAGCATTATTTTAGGGAATGTTTGACACTACCCCTCCCAAGGATCAGACCACAGGTAATCAAACAGGGCAGAAAATGTCAAATAATTCAAACTATTTCATTAAAAGTAACTAATGCTTGAACACATGATGAAATTTACTATCCTTTTAAAGTATAATTGCCGTATAGTGCAGTGTTTGATTTGTTTTTAGCATTGGGTTTGAGTCCCTCCATGTTTTGGGGATTGGTTTACTGGGTGGTTGTGGTGGCATTTGAAGAGATAGGACTAGCATGCTGCAAGCTGCTATTATGAAAAATAAAACAGCATACACTGGAGTAGTCCACTGATTTAAACAGTCTATTGTAGCGCACAAATGATTGCGCCTACGCTATCTTATTTGATATGAGCTTGTTGAAGCTAATTACACAACATGGCCAAGATCAAATAATATGACATTAAGTTCTTTGATGAAATCTGTTGATACAGATTTCTTGAGTACATTGAAAAACAATGCACAGGAATGCTCTTGTAAAACACTTTTCGTAAAATACAAGAATCGCTAGGAGTGGACAGTGGAATATCTGTCCTGGAATTTTCCTGAGTACTATGTGTGTAGAACTATGCAAAAGCATATGTTCTGTTAGCAACTGTGAAGCATTTCCATGCATTTTCTTTCTTTTATATAGCCTTTGCCAACTTTAGTGATAACTCTGTTATTTATTAGATTTGGACTCAGAACGGAAGATGGGACATATAGTACTATGAAACTACTGTTCATCTGTGTCAAGATACACTGTAGCTAGGTACACAACTGGACTATCTTAAATACAATATGTAATAAATGGTTCACCACTATGAAGTAAGATGTTGAGTTACTTATTAGCTTCAGTAACTGTGGATTACATATTGACTTCCAGTTAGTTTTTGTGGGTGGGTATCAGTATTTTTAACAAAGAATGTTTAAGTACATACATAAACTCATCACATGTGAAGGAATTTTCTGACCAAATTGTTACTGTCCACATGCACTCTATAATAATGCATGTTTCTGTATGTGCCACACATTGAAAGGGTATTTCAAAGATTATTCGAACAACTAGTATATAAGAGAGCAAAGCAGTTGGAAGTGCACCAGCGATCAAATGATCTGAGTGGAGTGGGGCACTGGTGCATGAAGTAACATGTCCAGTGTCACAAACTTGAGTATCTGGCTGAGATATACTCCTCACCCTTAGGTGGCCTGTACATAAAAGGGGAATGGCTGTAAGAGCCTATCCTGTGGCCTCTCATAGTGTGTGTATGGTGTGTTTGTGTGTGTGTGTGCATGTGTCTGTGTGTCTGGGTGTGTGTGTCCACTGAGTCAGTTGTTCAGAAGCAAGTAAAGAAATGAAAGGCATCTGGTTTCCTAAGGATTTTTTTCTTCTACATTGTTTGTAGCTGTTGATTATGAAAGTCACACTGAGCTGCAATAGCTCCTTACCAGGTGTGTGTGTGGGGGAGGGTATATGGACCTGTTTTAACTGAAAAATGTTGACAGTGACACTGAGGGAAACTCCCTTACTCTTTTTCCATAGGTGACATGCATGTTTATGTTCCACCGGGATAGTGACCACTTCCTTTTGCACAACCTGTATTTCCAGAGCACCTTATAATCCAAGAGAAAGGGTAGAGAATGCCCCTGCTAATTCAAAGGTAGATGGAGATTCAAACACAGAAACAGATTAAAGAGATGCTGCAGATGGGTTAAGCACTCTGAGGTTGCCGGACTTGTTCAGGGCCACACAGTGAGTGTGCGGTAGCTTGTGGGGTTGAAGCCTGATCTCCAGGTTCACAGCTAGGTGCTCTAACCACCACTAAGGCAAATTGCCTTTGGCCACAGTATGCAAAGGATTCTGTCTATAAGCATTTTTGCTACCTATGGATTGTAAAGGGAGACATTGCCAACCAACAATCATCATTATTCATGAGAACTGCATGTATCCATGGAAACTGTAGTGGTTAGTGGCATCTATAAAGCAATAAATGTTCAGGTTTGGTTAGGAAGGGCTGCAGTTGAGCCTGTTTCCTACCCTCCATCACATCTCACAGTGCAGAACTTCACACCTGCAGATAAGATGGCAGGCAGGATTCACACTACAATGTAGCAGTGGACCTGCACTCAGTGTATTTCCCTTCAGCAATTAATTGGTTCCTACTGAGGTAACAGGGTCAGCCACATACTTCTTAACCTTTTGCCACTGAAATGTGGGACAACAGAACTAGGCAGACTGAATGAACCAATGGTCATGTTCTGCTGGCATGTGTTTTCACGTTTCAGTGTGGGATACTGACCCTCATAAAGTGGGACACCTCATCAAACACAGACTACTTAAAACTCGGAACAATATCTGGAAACTAGTTATTTTATTTAATGTGTGCAAAGCTTAATGTTGTTTCAACATATTAAAATATTGTTATGCTCAGTGAGTGAAGAGCAATATAGTGACATGTGCACACAAAAAAGATGAGAACATTCTGTAGTTCTTTCACCCATGCTGATGTATCATCACATCTTCATAACAAAGCTCATTTTGTTTTTCTCCCCTCCTCCTTACTGCCTGCACAGTGTGTACAGTGTACACTGTACATAAATGTGGCCAGAGGCATTCATCTAGAAAAGAACAGGAAGGTGCAGGTGAGACTGGAGGCTTGGAGTACTTAGTTCACTATGCAAAGGAATACACTGACTTCTGCTATTTTTTAACTGCAGTGTTGCTATGTTTTCACCCTCCTGCTAGCAGGCTGCAGTAATCAAGCCCATTTGTATACTTGTTCTCTAGTTTGTTTTGTGTTTTATTCCTCCTTTCACTGGGGATTGCTCAGCCCACTAACCTTTCCCACGACCCAAACTCAGTGCCCTTGCTAGTTGTTGCTATGCAGGCTGGGGGTCCGATTACACTAGGGCATTAACAGGTGGACTGGTGGAGAATTAAGACATTGCTCTAGTTTACTAGACTAGTAACTTCAAGTTGAGTTTTTGTATAAAATCTCTGTCTCTCCTTACTTCACCTGGCATCGGGGATTTCCTACAAGGTTACAGTTACAGACTAATAGTTTTTGTTACCAGGGCTGGATTAACCATTGGGCAGAAGGGGCAGTTGCCCAGGGCCTAGAGTATGAGGAGGGCCCCTAGCGGAAGTGCAGTTTTTTTAATTAATATATATTTTTTTCAGCCATGATTACCAGCCACATTAATTTTATTTGGAAAGGGAGTTACTGAGAAGCAGAGCTGGAGCTGTGCGTGAAAGTGAAAGGGTCACGCAGTAGGCGCTGCTCAAGCGTGATTCACCCTTCCACTTTCATGCCCAGACTGAGAAAGAGACTGAAAGATTCCTGCAATTCTTCACTTTTGTGTAACCACTCCTTCCCTTCTACCTGCACACCCACCCACAGGTGGTGCTGCCTCAGAGAATATAGGTTGGCACCTGGGTTCATGGTTAAAGCTGACTGTGTGATTGGCGCGGTGCCTCCACCTATGGGGATCCTTCCAACAGCGTACTGCCTGGGTGTTTCCCCACAGCAGATGATGTTCAGCCCCCTCCCTTTGGAAACAGGTAAGACAATATACGGTTCCCTTCCCACTTCTAACTAAGCAAGAAATATCACACTACACAATAATGCAATGGCTGCAACAGTTTTCAGAAAATAAACAATGGGTTTATTTTGGGGTGGATAACAAGGTAGGGAGCAGTGGAAACAAAGGGAAATAAAAGCATTCAATAATGCTCTAAACTCTATGCAAAATCAGTAACATCAAAACACATTGGCATTCAGGAATGGTACTATGCAGTTCAGTATTACCAGTCCCAGTTCTACTCCCCCCACTGGTGCACCAGTTAACCCCACACTCCCTGTGAGAGCTCTCAGTGTTGGTGTGCACACTGAACAGTTGCAGGCCTGTGAAGTGGACAAAGCTGGGTGCAGCACAGATGAAATACAGAGGGCTGCAGAACAAAGTACCAACTACACTAGGGAGTGCAGTGAAACAGTTTATTCCTGGCTCTCCTAGTTGCTAAGGGCATAGCTAAGGTCACGCAGGAAGCCCAGATGTAATGTTAACAAGCTAGCTAGCTGAACAATTGGGAGAGTATTTGGTTGGGTAAAAACCCAGTATTCATGACATTAAAGGAACATATGCAGGATGTTGGGGACATCTCCCTTTTTCCAGCAACCTGGAAGAACAGGCAGGAAAGGCTTGGAATGCAGGTGATGATCCTCTTCACCTTACAGAGGGACTTTTCTTCACCCACCTCAACTGTAAGTAAGAAGTCTTCACCCCACAAAGGGACTTGTCTTCACCCACCTCGACTGTAGGTAGGCAGTCTTCACCCCACAAAGGGACTTGTCTTCACCCACCTCGACTGTAGGTAGGCAGTCTTCACCCCACAAAGGGACTTATCTTCACCCACCTCGACTGTAGGTAGGCAGTCTTCACTTCCACAAAGGGACTTGTCTTCACCCACCTTGACTGTAGGTAGGGCACAGCAGATCAGGTACTCAGGCAGAACCTCAGAGCATAGGGCCTGGTAGGAATCTCAGTCTCTGACTGGTAGGAAAATGAGGTAGTAGCTTTGTTTACCTCACTCTCCACTGCAGGCAACAAATCATTAGGCAGGCTTTAGGATATTCTGTCACCAGTTCTGGATCTGCACAGAAGACACCAACAACAGGATCTTCTATCTGGCCACAGCAGAAGCAGATAAAAAATACACTCTCTGATTTACAGTCCTTGGAAGGTCTCACTCAGAATCTTTGCTTGTGTAGAAAGGCACAAAATGGCAGGATTTTAGGTCGTGAGTAGCAGGAGCTGACAAACACTCCTTCTCACTTCAAAACCTCACACCAAGTCAAACACACCAGCTGTTAAGTTCAGAATTCTCAGGTTCAAGACTCAGTCTCTGATTGGTTCACATGACTCACAAGTTCTTTGTCCTGATTGGATGTACTGCAGCTACCAATCGGATCCTACATTGTTGTTCTGCAGCCTCTGCAAAGGTGGCCACCATCAAACAGTTCTCTCAGCTCAGTCACTTTCCATGAATTGGAACAAAATGAACATTCACTGTTGGCAGCATTTAGCTACATGGCTAGCACCCTCCTCATCCCTTCTAAGGGTTGCTAGGGCCAGAGGATACATTCTGGGAACAGGAGCCGAGTCGCTTGCTCCATTTTAAAGGCTTCACTGGTGGAGCTGAATCTGTGAACTGCCATCCACGGCCGACATGCATCATGGGACTTGTAGTCCCTGTGGTCACCATTTTTCCTATTACTCCCTGACCCGTTGGTGGCACTGGCAGGGTCAAGAGTGCTTTTAAAAGTAATTTTGTCCTTCTTCTGGCTCTTCCCAGCTCCTTGGGCAGTCCGGTGGGGCTGGGGAGAAAATCCCTCTTTGTGGCACTTCTGCCACCTCTTGCAAGCGCCCCTATGGAACTAGGCCACACATGTGGCCTTTACTGGAGATCCTCATCCCACTGTGCAGTTGTTCAAGGAGGTGGGAGAGCTAGTGAGCTGTGCAGCACACGGGCTGCTTGAAGATAGCTGCATGAGGTGCCGAATTACTTTTTTTACACCTCGCCCATTTTTGAAGTTTGGGGGACTGAGGGAGCAAGAAGAACAAGGAGGCACTCTGGCCATGCTGCACACAGGTGCTGGAGGCACTGGAACAAACTACAGTGCTCCCCAGCCCTTTGGTAGTCCAGGTCAGGCCAGGGAGCAAGAAAATGGCATCAGATGGGGCTGATTGGAGGCAGCAGGAGCAGGTAAGCTCCTGACTTTGGAAGGGGGGTTACATTTGTAACTCACACATAATAGCTCTACAGGCTGTGTCGCTATTTCTGGAAATGTGGGGAGAGGGGAGCAGGAGCATCACTAGGCAACATTTGTAAAATTTGAAGTTTCTGGTGCTTTTACTACTTGAGGAGGAAGAGCAAACTTTTTTTTTTTTTTGTATCTTCTATTTTTGCACCTTTCTCGAGGAGCTCTCTTGGACATCTACCATACCCCAGCTTTACCTCCTTGCCTGAAACACCTCTGGTTCCTGGCACCAGCCCAGTGTCCCCCCCGGCTCTGAGCCCCCTGAGGTAGGGCTGACCTATCCACCCAGGACGCTCTATCTAGAATCTGTCAGGCTGGGCTTGGCCCAGGAGAAGAGGATGTCCGCAGTTGGAGTGTGGCTATGGGTGTTGTCGCCATCCCTGAGGAGGGATTTTCTACATATCTGTCTCCCCAGGGAGTGCGGCATGCAATGACACCCACACGGCTTTTCTATTGACATCTGCCACATTCCCTGCCCCTTAATCTATCTGGTGATCCTGTAGTGCCCCTGATCTCCATCGGGGGCTGCTAGGATGCTGAGCAGCCCCAGGATCCCTCCCAGGAGAGGAGAGGAGAGGAGAGCAGTCCTCCAGACGCCAATCCTCTCCCTCCCCCACTGACCCCCATCTCCCCGAGTCTGTCCCCGAACCTGGGTCACTGGTGTGGCGCAAGGTGTGGCGTTCAGCGCTTCAACCCTCAGCACCACTGGGCCAGCCAAGAGTGAGCTTTTTAAACAAAAAAAAAAAGAACGTAGCAGCAGAGTGAGTCCTGTGTCAACTGGAATGGCATTTCCAAACTAACAGCAAGACACTGTCAGGTACTATGGTGAAAAGCGGAAGCCAATCTTGGGGCAATATATTTTGTTTACCAGTGTGCCCCTAGAGACCAGCCATTAGTTTTGTGTCTCCCTGCTCTGATTCCGTTCTACAAGCCTTAAATTGCATATCTCCATATTCCGTTCTTCAGATGCACTGGTAACATTGCTGAATGATTATATTGAGCTTGCTAAACTTTTAACCTTGATTTTATTTCACCCCAGTGAGTTGTTGGTGCCACACTGTTTAAGTAAGTCTGGGGGGCGGTGAAGTAAGCAGTACCAAGGGACCGACTTACAACCAAATTATAGCTCCGGTTTGTACCTGGAGTAGCAGCATTAGAGGTACACTACTTTCTGCTTGTGGTCACTGGGCAGAGGTAGCAGCAGTAGTATTGTGTGTCAGAGTTCCAACTGTTACTGCTATAGGTGGGGGTGAGAGCTATCATTTTTGAACTGGTGGCCTAGAAGATGGTTCACACATTATTCTGAGCTGAGTAAACTCCTGTCTTGTTTGACGGGGGTCATCAGAAAATTAGCAGGTTTTTAATCACTGGTTGAGATAGACAGTGGTAGTGGTAGCTCTGGTAAATAAAAAGTAGTCACTAGGGCTGGACAATTTCTGCAAACTGCACTTTGCATAGTCACTGTGGTGAATTGAAAAAAGTTTGAAAAGTTCAACCTTTACAAAGTGCAACTACATGGATTTGTCTTTATGATGAAGTCAAATAATTGAGCAAAGTTCACCTTTTGGCAAGGATGAAGAAACTATGTGAGTTAAAACTATGAGGAGGGGCAGGAGAGTTGCACCATTGAATGTGTGCAGCACAGCCAGTCAAAGTACAGTATAATGTAGAACAAGACTTGGGACACCCACTAAAACATGAACAGAGCACAATAGGCTTTCCATATTTATGAGCTGAATTCTTAATTAAAGATGTGCTGTCTTTATTAAAAAGATACACCTTTTAATAAAGAATTCTACACACACACTCTTAAAGCCTTTTGTGAGTGACCCAAACCTTTGCTCTTAAGACATGTTTACAAAGCCATTTCCTGACTTCAGTAACAGTACACTGCAGTGCTGGGAGACCTCTTGTGCTGATCAGATTTGTGTTTAGATGGCCCCTTTCAGCACTGGTGCAAGTCATGCTGGAGAGGGACTATAAATGTGGGGGAGAGGCACTTTCATTTGGTTATTGGCACCAGCTGAATGTGTTGGAGTGGTGCAGCCTGTCCAGATGGCTGCTTTCTTTGCTCACTCCTGAATGTGTCCTAGCCCTGTAGTGGCTCCAGGACAGGCGTGACGACTGACTTACTGCAAAAGGGTAAGAGTCCACAGGGCTGCATTTGCATTGCAATTACCGGAGTTACTGAGTTGGTGCAATGGAAATATGGTCATGTAAACAGGACTTTAAAAATATGTACTGTGACCTTAAGGAAGAGCTAATTTGACCTAGCCAGCACTTTGTTGGCAAGCTGGGCTATGCAAAGTACTGGCAAGAAAAGAAGTTAAAAGCAAACCCTTTCCTCATGTCTTGTTGCAGTCCTCCAACCTTCCTTCCCCGCCATACTACCTGTTCTGTACAATTAAAGTATTCCTGCATGTACAGTATATTGATATAGCTGTTTGAGCGATGTCTGTGAGTTGCTGCAACATCTAAATCAATATAGGAGAGCAACAAGATTAATTCTTGATGTAAGAAATAAAAACTATGCAGAGAGATTGGTTGAGTTGGTAATGTTTACACTGGAATATAGAAGACTGAGAGGTGAAATGTGTCTGGTCTATAGGGCAACGAGGGACCCATTCTTTGGGGCCAAACTTGGACTAACTCTTAGGGAGCAGCACTATAGTACCAGGGCACATTCGATACAGCTAAAAGGACAGCAGTTTAAAAGAACAAAATGAAAACACTGGTTTAGTGTGAGGGTTATACCAGTTTGGAATAGCTTACCAGAAAAAAATTGTCACATGTAACAGCATGGCAAGATTTAAGAGGAAAGTGGACAAATATTGTGGACAAGAAAATATAGTTGGGTATCACAACTAGGGCAAAGGCGAGCTACATGGACTAACGTCTCCTCTGCTCTGAACCTACCTATGAAACCTATATCCACTTACATATTGACATGGTATTTGCATATAATTGGGCAGAATGGCTTAGACAGTTTGAGCCCTACCTGCCTTCTCTCCTTCGCAAATTATATTGTGGACCACTAAGATGGTATGAGCCCTAGTTGCTATCTCTCTTCTGTGAGTTATTTGACAAATGTGGGGTTTGCTATCCTTGCATGATCATTTAATACTTTTGTATAGATTCAGAAAATACCTGCAAGTACCTTAACTGTAATAAGTCAAATTTGTATTTGTTTGTGGTGAGGTTCTCCGAATAAATTTTACCCATGTCTGGGCAGCTTGTGCTGATTGCTGACACTCAGTGTCCATGTACTCCAGCCATACAATTTCAAACATTCTAATCTCCATTTCCCACCCCAAGAAAAGGCATTTAAAGTAGCTGGAAACCCCTCCAAATGCATTTCTAGGCATTAAAAATCTGTCAACTTTTGGGGGCCTAGGTGGCCCCCGAACCTCTGGCCTTTTACTAAAGTCACAGGGGGCCCCATCATTACAACACTGCCCATGGCCTCAGATGTTGTTAATCCAGCCCTGTTTGTTACATGTAATCACTGCTATGTACTGCGGAGCACTGCTTGTGGTGTAAAGTGTAGGATATATGTGCTGAGCCTGTGTTGCTTACATATTCAACAAACAGTAGTGTGATTGGGCTTTCCCTGTGGATTTTACTTTCAGTTTTCTTTCAGATAGCTAACGTGACTATAACTGTGGCCACAAATCCAACCAAACAGAATTGCAAAAACAAAGCAATATGATCCTAGACGAAAGATTATGAAGGGGATATATTAATGTAACATCATTAAGGAACACTTTATAACCCTAAAATATCCCCCACAAATACAGTATCCATAGTTTGAAAAGTGTCCAATAATAGTATTAAGCAATCAGTTTCATTTTAATATCCAGAGGGGTAGAATTACAGGTTAATGAACCCTTGGCATGTCAGTGTATCTCTTAAAAGTTTAGATAGATGGATGCCATCACCATTAGGAACACAGGAACATAGGAAAGTGATGGCAGTAAAAGACTGCCAGGCCCACCTAGTCTGTCCATTTGCCTAGCATCCCCTAGACTTGATCTGATTTATTTATTTATCAAGTCTAGGATTACAAATACCTTTGAGCCATGGCTCTTTTACAAAGGTTCCACGTCAGAGAAATACAAATTATGGGGAACATCAAGACAGGCATTACAACAATGTGGACATTGCAAACAGAGTACAGATTAATACAGTTCAAGGGTAGCATTGTAACAAGGCAGCCAGTGGCATTTGTCAGAGAAAATAGACAACAGATAAGAAGTGCCAGAGTCATAGGGAGAGGGAAGAGGGTGGGGGGAGAGAAGGAATGTAGGAAGGGTGGCAAGAGGGTGAAAAGTGCAGCATTGGGTATACCAAGATGTGAGGGTAGAATCCAGTGGGGGGACAACTAGAGCAGAAAGGGAAGTGGAGAAACAAGGTTAAGTTGGCAGTCACAGGAGCTGTTGGTAGTGAGATAGTCCGAGCCTAGTTTTAAACATACCAATAGTTGGGGCAGAGGAGATGGTTGGGCTGAGGCCATTGAACCAGAGTGGCGCTCAATAAGCAAAAGAGCATTGTCCCTGTGAAGTGTGACAGTGGGGACTTTCAGTAGCTGTGGCGTGGATCTCCTAAGGCGCCATTTGTTAATTCGGTGTTGTAACAGAGTTGAGACCCCAGAAGGTGCAAGGCCAAGGTAGATTTTTTTCACCATGGAGCAGGTGAGAAATTTTATGTGGTTTGATAGTTGGAGTCAGCCGGTCTGAGTGTACAGGTCACATGTGTGGGTGAGATGGTGAGCACCAGAGATGAGCCGACATGCTTTATTTAAGGTAGTTGAGAGGCATCTGAGGGTTGTGGTTGTGGCCGAGCCATAAATGATGAGACCACAGTCTATTACAGAGATCACAGAGCTCAGGACTGCAATCTTCAAAGCTTCTGGTGTGAGGTGTGGTCTGTGTTTGTAGAGGAGACCAAGCCGTGTATTAGCAGCTCTAGCTATATTATCTACATGAAGTCCATAGGAGAGATTAGGGTCAAGCTGTATCCCTAAGTATTTGAAGGACCCCACCTGATCTAGAGTGTTCCCCTGGGTGGTGGAGATAGCCAAGTGGTCTAGCTTGTGTGGGTTATGAGAGCTGCAGAAGAGCATAGATTTGGTTTTCTTGTCATTGAGGACCAGTTTATGATTAAGAAACCAAGTCTCTACAGAACTGAAACCAAGTTGAAGGTTGTGTTGAAGAGTTGCAGGATCTTTGTGAGTGGAGAATACAACAGCATCATGGCATACAGTATGATCTGCTGAGAGCAGTGGTAGGGGAGGGAGTTTAAGAAAAGGCTAAAAGGAGGGGTCCCAGTATGGATCCCTGTGGGACCTGAGCAACAGGCAGGGTGTTAGAAAGAGCGTCCGCAATTTTAACTCTCTGTGACCGTTTTTCTAAGTAGCTTTTAAACCAGAGAGAAGAGTCAGGTGATAGCCCGGCATTCAGTAGTTGGTGTATTAATAATCCATGGTGTACTGTATCGAAGGCCTTGGAGAGGTCGACGAAAACGGCCCCTGTGAGAAGGCCGTTGTCAAGGGATTTGTGCAAAGCTCCAGTGAACTCAAGAAGGGCTGTGGTGGTGCTGTGACCTTTCTTGAAGCCGTGTTGTTGTGGACAAGGTATATTGTATTTATCCAAGTGGTCGGTAAGTTGATCAGCCACGATGTGCTCAAGTGCCTTAGAGAGTGGGGGCAGTATGGAGATAGGGCAATAATTTGAGTGAATCGTCTTGCCCCCACTTTTATGGATCGGTGTCACGGTGGCTGTTTTCCATAGGTCCGGGAATTTTCCACAGCTGAGAGAGAGGTTTAGGATTTTTATTAATAGATGAATTACCTCATCGAGGGTGAGCAAAAGAAGCTTAGGGTCCAGGATGTTGCTACTAGATCTAGATTTAGAGATAGCTGCAGTAATATAGCGGTGAGCTTCATTCAGCCTTACCTTCCTGAAGTAGAAGAAGGGATGGTTAGACTGAGGGGCTGAGGTATTTGGGGAGTAGGCCCTGTTTTTGAAAAAGTCATAGGGTAGAACAGCACTAAGGTCTGAAAAAGCCGTGTTAAAGATGTTTGCTATCACCTTGGGGTCAAGGGTTGAGGATCCATCAACCATTAACATGGCCGGAGAGGTTTTTGGCTGCTTCCCTGTGACATCCTTGATATTGTCCCAGAAAGCATGACCATTTCCCCATGTATTGGTGAGAGCATCTTTGTAATAGGTAGATTTCATTAGCCGTATGGCTTTTGTGCAGGCATTTCGTGCTTGTTTGTAATTTTGGATGTCCAGTTGTTTGCCAGTGGCCCTGGCAACTGCCCAGAGGTGATCCCTTAGTTTCAGCTGTGAGAGAAGAGCTGCGGTGACCCATGGGTTAGAGAGAGATTTTGTTTTGTGCCTTTTAGCAGGGGCAAAGAGGTCGCAGGCTTTGTTGAAAATTGAGATGAAGTGATCAAGAGCCAAGTTAACATCTGTTGCATCATAGATGGGTAGCCAGTCTTGTAGAAGCAGGTGTTGTTTGAGATGTGGAAGTTTTCCACGAGGAAGGACTCTGCTAGTGATCATTTTGGGAGGGGGCTTAAGAAATTTGTTAGACCATGCACGCATGACTGGGGAGTGGTCACTGAGTGAGTCTGGGAGAATGGTCGTATGAGAAATCCTTGTGGGGTGAGTGGTGAGGACCCAATCCAAGAGGGTGCTAGTGCCAGTTTTATAGTTAATCCTAGTAGGGGAGTTTACCATTTGCGTGAGGTTAGCAGCTGAGATTGAGTCTTTATAGGCACTGGCACTCGATGCTAACCAGTTTATGTTGAAATCCCCTAGTAGAATAAGTTCAGTTTCGGAAGGATGTGAGTGATTTCCCTCCCCATCCCTTCAACAGCCCTATATGTCTGTCCCAAGCCCTCTTGAACCCTCCCACTGCATTTTCACCCACCACTGTTCCAGAAAGCCCAGTCCAAGTGTCCACCACCCTCTCGTCAAAGAAGGATTTCCTGACGTTACTCCTAAACTCCCCCCCTCAAGTTAGAGATCATGCCCCCTTTTCCTGGGACATCCCTTCAACTGGAATAGGTTCTCTGTGGGCACTTTATTGATCCCTTTTAGGTACTGAAAAGTCTCTATCCTGTTCCCTCTCTCCCTCCTTTGTTCCAGGGAGTACATGTCTAGGGCTCCCAGTCTTTCCTTATACGGCAAGTGGCTGAGCCACTTCACCATCTTGGTTGCCCTCCTCTGTACCCACTGCACCCTTTCCACATCCTTTTTTCTTAAGGCCTCCAGAACTGGACCCCGAACTCCAGATGAGGCCTGACCAGCTGATTGTACAAGGGCATAAGGACCTCTTTCCTCCTGCTGGTGATCCCCCTCCCAATACAACCCAACAGACTGTTTGCTTTTGCCACTGCCCCTCCGCACTGCCCAGCCACCTTCAAGTCCTGAGAGATGATGATGCCCAGGTCCCTCTCCTCTTTGGTTACTGGCAATGGCTTGTCCTCCAAACTGTATTCCACTCTCCCATTTTTTCTGCCCAGGTACATGATTTTATATTTTGCCTTGTTGAGTGATAACTTCCACTTCTTGGCCCATATCTCTTACCTTTCCTAGGTCCCTCTGCATCCTCTTGGCTCCATCCTGCATGTCCACTCTACTGCAGATCTTTACATCATCCGCAAACAGGCTCAGTCTACCCTCCAACACCTCTGCTATGTCTCTTATAAAGATGTTGAACAGTAGGGGCCCCCCAGCACTGACCCCTGGGGAACCCCACTAGTGACCCCTGACACTCCTGAGAGAACCCTTATTGAATAACACCCTCTGTAGTCTGCCCTCCAGCCAGTTTCGTACCCACCTTGTAACCACCCCCCTAGCCCCAGGGGCTCCATTTTGTACAATAGCCTTCTGTGCAGTAGCATATCAAAAGCATTCCTGAAATCCAGGTAAGCTATGTCCACTGACCCACCTTGATTGACTACCCTAGTGACCCAGTCAAAAAACCTGACCAAATTTGTTTGACAAGATCTGCCCTTAGAAAAGCCATGCTGCCTTGGGTCAAGGAGGCTGTTTGCCTCCAGGTAGTTGGTGATTCTATCCTTGAGCAGTTTTTCCATGAGCTTGCTGACCACAGATGTCAGACTTATTGGCCTGTAGTTGCTCATGTCTTGCCTCCTCACCTCTTTTATGCAGGGGCAGTACATCCGTGCACTTCCAGTCCTATGGAATTTTCCCCGAATGCAAGGATTCTTTGAACAGAGAGGTCAAGGGGGACGCTGACACCTCCCTCAGCTCCCTTAACACTCTTGAGTGAACCCCCATCTGTCCCCATGGCCTTGTCCACCTTCAGGCCCTTGAGTTCTCACAAGGGCTCCTTTTCCCGAAAGGGACTCACATCTATCCCTGTTGCCCCCATATCGGCTGGCCTGAAGTTGTCCCCCAGCCATAACTCCTCCCTCGTGAATATTGTGCTGAAGTAATTGTTCAGCATTTCAGCCTTCTCCTGGTCCCCCTCTATCCTCTCTCCAGTCTCTGCTAACAGACTCAGTATCCCATTTTCTCCTTTTCTCCACTAGCTAATATACCTGAAGAAGGTCTTATCCCCATCCCCCTTCTTAACCGCCTCAGCGATATTCTCTTCTGTCCTTGCTTTTGCCCATCTGACCACACTCCCCGCCTCCCTTTGCTTTTCCTGGTATTTCATCCAGTCTAATTCACTCTGCATTGTTTTATACAGTCAGAAGGCTTGCATCTTAGCCCTGATACTGGCCCCCACTTCCCTACTGAACCACAGTGACCTTCTTTTCTTCCTTTATTTGCTTACCGTCTTTGTACAGTGGTCATTGGCCCCCATGATGGCTCCCTTTATCAAGGCCCATATGTTTTCCACCCCCTAAGTTTCCCCATCCCTTTAATTGCTTGTCAAGCGTAATCCCTCATCTTGTCAAAATTTGCACATCTGAAATTGTGAACCTTCACCTTAGTCCGATAGCATGAGGCTGATGTGTGTACTATGAACCACACAGTGCCGTGGCCACTATTGCCTAAGTTATCCCCCACTGATACCTCCCCTGCCCTGTCACTATTTGTAAGCACCAGATCTAACACCGCACCTTCCCTGGTTGGCTCTTTGACCAGCTTCCTGAGATGGGTGATCTGGAGAGAGTCTATAATCGCTCTGCTCCTGGATGAGGCTGCAGTCATTGATTCCCATTCCACATCTGGCAGGTTAGGAGCTCCCATCAGCAGCACTTCCCCCAATTAGCTACCATCCTGAATATCTCTTCAACCATCTGGTTGTCCACCCCTTCTGGTTGCCCTGGAGGCCTGTATACCACTCCAGTGTGCACCACCTCACTCTTCTCTGTGGTCAACAAGACCCACAGTGCCTCTGTATCCCCCCACCTACCCTACATTTCCGATGCTAGGATCCCCTCCCTGATGTATAGAGCCACACTACCTCCTCTCCTGTCAACCCTGTTTCCTGTGTAGCGTGTACCCCAGAATGTTCATGTCCTAGTCCTGTCCATCATGAAGTCAAGACTCCATAATTCTTACTAAGTCTAAATCCTCTGCCATGACTGCTGCCAGGTCTGGGACCTTGTTACCCAGGCTTCTGGCATTTGTGCACATGGCCTTTCAGTATGTGCCTTCCCTTCCCCACACTCCTGTCTTGATGATCCTCGTCTTACATGTGATATAATTTCCAGCCTCAACTGGCTGGTTTGTTTCCTGTGGGGGGGGCTACTGACCCCTTTGTCACGTGCACTGTTTGACGTCGCAGGCAGCTCCTCCCCCAGTTCAGTTTATATTAAAGTGTGTAGTAAAAAACTCCTCCAATTTCCACGTTAGCACCTCCTTACTATCTCTATTTAGATGCAGCCTATCTGGAGCAAAGAAGTTGTCATCATGCCAGATGGTCCCCCAATGGTCCACCAACCCATAACCCTTCTGAGCACACCATTTAGAGAGCCAGCAGTTGAACTCTGCTATCCTCTGTTTTCTATCCGTGCTAGCCCTAGGGACTGGAAACACCTCTGAGAATGCCATTGAATAAAAGCACAGGTTATTACAGAACTGCAACAGGTCCTCAAACCTCACTTGTACTTCCATCAGACTATGTCCAGCAAGGTCATTTGTTCCTAAGTGGAACACAAGGTGGGTTCTCTTATCCTGTTGCTTCCCCCAGGAAGTGATGTAGTGAATGACCTCCACAGCTGTCATTCCTGGCAGACAACTGACCCAAACCTTGCTACCCCACTGCCCTTCTCCCCCAGCTGATGCCCCTAACCATGGAGTCCTCAACTATTATGACTTTATCTTCCACCATGCTTGCACCGGAGCCACTCTCTGCCCACTCCCCTGCATTCTTCCTCCTCTTGCAACGTGCTTTCACAGCCCCTGGGGCCCCTTTCTAACAGACAACTCCTCCTTCTTAGTCCTCAAAACTTGTCTCCCCCCCCCCCGGAGACAGCCTCCTGCACACCCTGCTTTAGGCCCTGTGTCCCCAACATCCCCAACATCCTCTAGCTTCCCTTGTCCCCTGTCAGTGCTGAGCACCTTAACCTGGACCCACGATGACACCTCCTGTGTTGTGGGTGATGCCATGTCCTTGTTATGCCGTGGGGCCTGCCTGGCCCAATCAGGGGTAGTTCCTCCTTAAGATCCTCATCGTTGCTCTTTCTGACCCCTGAGGCCCCCATCTGATCTGAAGTGCCCCCCACCATCCATCCTCGGACTTCTGGACCCCCTTTGCCAACTCCCCATTTCCCCCTATCCATGGAGGATGTCCTGCTGCCCCTTCATCCCTGCCCTCGGCACTATTCTGGCCATCCCCTGTAACCAGCCCTGTCTTCCTCCCCTTATCCACCTCCAGTCTGGTTTCATCCTCCTCCCCCTCCTTCCTGAACAGTAGAGGTAAAAAATCTATTTTTAAGATCAATGCCTGTTTCCTTACTTCCTCCTGAGTAACCCCCCCCCTTTTGCTCCTGTCCATGCCCCCGGTCCTCCTCCACAGCCATCTGCCAGCTACTATGGCCCTTTTTGCAATTTGACCCCCCCTCCCCCCGCTGGGGCAATCTTTTTCCCCTTGCACTCCATCACCACCACTATCTATTTTGCAAGTGCCTCTGATCCCTGGGGCAGCAACTGGATGTATTTGGCCTGCAACATTTCTCCCCTCCCAGATCCTATCCCCATCTCCCTTGCCTGAACAGCCTGCGTATTTCCCACCCATTTTCCTGCTCTTGTTCACAAACCTGGGTGCAGCTGCTGGACCCATCAGGCCAGACCCCCTCCAGCCCCCATCACCACCCCCTTGCCAGGATGACCTCTGTCCTCCCCACTCCTTCCTCCTTGGCTCCTCCTTAACCACATAGCTCCTCCCTTAATATTGCCAGCTGGCTACAAATCATACCCCCTATCCTCTATGCTCAATTCAGAACCATGATGGATCTACACCCAGTACACCCCACCACCCTGTTAAAGATGCTGACCCTAGTCACGTGCGGCCCTTGACTCATCCTGGTCCCCATACTGTGTTGCTTGCCCAACAAGAATTCGGTTAGCAGTATAGTTCCCTCCCACAATCTCTTTGTACCCAGTTCACAATTCAAATCAAATATATATGTAGCACTTAATTGCACAGGTTACAATTCTACCACTCTGCTGTTCCTTGTTCACAATACAAGGCAAATATATATGCAGCACTTAATTTTATAGATAACTATTCTAACACTCAGCAGTTCAATGCAAATATGCAGCACTTGACTGTATAGGTAACAACTCTCAATAGCTCTAGGCCATAATTACCACATGAGTCCCTATTTGTCCAGTTCTTTGAGTATCTTCCCCTGCAGAAATCCAATCAGTCCATAATTACCACGTGAGTCCCAGTTTTCCCAATTCTTTGAGTATCTTCTCCTGCAGAGACCCAGTCAATCCCACAATTACAGCTCCTTAGTGAAGAAATTTTTCTTTGCCCAGCTGTGAGATCCAATGTGCAGATCCCCATTCCTCCAGCTGATTCTCTAAGCCCGTTGGCTACTCCCCTCTCCTTCTGTCAAGTCCGCCACTAATCTTCCTGTTCCTCCTTACTCCCGGCATTTAATAGAGGCAAGGGTTGGACAGGAAGAAAAACCACCCCAGTGATGCAGCTTCCCACGCTTCTCAGCCACGACAGAGGCCTAGATCCAATGCCTGGCTGCATGACGCAGATCTCGGTCCATTCAGCACTGCCGCCAACTACCGCCAAAAAAGCAGGTTCCTCTTCCCCCAGCCAGCCACCAGCTGATGTTTACAGCCCAACACAGCTTTTTAAAGCCAGTCTACATGGCGCCTTCCTTCCTGATAGGGTGGCAGATTTTGGCAGGGTCCTGAGAGTTCCTGGACCCAAGGACCTGATAGGGTGAAAAACTGCCCCAGTGATGCAGCTCCCCATGCTTCTCAGCCACCGACTGTGGCCTAGATCCAATGATTCCTTCGGCTGCCTAACTGCCGATGCGGGCAATCCTCCAGCTCACCACTAACTGCGGCCAAAAAGACAGGCTGCTCTTTCCCCAATCAGCCACTGGTGCTGCCAGCCACCAGCTCAAAGTGCTTTAAAAGAAGGACATGTCTATATGGATTTTTTAGGACCGCAGTGCTCCTAGACTGATTTGACGTTTTCCTTGTTACTCCAGGGCAATTTTCTGTTATTTCCTATGGAAGAGGAATTGTTTTATTTTCCTGTATAAGCAATGCAAGCCTATGGGACTAATTTTACTGTAGATGGCTCAATGTCCCTGTCAAATACAGGAATAACCAGAGCTGGGAGCCCTGGGGCTGCAAGGTAAAGCTGTTTTAAAAGTCAAAATACTGTACATGTGTCTTTTTTAGAGAATAACCCCCCCTCTGTGAAGAACAAACTGTTAATGTCACACAAGTGAGTGCGCTGACACCATGGGCAGGAGAGTGAAGCTCAAGTGCCCTTATAATGTAGCATATTCATGAGGTATGAACATACTGTACCTGTTGTCACAAATTCACTCAGCAGGTCAAGCCCTCTGCTCCCACAGTGCCAACCTCTGAGTGCAGTATTGTGAACAGGTAACAGACAGGGTAAGCCTCCTGTCATCTTGTGGGTCTGAATCACCTTTAGTCTTAAGTTCTAGGTGGATTCAAACTATGAACCTTATGCTAGCGTACCCAAATGTACAGGCTCAGATAATCTGCTCTTTAGGGGGATGCCAGATATCTTTCACCTAAGGGCACCTAACCAGGTATCCAAAAATGAACCCTTAAAACTCTATAAAAGACCTCAGGTATATTTTTACCTTTTCCTGTTTGGTAACACCATCAAGCTTATGAACAGTTTTGTCAGTATTAACCCTCCATACATCACATGCAAAAGTAAGAACTTGGAAGACCCAGGCAGTAGCTTTCAAATGAAAGGTTTACTTAAAAATGAATAAAAATATGCAAAATGTAAACACAGAACACTATATCACAAAGCATACAATCACATAAAGAAAATCAAGGAAAACTACAAACTCCTACCACAATGCATTTAGATCTTTTCTATCTAATGTAGTACCTCATTACAGTGCTTAAGTTAGATCTTGTTTTTTAAGAGCCCAAAAAGTTATGTTCCCCAGTTGAAACACAGAATACAGTTTAAAAACTCGGAGCCGGATATTCAGAAGGGTTGTGCATGGCACAACACAGTTGCGCCATGCACAACCCACTGATGCACCCTGGCACGATATTCAGAGGGGGATTATGCCTGGCACAAATTCCGATGCGCCAGAGCGCATCAGTAATGTATGTGGCACAGGTGGGGGGGTGTGCCCATGCATACTCCACACATCCTAATATTCAACCCAGAATGTGCTGAGCCCATGCATGTGCAACCCCTATCTGCGTTGCACACAGGTGAGCCAAAAAAAAAGGGGCAACAGCTGGCCACCCACAGGTGAGCTGCCGTAGTGCAGGGCGCAACACGGCAGCTGCCACCTGTGGGTGGCCACCTGAGCTCCGGCTGCACCTTCGTGGCAGTGCCCCCCCATGCCCGATCGCAGGCATACATAGCATAAGGATAGTCCTATATCCCAGGTGGTCCAGTGGATAGCTCGCAGCCCAGTCATGGACAGGAGTACATTTCAAATTCCCCTCCAATATTCCTGGTGGTCCAGTGGACTGTGTCCAGCCTGATCGCAGGCAGAGGTATAAACAAAACTCCTCCAATATCCCTGGTGGTCCAGTGGACCGCATCCAGCCTGATCACGGGCAGAAGTATAAACAAAACCCCTCCAATGTCCTTGGTGGTCCAGTGGACCGCTCGCAGCCTGATCGGGGGCATTTGTTGTACAAAATGACACCCCACTCAAACCCTGGTGGTCCAGTGGTACACCCTCCCCATCCACCCACTGAGCCCCACTGCTCCGCTCCCCCCAATCAGCAGCGGGTGGCAGCTCCCCACCTGCTTGCCACCCCACCGGCCGCCGACTGACACCGATGAGGTAGAGCTGTGGCCCAGTGGTCACAACATGAGCCAATGGGAATGCAGCCCATACCATACTACAGTCCAGATCATGTGAATGGATCCATTCACATATCTAGACTTGTAGTATGTGTGGGCTGCATGCCCATCAGCTCATGCTGTGGACCAATGGGGAGTACAGCTCTACCATACGGTGTCAGTCGGCAGTTAGCAGGGCAGCAAGCAGGGGAGCTGCTGCCTGCTGCTGACCGAGGAGGGATCAGGTGGTGGGGCCCAGTGGTGGGTGGAGGGGGTACTGCTGGACCAGCAGGGATATAGGACTGTTATGATTCAACTTCTGCCCACAATTGGGCTATGAGCGTCCACTGGATCACCAGGGATATGGGACTGTCATTATTTTCTACATATACCCATGACCGGGCTGCGAGTGGTCCACTGGACCACCAGGGATATAGGACTATTATAATTCAACTTCTGTCTGTGATCAGGCTGCGAGCGGTCCACTGGACCACCGGGGATATTGGGCTATTTTTATAACAAATGCCCATAATCAGGCATTGGGGCACTTTGCGATGTGCAGGGGGTGTCGGTCCCTGATGGCTGAAGCCTGGCAGGGTGTCAGGTGCAAATCGCTGGGGATCAGTGCACCTGCATGCAAATAGGACCATAATGACATGCAAATGGTTCCATTTGCGCCTTGCATACATTGTGGCCCCATTTGCATATGTACTTTTGCCTAGCATAACGGAACTTGCACTAGCACATCCCCCTGCTCCACTCTGGCCACTTGTGCTAGCACAGTGCCACTGCGCCATGTGCACTGCGGGTGGCTAGAGTGCGATATTCAATGATACTGTGCCATGGTGCAGCTCCATTGAGTATCATCCTGTCAACGCCCCTGTGCAGTCAAATTGCCCTGTACCCAGGCTTGCACCACAGCCTAGCACAGTCTGATTATCCAGCCCCCTGTGTTTCCACCCTTTCTATAGTGCAATCTAGCTCCTCCTTTCAGAATATAAAAATCATACAAACAATGATCTTCCTGTCAGGAGATATTTTAAATATTGTGACTTCAGCAAAAACTGATTTCTCAATATGACTCCTTAATTAACATCCCCTCTTTGATCTCGAGCAGTTCCTCTTCCTAGGGCAAATCAAAGGAGTTTTATAGATTTTCATACTATGGAATAAAAATGTTTTGTTTCCTCTAAAACATCATAAAAGTTTACAGTCCCTATATCCTTGCAGCTGGGTCAGTTCTAATTACAGGAGACCCTTAATTAAGTCTCTCTAGTCTTTTAATTACCTCCTGGTTTCAGGTAACTTGACTGTAACTGAAACTTGGGTTGGGCACTCATGGAAGCACTGTGACAATCACACACTATATTTTTATATTACAAATATTGTAGAACAATTATAACCAGCTGGCCAAGCGTCACACCTGTGAGTTCTTCACCGGGGGCTGGATTTTATTATACATATGAGTAGCCTGTGTCAGATGCCATGTTTTTAAAAATTTGAAATGAGAGGGGTAGGTTTGTTGTGCTTTTTTCCCCTTTCTGTGTGGCACAGGGTTCAGCGTGGTTTCTACACTAATGAGTGCTATTTAGGGAAAGCATTCCTGAAGGTTTTTTAAGAGCAGGGGACCAAATCAGATCACTGCACTTCCTCCCTCACTAACCTTTTCTCTCTCCCCTCTTCTTTTGCAATTTTTCCCTTTATCAACACATTTTCTTTTGTTTCTTTACAGCTCATACCATATATCAGCTGTCTCCCCATTAGATAAGTATACATTTTATCTGTTCTTAACTCTCTAGTCTCTTTCTGGACCCGTGAGCCTTTGTGCCTTCTCAATCTCCTTTGTTCTTGTCTGGCAGATCCTCACCAGATCACCTCTTCCTAGGAATTCCCAATTCCATCAGTGTAGGTAACTCCTGCTATGTAATTAATATTCCCTTGTATGGCTACTTATTTTAAAGAGTAGCTGCACCCATTATAACTTAACATTCATTGTATGATGTGTTTGGGAGTAGGTACTCATGTTAGCTGAATCACATGACGCATAGGCAAGAAAAAGCAATGTAAAGCCTCAGTGGTGTTTGATTCCATAGACGCTATTCACAATTCATCCTGCTGTATATTTACTATATTGTCTTAAAAATGTTTCCCTTTGGTCTTCGTTACCAGGTTAATTTAAATAAAAATATGATCCTTGTCTCCTAGAGTTCACCTTCTGCCACGTATGCCTTTGCTGAAGTAATAATATTTTGACTAAAATGGTTTGCAGCTGTTGAAATTATTATGACAGCATGAGCAGAAGTGTGTGTCTACAGAAAAAATGAAGTGGCAGGAGTTGATGTACTGTTAGCAACTAGGAACCTTTTCCCAAGTTTTTTAATTACTCTTTTTGCACCCAACTGCAGCCTGTGCCCCCTTCCACTGGTGTCTCCAGTCCATTTCCCCCTCTCCCCAGGACTTACCTTGTTCTAATCTCCCATGATGTGCCCCATGGTGAAGTTACCGGAATTAGACCAGACTCTGATGATGATGACTAAATCCACATGCAGCACAGCCTGGTTGGTGGCTGCAGGGCCTGCAGAATGCTGGTATCACCCTACATCCAAAGTAGGATATACAACATTTTTCTGTCCCTCACCTGGAGTATAAAGAAACAACAACAAAAGCAAAAACATTGCTGGCTATTACCAGCCCCCAGCAGTGTGATCTGCTGTTCACAGCATTTTTTGGAGCTGAGCGATTGCCGTTTCTAACCCTATTACAGTGAGAGTCACTGTGTGACACTGAGCAAGTCATACCTTCAGTTCCTCCATGCCGTTGTTCACACCCCACTTGCTTTATAAAAACATACAATCAAGCATCATTGCCACGGACCAATGCTTGTTTTCTATTATTGTGATGTAAATCTGGAATTTTACTACTATATTAATATAATAAATTAAAATCCAAGCTACATGTTCATTCTAAATCTCTTTCCAGGTTATTGCATTAGCATTAGCAGTGCTCAAATTACGGGGGGGGGGGCCCGAGGGGGACGGGCCCCCTTACTTTTTTGAAGGGCCCCCTGAGTTCTTTGTAATTGAAAGGTGCCAGGGAGCATGTTTTTGGCCCCCTAACTTCTCACTGCTGAAGCTGCCGATCTCCATTCAGTCAGGAACACAAATTGCAGCAGACCTGCCTGAGTGAAAAATAATAATTAACACCATGTTATCCCTTTTAACAGCCATCCAGGAAAACAATAGCATCCCCCAACCCATAGCCACACAACTGGCATCAAAGTGAGTTAAGTGATGCTTGAGACAGATATTTATCTAAAGCCGTGTTTACACAGCCGCAGCACTCTTGCATTTGTGCTGCTCCCTTCCCTCTGTGCTGGCTGCTTCTCCAACAATTTAGTGTTTAAGCTGCTCACCCTTGCAGCACTGCAGATCACTCCAAGGAGGGGCTGTAAATTCAGCAGAGGATGCTAGAAACCACAGGGACAGAAGGCTTCCCATCAGAGGAAGTGCATCAAAGGGTTTACAACATTGGTTAACATGCTCACTTTGGTATGGGTACCCACAATTGAGCTGCTGCAGAAAAGAGATCCGAAGCATACTTAGGGCACTCCAGAAAGTGTCTATAAAGCTGACTTTTCCTCACGTCAACCAGTGTGCATAGGTTGATGCATTGCAAAGTCAGTGATGTAAATGAGCCTTAAGTGACAGCATGCCATTGCTTGACTGCTCTAATGGCTGCTTTCCTGGGAAACAAATAAACAAAAGCCTCCTACAGCTAAAAGTAGTATCCACAGCTAGCTCTGAAGTTAGTCCTTCACAGATACTTTAAAAAGGTGATAGTCAGGCTGGCCTGGTGGTACTGAGGGTTGAGGCATTGGACGCCTTACCTTGTGGCACGCCAGAGACCCAGGTTCTGGAATGGCCTCAGGTCACCATGGAGCTGGCATGGGGGGGAGGGAGCTGGATCAAGACACCTGTCAGCATCTTTCCTCTCCCGGGGAGGTTGTCACCCCCCCAGTAGTTCCGTTGCCACCGGATGGAGGTCCGATGATGGTGCAGGTGGGAGGCGGCTACATGAAGGGAGGATGTCTTGTCTGTGACATCCACGTGCCTCCACACGCTTGCATTCATGATGAGACAGGGATGGGAGAAAGCCAGAGCACAAAATAAAACTGCAATAAAGTACTAATTAAAAAAAAAGGTGAAAGTCAGAGATCTTTATCTTTTTCCTTATTTACTGTAAAACAATGCAGCTGTGCTTGCCTTCTTTGATGTCCGGTGTGACACCCCCTTGAATGAGCACAGTTGGGGGTGCTCATTTCAGCTTAGACTATAAATGACTTAAACCAGAGGTAAAAGCAGTAGCCAGTAGCCCCTGGCAACAACTTATTTGTTCACTGTCACTGAGTTGTCGGGGAGGGGGGGAGAAAACAAGCGCAGTTTCAGGAGTGCAGAGAACTAGTGCGGTACCTCTACTGTACTGCTTGTTGAAATCAGATTACAGCTGGCTGTTCTATTGGGAGAAGACTTCTTATTTTAGAAAAGATAAGAAAATTAGGAGCACACAACTCCAGATGGTATGTAAATATTTTTTTTTTTGTTTGTATAAAGGCGGGGCATGGGCAGGAATTAGGATAAGTAAATCAGGACTCAGAGGAACTTGGGGTGGGCAGGCAGTGCTAGCTGGCTGGGGCTGGAGTGTGGGGTAGGGCCAGATGTGGAGCTGTACTAAATCCTGGATCCTCTGGCAGTGTCAACACAAATTGTCACCATAGAGATAGCTGACAAACAGAGAGAGAGAGAGAAAGAAATCCTGAATGGGCTAGGCCTCCACAGCCTTACCTCACATACGGGGGGAGGTACTTTAGTCTCCAGAGCCCATGTGCAGTAAGGCAAGTTTGGGAAGGGAGTACTTGTCTCCAGTGTCAATGTGAAGTAAGGTAAGGAGGCTAGAGAGAGGGTTGTTTTTTGTCTCAAGAGCCCATGTAAAGTAAGGCAAAGCTAGTTAGGGGATATTTTGGGTCTCTGGGCCCCATGTGAAGTAAGGCTAAGTTGAGGAGGGGGGGTGTTTGTCTCCAGAGCCCATGTGAAGTAATGTAAGACAAGGCAGAGGTGTGTGATTTTTCTCCAGACCCCATGTGAAGTAAGGCGGGGTGGTGTTTCCAGATCCCATGTAAAGTATGATAGGGCAAGGCGGGGGGTTCCTTTTTGTCTCTGGAGCCCATGTTAAGTAAGACAAGAGTAGTGGTGGGTGTTGTGCATATCCGGAGCCCATGTGAAGTGGGGCAAGGCTATGGGGTGCTTTGTGTCTCTAGAGTCCATGTAAAATAAGGGGGGGAGCTATGTGTCTCTGGAACCCATGTCAAGTAAGACAAGACTGGGGGTGCAATGTGTCTCTGGACTCCATGTGACACAAGACTATGGGGGGAGTGCTTTGTGTCTCCAGAGCCCAGGTGAAATATGTATATTATAGTAAAAAAAACAGCATGTTTCTTTCTGCTACTCAAGTAATGCATCCAAGTGATTTGCATATTGTAGCCAAGGCATATCTGCAACATTATCAGAGTTTTTTACAGTATATCAAGGACAGCTAGCCTGTTTGTGTATAACATGACAGAAGTTCATTGATAGATCCAGTAACTGAGAAGATCCTATGAATTATGGATATTTTGGATAGTGATGTGACTGTGTGAAACGTGTGTAGGGTGTGTGGAGTTGGTCAAAATAAGGGGGCTCCTGAAAATAGGGAGATCTGGAAGGAAATATTGCATGTGTTAGGAAAGACACATATTAATCTCTAAACCTACCAGCAGTGACCCCTGAGATGGTGGGACAACATGCCATTATCCAGGGGCTTCATTTAATTATTTAAGGGGGGTGTACTTGACTCCTAATAGGGAAAAATGTAGGTGTCTTTGAGTTTTGCAGGTGTGAAAGTCAAACAATGGTGTAATATTTTCTGAATGAATGGGGGATCATGTGTATATTACAAATTTGTCTCTGACAAAATTATATTGGTTTCCAACATTGTAACCTGGGAAGTAGTTTGTCTTCCCCAAACCTGGAATGACTTTCAGATTTTGAACACTGAAGTTCTTGACATCAGTCATCCACAATTAACTGAACCTCTGAGACCATAACATATAGCAATCTTATTTAAGAAATAAACTAGGTGGCTTGTGTGTGTGTGTGTGTGCACACATGCAGTGGGGGTGTCCCAATTTTAACTGATGCAGGATTCATCCACATTCATCTCAAAGCTCACAATGTTCTGTGAGCCAAACTTTTACTGTCCCTCACTGTCGAACCTCATTCCGACAGCGATCCATTGCAGTTAGAGCTGCTAATTTGTTTAATTCCTTTCCTCCTGAGATTGTGCCAACTGCAACCTTGGGACCATTTAAGCGGAAGCTGTGTCAATTCCTAGTTTCAAGAGCATCTTGTGACTGCTATACCTAATCTCTGCTGACAGCTAAATGCACTGGGACCTCCCTTTTTTACTATTTACCCCTGTATAGTCCTATACTGTTGCTGGGCTATTCCACATACAACACTTCCTCCCTTATCCCTTTCTCATTCCTGCCCTCTTTTCATCTTACCTCATCCCCCCTTCCTTTATCTCTCCACTCCCACCTCCCCCCTCTCTCCTCTGTTTCCTCACCTGTTCTCTCACTCTACACCTGCCCCTGTGGTCGCCCCTGTGGTCTTTCTTGCTTAAGCTTCATTGTGGGATCTCCCTCTTTGCTCTTATTTTGCTCCTTCCACCCCCCAATTCACCCCTTGTACTTCTCTCCTTGTAATCCCTTTCACCCCTCTTCAGACAAGGCCACTGGCTGCACTTGACAAAATATTTATCTTGCCAAATTGTTCTTTAGTTTATGTAATTACTTTTCTCATGTTGTACTACTTACTGAAACCATTGTCATTTGCAATTCTTGTGATCTGACGTGGAACCTCTGTAAAAGAGCCCTTGGCTCAAAGGTCTTTCCGATTTGTTAAATAAATTAAAAAACAAGTTTAATCTTTTTTTAATACTCTGCCTATCATCATAATGCACAAATCACCCTTTGGTTGTCCTTAACAGTAGCAGACTGGGTCCCTTCCCCTCTGTTTTCATTGCCTGTTGGTCTAGTGCTCTGCTGCTATGTCTCTTTTTTTCTTGTGCTCAGATCAGAATGGCAACTTATATGATAATAATCCTTTGCATAAGCTGCCTTGCTCATCCACTTCTTCTGATTGGGTTATGGTGTGTAGCTTGCAGGCAGTGGGCTGGCAAAAAATCCTGGGGGTGTTGGTGATGGTGGAAGAAGGGGGTAAGTGTAATCTGGGGGTCTGTTTCCCAGAGTGTGAGAGAACTGGGGAGTGAGAAGCAAACCACTTTACAAATGAAGCAAAGAATGCAATTTCATAAATAGCAGAAGATAGTAACATCCTTATCACAGAATGTTTCAAGCTGGTGGGCTTTAACGTGCCTCATGTAGCTCTAAAATGCAGGAAAATGCACAATTTACAGTGATGTTTTAAAAATTTCCTGACCCCCTAGCTTTATGAGGATTTGTACACCCCCTTTTCACTGACTTTGGGCACACCTCTGAATATGGGCCATCGGGCAGCCATATTTTTTCATCATAATTCGAGCACTGTGCATTAGCAGCTGTTTGGCTCCACCCAGAGTTTGTTATGGCTGCATTGCATCACAGCCATGCTGACGTATTGCTATCAGAAAAAAAAGGGTCTGACCAGAATTCCTAACACAGCACAGATGTGTTGTTACAGTGGAGAGGAGTCAAAGCACAACTTCCTGCAAATCTGTCAGCATCCTTCCCACTCACTAAAATGTGTTTCCTTCTTCCCCCCTCCCCCTCCACCTGCCGCACTTTTTTCATGCACCAAACAGTAAACCTTCTAATTTTTTGTTCCAACGGAGCCACACATTTCTGTGCCTACCCCATCCTGTGCCATTGTGTTTCCTTTCTCTCTCTCCTCTGCCCCACACTCACCTGCTCCCAAGACAGCCACACTGTTGTGTACCTATCCTCACCCAGTGCCTGTGTATTTCCTCTTTCCCTTTCTCCTCCCTTCCTTAACATTTGTTTTTTTGGTTCCAGTGGAGCCGCACTGTTGTGTTCCCAGTGTCCACACCCTCCTTTGTTGTCCCAAACAGGAAATTACTGAAACCATGAATAAAGTTTTTTCAAGGGGAGATGGGACTGGAACTGCCAGGGTCAGGCCAGATGGGTTCCTATTAGGTTGCCATTGTTTTTTTTTTATTTTGTCATTTCTCTGCCAAGGAGTCTCTCTGTACTTCTGTTCCCTCACAAGCATGTGGAAATCAGTTCCTCAGCTTTCAGGGAGTGAGACATGCTCCACAAATCAGATCTAATAATGTTGGATGGGAGCAGGTGAGAAACAGGGAATGTCCATTCATCTGAGGTGCCATCTGTGCTTGAGGGGAGAGCTGTGGGTGTGATCAGGGAAGACTGAGTGCATGATAGTGGAGAGAGCTCTCAGAATTTAATTTATAGGCTATGACAAAAGATATCATCTATCCTTACATCTTGAGTCTGATGCTGTCTGCTTTTTGGGAGGTGATTGTGTTGTCTGAGCTTGCAGAGAGGTGTGCTGCCTATCCCCCTAAGAGCTGGGACATTTGTGGTTGAGGGGAAGGAAATTAACTAGCTGTTTGGCATTCCATCTGCAAAACAACCTCAGCATGGAAGATGACTGACTTGGTATAGCAATCACATGTTTTTCTGTCAGGCTAATCCCCCCCCCCCACTTCCTGCTTGTAAGTAAGTGTGCCCGGTGTGGGACGGTGTACAACACACTGGTCGGCAACAAACTGGCAGTCAGGACAATGAAGGTGAACTGGGACCCGTACCTGAACTGGCTTACAGTCAGAAAAAATCTACAAGAAAACCCAACCCCCCACCACCCTGCCCATCTGCTACAGTTAATAAGTTTTTGGCTTCACTGGGTGTCTGCTGTCACACTCAGAACTTGTAGACTTCTTCATATAACACCTTGGTTGGCAACAGTGCACCCAAATGGGCCTTTGATGACAGGTGCAGCCAGTGGCTCTCCTGTATGACCCCAACTGAGCCTTTGATGAGGGTTGCAGTCAGCAGGTCGCCTTGAAAGGCTGACTTAAGGCTGAATTTGGGGGACTCTTTTTCTCACTTTCTGCTTATAAGTCAGTGTGCCTGGCATGCAGGATGCTGTGTGGGATGGTGTATGGCATGCTGGTTGGCAACATACCTGCTGGCAGAACAATGAAGGTGAACTGGGACCTGTACCTGCACTAGCTCACAGGACCCCCTCATATAACACCTTGGCTGGCAACAGCTCACCCAATTGGGCATTTGTTGAGAGCTGCAGTTGGTGGCTCTCTTGTGTGACTACAATTGGGCCTTTTGGTCAGCAGATTTCTCTGAAAGGCTGGCTTCACAGTCTGAGAAACAGTAGCTGAGCCTGCATCAGCATGACCCTTTCCAGCTTGAGATTCAGCAATCTGGTCTCCAGGCATCATAGCCCTAACTAAAGACACTAACATTTCACACATTTTGCCAGAAGTGTAGAGACTTGCAGGAATGAAACTGAAAAGAAATACTGAGGGGCAATGACCAGATTGGTGGTTTTAGGCAAGGAGGAGTTAGCTTAGAGGAAGATGCTGCAGATGAGGTAGAAGGTAAGAGGGGAAACACATACTGTACAATAGAAGAAAGACAAAAAAAAATAAATTTCCCTTTTTATTCTTTGCTGTGCTGGGGGTGTATGAAAGAGTGATCTGTCTAGCTCTTCATCAATGGTGTTTAGTGTCTCTGCCTCTACAACTGTTTCAGGTAATCCATTCCACATACCTACCACCCACTGCATAAAGAAATGCCTTCTCTTTCCCCCTAGTAGCTCTCCAACAATCCTGTGGCCTCTAGTACTTTCCCTATCTGTTTTATACTAAAGGTGGTGTCACAGTGGCTCAGTTGGTAGCACATCCACCTCTAGGCCAGAAGGCTGTGGGTTCTGGTCCCACACTGGGATTCAGCTCATACCCTAAATGCTGGCAGCTGAGTTTGGTACTAGTGGAATACTGTACAGTCAGGGTGTGCCATCCTTTTGAGGTCCCTTCTGGCCATCTCTGGTGCTGTCCTTGTAAGTGTCCAAGTGGAAGTAAAAAAAAGGCACTTTTCTCAAGAGGAGGATATTCTTCCAAGAGTTCTGGACTGGTAGACCATTGTTCTATATTTTTCCTCCAGCGGTGACAGTACAACCCCCCACTCAACAGCAACCTCCTTGTATGTATGGCTTCTCCAACCTCCCCCACCAACACACACACACACACACACACACACACACACACACACACACACACACACTGTTTCTACTCAACCCCTCCCCCTCTCTGGAGGGTGACTCATCAAAGAACGGCCATTATGACTTTAATATGATGCACAAACCAGTGTCAGTGGTGGCTGGGAGGGGCAGATGGGATAGAGAGTAACAGCACCATATTGCTCCATTGAACAGGAATCCAGAGGCTTTTTTCAAGCATAAGGGGGAAAAGCATAAATAGCAAGAAACCCCACACTGAGACACCAGTGCTGTATTAAATTCGGCTACAGGGTGCTGATAACATTTGATGGGTTACTGTCCCCTTTTTCTCTACCTTATTTCTTTTCTTACTTCCTACTTCTCTATTTTCACTTTTATCTCTCACTTCCACCCTAAACTCTTTTCTCTAAAATACCTTTTACTTAATTTCTTTGCTTATTCCCTACCTCTTGTGCAGTTCTTCTACTCATGTCTTTACTCTGGCTACTAGTGATTCCCCATACTAACACATTTTCTCCTTTATTTATACAGGTCTGACAGGATGCTGATGATCTGTCCATCATATACTGTAAGTACTGTTTCATGTTTATTGTTCCCTGCCTGTCATATTATCTCCCTAAAGAACCATGGATCCTTTGTGACCATCATCACTATTCTTATTTTATAGGTATGATTTCATGTCAACCAGGGACCCCCATTCCAGACTCTTCAGGGTGCAGGTAAGAGATCCCCTACTTATTAACTATGCTAAGTGGGTAAGTCGTCAAGCACAACTCCCCTTTCTCTCCAGTGATGTAAGGATATGCTTATTAAATCGAACATGCATATTAATGATCCACCCATGTATGGCATCACTTCTTTTGAAAGCTTGCTATTAATAAGTGTTGGTGGGTTATTGTCTACCAAAACTGTATTCAGTTTTAGTTAGTCTGCATCTATATGTTCCTGCTGGCAATATTCAGTAAAGTGCTACAAACCAATCTTACCCGTCTCTGCACATTATTACTTGGTATCAAAAGATGGAGCAGCTATCACCACCTCACACACTTGATCTTACCATCAATCTAGGTGAAAACTGGCGTTACTTTAAGCAGCAGAGTGAAGTTTTCTTTGTTGCCTCAGGTGTAACGGAGAAGTCCCAGAAAATATAGGCTATGACGTTTTTGCACATTGCTGGACTTGTGGCCCTGGAGATGCACAATACTTTTGACTAGGGGAAGAGGAAGGCAAGGAGAGCTTCTCTAAAGTGATGGAACAGTTTGAGAAATACTGCAACCCACACAAGAACCTGACATATGAGAGGCATTTGTTTAACATCCAGAATTGAAATCCCAATGAATCTGCCGATACTTATGTCACAGAGTTGCATTTGAGAGCTAAGTCTTGTGAGTTTGGTACAATGTGTGACTGACTGCTTAGACATATAATTATTTGTGGCATTCTTAATGATAAAGTGTGATAGTGACTGCTCTGGGAAGTAGATTTAACACTAGCCAGAACTATTGATAGCTGCAAAGCAGCTGAACTGAGAGGTAGACTAAGAGTATGAGTGAGATATCAGAGGAGGAAACAGCAGTTCATATGGCCATTCTCAGAAAAGGGAGATAACAAGAGTATGTGACCAACATGAAAGACAGTTTGCCAGAAAGAGAGCTCAGAATGCACCCATGTGGGAAATGTGGTACAGAACATGGGTCAAGCAGGCGTCCAGCATGTAGACCAAAATGTTGCTTATGCCACAGACAAAATCATTTTACCAGAATGTGCATTTTGGGCAAGGTGCTAAAGTGCATGCTGTTAATGAAGAGACCAGTAGTGACAGTGAAGATAGCTTTACTGTTGAGATGCTCACTGGAAATTCTGGGGACACTAACTGGAAAGTGAATTGGAATATAAATGAGACAATTGTGACTTTTAAGTTGGACACTGGAGCTCAGAATAACATTATGCCCTTGAACATATACAGTATATCGAGCTGTGCCCAGAGAGAGACTATCCAGAAATCAAAGGAACATCTGGTTTCATATTCAGGTCACCAGCTGAATGTGTGCAGGAAAGCTACACTGGCTGTGAGTTTAAAAAATTGGTATCATGTGATATTTCAGTTGGTGGATGCCGATGTAATTCCTCGGTTGGGACTGCCTACTTGTCTAGAAATGAGACGGGTTAAGAAAATGTTCTCAGTAAATGCTGAAAGGGACAAGACAGAAGAGACATTGTCCAGTTTTACTGATGTATTCCAAGAGCTGGGGTGCTTAGAGGGAGAATACCACATCAAAATGGACTCATTGGTGAGCC
Organism: Neoceratodus forsteri; assembly: GCA_016271365.2. Taxonomy (NCBI): domain Eukaryota; kingdom Metazoa; phylum Chordata; order Ceratodontiformes; family Ceratodontidae; genus Neoceratodus; species Neoceratodus forsteri. The sequence continues at coordinate 1,741,111,912 of CM057449.1, forward strand.
CTGTAATTCAGCCACCCAGGAAAATGCCATTTGCATTAAAAGATGAGGTAAAAGCTGAACTTGACAAATTGGAAAAGTTGGGCATTAGTGAAAAAGTAGAGAGGCACACAAGCTGGGTTAATTCTATAGTGGCAATAGAGAAGCCTAATAAGGTGAAAATATGTATTGATCCTAGAGACCTGGACAAAGCAGTTAGGGAGAACATTATCCCATGAAAACTGTACAAGAGGTAGCCATCAGACTTGCTGGTGCCAAAATATTCTGTCTTTTAGATGCTGATCATGCCTTTTAGCAAATCAAGCCTGATGAGCCCAGCTCAGAATTGATGGCCTTTAATACACCATTTGGGTACTACAAGTTTAAACATACGCCTTTTGGAATTTGCTCTGCCCCTGAAGTTTTTCAGATAAATATATCACAAATCTTGGAAGTCCTAGATGGTGTTGAGACTTACATGGACAGTATAATCATATGGGATGGAGACCTGCAAGAGCACAATGAGAGAATGAGAAAAGTCTTACACAGAGCATGAGAGCACCATCTCACTTTGAATTTGGAAAAATCTAAAATAGAACTGAAGGAAGTTCCCTATATTTGGCATACATTAAGTCAGGAAGCTTTGGTTGCAGACCCTGAGAAAATCAAAGCTGTTGAGGATTTGCCCACATCCAAGTTTGTAACAGAATTACAGAGGTTCTTGGGGATTGTCAATTACCTGTCTAAGTTCATACCCTACCTGTGCTCTTTAAACAAACCTTTGAAAGAACTGCTAGAAAAAGAAACAGCATGGCATTAGGAAGCCAGACATGATCAAGCATTTAAGGAACTTAAGAGAGTTATCATGCACCCCCCCCTCCAGTGCAAGCCTACTATGATTTGCACAAGACAGTGGTCCTGTCTATCAGTGCCTCCTCGAAAGAGTGAAGAGCATATTTGTTCCAAGCAAACAAGACAGTTGCCTTTGCCTCAAGATCGCTGAGTAAAGCAGAGAAAAACTATACTCAAATGAAAAATAGATGTTAGCCATTGTTTATGGATGCACTAAGTTTTTAATATATATATATATATATATATATATATATATATATATACACACATATATATAATACAGAGTACTAGTGGAAATAGACCATAATCCATTGGAAAGTCTATCCAAGAAAGCATTGCATACTGCCTCACCTCAAATTCAAAGAATGATGCTCAAGTTACAAAAATATGACTTGCAAGTGAGGTACAAAGTAGAACAAGAACTTCACATTGCAGATACCCTCAGCACAGCAGTTCAGAAAGCTCTGTTGCTAGACAATGACATTGATCAATTCAAAGTGCATATGATAGGCAAGATACCAATCACTGATGAGAAATTAAAGCAGTTGCAAGAGAAGACACAAGATTCTGAAATGCAAAAGCTGAAAGAGACAGTGTGGCAGGGCTGGCCCTCTGAGAGATCACAGGTAGATCCAGATAATAGACAATACTTGTTATTTAAAGAAGAAATTACCACAGAGGGCAGTTTAATGTTAAAGGGTGAGAGGCTAATACTGCCTTCTGAACTTAGAAAATAAATGTTCCCCAAAATTCATGGTAGCCATTTGGGAATAGAAAAATGCTGAAGATGAGCCAGAGACTTTCTGTTTTGGCCAAGCATTACCAGCCAGATCAGTGATTTGGTAGCCAATTGTGATATATTTACCAGCTACAGGAAAGCTCAGCCAAAATAACCCATGAAACCCCATGAAATTCCAGAGGCCTTGGCAAAAAGTGAAAACTGAGTTATTTGAATTTAACAGATAACTATTTGGTACTAGTGGACTACTATTTAAAATTTATTGATATTTCCGGACTACAAGATACAAGTGAAACTGTGATCAACCATGTTAAGTCAGTCACAGTGTGCACAATGTGGAATGCCTGAAATGCTCATCGCATATAATGGCCCTCAATCTGCGAGTGCTGAGTTTGAAACGTTTGCAATGAAGTACAAGCTTAACCACATTACTTCACCACCCAGATATCACTAGAGCAATGGGATGGTCAAACAACCTGTTCAAACAATTAAGGATTTATTGAAAAAAGCCAAACAAGAACGTAAAGATCCCTATATCACCCTGTTTGACATAAGAAATGTGCCCATAGAAGGCCTGGGGTTCCCAGCACAACTGTGAATGGCACATTAAACAAGGACACTGATTCCAATAACAAACAAACTACTTAAACCAAAACTGGTAGAGGTTGGTATCTGGACTGTTTTAGAGAAAGCTCAAAGAAAACAACAGTGCTATTGCAACCAAGGAGCGCATTCCTTGCCTGATTTGACTCCAAAACAGCAAGTGTACTTGTGTACAACTGAAAAAGACTGGACCCCTTCCATTGTCCTCTTGCCCACACAAACCTCTCACTTATAAGTGATTGAAGCTAATGGGAAGCAGTATTACTGAAACCTCAGTGATGTCCTGGCACCTCCAGTGTCACTGCCCAGTTTGCCACTGAGGGAGCCAAAGTTTGAAACAGAGGGGAGAGAGAGAGAGAGAGAGAGAGAGAGAGAGAGAGAGACTCAGTCAGCAGCAGAGGAGAGAGAAATGTCCAATGGGAGAGACCCAGCTATGGTGGTACAGCAGCTTCAGGACCCAAGTGAGGACCCCCCCCCCCACTGACAACATCAGCAGCAATGTCAGCCACTCCATGGAGCATATCCAGCCTGATAAAATGTTCTTCCTGAGTGAGCCAAGTGAATGACTGCTCAATAAGAAAGTCTGCAAGAAACCAGACTTAACTGTGCAGTAAATACAATAAGGACTGGAGAACTGCAAAGTATTTCATTTTAAGATACTATTAATGCTGTATTTGAGGGAGATGCAAGGATATGCATAGTAAATAGAACATGCATATTAGTGATGAATGTGTGTGTAACATCACTTCTTTTGAAAGCATGCTATAAATAAGTGTTGGCAGATTGTAGCTCACCGGAATTGTATTAACTTTGAGTTAGTCTGCATCTATATGTTCCTGCAGGCAATATTCAGTAAAGTGCTGCAAATCAATCTTACCTGCCTCTGCACATCATTACAAGTGAGGCCGAGTATGAGAAAAAGGATGGGGTCACTCCCATGGCAACTTTATGTGGGCCATAAACAATTTGAATACATAACATCTCATGAAAAAAGATCCTGTTTCAATTAAAATGTCTTCAGTAATGAACAACCTCAGGTCAAAGCTAAAATAACTGTATACATTAACCTGATATGAGAAAAACAAAAGCTAGACTACACCAATAAGCTTGTTTCTCTATGGTCACTGGTTTGAAGCATCCATCTCTGCAAGCTGTTGGCCTCCTTAAGGCCAGCATTGCAAATAAATGTCCCAGCTCTTCCTTCTCCTAGAGAAAGAGTCACGCTGGGGTTCCTAAAGGAGCTGACAGCCTTGCTGGGATTTCTCTAGCCAGTGAACATACGAAAACAGGTTTGTAGGCCCAATCCAGCTTTTTGTGTTTTTTCTTATATCGGGTTAATGTATAGCAGCCATTCTGGCTCTGACCAGAGTTTGTTAAAAACTATAATGCGTATTTTTCTTTTGAATGAATGTACTTTTCTGTACCCAGCACTAAACATTTATTTTCTCCACACCTGACTAGAAGGACTGTGTAATGAACACCTAAAGTGTTTGATGAAATATGGCACATGTTATTTTGGACATTTAGTAGTACATTACTTAATCAGTGCCCATCTGCTGCTGGGCCATCAGGGGATCCCCCACAAACCTTTTTTTTTCAGCACCCCCCAACGCTGTAGTGTTTTGTCTTTGTTTATGTTTAATAACAGACAGAGGGAAGGCCACAGTAGTAGTTTAAAGGGAAGCAGTCAGCAACAGCAGCTCCTGCCCCCTGCGAGGCTTACCCTCTAGTTAAGCCTTTGAAGTATGTTGCAGTGTTTTTCTCACACCACAACATATTATATTTTAATAGAGAAAAGTCCATGACCTGGAAGCATGGCGAATGCTGTGGGGGCTCCAGTATGTGTAAAGGTGTGGTGACGCACCATGAGCTTCAATACTTTGTGTCATCGCACCTTTACACATAATGGAGCCCCCATAGCATCCACCATATTTCCGGGTCACAGACTTTTCTCTATTAAAATAAAGTATGTTGCAGCACAAGAAAAATGATGCAACATACTTCAATGGCTTAAACAGATGGTACGCCTTGCAGGGGGCAGGGGCTCCTTTTACTGACAGCTTCTCTTTAAATATATACATACACATACATACATACATACATGCTCCTTACTGCCCTGTTATTATAATCTGGTGCCTCAGTAATGTTTACTTTCTGTTGTGGAGGGGTTGTGTAAAAGCAGGACTAAGCAGTGCAAGTATAATGTGCTAAATTACATGTGTGCAGTCAGTGTTGTTTCCTGAGTGTGTGACGTCAGACATTGTCCAGCTTTTTGCAAACATATATATGCTGACTTGTTGCTGTGTTTATGGTATAAAGAATAGAGAGATAAGAAGATATAATGTATATGTTATTGACACCATCATCATCAGTGGACTAAGTGATATGATATTTTTTCAGAGGTGCCTGGCCAGAGTGCACCTTAGTCACATACTGCAAACATGACTTTTAGGAGAGCATGTGTTTTTGTGCTATTATCTCCACAAAGTCATGTGTACACTGTGAGTGACTGAGGTGTACAGTGATCCGAGACCTCTGAAAAAATATCATATTTCTTATTCCGCGGTGCTGATGGTACAAATAAAATATACGTCATATATTTTTTATTATCTTTATTCTTTACATACTGCAACAAGTCACACCATGTACATGTTTGCATGAAGCTGAACAATGTCTGCACACACAGAAAAGAACACTGACTGCACACATGCAGTTTAGCACAGTATACTTGCATTGCTCAGTCCTGCTTTTTGACAAACACTTCATGAGTCCTGACACAAAGTAAATATTATAGAGGCTCCAGATGTATTTCTTTTTTGAAATAGACATTAAAGCAGCAGTGCAACAATCTGGTGGAAATTTTGATCCATACTTTTTCATGCTATTTTACATTGCCACTTTACTTACCTCCGGACTTGCATGATACCATTCTTTCCAGCATTTGAGTCTGCTTTAGTACTTTTTTTCATGTCTGAAATAATAAAAGGAGCCTTCCATTTAATACAGTGCAGACCAGGTCTTCATCACTATTTTTCACTGTTTTTTTCCATCAGTTGTTTATATATCACTTCTGTTGTGAGTAAAATTAACAATTTTGCAGCAGGCAGTGTTTTCTGACCTCACAGAATAATATTTGTTCATAAACAGCAGAAAATAGTGCCAGTGAAGGCAAGTATCTTTTTTTTTTGGATGGGGGGGAAGCATATGTGCAAGTAGGTCTCATTAATGGTTTATTATTTTGTTACTTCTTCACAGATTTCATCTGCATCCTTCTCCAATCTGGTACTGATGGTCATGATCATCGACTGAAACAACTTCTGCTTGTTGCATGTCTGCCCCAGCCTGGGGGGAGGGATGATGTTGAAGAAGTTTTTTGGATAAGACAACTATGACACAACAAAGCATCTGGAAGTTTCCTAAAAAAAGAAATGAAGGATGTATTACAAACTTTTTTTCAGCAGTAAGACATTATGTTTAAGCTGTGGCCGTTCCACCATGGGTATCTGGCTTAACACAGATAGCAAGCTGTCCCACTGCAATCATCAGATCACAAATCAGTTTAGTACCAGGCTGTATAACAAATACACTGGGTCAGTGACCCTGTGTCTCAACTCAAATTACATTTTAAAACCACATCTTGTCAAGTAACATGACCTGGGTCCAACTTTTTAAACACTGTCATGGCTGCACAGCTGCATATTTGGAATACAGTGCATGATATGTTGCAGGAATATTTTTGACATACATGTCACCTAGTTTTTAATTCATCAGTCAGATTTGTTGCACTGTTATGAAAAAAAGGAACAGATGAAATAAAATTGATATACTTAGCAGTATGGATTGGACATGGATATCCTATATGTTCCTGTAGATAGTACTGCTGCTGTACAATTAACACAGACCTTTGGTGAAGGAGAGTCATTTGTTGTTAACCTGTAAAAAAAAAAAATAAGTTGACCATATGTGTTTGACCATTGCAGCTCAGAAAAGCAACAGAAAACAAAACACACAGCTAAAGGAAGTTGAATAGCATGAAAAACATTAGTACACATACTCACTTATAGTTTAATAGTAAGAAGCCTTGTGCCTGTGACTCATGGATGTGGTCTCCTTTTGACTCCTTCTGCCTTGGCATGGTCAAGACATGTAATGGAAAACATTGTCACAATGGTGGTGGTGGGTGGTGGTGGACTGGTGGTCATAGCTGAGGCATATGATGACATTCCCTCTCACATCTTCCTACATCTGGTGGTGGTGGTGGCAGTTGTGAACAGTGGTCTTATCTCTTATGGTAGTGGACATGTGGTAGCCCAAGGGGACATGCAGTCACATTCCCTATGTTGGCAGTTGTGAACAGTGGTTTTATCTCTTATGGTGGTGGATAAGTGGTAGTCCAGGGGAACACATGGTCACATTAGCTATGCTGGCAGTTGTGAACAGTGGTCTTATCTCTTATGGTGTTGGATGGGTGGTAGTCCAGGGGGACACCCAGTCACATTCCCTATGCTGGCAGTGGTGAACGGGTAACAGTGGTGTTATGGTGGTGGTAGTCCATGGGTCAGGATATACTGTGCTCTGTGTTATAAATGTGATGTGACATATGGAATTTGAGTCACTGTGAGTGGGACACTGATTTAACTTTATGAAAAAGAAAATATGTATCATACAAGAAATGTAACAGCCTTTTAACCACTTCAGTTAAAACTGCCAGCATTAACCTCATCATCATTCATCATCATCCTTATAAAGACAGCTGCCCTCACATTCTTCTATGTCAGAATTCTGACCACTGAAAAATTCTTTCTCCATTGTGTTATCTACATCAGTGGTAGGCTGTTTCATGCTGCCACTGCCACCAGGATGGTCCCTTTCTACAGCATCAGCTAAACCATGACTATGGTGGGGTACGAATACTGAGGTTGCAGTCTGAGCTGGTATCTGCCTCTTATTCATTTTTATGAATGTTAGCAAACTGACATTTGCAAGAGAGAGGTTTGTATGTTGATCCTGAGCTATTACACCTGCTGAGCTGAATACCCTCTTGACACTTACACTGGAGGGTGTGCATGTCAGGTACTTCAGTGCCACAGCAGTCAGCTCTGGCCATTCACTGACCTTTCCACTCCAGTATAAAAAGGGGATCATCAGTGATTCACAGATGCCTGTTTTCAGGCACATATGACTCAAACATTCACTGTGCTGCTCTAAGTCCAGTGTTTGATGCATCATCCGCTTCTCCGGAATCATTTCTGTCGCAAATCTCGACTTAGGACAAAGCCCCCTGAAGTGGGTTAATGCCAACCGCTGTTCATGGCAGACCACCTGGAACTGCAGTCCCTTTTCCCTTACAGAATATGCTTGATATTACTCCAGGTTTATTTCAGCCTGAGTATGCTGCTGAGGTTTGCTGACCTTGACACATGACTTCTGTGCCCCATGAACCAAGTGCACCAGTTGCCCACTGACAGTTTTTTACCTGTTCAGGCCCACCCTTCAGTACTGAGGCAATTCCACATTTGTATCGTGGGTCCAGCATTGTTGCCATTGCAAAGTTGTCACTATGCTGAATGCTCAAGATGTGACGATTCTGGTCAAATACTGTCAACATGTGTTTCAGTAACACACTGCTAGCACTGTCTCTGGCAACATCAAAGCTATGCTATACATTTACCAATGTCTGCCTCAGCACCTGCAGCAGTGGAATTGATTGGTTAATGGAGGAAGACTTGCCACTCATTGCCTGTATGGCATGTTCAAAAGGCCTCAAAATTGTTATTACAGAGTCCATGAGGTACCACTGTTCAGTTGTCATAGACATGGAGGCCCCGGAACTATTACGGCTAGTGTGCATCACAAGACATTCTAAGATGGCTTTGTACTGTTCATACAACCTCTCTGCCATGTATAAAGTGGAGTTCCACTGGGTGACAACTTACAACTTCAAGTAGTGCTGCAGGAGGCTGTTTCAGATCTGCAACTGCCAAAGTTGGTCACGGCCGGGCCTTTGCACAGCATGAAAAGTGAGAACAGATATGGCATATAACTGTCAGCATTTCCTTTATATCAGGGTGTGGCAGAAACTCCTGCACCACAAGATTTAAACAGTGGACCATGCATGGAACCTGAAAAAAGCTACCATTCGTGATGCATTTCATCACATTTGACCCAGTATCACTTGCTATGAACCCAGCTCTCAGGACAGGGTTTCAGCCACTTGTCAATTTCAGTCAGTACCACATCCAACATGTTTTCCCCAGTGTATGAACAGGTCACATTATGCATAGCAATCATTGCATGCTGTCGAATTCCTGGAAGATTGCGACCATGATACTCCACCTTACTACACCGATTATTCACTACAGTCTATCATAGCCTGCTTCTTTCCTCCCTGTGTAGTTTAGGTCTGGACCCTAACTCTATGTGCTGGTTTGCTGATTACTTTGCAAGATGGCAACAGCAGGTTAAGGCTGAAGGTGATCTTTTGCCACTTAAACCACTATTGAGAGGTGTGCCCCAGGGGTCTATACTTGGTTCCCTGTTGTTTGCTGTTTACATTAATAACATTAATGACAGCATCAATAAGGCCAATATACACTTGTTCACAGATGATACAATACTTTATTTAAGTTGTCCAACACCAGAAGCAACTTGTGAAGACCTCCAAGCTGAATTTATTCTATTGCAGTACCACCTCATAAGCAAAAAGCTTCTGCTTAATGCGAAAAAACAAAAGCGATCCTCTTTTCCCCTTCCACCTATGCAGTGAACCCCGCTTGCACTGGGGCTATCCAACAGCTTGCCTCAGTACTTGGAAAAAACATAGTGTTTGTGTCAAAATTGAAATATCTGGGTGTATAGCTCAACCACAAACTCTCCTTCTCTGAACATCTCGAAGAGCTACAGAAGAAACTAAGACAGAGACTAGGCCTATTCTACAAAATTAACCACTTCCTTACTAGGGATGCTAAGCTGTGGTTGGTACAAGCCATGTTTCTCTCATTAATAGATAATGAGGGCCTTCTCTACAGCCATTGTGCTGCCTCTTCCCTGGCTAAGTTGGATACCCTGCACCACAAAGCAATCAGGCTCATAACAGGCCTTCCCCTTTCCATACACCATTGCTCTTTGTACACTGCAGTGGGCTGGACATCTCTTCACTATAGGAGAAATAGAAATGTTGCTCTATGGGCATTCAGAGGGGTTACCAAAAAGCTTCCCCTATACATTCTGATTGTATTCCCCTGAGTGTGATAGGTACCTATGGTCTAAGAAGCTATTCCCTAATTGCCCTGCAAATACCTAAGGTCCTATCTCTTTTTGGTAGAGCTGCCATAGGTTTCACGTTGCCTTCCTTGTGGGACAATATGCAAAAAAACTTGAACGTGAGTTGTCCTGTTAGTCAGATTATATTCAAGTTGCTCTATGACTGCTCCATGAAGGAATCCTGCAATTGTTTCCCACATCGCTAGCTCACCTCTTTTCCAGTCTCCCTCCTGTCCAACCTGCCTTTCACCTTGCCTCGGCCCCTTGCCTCACTCTCCTTAACCAAACCGGCAACTTTCCATCTTCTCCCTCTTGCTTTGGCCATGGCCAGGTGCCACTCCCTTCCCTGATGTATGCCAGTTAACTATACTGACCCCATAATTATCTTCTTAATCTGGTATCCTCTTTTTTCTTTTTCAGTGAACATGCCAGCTATATCTATTTATGAGCCTATCTGTTGTAAAGGCCCTTTCGCTCAAATGTTGATGTATATACCTTGGTTATATGCATAAATGACACCTTTCTGGACATATGCATATTTTACTTCTCCGTATGATATTGCATTATGTTTTGCCATGTTACTGTACTATGATTTTTGTATGACTAGGTCCATCTTGCAAATGAGCCTTGCTCAGTGATGCCTGCCTGGATAAATTAAGATTCGATTGAGGGAGTGATTGATTCACACTACCAACAGCACAAACTACTCCTGGCACCTGCGCTCAGTGTGTAGTTATACACAAGTATAACTCCCCGCTGTTTTGCCACTTGTCCACATATCAATACTTAAATGGATGAATGAAGAGGAGGAATGTTGAAGGGCATGTTTTACTGAGTCTGACACAGTACTGTACAACTCAGGAACAGCATGGGTCAAAAAGTATGTCCTGGATGGGTCTTTCCATTTTGGACAGGCATGTGCAGTAAACCACTGGAACCCAGAATTCTCCACAAAGGAAAAGGGCAAAAGATCAATTGCCAGCATTTCAGCTACAGCAGCATTAAGTTCATGTGACACTGTATGATTGGGTGGGTACTTCGGCTTATGAGTAAAAGAACTCTGTAACATGGGCTGACTTAAACATTTTACATGGGGTGTGATGATAAATGTTTCTGCTCTATGAATCGCAGGGGGTGGAGTACGGACGTGTGATGAAGACGGTTGCACAGCTGATGACAAACCCAGAAATGCAGTTATTTTCTCAGATTTAGCAACAGGGGTTGATGTACCACTTGCACGACACATACATGCATTGACCACCACCACCACCACCAAAACTGTTGCTCTCACCACCACTGGACAAGATTTCAAAATCATTCAGCTCCTCCACCTCATCATGCCTGTAGTAATCCTCTGCTGTTATTTCATCACTACTGCACACATTTAGTTTTATACTTGATGTTACAGTCATTGAAGGGGATAACATTATGGTTGATGACGAGGGTGAACGCCCCACTGTGGTACAGGTATTATCTGCCATCTTGTGCTGGGTCCAAAGTGCCATATGCCTGTTCTTAAGATGTGTATGCTGTCTCCCTGTGCCAAGATGGCTCCCTTTTTTACCTCGACTCACACGCACCTGGCAAAGCTAGCAGATTGCAACTGACTCATTATTTGCATCTTGCACAAAAAAATCCCAAACAAGGGACTGTGATGCTCTAGTTTTAATATGTTCCCCCAATGCTGCTTATTGAACTTTGTTTTATTAAGCCATGAAGTGGGGGTTGTGCTACATGATTTTTCAGGCAGGACACACTTGGACTGCAACTGGCCACCATGACTACCTATCATTATTACTGGGTCATCATCATCATCTGAAACTGGTAAATCACAACTTTTTATGGAGGGATGCAAAAAGACCCAGACACAGCCACCTTGAATTTCTTTTTCTCCAGTTTCCAACAGGGTCACTTACATCATCATCACATTCATCAACATCATCAACATCTTCTGCTTGGATGCTGGCATGTGGACTGCATGTTGCAACAACAGCAACATCATCATCAGCAGCACTAACACCACCCAGACTTTTTTCACCACACTGTAAATCACTGCATGGCAAATGCATGACCTGAACTGCAGTGGAAGAAATGTGACATTGTGTGCTATTGTTGACATGATGATAAGAATCCTCATGTTCAATTACTGGGATGTTACTGGGGAGTATGACATCAGCTACCCTGTCACTCACTGGCACTGCTTCACACTCCACTATATTTTTGGACACAGTAGACTGGTCAGAAGTGGAACTTGAGGTAACAATACTCATACCACCACCTGCAAATGCACTAACACCACCAGCTGGGACAACATCATCTCCTTCAACTATGAGTGAAGCTACTGATTGCACTGTAAAACACATTGAAGGAGAAATACCTTTCCTCACATCAGCAATGCACTTCTGCGGCTGCAAACTACCACGCCCACTGACAATCTTACCACTGGCAGCAGTGCCATGGTGAGAAACAGCTTTGCTTGCATGTCTCTTTGAGGGCATTTTGGGGGATCATCAAGAATATCCTAAACCAATTTAGATTTTTTAATGTTCTCTCTGGGTGGGGGCCGGGGGGCACTAGAAGTGAAGCCAAAAAAACAACTGTGACTTCAACAAGAGATACAGATGCAAAGTCACAACAAGTTCAACAACACCTTAACTAACCAGTGGTGCTCTCAAGACACAAACAATCCAATCTGAAAAAGAATACCTTTTGCCAGGGGGGGGCACTGCAGTGGATAGCAGGTTCACACTGCTGTGCCTGCAGTTACACTGTGGCACAATAAAAGGTGTATTATTTGATGTCATGCATTGCACACACACTCACACAATTTGTCTACAAGTAATGCATAGCACATTGAAAACTTCAGTAATATACAACATATTTTAAACAACCTGAAATTATGCACTGTTGCACCAGGTCCTCCAGACCACAACACACACAATCAGCAAAAAATGTCAAATTACTGAAAATATTACTGTGTGTATATTAACACAGACAGTTATACAAGAAAAATATAACCAAAAAACAAAGAACTCCCTATTTCTTCTACTTAAGTCTACATACACCACAGATATGCCCCTCCCCAAAGCACACTTCCACTGTCTCTCAGTATACAGACTGAATGTTGTACATTAACATTCAAAATTCAAACACAAACAATAGACGCTCGATGATGTCAGCACAGAAGGATTTCCTACAATTGATGAACTAAAGTTTCAGCAGAAATGTGACAAAAAAGCTTTCTTAACAGCTTTTAGAAGGTCTGAATTTCAGAGAGCTCTCAGAGTACACTGTCTCCAACAGCTTCCTACATACACTACCCCAAACTGAGGCTGTGTGGAACAATCTAGAGCCCATGTGACCTGAAATCCCATGAATCACTGAAAAATCCACCTTTGGAGCTTAGAACAAGGCAAAGTGAGGCACAATTCATTGTTTTCAATGTACTTCACCTTCAGTTTTGTGGAGTAGTGGTTTGGGGAAGGCAGAATAACTCAAAGTCATTGTTTTCAATGAACTTCACATTACCTCCTATGATGCAAAGTATGCACTCCGCAAATCCATCTTCACTCTGTGAATCACTCTGCAGAGGGAATTGATGCCACTTCCCCCACCACTAATGACTTGTTAAATACTGCAAGTAAGTTCTGCAGTTCTTAAGCTGTCTCAATTCTACTGCTACTAATGACAACAAAAGACCAGCTATGGATTTTTAGATTGTAAAGACTAGTACACCAGTTCTAGGAATGGATCTTGTTACTGCCTTAAAAATACAAATTTGAGGCAATGGGCTACTTCCTTGATAAGCCACTATTGATGCTATGTTTACATCTTCAGCTGAAAATCAGCTAGAAAATAATATCATTTCTGAATTTAATTGCATTAAAGAGTTTGTTCACAAGATGAAGATTTTTACAGATATTAAATCAGTGTAGCAGAAGTTAGAACTCCTAACACTATCAGTTACAGAATATTTTTAAGAACCAGAAACCCTATTACAATTGACTGTAATTAAATGAACTGAGGCATCAGAATGGATTTCATCTATAAAAGAGCAACCATGAGAAAGTCAGGTGGAATTTGGCAATACGTAGATTTGTGTGACTCGGACAAAGTCATGGTGGTTGCCTGTTACTCTGCCATTAATTGAGGACATTTGGTCTGCTGTCATTTACATTACATTGGACCTGAAAAATGCTTACTATCAACTCTTACTACATGTGAATAGTAGAGATATAACTTAGTTTCAATTTTGGTTATTGTTCGATAATAATGTCTTTAGACATTTAAACAGGGAGGCAATATAGCGCAGTGGTTTAAGGCTCTGAGCTGCAAATCTGGTGACATCCAGCAGACCAGACCTGGGTTTGAATTCCACAGCTTCCACTTGCAGACTGTGTGACCCTGAGCAAGTCACTTCACTTCCCTGAGCTCCCAGATCGCAGCTGTAAAAAAGCTTTCAGCTTAGTGTGCTAGTCCCGGTTAAACAACTAAAAAAAAAAAAAAAAAGAATCATGAACATTACAACAGTACAAAAGTTCACATAATTAAAAACAGCTTTATAAAATCAATTCATAAATAAAATTATGTCCTTTTAGCATTCATTTTACTGTTATTTAGTTTATTACTCTGGAGGGACTGTTCTTTTTCTGAAAATGTACCCTATGGTGTCAGCTCTGCATCCCCAGCTGAAAAGATGATTATTTTATAATGATGTATCATGAATGATCATTATCAGTTATGTTCAAAGATCATGTTCAAGCTTCAAAATCATCACTGTCATCTTAATTAAAAATTATCACTCATCAGCATTAAATGGCCACCAATCAAAAGCCATGAAGTTATAGAAATTGTGATTGTGATTAATGATGCTCCCATATTATCATAAGTTTTCAAAATTGCCCATGGTCAAGATTACAGTAATCAATAATAAAAAAAGACTATTTATCTTTTCTCTATACTTTTGGAATTTATCTTGTATTTAGGCATCTTTACTGGAATGACCAGGTATGATACCTCTTTTCTAGAAGCTCACTGCTTTCAGTTACACTTACTCTGATACTTTACATCTTACTGGTGTTACAAAGGCTCATATTGGTTTATATACAGTAGCTCCATTAAGTGGTTCCTTTTATGGTTGTGGTAAATTCCAAAAATTACCTGGATTGTGCTCAGAGCCTTTCCTAATAGTCTGCAAACTAATGCTATCAATGCAAAATCAATTTAAAATAGATATTACCATTGTCTTGGTTCATAAACTGTGCTTTTAAAATATGCAACTTGTGTATGCAAATGTGTATACTGTACCAGACATTGCATGTACTCTTCTTAATGGGATTAAAAATTGACTTCAAATGATTTACATTATAATTGATAATTAATTTGCCTTTTCAGATATATGACATTCATATTTTCATAACTGTAACAAATAAAACTTAAAGTATTACTTCTGTGACTTGCAATCTTATAATATTGAACTAATATAATCATCAGTGATCATCACTTGGTCACCCACAGATCATCAATAACCATCATGCTGATTTAAGCTTACATAAATAATCAATACTCATCAGCTAGTGATTTGAAAGTTCATGTTTGATGATTAAATCATGATCTAGATGATGATCTTAGATCATGATCTCCTTTGATGATCTTATGATAACATTGATGATTAACGATGATCAGTCAAGACTGACCTTCAAAAACCATGACTGATGATTTATCAATTCACCTGGGTCATCAGCATTTTAAAGTATGATATCTGACATATTTAAAGCATGATTCCTTCTGAAGTGGCAACCAGTCTCCAGCTGAACTTTGACAGAGATCTGTTCTGGTTCCGCTCCAAACAGCTGTTCCTCAATACCAGGAAGACTGTCTCTGTAACATTTGGCACTAGCCAGAGACTCTTTAGGCATTCCTCCCTCTTTTCATTCTACTTCCTGGATGGGAGTATGACTGAGGATGTTTCCTTCTTTAGGTATCCTGAAGTCTGGCTTGACCAACACATCAATGTTTCTGGGCATGTGGATGCCATTCACAAAGCTAGGTGTATTATATAGGAACCATGGGTGTATTCCCCTGCTGGTCTGCCATGTGTTTATCCAGAAAATGATCTTACATGTCTTTGACTATGAAGACTTGGTTTACAGTGCCACTCCCAAGTCCTACATAACCAGACTAGGTACCCTCTTTAACTCATTCTGTCAATTCTCTATAGATTGTCCACCCCTGACTCATCATTGTGATCTCTGTAAATCTCTCTCTCCTTCCCCTCTCTTGATGACAGGCATCTCACCCACTGTGCTAGCTTCATAGCTAAATATTGGTTTAGGTCAACCCCTTCTTACCCGCACCACTACTCTCTCCCTCCCCTCACCAACCCCATACTGTCTTGTAACACTGCTCTTCCTCCAGTCTACAACCGCTGGCCAGGTCGCCTTCTCATATTGCTTCCCTAAACTCTGGAATGCCCTTCTCCCATCCATCCACAATGCCACCACTTCACATTCCCTGTCCTCCCTCTCCATAATTTCATCTCCCCTTCCTGCAACTGCTCTTAACTTATTTCATCACCTGCGCCATCTCCTGCTGTGTTACAATTGCTCTGCTGCCTGTATGCTTCAGGTTTCCTCCTCTACTCATTGTAATTTACCCTAGTATTCACTTAATGCATTCATGATCCTACCTGTAACATTGTTCCTGTAAAACGGTGACTGCCTGAATGTAACATACAACACCCTGAATGCACTTTGAACTCATCTCTGTACTATTCTAATTTGCTTGATGTACAGTATTCATGCCTATACCTGTATTGTTGTGTTCCGCTGTTTTCCTGTATGTAACATATTACCACCATTTTTAAGCATCTGAACTAAATATCTGTACTGTGTGTATCTCCCCCTTCCCTTCCCACAGGATGCATCTGGAAATGAGCAGTTCTACTAAGTATGCCTTTTCTGATGAAAGTCTTAAATACATATTAGCAGGAGCTCCTGGTGTTCAATGCTACCCAGATGATTGTTCAGCTATGGGAAATCCTTGTAGAGATATAAGGAAAACCTTTCTGCTGTCTTAACACAGAATGATATGTATGGGGGTAAAGCTGAATATGAAAAGTGTCACTTTCAGCAGTCTATTTTGAGCATCTTGTCACCCATTCTTTACTCAAAAGAATTACAACTTGACCAAAAAAATATTTTATGCTTCCTCAGATACCCATAAATCTCATCAGTTTTAGGATAGTCAGATATAAGGATAATCCCCATATCATATCTGACATCTGATCCAAGTGTTGGATGACATCAGATTAGGATGTGGATATCCTAACATCTGACCTTCCTAATATCCTATGTGATTCCCCTACCCAACCACCCTATTTTTGCCCTTCTGAAGTTGGCAAACCACTCTCCCAGCCACCTTGTAACAAATAACCTTCCTTCCTTCCTTCCTCCCTCAAGTGCTCTGATACTGTAATCTTATTATTTTTTAATATGATCGCTCCTCCTCTTAATAAATATAAAACCGCAATTATTCCCCTACTAAATCATAAGATCCCCCCACACAAGCCACAATGTCCCCCTCATCCAGATGCAAGAAAGAACCCGCCACCCAACACACCCACTAGTCCACACCTCCCTTCTCCCCCATAGCACCCAAAATACATTAACAAGTGTGTTAGATGGAACCACTCAAGTAGGTCCCATAGAGGAGTGGATGTCTTGCAGTAATTTTCATTCTGGTAGACTATGAATGAAAGACATCTTCAATAGTGGTAGCACCTGACTGGCCAACAGTGGACCAATCAGGTGTTACTACTATTGGAGGACATCTTTTCAATCATAGCCTACCAGAATGCAGATGAATGCAAGGCAGACACTCCTCTGTGGGACCTACCTGAATACTGTCACCCAACTCAATTTTTAAGGTATTTTGGGTGCTATGGGGAGAGTAGGGAGATGGAGGCTAGTGGCTGTGTTTGGTGGGGTGCTTTCATGGATCTTAGTGAGAGAGGACATTGCAGACTTCTGTGACAGAAACTTATGATTAAGAGGAGGTTACAAATAGTGTTTTTATATTTATTATAGGAAAAGTAAACATATTATAGAATAATACAATTATAGTGTTAGTGGGCTTGGGGAAGGAGGGATGTTGTGGGATAGAGGGTGGCTGAATTTGACATAGTGGATATTTATTTATTTATTAAATTTTAGTGATCAGGTAGGCCCACTGAGCCCCAGAGATCCCTTTTTCAGGGGCAATCTGGGTTACATTACAAAGATAAGACATACATAGTAGTTTACATGGTGATGACTTAGTACATGTAATAAGGAATACAAAGTGATTTCAATAAGGCATAGATAGTGATAGCTGGCAAACTGCTAATCCTGAGGTAAAAGAATATACATTTTATCCCAATCCACCTAAAACATGATCTAGGTTTGATTACATATACATGCCTTGTGTTTATTATCACTGGATAATAAGGGTATGACAGAGTCCTATTCACATATCAGACCATGCTATGGTCCTTCTCACATTGACAGTGGCAGAGGAGTGGGAGGGACACCCCCCTTGAAAGTTCCTGATGTACTTGTTTGCCTGGGAAGAATTTCATACTTACCTTAAGGGGCAGTGGGAGGTCTGTACAGAAGTGAACCATGGGATGGCCCCATCCAAGAGAGTGTATTGGGAAACTGGTAAAGCTTATATGGGGAACATCATTGGCTATGACTCCTGATATAAAAAAGAGAAGCAAGAAAAGTGTATGGCCCTTGAATGTTAGCTCAAGGTCCTGGAGTGCAGGGTAGCCATAGGCAAGATGCAGAGGCTTTGAGACAAACAGTTGCAGTAAGGGAAGTCCTTAATCTTCTATTGGCTGGAGAGGCCCATGGTAGCTGTTTTTTCACTAAACAGAGTCTATTTGAGTGGGGTAATAAAGTGGGCCCTTTTCTGGTTAAATTGATTAGGGGCAGGAGAGGTTCCACACATACCCCAGTTATCAAAAACAGACAGATGAACTTGGTGAGTGAGAAAGGTCCAATTAGAGAGATGTTCCATAATTTTTCTGCACATCTTTATGTGGCAGAGTGTGCCGGGGAACTGAAAGTGCCATGACGGTTTCTGGATGGTACAGCTTTTGAGGAGCAGCAAATCAAGCTGATGTCAGGAATTACTCAGGAGGAAATTCATAGGGCTATTGGCAGGCTTAAAAGGGGGAAGGTGAGTGGTCCTGATGGCTTTGTCAGTATGTATTAAAAAGAAATGTTAGATTCCTTTGTTGAACCACTTTGGGAATTTATGAAGGAGGTATGGGGGAGGGGGTTCTCCCTAACACGTGTCATGAAACCGCTATCAGTGTATTGTTAAAACCTGGTAAGAACCCAGATGATTGTGCTTTGCATAACTCTGTCTCTCTTTTAAAGAGTGGTCAGAAAATGATTACCAACATTTCTACATGTCACTTGGAGTAGGTCTTTCCATACCTCATCCACCCAGATCAGATTAGTTTTGTGTGTGTTTGCCCTACCATAATGTGTGTAAGCTACTCAATGTAGAGTGGCAGGCTTCTCAGTGCCTGGGCAGACTTGTGTGTCCATGGATGCTGAGAAGGCCTTTGGCCATATAGAGTGGGAGTATTATTTGAGGTACTGCAAAGATTTGACCTGGGGGATGACTTTGTTGGACTAGTATGACATTATATAGGGTGCCAGTGGCATGCATTCTGACTAATGGGACCTCTACTGATCAATTTCCCCTTCACAGGAGGACTAAGCAGGGATGCCCCCGTCTCTCCATTCTTATCTGCAGTGGCCACAGAGCCTATGGCAGTTAGAATTCAGGAGAACCTAACAGTTCATGATGTACAAGGGAAATCTGGGCGTCATCATAAAATGACTTTATATGCAGTTGATCTACAGTACTATTATATATTACAGAGCCATATTAGTCAATGCCCTCACTGTTGCAAGTGATTGCAGAGTGCTGTTTTTTCTTGGTATAAAATTAATCTCCACAAATCAGAGTTGTTATCTCTCGGGTGAGCACAGAGGGTTGGACACATGGAGGCCCGGGGGCTTAAGGAGATTACTGGCTCTCTTAAATATCTAGGGATTCAGTCTGGTAGGGATTTGGGCTCCCTTTATCAACTAAATTATACACCACTCATCAATATAGTCCTTGGTGATCTAGTTCACTGGAGGGCATTCCCTATCTCTTGGTTGGGCCACATTAATCTTATAAAAATGAATATCATCTCATGGATACTGTATCCAATACAAATACTCCCAATGGGCTTCATGAGGGTCGACTTGAGACAGCTGGTTAAAGCTTTTGGCACTTTTCTGTGGCAGGGTAAATGCCCTTGAATGAGCTTACAATGCCTTAAGTCTGATACCTCCAAGGGGGGGGGGGTCAAAATTTTCCAGGCCTGAAAATGTTTTTTTTTGGCAATTCAACATAGGTATATCCAAGACAGGGTAAACTAGTCTCCTGTGGCTGATTGGTTAGATTTGGAGGAGGAGCGTTGCCCTGGCCAGCTGTTGGCATATTTAGCTAAAGGAGGATGTAAGGCATATAATAGACTGGCTATGGACAATCCCTTTGCATGCTGGGTGCTAGAGGTGTGGAATCAGGTGAGGCACCACAGGGGTGCTATGGAGGGTAATATGCTCCTGATACCTGTGGCATGGAACCCTCCTTCCTACCTGGCCTGTTTGATGGCAAATTTAAGGAATGGGAGGAAAGGGGTATAGTTTGTATTGGTAACCTTTTTACCAGTGAAGGTGTATGCTCTATTGTGGACCTGCAAGGGAACATGAGAATCCCATACTCCAATTTGTTTCATTATTTATAGATTAGGGCATTTGGTAGGGGACTGTGCAGGGACCCAGCTGCAGATTCCCCATTGGTCCAAATCAAACAACTGATCTATATGGCTAAATAAGATAGCAAGGGGATGACATAAAAAGCTGCTCATCAGGAGAGGGTATGCTTCCCTGACCTTTCAAGCAAAAGCAAGGCCCTTTGGGAGAGAGATCTTGGTTTTCATATATGGGAGGAGGACTGGAGTTTGTGTATACTGTACAATCACATATGGGATTATTGCTCTGCAACAAGCACAAAGAATCCCAGTACAAATGTATATATCGTCTATATTGTCCACTGCTGATTGTGCACAAATTTAATCCCACAATCTCTGCCCTACAGTATGTGATATATGTGGGGAAGCACCTGGTTCCTACATCTATTACTTCTGAGCTTGTCCCATCCTACAGACATTCTGGACAACTATTGTGCAAGACGTTTCAAGTATCTCTGGACTTCCAATACCAATGATGCCCATCTCCCTACTTTTTGGTATGGAGGACTTGGTCAAGGAAGGCTGGGCCTTACATTTGCTTTGGATCTAGGTTTTAGTGGCTTTTGCACACCACTGGATACTTAGTATCTGGGTGTCTTGTGTTTGATCCATGATTCAGCAGTAGAACGCACTGGCTATCCAAGCCCTGGCATTGGAAAGACTCTCTTACTTCCTGAAGGGCAAGGGAGAACAGTTTCTTGCAGTTTTGGAATATTTCTTGAACTTCCTCTTACCTCCGGAGGCCCAGATTCTGAGAGAAGGCATTGCCTAGGCAGTTGGGTGTTAAGGATATGGAGATAGGTGTTTGGCTATCCTACTACCTACTTCTGTGTTATTAATTTGGTGTCCTCATTCTATTTTAGGGCTACAGGGAATGGACTTGTAAATTGCTCTGTGGTGATTTTCTTGTTGTAAAATTTTTTGATGTACACCATGTTGTTATTTACTATGGAGATATTTGTTGCAGTGTATTGTGCCACTTTTTGTTCCTTTTTTTAAGTTAATAAAGAGAGAATACAAAAAAAAAATAAAGCTTAACCAGTTTAAGTTGTCCCTCTATAGGTAACTGAGTATAAAGGAACTATAGCCTTGCATGAAACATTTAGACAGAAAGGGCAGGAGTTTCAAAAGGATTTGTCAAAGATATGTTCTGACACAGTGCATAAAAGGAAAATGCATCTAAACTTGCTACACTATCTAGTAGATAATCAAACAGTGTCCATAGTTTGTGCCCCAAAAAAGAAGGGAGTGCATCCAAATTGAACACAACTCCCAGATGCATCTTTTCTGCTACAGATTGTGACTTTCTTTGCAGTTAATCTTTTTATTAGAGAATAAAAGACATTGTCTATATTATAAAAAACAATACCATGCAGACATAAATACGATACAAAATGTAGTATGGCATTTACACAATGCACATTGATTAAATAAAATTGGATCAAAGACTAACATAATGATTATGATTGTATATGTTCATAAATATATATAGATACATGCATGCTGTATATGTATGCATACATATACACTATCATACTACAAGTCAAGGTATGTGTTGGCATATATTACCTTGATTCTTATTTCAGCACAGTATATAAAATAAGCATATTACTATTCTAAATAACAATATATACTAACTATATTGTAGGGAGATAAAATCCATCTAATCTATAAAATATTTAGCATCCTTCTAAACAAAAGATCTATTAGTATTTACTAATCCTCCAGATTCCAAAAATTAAAATAGTCTTGCCAACAGAAATTATATACATTTAGTTGGTCTAAAATCAAATAAGTTATACGTTCCAGGGATGAAATTTGAGTTAGACTGTTAAGAATTTCAGTAAGTGTAGGTATTGTCTGTGACTTCCAATTAATTAAAATCAACCGTTTAACCTGCATAAATAAAATTTGTAGCCATCTGTGTTGGGGTCTAGATATATTAATACTTTTATCAATAATTCCTAGAATAAAGTACTTGGGGTCAAAGGGTAAACTGCACTTTACAATATTGGAAGCCAAATGATGGACCGAATGCCATAATGTGGATATGGGGCTACAAAGTCACAGAATGTGAAAAAGGTTATCATTAGATAAATGACATCTCCAACATATAACATTTGGAGAAGCTCCCATTTTATATAATAAGTTTGGTGTTCTGTACCACCAGTGAAAAATTTTATTTGCCCCGTATAGTTTTTTAAACCTGAAATGTGTCATTCTGACTGTTGTACTCTAAGTCTATAAGCCAGTAGTTTACTACCGTTTTCACTCCCTTCCCAATATTTGTGTTTGATTTTAAGAAGTGCAATTTTGGTTTTCCGGGAGACTGGTTTATTAATTTGCATACAAAGCCTGAGGATTTCATGATGTAAAAGAGATTTAGGGTCAGGGTGTGGGGTACCTGAATACTGCAATTATTTAGATTTAAGTAAGTTCTCAATATCTTTAAGTTGTTTTTCTCTTTTTCTTTTCCTGTGTACAGAGAAACTAATAATTTTACCACGAAGAGTAGCTTTGAGTGCTTCTCACATGTTACCCATAGACGTATCATCAGGATTATTATGTAAAATAAATTCCTGAGTTTGTATTTTTAACCAGGGAATAAATGCTGGGTCTTTAAGTAAGAGTGGGTCTAATCGCCAAGAAGGTGATTTCAAGGGAGGAGAATTCCATAATAAATTAAGCTTAACTGGAGCATGGTCTGAAATTAAAAGGGGCAAAATATTACAATCTATAATATTAGCTGTAATAGTGGGTGAGGTTAACCAATAGTGAATTCTGCTATATGTCTGATGTGTGGGTGAATAGAATGTATACTCTTTATCTCTAGGATGAAGGAGTCTCCATATATCTACTAATCCTAGATCCTTCATTAATAATGAAAGTGCGGCTATAGTCCTCGGATGAGAATCTAGCGAAGCGTTACTTCTATCAAGGTATGACTCTCATGTAAGGTTAAAATCACCACCTATTAAAATTGGAATATTTAGATTTAAAGAGGATATTTATTGTGCCAAATTGTGAAAAAATGTGGGTGTATCATAATTTGGGGCATAAATATTAATGAGTGTTAATGGGCCAGTTGTAGAATCTAAGGTAACAATCAGCCATCTGCCATCAGGATCTTTCTTTATATTCATTACTTTCCATTTTAAGTTTTTGTGAATTAAAATTGCAACCCCACGTTTCTTGGTTGTAGTGGATGCAGCATAAACTTGACCAACCCAGTCACATTTTAATCTGTCATTATCCACCTCTAATAGTTTAGTTTCTTATAAAAAAGCAATATGAGCTTTTTTCTTTTAAGATGGTTTAAGATTTGTTTTACGTTTGCTTGGTGCATTGAGGCCCTTAACGTTCCATGTGTATAATATTAAATCAGACATTAAACTGATTAGATGGTAAATGGCTTCCAAGCCTGGACTTCAATGCACCGAACAAAAGAGAGGTAGATATCACGGATCAAAAATGAATGGCTTATGGTTATAATATATTTGGGGGCAGGAATATATAAAGGAATACGAAGAATATCATGGTACCATTTATCATAGATCTCCCCTAACTATTATAATAACCATAACTAACAATGAACTTATTAACAGGAACCATTGTAATAATATTTAAGATGAGCAGAGGAGTATCAGTTGGTTTACATACAGTAATAAACCAAGACCACACCTAAGCTCTCTAGGACGTGTAATAAAGTATAAGGAGAGCAGAAAATCTAGATCTCCTTAACTACATTAAAGATTAACACACTCTGTAGACTAAAGAATTAACAATAGTGAGTAAGAATAGCTCCCATAAACAACAAACAACCAGCACCATACTTTCTGGTTAATTAAGTAATGATTACATTTGAACCACAGTAAAAAAAAAAAATCCAACTTGCATTATCCTTCAGATGATCCCTAGGTATATAAGTCACTACACAGTATATCAATATATGCCAGTACTGTAGGGGCTGAAACATAAAAAGTCACTGCTTGTTCTATTCTTACAATGTTTAAACTTCTAGCTGACTCTCGTTCTATGACTTGGGTACTATTAAGAGAAGAGATTGCCAAGAAAAAACGAGAGCAGTGCAAGACTTGAATTCAATATATTACATAAACTGCTGGTTTGTGCTATACTCCAACAAGCAGTTCACCGGCAGTAAGTATTTATGTATCCGTTTCTGGCATTTGCACCCTTTACACAGAGCAATCACCTAACTAAACATTCACATATTTAAACAAGCAGTATCTGCAGAGTCAATTGAAATTACTATTTAAACTATGCACTGTACAAGATGATGATATGAACTTAAGTCATATCCATTTGTCATATGTTAAAAAAAAATCTACATGCATTTTATCATCCTGCCCATCCCCCAGAATGACTGTGTTACTCTCTGGTTATAAAGTACATCAGTTTGTCGAAGATGTATCAGACTCTCCTACCTTTCGTCTTTCAGACCATCTATTGATTTTGTGCAATTAGGGGAGTTCAAATTGGTATGATTAACTTAAAGAGCAGCTGAGTACAGCTATTAGACTCTCAAGAAAGAGAGCAATATATAATTATTTCCCTAGGGAAAGGAAGAAAATGTGTAACTCAGTAACATTTCTCTTTGCTAGCATTGCATCCCTTTCCCACATGATTAATATATTTGCAAACACTTAAGGCATTAATGTGCACTACAATGCCTAGATGCACACTTTAACAACTCAGGCAATTCATACCTATCAAACAGCATGATGTACCAGTACTGTAGGGGCTGAAACATAAAACATCACTGCTAGTTCTATTCCTACAGTGTTTAAACTTCTAGCTGACTCTCTTTCACTGTCTTGGATATGATTAAGAGGAGTGATTGCCCAGGAAAGAAAGAAAGAAAAAAAACATGAAAGCAATGCAAGACTCGAAATTAATATATTGCAATAACTGTTGATTTGTGCTATACTCCAGCATACAGCTCACATGCAATAAGTATTTATGTATCTCTTTTTCTGGCATTCGCACCCTTTGCACAGAGTGATCACCTAACTATGGCATTCACATATTTAAACAAGCAGTAGCTGCAGAATAAATTGAAAATATTATTTAAGCTATGCGCTGTACAGAATAACGTTATGAACTTAAAACATATGCAATTGTCATATGTTAAAAATCTACCTACATTTTGTCATCCTGCACCCCCGAACAACTCCGTTACTCTTTGGTTATAAAGTACCTCAATTTGTTAAAGATCTATCTGGCTCTCCTAACTTGCACCTTTCAAACCATCTATTTGATTTTATATAATTAGGGGACGATCAAATTGGTATGGTTGTCTTTTGCCATCTCGAGAGAAGAGAGCAATATATAATTATTTCCCTAGGGAAAGGAGGAAGATGTATACCTTGACAACATTTTCTCTTTACTAGCTTCGCATCCCTTTCCCACAATAATCAATACAATTGCAAACATTTAAGGCAGTAATGTGCACTACAATGTCTAGGTGCACGCTTTAGCAACTCAGGCAGTTCATAGCTATCAAACTGCAAGATGTGATCATCAATAAGTTGACTATAGCCTTATTTACCAGTAAGTATGCAACAAAAGCTAAATTTGAAATCATATGGTCATCCCTTGTAGCATGCCGATCAGAGTCAAGGATATGATATATTTAGCAGAGACCTGTCGGCATGAAGGGATCCATATAGCTCATATTAACATACATCAGATACAGGAGATTAAATGACACACACACACACAAAAAAATACTAAGAAGTCATCTTAGTAGCAGATGTATCTAGTCTGTTCTTCCCTGTGCTATGGCATTTTTTCTTTGGTGACTCCAAGGATTTTTGAGGTGAACTCACTACTACTCCAGGCTATGAGACATCAACAGGCACTTCATTAGCTTCAGGGACATTCTGCACTGCTTCCACAGAAGTTGTGTTTCTGTTATCCATGGTTCCACAATGGTCAGATCGAATATCACCCAGAAGCTCAAACCTATTACTTAAGGGTATAGGTGCAGTGAATACAGCACTGGTATGAGATTCAACATTTTTTATATAAGATGTTTTCTGTGTGTAACATTGAAGGCTGCAGATCGTAGGTTTAGATGAGCTTTTATCTTTCAAACAGGCAGAGTGCTTCATGTTTAACTCAGCATGAGGTTCTGAGATGGTTGCAATAAGCTCATCGGGACCTGAGGTATTCTGAGCGTTGGACTCTGGGCTAATAGTAGATTTATTAGAATGACACAGAGAAATGTCCCTAGTATCAGATGTGTTTACCAGAGGAATTTCAAACTTATTTAGGTATGACTTCAGTGATTCCAGAGTACTATAATCCTTGTAAGAACTGCCGCTGTACACACGCACTGATGCAGGATATCTCATCGAGAATCGTAATCCCAGCTTGTGCATCAGCTTCTGAGCCATTGTAAAAGTTTTCCTTTTGTTTAGAACTTCTTTAAAAAAGTCTCTATATATAAATATTTGATGCTCTTGCCAAGTAAGGTGCCTGATTTCTCTGGATCTTTGTAATATAAGTTCAGTATGAGCAAAATTCAGAAATTTAGCCACAATAGGTCTGGGCCTATAATCAGGAGGAGGTTTAGGGCCTAACGCACGATGCAAAAGTTCTATAATTATGTTGTGTTCAGCAGGAAGACTCAGAATGATTGGTAAAACACGAAGTAAAAAGGTAGTGTTATCCTTCGATTCAGAATTTTCAGGAAATCCAAAGAATCGTAGATTATTCCTTCAATTTCGATTCTCAATGTCATCAGTTTTATTCTGAAGCTCTTTAATAGTATGATCTTGCTCCCTGATAGTAGCTTTTAAATCTTGAATAGATGACTCATTCTGTTTAGTTTTAAGTTCAATATTAGCAAGTCGAGAGGCTATGTTTTTTAAAGTAGTAGTATTAAGCTGAGTTGTGACTTTTAGGTCACTTATGTCTGTAATTAGTTTCTGGAACATACTTTCTATTTTATCCAAAGGAGCCAAATTTTTCTGCAGATTCAGCCATAATTCAGGGCGTGAGTTTATGTTTCCAGTAAAAGTCTGTTGTAGTATAGCCCAGTATAGGTGAATTATTAAAAGAAAATACCTTGACAAATTGCTGTATTGTGGTCCAGAGCACCTAAATTTCTATATAACCTTGTGAAGTTGGCTGAGATGGCCGAAGATGATGCTAGATTGTTTGCTGAGTAGCAGAGCTCAGGATTTAGACCTCCATGCTTGCTCAGAGCCAGGCCACACCCCCCCCAGATTGTGACTTTCTGTTGTAAATGGACGCAACTTCTGAAACAGCAGCAAGAAGAAAGCAGTATACAGTGAAACCCATGTATTATAAGAGATATACTGTATTTGTCTATTGCTGGAATAAAAAGGTGGATGGTTATCTATTGTCCTTAAATCAATGCAAAACATTTGACAAGGTTCAACATGAATTTCTGTTTACAATACTTATTAAATATGAGATCTTCTCCCTTTGTACAATGGGTCAGATTATTATATAGCTCAGCAACAATAGTGCCGCTGATTGCAGGTTTAGAGGGTAATACCACACAAATTATAATAGGAGTCAGACAGGGGTGTCCCCTTAGTCCTTTACTTTACACTTTCACAATAGATCCTTTAATTAGGAAATTAATTGCCAAAAATTATATTTAGGAATAATACAGAATCAGCATGATGATAGAGTCAAGATTTTAGCATACACAGATGGCTTGTGTAATATAGTTAAAAATGAGCAGAGTTTGGGCAATTTGCTTACTGAAAAGGAAATATTTTTAGTAGTTTCAGGGTCTTCTTTGAACTTGGAGAAATGTGTGGGTCTGTTACTAATACATAATCCAACACCCATATCAGATATTCACCACATACTGTACAAATAAAGGAACAACCCATTCAAATATTAGGGGTTAAATTTGGTTTAGGAAATGTGGCTCAGTTAAATTGGGAAGAAGCACTGACAACAGGAGAGAGTAAAGTAGCCAGATGGAAACATTGGAAAATGTCTAAACAAAAAAGAGTTTTTGTAATGAAGCAATTTTTTAATTCCTATATTTTTGTACATCGGAACAGTGTTCCCCTTACCCACTGTTTTGGAAACCCAAATTTTAACTCTATTTTTCCAACTCTTATGGGGGAGCAGACTCAACCCCATAAAAAGAGAAATAACTTATCTTCTCATTAAGAAAGTGGGTCTCAATATGAAAAACCCTATAGTATTTTTTTTCACGCCCTGTTTATATCAAATCTGTGGAAGCTTTAACAATTACAATTTGTTTAACTAAAGAATGGGTCTGGAATAGTTTGCAATCTTATTTCCAAACATGAGAAGATTCCCCACCCCCTAAATTAACAAAAGACATGGTAATTCCTGATCATATGAAGTCAGCCTTGCAAAAAAATATATAAATGGAAACTACAGAGAGAGGTGGTCAAGAGTAAAACTAGAAAACAGTTGTATCATATAGTTTTGAATTCAATAGTCCCTGTGGAGCCAGAAATTAAAACCTGTAGTTTCCAAGACTAATTTAGTTCTAAGATCTCTAATAAATAAGAGAATTCCCCAGAAAATGTAGGACTTGCAATGGTTGTGTGTACATTGCAGATTTAATGTCTGGGGCAATAATAAACATAAACCTATAGAAGAAAGAAGTTGTCCCTTCCCAGAATGGTCTGCCCCTATTGAGTCTCTAGAACATTTCTTAATAGATTGCCCATTTTCATCCCAGCTATGGGCCTATCTAGCCAGATTATGGCAGTTTCCTTGGCTAAAACAGATTACATATTCTTCCTTAGTGTTAAATGGTTATACAGCACTAATAAAACAATATCACAGCAGTACACTGACTGTTTTTTCACTGTTTTAAAGTTCTGTTTATGGCAAGCACACTGTCAATTCATGTTATAGCACAGAGGATGGCTTATTTAACAGTATGCCACCCTAACAGTGACATTTGTAGGGCAACATGTGTCGATATCGACTGCAGCACCATGTCACCTTAGAAATGCCGCTGGAAGGGGGCAACTACTTCCCCCAACCTGCACGCCCCAAACTGACTCTGACATGGGTTAGAATCCTTTAGTTTGGGGTGTGTGAGATAATTCCCATGTGGGTGGTTCAGGGCAAAGCCCTGATGTGAAGACAGTGTTGAACTGTGCAGCTCCATGCTGACTGCAACTTGCAGTCAACATGGAGCCTTTCGCTGAAATGCCAGTCACAATCTTTTTTTGTTGCACTGGCATATATAACCCTTATATAACTAGTGGAAAATTATTTGTCTGCATACAAGGAAATATCTGTTAAAGACTTCAAAATGCACCCTAAATCAAAAGTAATGTTATAGTGGAAAGGTTTTATTTTTTTCAGAAATATGCTTGAAAGTATTCACATCAGTGATATTCATCACTGGTTCTAATGTGGAAAACTGCTTTTTGTTAAGTTATTTTGCTCTTTCTTTCTTCCATTAGGCAGGGTTTTATTTTTCTTTCCTTTTTACCCTCTCTTTAAATGTAGAATAAATATATATAGAATTTATCCAAGATTAGATAACGTTTTGTCTTTTTTTCTTTCTCCCTGCTAGAATCCCAATGTTATCATTTTGGTTATGGGGGTATTTAATATGGTTTAATTAACTAAGTGTTTGAACTTGTATTCTTATTCTTATGTTTTCAGGATTTTTTTGTAATTCCTGTGTTTTGGTAATTGTACTTGACCAGTGATGTGATACTGATTTTTGCTTTAATAAAATTCCCCTACTCTTGGAGGGGGCACTGTTTGGCTCAATTCCACGATGGAGGATCCAGAGGCCACAGAGGAGGGAGTGCAGCAGCAGGCTGGGGAACAGTCCTCCTACCCAATCAGTGGATGCCAGGAGGATCAAGAAGAATTGTTTTCTACTGAGGATTCTATGGATGAGGATGATGTACATACACCACAGATGGATGAGAATACTTTAAAACCTACTGAGGAAACTGATATTGAAGAGGCTGCTGCCCAACTGGAAAAAGAAATTGAGGAAAAATGTAACTATTGTTTGATATGCTTGCTGAAGATGAGGAATGTTACATTACAAGAAAAGCTGTGTTAAAAAAAGGCTTGCTATTAATTCCTCCCAAAGCAATAACGTCTGCATCTTCAAGTTTGTCACAACAAGATAAGGCTTTTGTCCCCCAAATAACTTCACCCAGTGCTTCTACTTTGGATAAAAATCTGTGTCAGGACCAGAGACAAAGCAAACCACATGTTTCTACACATGACCATATTTTACATTCTTTTGGTGTACAACCCATACCTTAGAAAATGGCCTTGAAAAATCACAGGTTCTGATTGGCTGATAGACCTAGTAAGGTGGGTGTCTATCAGACAATACAGCCTGGGTATTAAAAGTACCAGTCCCAACCTGACCTGCTTACCAATTGCATTGTGCCAGTGGAATGTTCAATTTTAAACAGCCACCATGTTTTTTTTCTCTCACTTAGGGAGAGCCGACACTCAACCCCTGTTCTCCACCTGTCTGCCCACCCATTTAGCCTACTGCTGCATGGGATTGCCAGCATTTTCTTATTATTCTTATTAGTTGGTCCAGTCAGCTCCAAAACCGCAAACTGACTTGCGAGACAGCACTATCTCTGGTAGCACTACTGTGTATGAGACCAGCAGTACTTTCTTCATTTTCTCTACGACAGGTGGATATCCATCTACGGTATGGAAAACAAAAGAAGTACCACTCTTGTCACACACAGTAGTGCTGCTGTAGAAAGCGCTGTCTCGCAATTCAGTTTGTGGTTTTGTCTCACTCATGTCATTTGGTGGTGTTTTGAAATTTAATTTGTACTATTCATAACAGGGCTATTTCAGCACTACAGCAAACAGCTTTCTCATCTTGGCCACTCTGGTCTCCAAGTTTGACCAAATGGCTTTCTCATCTCGGCCACCCTGCACTGACACTCTAATGGCCCCAGTTCCTCATAAAAAAAAGAAATAAAGGGATAACAGAAAAGTTAACGCTCATCACCGACATTACTTCATCGCTCCCATTCCATTTTGCTTCTGACACAGGTGCCAACGTCTTCCACAACATGATCCCTCTATTGCTTTTACAGAAGGACAGGACTTAAAAAAATACTGATAGTCCATGGAGGAATTTAAAAAATACTGGTAGGGTCCTTGGGGTGGGGAGAGAAAAATGGATTTGGTCTAGATAGAACTTTAATGGGCAGATGCTCAATTTAGACACTGTTTGAGAGGGCAACCCACTAGCCCTTCACAAAATAAAACAGTGCCATCTAGTGATAGCTAGTGTTAAAGCATTAAACAAAGCATCAAAGGGACTACTTTGCACATAGTTTAATTTATTAATAAAAATGTAAGTATTTCCACTGTTTTTAAAGATGTTATAAGCTATTTTACTTTTTAAAAAACTAAATGGACAATTTTCTAAGCACAATACTACCCTCCAGGGTGGGCGGTATTGAGCAATATCAGACCTTCCAGGGGCTATAAGGCCCTCTGCCTGCGGCGTTGGGCCTCATTTCACCCCTGTGCGGTCCAGTATTGCCCAATGCTGCCCACCCTGTTGGGTATTATTGCTTACTGTATAAATGGCAGAATGGTCACCAGAATGAGTTTTGCATGGTGCAGGCTGGAAACTGAACTCTGATGGCAAATGACGGTTGCAAAGTAGGGATTAGCTGCACACTCGAGCAGACTAGATAGACCTAGAGGCCTAATTTCTGCTGGTAATGGGACCAGCTCAGTCAATGTCCCCACAGCTAATTTTGCCCACTGACATTTCTATTACTTTACCAGAAAAAGCTGCGACTGTTCTTGTAAATCCAGAGTTGTCAGCTGAGCCAAGTGAAGATGCAGTGTTTGTACATCCCACTCTTCTTGACATCCAAACTAATCAACAGCATCTAATCGAACATACAATAATACTCAAAACAAAGAAAATGACTCACAAAATGTTATTAATGAAAATACTATGACGAAGCAAACTTCACAGCCTGAGTCGGCTACCATCTGGGATGTAGGTGCAGGATCAGGAGCTGATGAATCCCCGAAGTAACCCTTGCCCATCCAATTGCAATACCAGAGGTGAACACTACAGACACACCTCCAACTATAAAAAGCTCTGTCTCCATTTCAGAAAAAGAATCCAAGGCTGCTCAGACACAGACAACTGTGCATACTACTTCTGCTCTCCCTGATGCAGCTGCTGCAATACAAAATACTAACATCATGCCTTCAGGAAAACAGGGTTTGATTCCCCCCTCCCTGCTTCTCAGCTGTACTGTGCAGATCTGTTTCACAGATCTGAATCTGCACCTTGTAGAAACACTGCCTGGGTTAGATATAAAGGAGCTTGGAGATTAGACCAGATAGGTTGTATGTAGGAAACAACTTTTAAAGGGTTGTATGATATTCACCACTCAAGATGCCTATGCCCTGATTCAAATTCAATGGAAGATAATTGTGACATCAGTTTTTGGTCTCCAATAGTCTGGAATGTTTTTGGATGATTTACTGCCAAGTCAAGTTTTCACCCAGGTGGACCCCTTGTATTTTTGCAATATCCCTTACAAAACCCTTAATCAAGAATATAATTGTCATGTTAGTGTTGTTTGGGATTTTCATTGCAGACATCTCGCATGATGTCAAGAATAAGATCAGTCTGATTGCTGATGACACCAAGTTGGGGGTGGTGGT
This sequence comes from Neoceratodus forsteri, assembly GCA_016271365.2. Lineage (NCBI taxonomy): Eukaryota > Metazoa > Chordata > Ceratodontiformes > Ceratodontidae > Neoceratodus > Neoceratodus forsteri. The sequence continues at coordinate 1,741,144,914 of CM057449.1, forward strand.
GGATGATATAGAAGGCTGACAGGGGTTGCAGGATGATATGACTAAGCTGATGGAGTGGTCAGAGGTATGGCAGTTGGGGTTTAATGTGAAAAAGTGCAAAGTATTACACTTTGGTGCAAAGAATCCTAGAAAGGGTTATCAGCTTGAGGAGGGATACAGTTATGTACCACAGAAGAGGAAAAGGATCTAAGGGTGGTGATAACGGTGAATATGAAAAATTCAGAGCAGTGGAGGGTGGCAGTGAAGCCCAATAGGATGCTGGGTTGTATAGTGAAGGGCATCTCCTCCAGAAGCAAGGATGTCATTCTGCCACTCTAAAAGTCACTAGTCAGACCACACCTGGAATACTGTGTGTGATTCTGGTGCCCTTATCTGAAGAGAGGTGTGAGATTGTTAGAGAGGGTACAATGAAGGGTGACAAAGTTGATTCAGGGATTACAGGATATGCCCTATGAGGAGAGGCTAAGGGAATTGAATATATATTCCCTGGATGAATGAAGGGATTGAGGGGATGTGATTAAGACCTTTAAGTACTTAAAGGGAATAAATAAGTCTGGTACTAAAGAAATATTCAAGCTATGGAAGGAGAGGAACACAAGAGGGCATATACTTAGATTGGAAGGGGGTAGGTATAAGAGGGAAATGAGGAGGCACTTTTTCACAGAGAGAATAGTGGCAGTTTGGAATGCTTTGCTGGAGGAGGTGGTATCTTGTAGAATGGTGGATAGTTTCAAGAGGGGTTGGGACAGGGAAAAGGTGAAGGAGGGGAAGAGGCAGCTGCAAAGTAGGGGTTAGCTGCACACTTGAGCAGACTAGATAGATCTAGAGGCCTAATTTCTGCTGGCAAGTTTTGTATGTTCGTATGTTTCGTAATGAAAGTATTCAGATCAGTGATATCCATCACTGGCTTCAGCAAAGGTGTGACATACTGGGTGAGATATTCACAACAGATGCGCCATGCACAATAGGGATGCGCCAGCGCTAGAGTGGAAATGCGCCATGGTGCGATATTCAATGGGAACAGCAGCACAGCACAACATGCAATGTGCCACAGCTCAACAGTAATGAATGCATGCACAACTGCAGGGGGTGGAACCAGGAATAATGTGCGCAGTGTGATATTCATCAGTAGGTGATGTGCGCAGTAGCAGAGCAAGCGGAAGTTGCATGACAGCAGAAATGAGCCAAAATAAAAGGGAGCAAGAGAGGGGAGGATGAATGTGCCACAGAGGAGCCATAGGTGTGAGCACGGAGACAGAGTGGCAGGGAGACAAGACAGAAAGCAGGGGGCAGGTGTGGCCAGGAGGTGGACAGGGCCCACTGGAGGTGTGCCTGAGTGAGAGAAGGAGTGTGTGTGTCTGTGCCTGTGTGTGTGTAAGAGGGTCTGAGAGTGCCACAGTAGATGGAGGGCAGTGGCAAGAGGCAGGGCACACAGAGGTGAACAGCCAGAGGTGAACCTGGTGCAGGGGCAGCACCAGCAACACAAAGCGGGGGGAACAGGTAGACAGTCGCCCAGGGGGAACACCAGCCAGGGACATGGCTAGTGCCACTTTCCAGATGGAAGCGGTAATGAGGGGTGTGAGAAGGCAGGCAGCAGGGAGGCGCAGCTGTGGAAGGGCCTGTGGGCGGTATGTCCAGAACAGGCTGTACCAAGCCCACACCACCTTCGAACAGTACAGTGACACTGAGATCGTGGGCCGGTACCGCCTGAACTGGGTGATTCTGAGGCAACTCTGTGAACTGTGCAGTGATGAGATGCAGGCACCTACATGACAGAGCCATGCGCTGTCAATGGAGATGAAGGTCACAGCCATCATGTGCCTGCTCACCACGGGTACCTTCCAGAGACCAACAGGGGACATGACAGGCATAACCCAGTCAGCCGCATCATGCCTACTTACACAATTCCTCAGCACACTGCTGCCACATGCTGCAGAGTACATCCCTTTCCCCAGCACACAGGCGGAGTGCACAGCACACATACAGGAGTTCCACAGGGTAGCACAGTTGCCTGGTGTGCTCGGAGCCATAGACTGCACCCATGTAGGCATCCACATGCCACCTGGCCTGGAGGGGGCGGCGTACAGCAACCGCAAGGGCTACCTGAGTGTCAACTACCAGGTGGTGTGCAATGCCAGGGGGCACATAATCAATGTCTTTGCCACGAACCCTAGAGGAGCACACAATGCCTTCATCTGGCACCAGTCTGCACTGTGCCACAGGTTCGAGAGTGAGGACGTCCCCACTGGCCATCTGGTAGGTGAGTATGCATAGCATACTGGACAATGGGTGCAGACATGGGGGGTGTGAGGCATTAGTAGGGGTACCATGGGAAATGGCCATGATGTTCCATGGTACAGAGATGTAGACCACCATGCTAATGACTCCCCTCTACACACAGGTGTCAGTGGTTACCCGCTACGGTCCTGGCTGCTCACACCACACCGGCGCCCCATGACCCCAGTGCAGCAACAGTACAATGAGGCACATGCCACAACATGCAGTGTCATCGAGTGGGTGTTTGGGCTGCTAAAGGCACGGTTCCATTGCCTACACACGTGAGGTGGTGCCCTACAGTACAGCCCCTCAAAGGCCTGGGGGCTATTCCTGGCCTGCTGTATCCTGCACAACATGGCCACTGACTGTGGGATAGCTGTTGAGGTCGAGGAGAGGAACAGCAGTGGTGACGATGAGGATGCCGGTCCAGCTGGTTTAGGGCAGCCACCCCTTGGGTGATGGGACCCCCAGCTGGCCCAGATGGCACAGCAGCACCAGGACACTATTGCAGAGGAGCACTTTGGACAACACAGGTAGGCAATGGGGCCATGTGCAACCAACAAGGGCAAGGGCACAACCCACAGACAGGCAGGGGTGGACACCAGGGGTGGACGGCATAAAGGGCATGGGAATGGGGACTGCACACAAAGGCAGGGATGGGAAGGGCTGCACACGTCATGCACACACACACGCATAGACACCACAACACATTCCCACAGGGCAACAGGCACTCCCACCCCAACATGCATCTCCACACCCACACAGGACCACACACAACCATGCCCAGTGGCTGGCACTGTGCATACCTCAGATGCTGAGCACCATTGCACAGTGGTGGACAGCACTACATAGGCATCATCATGCACACACCACAGTGGCCAGCAGCTGGGAGGGTGTGCACAGGGACCATGTGTGTGCAGAGCTGGGCACCTCACCCATGCATCACACAAAGAACACCACAGTGCACACAGGGCAGTGGCAGACAGTGGCCATGGAGGGAAATGGGTCAGTCATGTGGCACAGTATCACAGCAGCCATGGATGCATGGGCGGCCCCGCCGAGACCTGCCAGCTGTGCCAGGCTGACCAGTGGCCTCATGGGGTGGCACAGACAGGCCCCCAGGGGTGACGCTGTGTGAACACGACCGTGTCCATGCAGGGGTCTGCAGGCCACCAAACATGCCCGCACCAGGCATGCTTGGTATGCCCACAGCCGAACCCGGTGTTGACATAGTAGGGGTTACACAACACTGGGAACGAGGGGTGGACATAACACTCTGCAGGTTGTGTGGCAGCTGGGCATCCAACCGGGTGGCCAGTGTAGCCATGACAGTTGCCATTGCAGTGGTCTGCCTGTCAATAGCAGTGGTCACATCTACCTGCTGCTGAACCAACTCTGCCAGGAGCAAGATGTGGTCCCTGCACTGCTGCTCCTCTGCCTGGCACAGAACGGCACTGAGCACATCCCCTGCTACCACAAGCCACAACTGCTGATCTATTGAGGCCTGGAGAGGATGGCTGTGGTCGTCCAAGGGGTCATCTGCATGTCCACCATGCTGTCCCCCATGGAGTTCCTGGCCCTGCTGCCCAGCACCCCTCGACCATGGGCACTGCATAGCACTGCCATTCTGGGGTACATCCACACACGGTGCACTGCCACCCCCCCACCCCTGTCCCCATGCTGACATTGGCCATCTGCTGCCACTGCCCCTCTGGCTGCCATTCGCCAGGGAACACTGGTGCGGATTCAGCAGCAGCAACAGCCCCACCACCCTGGCTGCACACCAGTGCTGCCCCACTGGAGCATGCAGATGCAGCCTGGGAATGGGCTGTTGTGCAGGCCGCCATACCAGCACTACCTGCGGAACCGCCTGGGCAGTTGCCATCCGTGGGACCATCCTGTGTCCCACTTACATCACTGGGACGTATATCATGTCATCATCAGTGCTGGAGCCGGCCATGATCCATGTCCCAGCACACTGGACACTGAGGGTGATTTCATGCTGGGACACAGGCAGGGCCATATCCACACCCACACCACCAGCATCAGTCTGGATAGATGTGCAGAGCTGCAGATGGTCGGTCCCTCAGACACCTGTGGAGGTGGATGGGCATTCCACCATGTCCAAGGCTTCCACCTCGGTGGACATGCCCACCACTGCTGCCCCATGCAGGAGCTGTAAAGAACACAGTACTGTTAGTGGTTCCACCTGGCCCTGGGGCCTGCCCCTCTACCACCCACACACTGCCAGCACTGGACCTACCATGTAGTGATGGGCAGCCACCCGTATGGAAGCCACCACCAGGAACACCCTCGATGGCACTACACCGCATGCTGCTGGCCACCCATTCCTCCCACAGCATCAGGTGGGGTTCGTCCTGCTGGCCCTCACCGGTGGCAGCACATGCCACCCTGATGGTGGCCACCTTATCTTTAATCTGCCTCCTGTCCATGCCAACCTTCTTCTTGCACCCCTGCACGAACCACTGGTGGCTGCCCTGCTGGTTGATGGCACATGCCACCTCACCAGATGCCACAGCAAGGGTCTGTGGTGTTCACCGCTGTCCGCTAAGCAGTGGCTCCCTGTCACAGTATGCCTTGAACAGGGCATCAGATTCAGCCCTGGTAAAGTTGGGCCTCCTCCTTTGCACCTCTCCCTGCTCCTCCTCCTCTTCCTCTCGCTCGGTCATGCTCATGCCTGGAGAATGGGCAGGTGTTACCTTGGACTGTGCAGTCCCATACAGCCCTCCCAGACCACTGTCCCCATGTCCCTACAGCATGCAACCTACCTCAAAGGACTGCAATACCAATCCATGGCCTATGCAGCCTCAGGTCACGTATTTATAGTGCAATGCATGCAAATGAGGGCAGGTGCAACTGTAATGGGATGATAATGCAGTGGATGCACCGTGGAATGGCTCATGAGCTGATTTGCATATCCTGGCTGAAAATCGCACTGTTGCACCTTGTGCAATGGTGTTGAGCATGCTCAGTCTATGGCACACCTTTGTGACGTGTGCAATCAGCACCGCACCACGCATGCCTGCAGTGCTGATGCTGACGCTTATGGTGCTGCTGACATGCTGTGCTCTAGAGGCAGTACAGGACATGGTCACCACTGAGTCTGTGGTGCAAGTGCACTGTATGCTCAGGAGGTGCTCCTGCCATGGTGCGCCATGGGCACCCTGGTGCCACAGCATGGTAGGCCACCGCAAGGCATCACACACATGTGCCCTACCGTGCTACATGCAGGGCTTCCCAATAGCGCTGTGGTGCTCCGTGCGCAGACAGACCCTTGACCCTGTGGCTGACCTTCCCCCTACATGCCATGCATATGCATGGCTGCACCACTATTGTGCAGTCCAGTGCCAGCGTGTTAGTGACTGGCAGTACAGTATCACGCTGCCTCTGCATGTGGAGCATGTGCGCTACAGGGCACCATTTTGTGGCTGCTACAGCACTATGCCACACACCAGAGCACCTGTGTGGTTGGTGATTAAGCTGGCCAACCTGGTGGCGTTGGTGGAGCCCCATGCAGGTGCCCTCTTTGGCCAGGTACCCCTCCTGAGGCCACAGAGAGCAGTGTGGCAGGAGGTGGCAGAGGGCCTTGAGGAGGTCACAGGGTGCAGCAGGACCACTGAGCAGTGCCACCACTGATATGGGGACCTCCAGTGGTGGGACCCCAACTGCCTAGGGTGACTGCAGGCACGTGCCTGGCAGGGCACCATGTCATGGCCAGGTAGGTGCTCCATCACATCACCGGTAGTATCTGTCTGTCCAGGTATTGCGGAGGTCATCAGACCATGTCATGGGGGGCTATACCTGTGTTGCTGGTGTTGGGGGTGCCTCATGTACACCCTGTGCCACTGCGTCACTGCTAGGCTGTGCGGGCATGCACACAGCAAGGTGGGAGGGCTATAGTACTGACCTGTACTGATGTTACCCTCTCCATGTTTGCACTCTAGGTCTGGAGGATCACTGTAGGGCCTGGTTGGCCCATGAGCAGGAACAGTAGGCTGGAACCGGAGGTGTGGCCTTGCAGCCAGGGCACAGTGGTGGTGCCTGGGGTCAGCAATGCCCTGCTGACCAGGATGCAGGTGAGTGCCATGTTTCCCCTTACATCTGTGCATGGTGGGTTGTAGGGGTGGTGGTGGAGCATGGCTTCCTTGCACATGGCCCCATTGCTGTGCATGCCCCATGGTGCACTCTGCACTGTCCTGTGGGACTGCATGTGTGGGTGGGTGTCGCAGGTAGGCTGTGTGTGCACTGGATGCCTGGCTGTGCCACTGCCATCACACTGCATAGCCATGACACTGTACGGCCATGTTGATGCTGTGCAGTGCATGGGTGATGAGGGTCTGCAGTGCTTTGCATGGCTATGGGTGCCTGGGTAGGCGGGTCATGTTGGTGCACCCACTGTGGGTGGTCGCATGCCATCTCAGGGGTGAAGCCCACAGCTGTATGCCATGCATATTGGGTGGGCTGCAGGGGTCTGGCCAGTCACACATACTGACTCTGCTCCCTTGTCCTAGGTGGACAATGCTGGATGACCCTGGAACTTCACATTCAGGAGATACTGCAGGTGACCCAGGCCACACTGGAGCTGTTGCAGGGCATGGAGCAGAGTGACCGGAAGTGGCACAGAAGGCACCACAGGGAGCGCAGGGATGAGAGGGGGCGTCAGTAGGACCTCCGGTGCCCATGCTGTTCTTTCTGCCCTGAACTGTCCCTCACACCCCTTTGTCCCCCTCCTTGCTATTCCCCTTTGTCCCATGCCCATCCCCCTGAGTTGTAGCTTGTACCCCCTTCCCCACTTTGTATATAGTACTGTATATAGTTCTTGTTCATTTTGTTATCTTTTGAATTATAGATATGTTTCATACTACAACTGTGGTGGTCTCTGATTTGCAGTGGGCATCTGGTGCCTTGATGCAGTAGTGTGCATGGCATCTTGGGTTGGTGCCAGCCAGGTCATGGGTGTTTCTGCTAGGGCCCCTCCACTGGTGTGGGTGGGGCCATGGTCCCTGCCTGTGGTATGTGTGTTGTGCCCTGTGCACTGCATGCCTGTGTGCAGTGGTCTCAGGTGCATGCGCTGTGTCCCAGTCGCCCCATGCAGTGTGTGCCTGGCCCATGCAGCTGTGCCCCTTGTACATCTGTGGTATGCACTGTCATGCTGTCTTTTGGATGAGATGTTAAACTGAGGTCCCATCTGCCTGGATTGGTGGTAGTTCAGGTTAAGGATCCCATGGCACTTATCGAAAAGAGTAGGGGAATTTCCCCGGTGGCCTGGCCAAATGTTCCTCATTCACTAAAAATACTACCAACATCTTAATCTGGTTCAAGGTCAGTTGTCATTCATCTGTATCCCCCTCCCCCCTCTCCCGGGTCATGCCTGAAAATAGGCAGGATTTGTCTAGTGCACTTACCCAGTCAACAAAAACTAACTAACTAAATAAATAAATAAAATGCCGAACCCTCTACCGCATGCATGTCTGCTGGCATGACATTGGTGGCAGTCCATACCAGCCACCCTCTGGGCACAGCTCCCTGGCAGCTGGCATCCTTCCTCCAGGTCTATTGCACGTCTGCCTCAGGTGACACTGTGGGTGGTGCTGTTGTTGTCCCCCTCCATGCTGTCGATGGTGTCTGGGGTGGTGCCTGTGGTATTCTGTCTGTCACATGTGCTCCAGCTGCATGCTGGCAGCAGATGGGTTCATGGTGCATGCACCACATGGCTAACTCACCAGCGCCATGGTGGTGTACAGGCCATGGGTACACAGCAACATTGGACATGCAGCAGCAGCATCTGTTGCTCCACTTTGTGTGGCTCTGTGACGGGGTACTCTTGGGACCGGTTGGGGGATTTGTTCATACCCTGGGTTGCATCCTGTGTAGCACATGCCTCCTTGCACCACAGTGGGATGCTGTGCTGTCTGGTGGATGAATGAATCACATATCTGGACTGTGTAGTATGGTATGGGCTGTACGCCCATTGGCTCACACTGTGAACCAGTAGGCGTGCAGCCCCGCTGTCAGTTGGCCGGGGGCGGCAGGCGGCAGGCTGATGGGGTGCTGCCGCCCGCCGACTGGACGGGGAGCAGGGTGGGGGGCTCAGTGGGTGGGTGGGGAGGGGTACCACTAGACCACCAGGGATATTGGTCCTTTCTTTGGGTATAGATGCATGCAATCGGGTGGAAAGTGGTCCTCTGGACCACGAGGGATAGTGGAATAACTCTCATTTTATAATACAGATGCCCGCGATCTGGCACAGAGATGTCCACTGGATGACCAGGGATAGTGGAGGGTGGGTTGTCATTCAAACAGATGCCCGCGATCGGGCAGCATTCGGTCCACTGGACCACCACGGATCTTGGACGGGGGTTGGTTTATTATACAAATGCCTGTGATAGGGCTAACAGCGGTCCACTGGACCACCAGGGATATTGCAATAATTCATATTTTATTATACAAATGCCCACGATCAGGCATGGTGGGGCCATCAGATGCAGCCGGAACTCAGGTGGCCACCCACAGGTGGCAGCTGCCTTGTTGCACCCTGCAATGTGGCAGTACACCTGTGGGTGGCTATCAGTTGTTCCTTTTTTTTTGGCTTAACTTTGTGCTGGCACAGGTAGGGGTTGTGCATGCATGGCGCTGCACATCCCGGGCTGAATATCGGGCTATGCAGGTTATGCATGGGCACACCCCACCCACCTGTGCCTGCATACATTACTAATGCACTCTGGTGCATTGGGATTTGTGCGGCGCACTTTTCCCTTTTGAATATTGCTCAGGGGTACATCAGTGGGTTGCGCATGGTGCAACACTGTTGCACCATGTGCAACCCTTTTGAATATCTGGGCCAGAATCTTTGGTATGGAGGGATGGTGTTTAAGGGGACATGGAGACAATCAGAGGATGGCATTGCACATCTAACTAATAGTTTTTTTTTAGGTAGAAACAGAGGGGTATGTTTTTATTCTGGCTAGACAAAGGCCTGTTATAAGTGTGGAGCTAGGCCTCACCTCTGCAGTGTTTGTGATAAACTGTAGTGTGGAATATGTGTAGAATTTAACCACATCAATTTTCAATGTACAAACCACTCCAAATGCAATCTTTGTGAGGAGCATGGACATCTTTTTCAAGATTGCCCTTGGGCTTCCCATAATAAAATAAACCCCATTAACCCTGATGAGCTTATAAAGAAAGCATAACAAGCCTATATTAATCCTGACACAGCAGGGCCAGCACCCAGGTCTTAGACTTTTTCTCAAGTCATTCCTTCTGCTGATGGGAACAAGGTACTGTACCTTCACACCCACCTCCCTCTGAGGAAACTGCAGGGACATTGGCCACTGAACCTGGTGCTGACATGCAGAAAACTTCACACCATCTTTCTTTTTTTTTTTTTTGACTCCTCCCATGCCTGGCCATTCACTCTTTCAGGCCCCCACATGAACTTCCCCACCTCAGCTTCTCCCGACCCCTACCAACCCATATCGCAGCCAGCCCCAAGTAACCCCGGTGTAGCCCTTCACCAGGTGGGTCTCTTACCTCCATAGGAGATGGCCTGGTGGCCAACCAACGATCCTGGGGTGCTGCTGGGATGGCATATTGAGGTCCGGGAGTCTGGTGGTGAGGGTTCTGGAGGACTGTCACCTGATTGGCCCAGCACCATTTTTCTGCTTTGCTCCCTGAGAGTGACGTGCCACTGATATCAAGGCATACGTCGACATCCGTCACTCCCTAGTGTGTTGGGGGCTGATGTCCTGCTGTGCTCCCAGCCTCTGCCAGGAGTCAGCAGGCACTGAGCCGCATATCCACCCTCCCCCCTGAGAAGGTGAGCTGTCATCAGATGCTTATTTCCTTCTCCCCCAGCAGGCCCTCCAGCAGCCCAAGTCTGTTTCCCAACCCAGGTCACTGGCATTGCAGACAGAAATCCAACCACTGCTCCAGCGGGCTGGCTCACACATCTTTCTGATAAAGAAGGAGGATTAGGATAGGAAGAAGAGATGGAAAAATACTGAGATGCCTCCCTCTCAAAACTGGTCAATACCAAATACCCGAAGGGGTAGCTCCAGGTTTACAAACATTCTATTACAGATACAGGAATTACAACTGGCAACCAATTTGATTTACCCACTTCAAAAAGTTGGGGGGATTCAGAGACAGAGGACTTCATCTCTGATACATCCTCACACTCAGAAACCTCAGCGGTGGAAGGCTCATAAATGATTGGAAAGACAAAGAGGAAGAAATAATACTTAAGATAAATGGAATCCTCCTGATTAGCTTCATTGCACATTTGTAGTTTCCGAAATACAAGGAAACAAACACTTTTTCCTTACTTCATGATATGGCTCTGGATATTATTTTTTTCCAAGAGACTTGGGTGATTTCTTATAATTCTGTGGAAAAAGCTAAAAATAATTGGATTTGGGGCCCCTCATATTGATCCTTTGGACCTGACCACTGAGGCACTTCAGGGTCAACTAGGGCTATATTTACAAGGCCTGCAGCGAGCAGGGCGAGCGCGCATCGTCGCACGTGAAGACATGTGCAAAGACATGTGTGTAGGGGCGTGTTTGGCATGTTCGGTGGTTAGAAGGGTAACAGGTCAAGCCTTCTCTATAACAAGGTATACATTAGTATAAGTTAGCAGTTACTGCCAAGTACTTCTGTATGGTATGATGGAGTTTGCAATAAAAAACGTTGATGGAAGACAAGGCACTTTGTGCTCTACTTGTAACGTATAACTTTGACTTAAATATGACTAGCTCAGTATATATTTGCACAAAATGTGTAAAAAATAAAGAACTAGAAGAAGAGACTACTTTGTTTGATGGTAGAGTAAGGGCTCTAGAATCAAGCCAGAGGAAAACCAAAAAAAGACTCCAGTCTACCTTTACTTCTGACCTTTGTCAGGTGGTACAAAGAGAGACTGCAAGCACTATTGTTGGTCCTACTGTATCCCTACATAAGAGGCCTAGACCTGAACCAGATATAATTAATAATTAATATGAGTGATTTACTGTGCAATACAGCAAACCTGTAAAAAAAGGCAGGAAAGCTGAATGTTTTTATACACCAATAAGCAATAGTTTTGACCTTCTTATCTGCTTAAATGATGTACCCACCATGGTAAATTTGGCTGAAGAAATACCAGTGGCCCACTCACAATCAACGCATACTGTCAGTAAGCTGGGACTTACTCTACACCCCTCTTATAATAACAAGAACAATAATGGACAGTGTGATTTACTTATTTTTTCTGAACCTACAGACTGTGTTAACAACGAACAATACACTGTACTTTGAATGAAGGCATGGGGCTGGATATTCAAACTGCACCCAAAAAGTGCGCAATAGCAGGAGCAAGCACAAATCCATTGCTCCCATATGCAATAGATGTGATATTCAAAAAAGGAGCAAGCCAAATTGCACCAACAGCCAACGTCTGAATATCACACAAGTTGCGCCATAGCGCAACTAGGAAGGGGAAGCTGAGCAGATATGATGCGCTATGGCACAACAAGGACTGTCCAGCTGAGCAGTCCAGAGGCACCATAGTGCAAGCAGGGAGCCCTCCAACAGCAGAGAAATGGAACTGCACAACCAGGGAGGTAGGTAGGGGCCCACCACCCATGCCACAGATGGGCACAGGAACACACTACAGAACTGACAATGCACCCCCACACCCCAAGCACAGCACAACTGGTGGAGGGCTGGAATATCCACCTGCCCATGGGGACAAGAAAACAAAGCACAGCTGGGCCATGGTGCCCCAGCACACCCACCGACAAGCTGAAATGCCACACAAGGGAGGACCCTCCCCATGGCACAGCAGCCCCCTGTGCATAGCACACCCTGCACTGTGACCCAAGACACCCCCATGAGCAGTGACCACCACTGGGAATCCCATGCATACCACCACCCCCACTGCCACACTGTAACCTTGTGTACCACAGAACCATACAAGCCAGACCCACCATGAGCCACAGCAGCCAGCACAGATACCCACAGTGGTGCGTGGAAGCATGCAGCACACTGGATGCAACACAGTGCAGGGGCAAACACACACCAATACCCATGGGGACACTAACACAGGGACACAGTAGTGTGGCAACCAAGCCCCTAGTGTGGGCCCATGAAAACTGTGCACATACAGCCTGCAGTCCTCCATGGCACAGGGGTGACACCCACCCTGTGCATGAACTGTGGCCCTGTATGCCACCAGCATATGCCTGGATCACAAGTCACAGACAGTGGTGCACAGCCCCTGCAACACACACAAGTCACAGCATGGAGGTGGGACAGCAACTGCGGAGGCCACAGTGTCACCCGAGGCAAACATGCACCACACCATTGACAGGATGCAACCCAGCATTGTGACGGTCACAGTGGATGACCTGCAGGGACAGCCACCACTGACAAGGCAGCAGACCTCGCAGGCCACAGACATGCAAGGGTGTCAGCTGCACAGGCCAAGGAAGGGTTGACAGGGGCACAATGGACACAGAGCAGGCACCATGGACCACTGAACATAGTAATGCAATGCACAGTGAACAACACACACACCACAGATACTGACTGATAGCCACTCCCACACCAGAGACACTTCCCCACACACACACACATACCCATGACTGAACTACCCCAGATGCCATGCACACCACTGCAACTGAGCACCTATAGCCAGCTGCAAATCAGAGACCACCGCAGTATTCATATCAAAATAACTGTATTTAAAAAATATAACAACAACAACAACTATTTACAAGTATGTACAAACATGGGGTGGAGGGACAGGAACGAAGTGGGGTGGGTAAGGGGCAGGGGTGAACATATAGGAGAGGGAAGGTGGGGTGCGAGGGTTGGTCACAGGTGGGAGGTTGTCTGTAGTCACTGGCAGCCAGCCTGGTCCTCTGCTGCCTGGGGCTGTTCCCTGGGTCACCTCCTCCTCCTCACCCCATGCTGCTAAAGATCCCTCAGGATGGGAAGGGACTCTTGCATCACCCGCACAAGATCCTGGATGGACTGCTGAATTCACAGGAGTATCCACACACCTAGGGCAAGGGATCAGAGTCAATGGGTGTGACTGTCCACCTCCCTGCAGCCCACCCATTATGCATGGCATACAGCCATGTGCCACGCTCCTGTGATGGTATGTGCCCACCCACAGTGACCGTGTCCACAAGACATGCCCAACCAGGCAGCAACAGCCATGTGTACCACTGCACACACCCACTGCCCATGCCCAGCACAGCACAACCAAGGCCGTAAAGTAACGTGGCTATGCGGTGGGCAGGCAGTGCCACAGCCATGTGCCCAGTGCATGCATGGATCACCATTGATGCACTCCCAGACATACAGTGCTGACTGTCACATGTCACATGCATGGCAGTGGGATCCATGGATGGTGGCCATGCCCTGCTTCCCACCCTGTCACACAGCATGCAATAGCAATCATGGTGTCATGGCACTCACCCTCATCGGGTTGTTGCTGGTGTTGGGGTTGGTCCCCGACATGCCCCAGTGCAGCGTCCCCCACCCTCTGCTGCTGCTCCAAATTCCTCCTCTGCTCGGCCACACCTGTGGGAGACAAAAGGAGAGAAACACATCAGTACAAACCTAAAGCATATTCCCCGCCCAATGTGTGGCCCACCCAGCCAGACCCACCCATCCCATACCCTGTAAACACCACCACAGCCAACCCTAGACCATCCCTCCCCTATGTGCTGGACACATAAGACAGTATTACCCATATGGACCATACAAATATGTAGACATATCACCCACCTGGACGAGGCACCACACCCCTCCTGGCAGGCGACCGCAGACGTGCAAGTAGCTCCGGCTTCATCTGTCTCAGGTCCCCATACTGGTGCCTGCACTGTTCGGCCATTCTCCTGCAGCCAGTGGCCGCCTCCAGGTCAGTGGCCACCTCTTGCCAGACCTGGGTCCTGGCCCTGTCCAGTGGCACCTCACCAAACAGTGGGCCATAGTGTGGCTCAACAATGGCCACAAAGTTGGCCAGCTCAAGGGCACTCCACTGGGGGGCTCTCTTGCGTGCCATCTGTAATGCTATAGTAGGCAATATGGTGCTCTGCAGCGCGGCAACCCCATGGGAAGTGCTCGTGGTACGCCGCCGCCATTCTCTATCGCTTTCTGTCGGTACAGCGCCGCCATTCCCTATCACGCTGTCACTGAACAGCACGATAGAGGTGCAGCCATGCCAGACGTATAGCGCCAAGGGGGCAAAGGTCGGGCACAGGGTCATGGGTCTCTGGTGCAAGGCCACGCACAGCACCATCGGACGTTTATGTGTCTAGCATGATTGGTTGCCTGTGTGCCGTCGCCACAGCGAACTATTGCGCAGCTGTGCCACAGCGCCATGTAGTGACCCTCGCCATAGCGCCACTGGCACAATGGTGGCCATGCCCTGAATTGCCTACCGCGCACAGCATGTCATCAGCATGGCAGACACCTGCGTAAGCTACCTGGGCATGTGCAGTGCGGTGTACTACGCAGACCACTGAACTGTGCCATTGGTTCAGCACGTTCAACACAATTGCGCAAAGTTCAAAAGCGTGATATTCAACCGTCATATGCAAATCATCTGATCAGCCATTCAATGGTGCAGCAGCGTGATTTGCATCTCATTAAAGTTGCTCCTAACCTAATTTGCATGGATTGCGCTATAAAAATGCGACACTGTTCTGCAGTGGCCATATTTGGTTACTGCAGTTTATAGGTGAGTTGCATGCTGTGTGGTGTTCTGGACTGTGGTCTCAGGGACTTGCTTTTTACTGCACAGTCACAGGTAACCACTGTCACCCACACAGGCTGAAAAATGGCCGGGCGAGGACTGGGTGAGGAGGACGATGGTGGGCGGAAGATGAGGCCCAATTTTACCAAGGCCGAGACGGAGGCACTCTTCGAGGCCTACATTGATCAGGACCCACTGCTCAGTGGATGGCGGGGAACCCCTCAGGCCCATGCTGCTGCATGGGAGGGGGTTGCACGTGCCGTCAACCTGCACGGCAGCCACCAGTGCTCTGTGCAGGAGTGTAAGAAGAAGATGGGTACCGACAGGAGGAGGGTGAAGGAGAAGGTGGCTGCCATCAGGGCGGCACGTGCTGCAACAGGCAGGGGCCAGCCGGAGGTGGTGCAACTGACTCTGGCAGAGGACAGGCTCGTTGCAAGCATGCAGTGCAGTGCCATTGAGGGCGTTCCAGGAGGTGGCTTCCAGACAGGTGGCAGCCCATCACTGCATGGTACATCATGGTCTGTCGGGGGGGGTGGGTAGATCACATGCACTGTGTTCTTACTTTCTGTTACAGATCCTGCGCATCTGCAGGGGTCAGTGGTGGAGGGCCTGTCCACTGCGGACAGTCATCTGGAGTTGGGGGAGGGACCATCCGCCTCCGCAGGTAGCCGGCGAGCATTGCAACAGTGGATGGCGGTCCACCTGGCTGCCAACACTGATGTCATTGAGACAGGTGTGGGGGAGGCCCTTCCTGTGTCTCAGCAGTCTGGTGTCCAAGGATGCCAGCACACTGTGGCTGTGGCTGTGGCACAGACCTGCACCATTGATGATGCAATGACCATTATGGGCAGTGACATGTGTGTGTCATGGAATGGACACACAGCAGGCCAGCTCACCCCCATGGACCAGGCTGGTTCCGACGTGTGTGCCAGCATGTCAGCACAGTCCCAGGTTGTGCTTGTCAGCACCGGTGGGGCAGCACCGGTGGCTGGTCAGGTCAGTGGCACTGTTGCGGCCACAATGGCGGAACAACCGATCCCTTGGGCACAGCAGGCAGAGGGGCAGCAGCAGCAGTCACCCACTGGGACTGGGGGTTCAGGGTTCAGCGGTGGTATATGTGCACCACCTGTGGACTTGCCCATACCTGGTCCTGGTGAGCAGCGCCCACCTTCAAGGGGTGCTGAACATCAGGCCCTTCCATACCCTGAGGGAAAGGTTGCCAAGGTGGCAGATGACCTCTTTGACGAGCACACCCGCCTACTGCAGAAATCAGTACAGCAGCAGATGTGGCTTGCAACATCTGTGGAGGCACTGTGTGTGGCTGTGGAGTGGGTCGAGGAGTGACACAGCAGGGACACTGATAGGACCCTGTCATGGACTGACCATTTGCGGGAGGATGTGACCGCTGCCATTGATAGGCAAACACAGGCATTGGTCGCTGTCATGGCCACAATGGGCACACAGTCAGGTGCCCATGTGTCACTCACACCGCACAGTTTGCTATCCACTCCCTGTTCCTGGTATCATGGGACACCCACTCTGTCGATGCCGAGTTCAGCTGTTGGCATCCCGAGCACTCCTGGTGCAGGTATGTTCGGTGTGCTACAGACACCTGTCATGTTCGTGCAGCGGAAACCCTGGTGGACCATTGGTGCCACCCCATGAGGCCCGTGCTCAGCCTGCCAGTGCTGCTGGGTCTCGGAAGGGCTGCCCATGCATCCGAGGCAGATGTGGCCCTGTGCCGCAAGACTGACCTGTCTCCCAGTGCGGGCCCTGTCTGGTGCTGCCCTGTGTGTATTGTGTGTTTCAGTGGGCAGTGCACTGGTTGGTGCCCAGCCCTACATGCAGACACATGGTCCACCTGCACAGCCTCCTGACTGCTGTCCACAGGTACATGTGCATGATGATGCCTGCATTGCACTGTACACCAAAGTGCAATGGTGCCCAGCATCTGACACATGCACATAGACAGTCAGTGGATGTGGTGGCCTGTGGACATGTGTGTTGCTAGTGTTTGTGTTCCGGCTCTGTTTGGCACCTGACCCTTGTGCACTTTGTGCCTATTGTGTGTGCGCGTGTGTGTGTGTCCATCCATGTGACGTGTTACTGTTCACCCCTTCCTGGTTGTATGTGTGTGGTTCTGTGCCCTGCCACATCCCTTGCCAGCATGCACCGCTGGTGTGTTTCCATGTGTGTATGTGGGTTGTGCCCTAGTCACTGGTGTTTGCACATGGCCCCATGACTTACCTGTGTTGGCTGAAGTGCTCCTCTGTGATGGTGTCCCGGTGCAGCTGAGCCAGCCGGATCAGTCGGGGGTCCCATCAGCCAAGGGGGGGCTGCCCATCCCCATCATCACCGGTGTCACCATCGTCCACATCGCTGTCCCCCTCTTCAACCTGTACTGCTATCCCACAGTCTTTGGCCATGTTGTGCAGGATACAACAGGCCAGGAATATCCCACAGGCCTTTGAGGGACTATACTGTAGGGCACCACCAGAGGTGTCCAGGCAATGGAAACATGCCTTTAGCATCCCAAACACCCACTCAATGATGTTGCATGTGGTGGCATGGGCCTCATTGAAGCGTTGCTGTGATGGGGTCATGGGCTGCCAGTAGGGTGTGAGCAGCCAGGGACGGAGTGGGTATCCACTGTCACCCATGTGGAGATAGTGGAGGTTAGTGTCTTGTTCAGGCTCAGACTGCCCCAAACCCTGTGTGCCACACCCATGGCACCTCTGGCTTCCCCCCCTGCCCATGATTTGTCAGTTCTACATGCATACTCACCCACAAGATGAACTGTGGGGATGTTCCCACTCTTGAATTGATGGCACAGTGCCGAATGGTACCAGATGAAGGAATCATGTGCTTCCCCACAGACATTGATGTTGCGCCCACAGGCATCACACACCACTTGGCAGTTGACACTGGCATATCCCTTCCAATTCATGTAGGTGGCCCCATCAGGGCCAGGTGGCATGCGAATGGCCACATGGGTGCAGTCTATTGCCCCAGCATGCCAGGCATATGTGCTACCCTGTAGAACTCCTGTATGTTTGCTGTGCGCTCTGACGCGGTGCTGGGGAAATGGATGTACTCCGCAGCATGTGGCTACAGTGCACTGAGGAATTGGGTGAGGATACATGATGTGGCTGACTGTGTTATGCCTGTGGTGTCTCCTGTTGGTCTCTGGAAGGTACCCATGGCGAGCAAGCACATGCAGGCTGTTACCTTTGTCTCCACTGACAGAGCATGACTCCGTCGTGTGGGTGCCTGCATCACATCACTGCACAGCTCACAGAGCCGCCTTAGTATTGTCCTGTTCAGGCAGTACCGGCCCACAATCTCAACATCTGTGTACAGCTCAAAGCTGGTGCGGGCTCGGTACTGCCTGTTGGGGGCATACCGCCGATGGGCCCTTCCACGGCCACATCCCCCTGCAGCATGCCTTCTCACCCCACTCATTACAGCTTCCATGGGGAAGGTGGCACTGTCCAAGTCCTTGGCTTGTGTTCCCCCCCCAGCTCTTGTTGTTTTGTTCCCCCCACTGTCCTGACTGCTACCTCCACTGCACCGGTACACCTACTGGCCTCTGCTCTCTGGTGCCACACACCTTCCTTGCCCCTATTCTGTGGTTTTGTTTCCTGGCCTGCCCTCTTTCTCCCTCTTACTCTGTCTCTCTCCCTGCCTCATGTGGCTTCCCTGTAGCATTCTTGCACCTCTTCCTTGCTTCTTTTTATTTTGGCTCATTTCCGCTATGGCACAACTTCCGCCTGCTCCACTGTTGCGCATTGCGCAAGTCTTTGAACATCGCACTGCGCACTTTATGCATGGTTCCACCCCCTTCGGTTGTGCATGCCTTCATGATCATTGCGCAGTTGCTCAGCATGTTTTCAGTGGCGCAACTGCCTCCTGCTGAATATTGCAGAATGGTGACCTTTCTGACTTGCGCTGGCACAACCCTATTGCGCATTGCGCAACCCTTTTGAATATCCGACCCATGGTGTCTAATTGTTCTAAAGACATCTATGTGTTAGGGGATTCTATGATATCTAAACTTGATGGACAAATTTGTGACATGAATAAAGCAACTTGCACTCTGTCTTGTTTTCGAGGTGCAAAAATTTGAGATATTGCTTAAATGACTAGGCACATTTTGAAAAATAGTTCAGAGGATCCCATGGTTATTATTCATGCAGAAATTAATAATATCAGATAACAAAGTATCCAACAGATTAAGGAAGCATTTGTAGGGCTCACAAACATACTATCTGATATTGGGGCCAACATAGTCTTTTCAGACATATTACCTGCGCCAAGGGCTGATCATTATATGGAAGCTAAAATTAAACAAGTTAATAATTGGTTATGGGGCTGGTGCTTGAAGCAGAATATTAAGTGTCTGATGCACAGGGAACAGTATAATAATATTTGGCAATATTTTGCTGGTGATGGCCTTCATTTAAATAAAAAGGGTTCTGAATTACTGGGCAAAACAATTAATGCTGCAATTGACTCTAATTTAAACTTATAAGGGGGGCACAGGATAAATGTGTAGCATATGCTATCCCTTTAGCTAACACTTCAGACAGTATTAGTAACCAACTGAATCCAGCACCCACTGCTTATTCTGAATCTAACTCGAATATATATCATTACAAATTCAAAATATTATTATTGAATGCCAGAAGTTTAGTTAATAAAATTGGTGAACTTCATCTTGTATTAAACCCCTGTAATATAGATGTGTGTGGGGTGACTGAAACTTGATTCACTGCAGATCAGTGGGGCCAAGACATACAAGGCTATACATTATTTAAAAAGAATCGTACCCACTCAAGAGGAGGTGGAGTAGCTGTTTATGTTAAAGATTGTATAATCTGTCAGGAAGTAAGCCTGGACATACCGACCCCGAATGGTCTTGAAATTCTATGGGTCAAACTAAAATTGGAACTTAATGATATTACACTAAGACTCTGTTATCATCCCCATCTACAGAATCAAATCATAACAAGTCTCTTATGGAATATTTACAAAAAAATAATCACCTGGATGATATTATACTAATGGAAGACTTTAATTATCCAGGAATTAATTGGGACACTCTAGTGGGCTCCTGTAATCAGGAAATTAAATTCTTGGAAATAATTGCTTATTTGGGTTTGGATCAACTGGTTCAGAGACCTACCAGAAAGCATAATATCATTGATCTAATGCTTACTAATATTAATGACCAGGTAGAAACACCAAGTATACTTGAACCTTTGGGTGACAGCGACCATTCTATGGTGCTCTGGACTATGAACTATTACAAAACAACCACTAAGGGTATAACAAAAATGATATATTTCACTAAAGTTAATTATGGAGCAATAAAGTCCTACCTCATAGACTGGAATTGGCAGCAGGAACTAAATAATCTTAATATACATCATCTTTGGGACAAAATAAAAGAACAATTGGATTACTGTTTTGATAATTGGGTTCTGGAACATAAAAAATAGAAAAATCATAAGAGGCTTCCTCTTTGGTTCTCATTTAAAATCAGCTGGATTGTGAGAGTTAAAAAAGGCCTTCAATAAATATAGAAAGCAAAAGTCTGATGCTAAATGGAATAAGTTTAAACAAAAAGCTAATAAAACTAAAGTGGCTATTTGTAAGGCAAAGAAAGATATGGAGTATAAACTTGCAATAGTAAAAAAAGATAATAATAGTTTTTTAATTATATTGGATCGTTGAGAGGGAATCCATCTAAAGTAGGTCTATTGCAAATTGATGATAACTTGATATCTGATGAACAACAAATGGCTGATGAATTTAATAAATATTTTTCTAGTATCTTTAAAAATAGTGAATCCATGAATAAAATAGATTACACTTAGGAGGAACAGGAAGTTAGATTTACAGTTTCTGAAGTTTATTCTGGCATTAATTCTTTCAAATCTTCATTTTCAGTAGGAACAGATAACATCCCCTTTGTTTTTCTTAAGGAAATTTCATTTGAGACTGTAGGGGTTCTTACTTTCTTATTTAATTAATCTATTAGAACTGGGGAGATTATATAGGAATGGGAAGAAGCCTTGTGCTCCCCATTCATAAGGGGGGTACAAAACAAAATATCAAGCATTATAGGCCCATTAGCTTGACCTCCTGCATAGGTAAAGTTATGGAAAAATTATTATTACATAAAATAAGCACACATATAGCAATTAATGGTCAGACTGATATAACCCAGTATAGATTTACATCAGGTAGATCTTGTCATAATAATTTAATTAATTTTTTCGAACCCATTAGTGCAGCTTTGGATGCGGGCCTTTCAGTTGATATGGTCTTTTTGGATTATGAAAAGGCTTTCGACTCAGTGTCATATAAAGTTCTGACTGAGTGTTTAGTGAATATGAGATTACATGAGAATATTGTTAGGTGGATCTCATCCTGGTTAATTGACAGAAAGCAACAAGTTAGTATCAGGGGATATAAGTCTACTTGGAGTACAGTTACTAGTGGAGTGCCTCAAGGGTCTGTGTTGGGTCCAATGTTATTTAATATTCTCATCTCTAGTATGAATACCACTAATGGAGTATGGTTAAATAAATTCACGGATGATGCAAAGTTAGGTTGTATAGTTAATGATACTACTATCGCTCATATGTTACAGGGCAATTTGAATAATTTATTTGGGCTAAAGAAAATAAACTAACTTTCAATATTTCTAAATGCAAAGTGATGCATTTTGGTAAAAGTAATAGGCTTGTAAACTATTATATGGACAATATTCTGCTAAGTACGGTAACAGCTGAGAAAGATCTGGGGGTTTACATAACTAATAACCTGAAATTTTCAGAGCAGACTAACAAAAATGTCAAAGACTAATTAATTGTATTATGAAAAATATTAAATCTAGAGAGCCCGAAGTTTTAATTCCTATTTATTGTAGTATAGTTACATCTCATCTTGACTATTGTTCTTCTTTTTGTGCTCCTACTCTGGTTAGGGACAAACCATTTGTAGAAAAAATTTAATGCTGATTTACTAGATATGTTTCCAATATGAAAACATTAAAATATGAGAATAGATTAAAAGGGCTGAATCTTTACTCCATTAAATATCATTCTTTAAGAGGTGACTTATGTTTAATTTACAAAGCAACAAGGGATATGGCTTTGTTTGAATCAATTTGTATGGAAAAGCAACAAACTGTAAATAACACTAGGTCTCATAAATTAAAGCTCAAATTCAGTATAAATAAGACAACCAGAAGAAATCACATTTTTACACAAAGAGTAGTACCAATATGGAATTCACTGTCTTTAGAACTGGTGTATAGTACTACTCTCCAGCTTTTCAAAAATAATCTTGATTTGTACATGGGTGATTTTAAATATGATTTCCACCCTGGTTAGTGGGTGGCAAGCTCTTAAATGGGCTAGTCCCTCAAGCTCGTATTGACCTATGAACCAATGACCAAGCTGATGGGATTGGTATTCTTTTTTCAGGGCATATGTTTAAACTACAAAAAAGTGTAGACTCAGTGCCTGGGAGAGTTATTATTTTAGATGGAATCTGGCAGAATGTGTCTAACAGGTTTATAAATCTATGCACTGCAACAAAAAGCTGATTGTGTGCAAATATTCACACAAACACAGCCTTACTTAGCCACTGCAAAAAAAAAAATACTTTCTTAGGAGGTGATTTCAATTGTACTCTGGATGTGAAGTGTAGAAAACTAGTGGGAAAAAAGTGTATTGCGATTCCATAGCATTACAGAAACTGGTGGATCTACTGTAGCTGAGTTAGTAGATTGTTCTCAGATAGCACAGCCTGAGATAATACATACCTATTTTCTGAGTATTTTTAAGTCCAAAATTGATTATGTTTTTGTTTCAAAACAGTTATTCATAAAACTGTGACTATTCCTGTGGAGTTCTTGGGTCATTTTATGGTTAAAACACTCTTTAGTATAGATGCCAGCAAACAGAACACCTCTACTTATTGGAGGATAAGTAATTCTGTCTTAACTGATTCAGTGGTAACACTAAATGTTACTTCTATCTAACAGCTAGAGTATGTGTTTTATGTCTATATGAGGATGTATGACATAGTGGGAGGATACCAAGAAAGATCTTACAGAATGATTCCAAAGATTTGGTAAAACCATGGTTAATACCAAATTCTTCTAGTATTTAGAACTCAGAAATCAATTATTCAAATTACTTACCCTGACCTATCAAACTAGATGGAGCTATTCATACCAAATTTCTAATATTAAAACTAAGATGCAGCAATAACAATATGATAGATATGCGTCATCATCAGCAGAAATGAACATCGGCACCAAAACAAACCCTTATTCAGACCCCTGTGAAGCTTGGAAGGAAAAAAGACAGAAGTCTAGTTTTACAAGCTTACAAACACCAAGTGGAATAGTAGTTACCCCTACTACAGGTATAAGAAAAATTACAGAGGATTATTTGAAATCTTTTAATCAGCCCTTTACTGAAGATGAGTATGTAATTCAGCAATATTTAACTGGGATTACTATACCTCACTTAGATGCTTCACATACTTCTCAATTAGTGAATCCCATATTATCACAAGAAATCTTAGAAGTCATTTATTCCTTAACATTAGGAGTATCCCTGGGCAGGGGATGGAATCCCCAATGCCTTTTATAAAACTTTGGAGCCATAATATTCACATGTTTATCTAAGGTATTCAACTTTTTTTGTCCTAAAATATGATTTCTCCTACTTTTTCCAGAGGGTTGATTGTATTTCTTTATAAAGAAAGGGCCATACAACCCTAATTATACAATGGCAAGAAAGAATATTGAGTTCTGATTGGTCCACCTGGGACCAGACCTGGGATGTAATCCCAGCATATTCAAGACCACAGTAAATGTTTAAAAAAAATCACTCCACAGCCTTCCCTGCCATACCTTCAGTGCTGCACTCTATGCTCGAAATGCATTTCTCATCGCCATCACAATAGCCTAAATTTCTCTGTGCCACAGCAGAGAAACCTGCCAAAACAAACCTCACAACCCTTGCACACTCCCCCTCAAATTCCACAAAGTTTATTTTCCATCTTTAACAAAAGTAACCAAAACCCATTATGACTCACTTCATCCACTGAACGTGCCCAGACAAGAATGAGAAACTGAGCAAGTGTATCTTTAAACAGTCACCATACGACTCTTTCTTAACACCCGCTTGCTTACTCATCACCTTCTGATTTAATTTTTTTAATTGAATAATTGAAAAACATTCAGAAACATTCTCCCTATCACCTGCCTCTTGCATACCAGACACCCTCACAGAAGTGGGTGGCTGATTGAAGAAGCGAGGGGAGGGACGTAACCTATGATTACCACTTTCCAGCACCATGAAGAGCCAGTCACACAAACAGTAAGAAAAAAAAAAAGTGCCACAAAATAAGGTACATTCTCGCTACCTCCTTATCAGTTTTATAATGTGCAGTAGCAACATCAAGAACGAGTCATGGAAAGACAACGAGAAATGCAAAGAAACAGACACTCCAAAAGAAAACGGCAACAGCGATAAAATAGGGTAGCCTAACAAAAACTGGCAGCAACACTAACAATACTTCTTGTGAGGACTGCACAGTCACATGAAAAGACACAGCAGCTCCATCTGTTGGCTTAAACAATACATCAGCACTATTTTTTATAAAGTATGCCTACTCATTCAAAAAATCACAAAAAACTACTTTAAAGATACTTTTTCATTTTTTTTTTGTTTCTTTTACAAATGATCCATTGTATAATAGGAATAATGCCCTCCAGGGTGGTGTTATGCTAGGATAACATCCTTTCTTGGGTATTTGATGCCCTTGGCCTGTGGCCTTGGGCCCAACCACCCAAGGTGGGATGTTATCCCAGCATAACACCCTCCCTGTCGGGCATTATTCCTTTATTAACAATTGGCACCCTATTTGTCTGCTAAATACAGACTTTAAAATTCTTACTACAGTATTACAAAAAAGACTTAGAATAATAGCATAAGATTTAATACACCCTGCTCAGCCATGCATCTTACCAGATAGAAAAATCCAAGAAAATCTGTTTATTATTAGAGATGTGTCAGAATACTGTAAACAACAAAGCATTACTGGGTTTTTGTTCTCCCTAGGTCAGCATAAGGCCTTTGATAAAGTTAGTCGTGCCTTCTTATTCCAGGTATTACAGTATTATGGGATACCAGACATTTTTATAAACTGGTTATGTTTATTATTTTCAAATGCTGAAATTTGCTTCCTGTTTCCTGGTCAGGAAGGCTGTTGGATCCCTGTTCAGGTCAGGGTTAGACAAGAATGCCCTTTAAGTCCTCTACTTTGCATATTTGCATTGGATCCTTTTGTTCAGAAAATCACTAGTAGCAGACAGGGCTAGATTAACCATTGGGCAGAAGGGGCAGTTGCCCAGGGCCTACAGTATGAGGAGGGCCCCTAGCGGAAGTGCAGTTTTTTTTAATTAATATATATTTTTTTCAGCCATGATTACCAGCCACATTAATTTTATTTGGAAAGGGAGTTACTGAGAAGCAGAGCTGGAGCTGTGAGTGAAAGTGAAAGGGTCATGCAGTAGACGCTGCTCAAGCGTGATTCACCCTTCCACTTTCATGCCCAGACTGAGAAAGAGACTGAAAGATTCCTGCAATTCTTCACTTTTGTGTAACCACTCCTTCCCTTCTACCTGCACACCCACCCACAGGTGGTGCTGCCTCAGACAATATAGGTTGGCACCTGGGTTCATGGTTAAAGCTGATTGTGTGATTGGCGCGGTGCCTCCACCTATGGGGATCCTTCCAACAGCGTACTGCCAGGGTGCTTCCCCACAGCAGATGATGTTCAGCCCCCTCTCTTTGGAAACAGGTAAGACAATATACGGTCCCCTTCCCACTTCTAACTAAGCAAGAAATATCACACTACACAATAATGCAATGGCTGCAACAGTTTTCAGAAAATAAACAATGGGTTTATTTTGGGGTGGATAACAAGGTAGGGAGCAGTGGAAACAAAGGGAAATAAAATCATTCAATGATGTTCTAAACTCTATGCAAAATCAGTAACATCAAAACACATTGGCATTCAGGAATGGTACTATGCAGTTCAGTATTACCAGTCCCAGTTCTACTCCACCCACTGGTGCACCAGTTAACCCCACACTCCCTGTGAGAGCTCTCAATGTTGGTGTGCACACACTGAACAGTTGCAGGCCTGTGAAGTGGAAAAAGCTGGGTGCAGCACAGATGAAATACAGAGGGACTGCAGAACAAAGTACCAACTACACCAGGGAGTGCAGTGAAACAGTTTATTCCTGGCTCTCCTAGTTGCTAAGGGCATAGCTAAGGTCACGCAGGAAGTCCAGCTGTAATGTTAACAAGCTAGCTAGCTGAACAATTGGGAGAGTATTTGGTTGGGTAAAAACCCAGTATTCATGACCTTAAAGGAACAGATGCAGGATGTTGGGGACATCTCCACTTTTCCGGCAACCTGGAAGAACAGGCAGGAAAGGCTTGGAATGCAGGTGATGATCCTCTTCACCTTACAGAGGGACTTTTTTTCACCCACCTCAACTGTAAGTAGGGAGTCTTCACCCCACAATGGGACTTGTCTTCACCCACCTCGACTGTAGGTAGGCAGTCTTCACCCCACAAAGGGACTTGTCTTCACCCACCTCGACTGTAGGTTGGCAGTCTTCACCCCACAAAGGGACTTATCTTCACCCACCTCGACTGTAGGTAGGCAGTCTTCACCCCAAAAAGGGACTTGCCTTCACCCACCTTGACTGTAGGTAGGGCACAGCAGATCAGGTACTCAGGCAGAACCTCAGAGCGTAGGTCCTGGTAGGAATCTCAGTCTCTGACTGGTAGGAAAATGAGGTAGTAGCTTTTGTTTACCTCACTCTCCACTGCAGGCAACAAATCATTAGGCAGGCTTTAGGATATTCTGTCACCAGTTCTGGACCTGCACAGAAGACACCAACAACAGGATCTTCTATCTGGCCACAGCAGAAGCAGATAAAAAATACATTCTCTGATTTACAGTCCTTGGAAGGTCTCATTCAGAATCTTTGCTTGTGTAGAAAGGTACAAAATGGCAGGATTTTAGGTCGTGAGTAGCAGGAGCTGACAAACACTCCTTCTCACTTCAAAACCTCATACCAAGTCAAACACACCAACTGTTAAGTTCAGAATTCTCAGGTTCAAAACTCAGTCTCTGATTGGTTCACATGACTCACAAGCTCTTTGTCCTGATTGGATGTACTGCAGCTACCAATCGGATCCTACGTTGTTGTTCTGCAGCCTCTGCAAAGATGGCCACCATCAAACAATTCTCTCAGCTCAGTCACTTTCCATGAATTGGAACAAAATGAACATTCACTGTTGGCAGCATTTAGCTACATGGCTAGCACCCTCCTCATCCCTTCTAAGGGTTGCTAGGGCCAGAGGATACATTCTGGGAACAGGAGCCGAGTCGCTTGCTCCATTTTAAAGGCTCCTCTGGTGGAGCTGAATCTGTGAACTGCCATCCAAGGCCGCCATGCATCATGGGACTTGTAGTCCCTGTGGTCACCATTTACCTATTACTCCCCGACCCACTGGTGGCACTGGCAGGGTCAAGAGTGCTTTTAAAAGTAATGTTGTCCTTCTTCTGGCTCTTCCCAGCTCCTTGGGCAGTCTGGGGGGCTGGGAAGAAAATCCCTCTTTGTGGCACTTCTGCCACCTCTTGCAAGCGCCCCTATGGAACTAGGCCACACATGTGGCCTTTCCTGGAGATCCTCACCCCACTGTGCAGTTGTTCAAGGAGGTGGGAGAGCTAGTGAGCTGTGCAGCACACGGGCTGCTTGAAGATAGCTGCATGAGGTGCCGAATTACTTTTTTTACACTCCTCGGCCCATTTTTGAAGTTTGGGGGACTGAGGGAGCAAGAAGAACAAGGAGGCACTCTGGCCATGCTGCACACAGGTGCTGGAGGCACTGGAACAAACTACAGTGCTCCCCAGCCCTTTGGTAGTCCAAGTCAGGCCAGGGAGCAAGAAAATGGCATCAGATGGGGCTGATTGGAGGCAGCAGGAGCAGGTAAGCTCCTGACTTTGGAAGGGTTACATTTGTAACTCACATAATAGCTCTACAGGCTGTGTCAGCTATTTCTGGAAATGTGGGGAGAGGGGCAGGAGCATCACTAGGCAACATTTGTAAAATTTGAAGTTTCCGGTGCTTTTTCTACTTGAGGAGGAAGAGTGAACTTTTTTTTTTTTGTATCTTCTATTTTTGCACCTTTCTCGAGGAGCTCTCTCGGACATCTACCATATCCCAGCTTTACCTCCTTGCCTGAAACACCTCTGGTTCCTGGCACCAGCCCAGTGTCCCCCCCGGCTCTGAGCCCCCTGAGGTAGGGCTGACCTATCCACCCAGGACGCTCTATCTAGAATCTGTCAGGCTGGGCTTGGCCCAGGAGAAGAGGATGTCCGGCAGTTGGAGTGTGGCTATGGGTGCTGTCGCCTATCCCTGAGGAGTGGGATTTTCTACATATCTGTCTCCCCAGGGAGTGCAGCATGCAATGACAGCCACACGGCTTTCCTATTGACATCTGCCGCATTCCCTGCCCCTTAATCTATCTGGTGATCCTGTAGTGCCCCCGATCTCCATCTGGGGCTGCTAGGATGCTGAGCAGCCCCAGGATCCCTCCCAGGGAGAGGAGAGGAGAGCAGTCCTCCAGACGCTCAATCCTCTCCCTCCCCCACTGACCCCCATCTCCCCGAGTCTGTCCCCGAACCTGGGTCACTGGTGTGGTGCAAGGTGTGGCGTTCAGCGCTTCAACCCTCAGCACCACTGGGCCAGCCAAGAGTGAGCTTTTTAAACAAAAAAAAAAGAACGAAAGCAGCAGAGTGAGTCCTGTGTCAACTGGAACGGCATTTCAAACTAACAGCAAGACACTGTCAGGTACTATGGTGAAAAGCGGAAGCCAATCTTGGGCAATATATTTTGTTTACCAGTGTGCCCCTAGAGACCAGCCATTAGTTTTGTGTCTCCCTGCTCTGATTCCGTTCTACAAGCCTTAAATTGCATATCTCCATATTCCGTTCTTCAGATGCACTGGTAACATTGCTGAATGATTGTATTGAGCTTGCTAAACTTTTAACCTTGATTTTATTTCACCCCAGTGAGTTGTTGGTGCCACACTGTTTAAGTAAGTCTGGGGGGCGGTGAAGTAAGCAGTACCAAGGGACCGACTTACAACCAAATTATAGCTCCGGTTTGTACCTGGAGTAGCAGCATTAGAGGTACACTACTTTCTGCTTGTGGTCACTGGGCAGAGGTAGCAGCAGCAGTATTGTGTGTCAGAGTTCCAACTGTTACTGCTATAGGTGGGGGTGAGAGCTATCATTTTTGAACTGGTGGCCTAGAAGATGGTTCACACATTATTCTGAGCTGAGTAAACTCCTGTCTTGTTTGAGGGGGGTCATCAGAAAATTAGCAGGTTTTTAATCACTGGTTGAGATAGACAGTGGTAGTGGTAGCTCTGGTAAATAAAAAGTAGTCACTAGGGCTGGACAATTTCTGCAAACTGCACTTTGCATAGTCACTGTGGTGAATTGAAAAAAGTTTACAAAGTTCAACCTTTACAAAGTGCAACTACATGGATTTGTCTTTATGATGAAGTCAAATAATTGAGCAAAGTTCATCTTTTGGCAAGGGTGAAGAAACTCTGTGAGTTAAAACTATGAGGAGAGGCAGGAGAGATGCACCATGGAATGTGTGCAGCACAGCCAGTCAAAGTACAGTATAATGTAGAACAAGACTTGGGACACCCACTAAAACATGAACAGAGCACAATAGGCTTTCCATATTTATGAGCTGAATTCTTAATTAAAGATGTGCTGTCTTTATTAAAAAGATACACCTTTTAATAAAGAATTCTACACACACACTCTTAAAGCCTTTTGTGAGTGACCCAAACCTTTGCTTTTAAGACATGTTTACAAAGCCATTTCCTGACTTCAGTAACAGTCCACAGCAGTGCTGGGAGACCTCTTGTGCTGATCAGATTTGTGTTTAGATGGCCCCTTTCAGCACTGGTGCAAGTCATGCTGGAGAGGGACTATAAATGTGGGGGAGAGGCACTTTCATTTGGTTATTGGCACCAGCTGAATGTGTTGGAGTGGTGCAGCCTGTCCAGATGGCTGCTTTCTTTGCTCACTCCTGAATGTGTCCTAGCTCTGTAGTGGCTCCAGGACAGGCGTGATGACTGACTTACTGCAAAAGGGTAAGTGTCCACAGGGCTGCATTTGCATTGCAATTACCGGAGTTACTGAGTTGGTGCAATGGAAATATGGTCATGTAAACAGGACTTTAAAAATATGTAGACTGTGACCTTAAGGAAGAGCCAACTCCACCTAGCCAGCACTTTGTTGGCAAGCTGGGCTATGCAAAGTACTGGCAAGAAAAGAAGTTAAAAGCAAACCCTTTCCTCATGTCTTGTTGCAGTCATCCAACCTTCCTTCCCCGCCATACTACCTGTTCTGTACAATTACAGTATTCCTGCATGTACAGTATATTGATATAGCTGTTTGAGCGATGTCTGTGAGTTGCTACAACATCTAAATCAATACAGGAGAGCAACAAGATTAATTCTTGATGTAAGAAATAAAACTATGCAGAGAGATTGGTTGAGTTGGAAATGTTTACACTGGAATATAGAAGACTGAGAGGTGACATGTGTCTGGTCTATAGAGGCAGCGGGACCCATTCTTTGGGGCCAAACTTGGACTAACTCTTAGGGAGCAGCACTATAGTACCAGGGCACATTCGATGCAACTAAAAGGACAGCAGTTTAAAAGAACTGAAAGAAAACACTGGTTTAGTGTGAGGGTTATACCAGTTTGGAATAGCTTACCAGAAAAAATTGTCACATGTAACAGCATGGCAAGATTTAAGAGGAAAGTGGACAAATATTGTGGACAAGAAAATAAAGTTGGGTATCACAACTAGGGCAAAGGCGAGCTACATGGACTAACGTCTCCTCTGCTCTGAACCTACCTATGAAACCTATATCCACTTACATATTGACATGGTATTTGGATATAATTGGGCAAAATGGCTTAGACAGTTTGAGCCCTACCTGCCTTCTCTCCTTCGCAAATTATATTGTGGACCACTAAGATGGTATGAGCCCTAGTTGCTATCTCTCTTCTGTGAGTTATTTGACAAATGTGGGGTTTGCTATCCTTGCATGATCATTTAATACTTTTGTATAGATTCAGAAAATACCTGCAAGTACCTTAACTGTAATAAGTCAAATTTGTATTTGTTTGTGGTGAGGTTCTCCGAATAAATTTTACCCATGTCTGGGCAGCCTGTGCTGATTGCTGACACTCAGTGTCCATGTATTCTGGCCATACAATTTCAAACATTCTAATCTCCATTTCCCACCCCAAGAAAAGGCATTTAAAGTAGCTGGAAACCCCTCCAAATGCATTTCTAGACATTAAAAATCCGTCAACTTTTGGGGGCCTAGGTGGCACCCGAACCTCTGGCCTTTTACTAAAGTCACAGGTGGCCCCATCATTACAACACTGCCCATGGCCTCAGATGTTGTTAATCCAGCCCTGGTAGCAGATCAATACAGGGCATAATAAGTCAGCAACAGAATGATGAAGTCAAATTAGTAGCTTACACAGATGATTTATGTGTTTATTTTTAAAAATGAAGACAGCACACTTGCCTTGTTGCAAGGAGTTGGGTGCCAGCCTTAGTATATCTAAATATACGGGAATACATTTAGGCCCACAAGACACCAGGGTAACAAGTGTTGCAGGTATTCACATTTCGTAAGATCCTATAAAAATATTAGGTGTTCCTTTTAGTGAAGGTGATATGGCACACATGAACTGGAAATATAGTTTAAAGATTTGTGTATCTAAAGTAAAGTGATGGGAAGGTTGGAAAATGTCTAAATCAAAGAGAGTATACATTGTTAAACAGTTTTTAGTCCCATGTTTATCAAATATTACTTCTATTTTTCCTGTGCCACTGATTTTTGAGACAAAACTCTTAAGTCTTTTCTACCAAATGCTTTGGGGATGTAGATTAAATCCTGTCAAAAGAGAATTAACTTATTTACCTCAACATAAAGGGAGACTTAATATGTTAAATCCTGTTGCTTTTTTTCACACCCTAGTTTGGTCTGGTTGTTTAGTAATAGCCCTACAAGATATAAATTCTCCTGTAAGGAATTCGATTCATAATATCTTGAATACCTACCTACAAAAATGGATAGATAACACTTTAAAAGTGACACCTCGCTTAAAAATTCTTGGTGATTTCAAACCCACATTACAAAAATTGTATAAGTGGAAAATGCATAAACAACATCTTCAGCAGAAATCAAGGAAAGCATTATATATCCAAGTATTGGAGACAGTTTATTTATTTTTTTAGTTTTTGTTGACCGGGTAAGTGCACTAGACAAATCCTGCCTATTTTCAGGCACGACCCGGGGGAGGGGGATACAGATGAATGCCAACTAACCTTGAACCAGATTAAGCTGTTGGTGGTATTTTTAGTGAATGAGGGAAATTTGGCCAGGACACGGGAAATTCCCCTACTCTTTGATAAGTGCCATGGGATCTTTAACATCCACCTGAGCTACCACCAATCCAGGCAGATGGGACCTCGGTTTAATGTCTCATCCGGAAGACGGCACCTCAGAAATGCAGCACCCCTCTCATGCTGCATTACAGTGTCAGTACTGGGATATTAACCCAAGTGCCAGATGTGGGAACTGAACCCACAGCCCTCTGATCTCCCGGCCTCAGAGGCGAGTGTGCTACCTACTGAGCCACTGACACACTGAGTTGGTCCATTAGAACCAGGATGTAAACTTTGCTGGCCTTCTAGGAATTATTTAGTGATTAATCAACTTATGAACAAACAAATTCCTTACAGGATGTGGGGTATTCTGTGACTCTGTTCTCATGGAAAACTGAGCATTAAAGGTACTAACAAGCATAAAACAGTTAAAGTAAGAATGTGCCCCTACCCGGATTGTGTACAACAACTGGCAACAATGGAGCATTTTTTATTAGAGGTTTACATGCTAAACAATTATGGACATATGCAGTCACATATGAAAATATTGCATTAGGGGATTGTGCTCAGCTGTGGCAGAGTTGTAATGGCAACACTTTACCAGTTGTGTTTGTGGTGTTAACATTTTATTTGTGGCAAACAAGAAGTCAGTTGATATTTCAGTAAAAAATTAGTCATATATGTCTTTTAGCAAACTATGTGAAGCAGTGTTTAAAGAAGTATTTGAAACTGACTTGAAATTTCACCCTAAAGCAAAAGTGATTTTTGGTGGAAAGGATTTCCTTTTTTTTTTTTTCAAAAATATGGATAGGACTTGATAGTTGGGCTTGCCAATCAAAGACAAGCCAGGTTGTCTAGTGACCCCTGCCAGGAAGGAATAAAATGGAGGCGGGAAGGGGGGGAGAGGGAAGGGTCAGGTAGTAGGGGAGGGGCTAGTGACATCACCAGGAGAGGAGAAGGGTAATCTGACAAGGTGAAGCCAGAGCCCCAGGGATTGTCTGGTGGGACAGAGCCTCAGGGGTCCTAGCCAGGGGTCCTATGGGGGTATATTAGCCCAGGACACCAACAGGACAGCCTCTTTTGTTGGGAATATTTTGTTTGAGAACTCAGCACATCATTGGCAAATCATCAGGTAAGGCATTGGGGGCAACTAGGCCTTGTAGGCCATGTGGCCCAGGTGGCTAGCTCTTGGATTATTGTGTATCTCAATGTGTTTTAAATGAAGTGAAGTATGGGCAAAAAATAATATGTTGCTGACATGCCCAATTGTTTGGTTTGTTTAGAGTTGAAAACGCTGCAGAACTCAGTGGTGCTGTTTGGTTTATCATTGGTTGTGTAGAGGAACAGGGCATGCAAAGAAGAAGGCTCTTTCACTGGTGAAAGGCTCCATGAGTTGTTTAAACTGCATTTGGGCAGACAGTGCTCCTTGTGGGTGGCTGTTGGTGCCCGATGAGTGGAGAATGAGAAGGTTTGGCGATGTGAGGTGGAGAAAGCACTTGGGCAAAAAGGCTGCTTTTCACTGCAAAATGCTCTAGCGAGTCATGGAAACCATATTGGGTTCAGGCAGAGCCCATCGCAGAGGCTGGGAGCCTCATACATTTTTAAAATGCAGCACGCGTGGGGGGACAGCGAAGCACCGGAGCGGGTTGGAGTTTGAGTATCCAGGCTACAAGCATGGAGTACCTGGGATGAGTTTTGTTGCATGGAGGGGTGCAGTGCTTTAAAAAAGAAAACAAACAAACAAAAAGAGCAAGAAATGTTGTTGCCAGGCAGGTTGGAGTAGGTAGGGCCCAAGAGTGTCAGCATAGACTGTTGCAGTGGTGAAGACGAAACCACGTGGTATATGGGGAGGGCTCCTTCCCAGTCTGGCTAGCAGAAGATAGGCCTCTGATGCCACGTGGTTTAGTGCAGCCTGTTTATAGTGAGGGCCATGTCCGGCTCAATGTGGGGATTTGGGGGCAGCGGCGGAGATGTGGCTGCACAATAGCTGTTTTTTTTCTTTTAAAAATCCAATTAATTGGATGTTTTATTGCACAGGGCACTAGTAATTTGGTGAAGGCAGAAGCCGCGTGGTGTATGGGGAAGGCCTCTTGCCAGTATGGCCTGCAGAAGCTAGGCCTTTGAGGCCACATGGTGTGACATGGTTTGTTGCAGTGTGGGTTTGGCAGCAAAAGAAAGGTGGCTACACAGTTTTGGGGGCTTTTTTTTTAAAAAAGGAAATGAAGAAGCTGGCATGAGGGGGCACAAGCAGGGAGAGGATGCAGCTCGCTCCATATTCCAGGATTGGGCCTTCATTGGGTAAGGCCGGGGGGGGCACAAGAAGCATAGCTCATGCTGTGGCAGTTGGTTTGGGCCCTGGCAACCATGCCAGGTGGGAGTAGACAGTTTTTGGAGGTGGAAAATAAGGCTTGATGTGGAAGATGGCCGTGGAGAGATAGGCAAGGCCTGCCATATGGGGCGAGCACCGGGTCAGTAGGAGCGGTCCAGCGGGCCAGGATCTTGGCCACTAGGGTGTGGTGGGGACAGCAGATGGTGTGTTGCATTGATGCAGCCACTTTTTGATAAAAAAAGAGAGAGAAAGAAAAGGTGAAGCAATGTTGGTGCCTCCATCTGTCATGGGGAAGGGGGGTATGGTGGTACTGGAGTCCAGAGGCTTTGGAAGGCAGAGGACAGCGAGTGGGAGGACCTGGACAGGCCCAGAGCACAAGGGGGGCCTCACATAGGGGTGAGGTTAGCCATGCTGAGGGCTATGCCCTGAACTTTCAGCAACTACATGGGGAGCCTCATCAGGGAGGCTACGTGATGTACTGTGCCACGTTCTTGGGGCTGAGTTGGCTAGAGGGGTGGTGACTGAAGCGATCAAGAGTGCAGGTCCTGCTTGGGGGGAAATAGTGCAAAACTGCACAGACAGGGGCAAATAAAAATCCCATTAACCTCGCGGATGAAAAGGAATGTGTGTGCACAAGGGGGGTGCACATGCATAGAGACTAAGAGAAAGACAAAACATATATCCCAGCAGGATACTTGGATGACAGGGCAACAGAAAAGTGGAGCAGGTCCTCAAAGGGGGAGGTCAGATTCAGGAAACTAAAAAAAAGGAGAAGGGAGGAGAAAACGTTAGGCATCTGAGGTCCCTACAACCTCGGTGTCATAGGTTTGGTGCGCAAGTCTGAGCATTTGTTTCTCACCCATCTGCATGTAGTGTCAGAGGAGCAGCAATGGCACCCAAGCAAACCCCTTTGTCCAGTGAGAAGATGATGCAGGAGGTGGCCAAATTGATGGGGCAGATGTCAGAGCTAGTGGCAGTGGCAAAGCAGAGAGAGGCAGAAGAGGAGGCACAGAAACAGCTCAAGAAATCAGAGGAATGACCAGGCAGGGGAAAGGGGGGGCAAGAGACCCAGATGGGAGTTGCCACACCCTGCACCCATCCCTGTGTCTCTGCCCACACTGGAACCTGATGGGGAGAGCCAAGATGGGAGTAAGAATGATGTGGATCTTACGGATGAAATGGCTTGAGGGATTATCTAGAAGGGCTGCTGGGCAGCATGGGGGAAGCTGGGCTCAAAAAGATGGAGTGGGCCATGCAAGCTTTAAAGCATAAAGGGGATGGAGCAGATAAGGGGGGGCAGTCCCATGAGCAAGAAACTGTACAAAGGGCATCCAGGCTGCTCAGTTGGGGACCACGTCCCGGCCTCAATCAAGGAGAAAATCTGGAAAGGGGATTATGTCAACATCTTTGGGCTTGTGGATGAGGACATGGCCATGCAATATGAGCAGAAGGAGGCAGTGGGAAAGTCAGAGATGGGGGTGGCTTTGGCAGTGGTAGGTCATAAGGATGAGAAGACGAAATTAGCCATTCCTTTGCTGACATACATGTCCATCATCAGAGATGCATACAAGGCAAAAGTAGGGTACGGGTGGCTCAAATATGGTGAGGCTTTCAGGAAGAAAATGGCAGCAAAAGGGGATCTGAGATGGGATTGTACCCACTCGGAATTGTGGATCAGGACCCTCTTTGTGGAGGGGAGCAGGACTGGGGGCAAGCAGGCAAGGAAGCACCCTCCTGCCACAGGATCCAAGACTTGTTGGGGCTTCAACAAGGTCACCTGCACCTGGGGCAGCTGTAAGTTCAAGCATGCCTGTTGAAGATGCTGAGGGGCACACCTGGTCTCCGGCTGTTGGCAAGGAGGTGATGGGGGGGGACTGACGGGGGGGCAGCACTATGACTAGTCCTTTTGGGGTGCCTGGAGGCATGGCAGGGGTTACCCACAAGGGGCAGCACTACACCTCCAATGGCTGGCATTAGCAAAGGACCAAGCAAAGAGTGATGGGGATACATGCTGGCATGTTCACCCATTTCACTGCTGGTAGTAAAGGAGTGGACCATGGACTACTCAAATAAGGGGGCAGCGGAGCTGCTCCAGGAGGGTTTACGGGCGGTTCCCACTGGGTTTTCAAGGGGGTGGGTGGGCATGTGGGCTAAGAATCTTGGGTCAGTGAAGGGGAAGGAGGGGATAGTGGGTGCCAAGATTGAAAAAGGAATCAAGGCAGGTCAGGTGGAAGGGTCACTGGGGGCCCCCCATGTGCGCATTTCTGAGTTTCCCCATTGGGCATTGTCCTCAAGAAGGCAGAAGGGGAATTCCGATTGATTCATCACTTATCCTACCTTGAGGGTTCATTGGTGAATGAGGGCATACCAGATCACCTTAGGGCAGTGTCATGCCTCACTGGAACAGGCCATAGTGCTGATCAGAGCAATCAAAAGGGCATGGTTGGTGAAGACAGATATCGAGTCTGCATTTTGACTCCTGCCCGTCAGGCCAGCAGATTGGGGACTGTTGGGCTTCCAATTCCAAGGGAGCATCTATTTTGACAAAGCCATGCCAATAGGGTGCTCAGTGGTGTGTTCCATCTTTGAAGCATTCAGCACATGGGTGAAGTGGATATTCAGGGCCAGATATGAGCACAGAAGGGTGGTACATTACTTGGACAACTTTCTCCTCATTGGGGAGTCGAGGGGAAGAGGTGCAGGGCATGCTACGGGACTTCAAGGAGATGTGCCAGGGTATAGGTATACCGCTGGCACAGGGCAAGACAGAGGGCCCCACCTGGAGCTTAGAATTTTTGGGCATAGAGGTGAACATGGAGGGGGGCTGTTTCAGGATTCCTGGGGCAAAGGTGGCATGTCTCAAGGGCCTGCTTACACAGGTGATGGGGAGGAGGAGGAGGGTGCCTCTGGTACAGATGCAACTACTGCTGGGGCACGTTAATTTTGCCTGCAGAGCCATCGGCCCAGGCAGAGCATTTACAAAGAGGCTAGGAAGGGTCATAGGGAAGGCTAAGCTGCCACACCACTGAGTAGACGTGTCAAGAGGGGTATGGGAGGACTTCCAGGTATGGGAGAAGTTTCTTGATGACTATAATGGGGTGACATTTTGGCAGGATGAGTGGGAGCAGAATACAGACCTGGAGTTGTTCACAGATGCCTCTGGCTCCCCGGGGATGGGGTGTACTTCCAGGGAGACTGGATGTCAGAAGCTTGGCCAGTATGGTGGCAGAAGTGGGGGATACTGAAGGACATCATTTTCTTGGAGATATTCCCAATATGGGTGGCCATGAAAGTGTGGGGAGACGGGATACGGGGGAAGCACATCTTGTTCTGGTGCGATAACAAAGGGGTGGTGGAAGCTATTAATAGGCAAGAGGGAAGACAGAGATGGTAGGCAAGCTACTCAGGTGCATAGTTTTGTTGGGGCTACAATTGAACCTGTCTTTCAAAGCACAGCATATCAAGGGGTTGAAGAATGAGGTGGATGACACTCTTTCCTGTTTTCAGCTCGAAACGTTTCGGGAGCTGAGGCCGCTGGCAGCAACACACAGGACCAGGATCCCAGACTGGTTATGGGAGGTTGGAGGCACATGGTTAGGGCACTGTACTGGGGTTTCTGGTCAACCAACATGCTGAGGGCATAGGAAGCAGGGTGGATGAGATTCCAGGAATTCAGAAGGAAGCACGGGTGGTGCAGGGATGAACCAGCCCGGGATGAGCAGGTACGGAGGTTTATAGTGGAGAAGTGGGTGGACAGGCTTGCCCACACCACAATGACGGTTCATTTGGCGGGCATCAGTTAGGTCTGCCAGGACAGGGATGGCCCGATGCGGTGGCCGGCAGAACAGTTGAAAGGATGGTTGCGGGCTGGCAATGGGGACATGGTGCTAGGATGGATGGGAGTTGCCCTATATGAGAACAGTTACTGAACAAGGTATTGGGGCAACACAACAGGTGTGCACCTTGGTCCAGGAGGTGATCCTATTCAGGGCCATTTTTGCGGTCATGGCAGCAGGGGCCTTCCGGGTGGAGGAGGTCACAGCCCGAAGAAAAGCAGCTGTTGGGCAAGCTTTGCAACATAAAGATGTCTGGTGGGGGCAGGATAGAGTGGTCATTAACCTGGCCAGGTCCAAAACAGACCAAAAGGCTGCAAAGTGGAGGCACTAGAGGCGTACTTAAACACATGAGGCAAGTATGGGGGGGTGCTTTATTCCAGCATGGAGATGGCTCCCCAGTCACATGTTTTCAGGTGGGGCTATACTCAAGAGGGCTCTGGCTTTCATTGGGGAGGATCTGGGTGAATTTGCCCTGCATTCTTTTCTGATCAGAGCAGTCACAGAGGCAGCAAATAAAGGAACTGCAGTGGGCACAGGAAGTCCAGCTGCTACAAGATGTATGTCAGGTGTTTATAACGGCGACTTACACTGTTTATCTTGTCTCCATGGCAGGTTCCAAGAGGAAAGTGTGGATAGTGGGGCACTCCTTCATCTATTGGGGGCAGAGGTTAGCGGTTGCTACTTTCAGAGGAGCAGAATTGCGATACAATACCAAGCACACCAGGGTGTTCTGGAAAGAGATTAGGGCTTGAGGTGGGCAAAACTTCTGGCACTAATAGATGAGTTATTGGTGCAATGAGGCACACCCGACTGCATTCTTACACACTTGGGGGGCAATGACTTGGGGGGCCTGCCATGGGGAGAACTGGGGAGGAACATCCTGGGGGATTTAGAGAGGATCAAAGGGTGGTGGCCAAGAGTGACAATTGGCTGGTCCAACATCACCTCCTGGATGGTCTGGATGGGGGTCAAGGATGTCCGGCTGATTGAAAAAGCCAGGAAGCATTTGAATAGGAGGATAGCAATAGCAGTAATTGAAATGGGGGGGGGGTGCACCTGCAGCACAAGGATATTTCCTTTGACCAGGCTGCAGTGTACAGGTCTGATGGGGTGCATTTGTTGGAATTTGGCATGTGCCTATTTCTGAGGCCAATTGGGGAGCTACTGGGAGAAATTGCCAAAAAAAGTTTGAGGTACTAGCCCATAAGGGAGGAGCCCCTTCATCCATCGCAAGCTGGAGGAGGGCAGTGGAAGAAGGAAAGCAGGAGTAATGGGGAAGGAAAAGGGGGAAGGGGTAGGATACATGGGCTGGGGACAAGGAACCCAGACATGGTGATAAAGCGGGGAGGAAGATAGGTGCAGGCACCAGATTCAGAAGTGTCCAGGCCTGGAGGATGAAGGCCCATGTAGGTGGAACCGGTCTGCATCTGGTGTGGAGGAGGGGGACCGGATTCGCAGTGTCTGGACCCTGAAAAGTCAAGATGGATGAATTACCAGAGGAAGGAAGAGGCTTGAACCAAGAAAACTTTGAATGAATTTGTTATGTGTGGAAAATTGAAGTATTAACAATAATGATGTAAATATTCTTTGTGCCAAACATAAATATTTGTCAACGAGCAACCAAAACGTGAAATAAGTTGTAGTGTCCATTATTCCTGGGAGGGATTCAGGCGACAATTACAGTTATTGAAGCAAGTTCTGCTCTGTATGTATATAATTTAAATTGAGCTGTATTCAGATATTAACAAAACCACAGTTGGGAATACATACCAATGAAGCAAAGTATGTTTAAAAACTTAGAACCAAAATGGAGGATGCACCGTGAGTAGCCCAGGCTGGGAGGGGTGCAGGCAAAGGCAGTAAGCCTTAGTTAACCAGAAAGTCCCAGTGAGCCTGCACTCCAATCAAAGAGCTTGTAGCTAACAAAACACTCTCACACCAAATTTAGTTTGAAGCTTTAATAAGCTGTAATGCCAGTAAGAGTGTGACACACAAAATCCACTGCCACTCATCTCGGTGATTGGGGTCCAAACAACCCTTCATCAGGGGGTATGGAAATGGGAAGGACAGATACCAATTTATACAAAAACATAATTGAATCAATCAGTGCATTAATTAGTGTTGTGTGCAAACTGCATACATACACTATACATAAACAGTAAAGAAATGTACCCAAAACTACTTTATATACAAAAGAATCCATATTTTCTATTTGGGGAGTAAATCTTTTAAATCTGAGACATGTGTCCTTTTCTTATACAATCCTAACAGAAAAAAGAGGAAAGGAGATCTGTCTATGTCACTAATGTGTGCGCACATAATGTCTGTCATTTTCTCTAGAAGAGTTGTGTTGAGCCTTTTGAAGTCTGTGATCTTGCCTCTGGTTTCCAATGATAAACAGCCAGTCAAAATGATCTCTAGGACAAGAGAGGAAATAAAGATGTGGACAAGACAAAAATATGTGGAGAAAATAATAACAATATTATAAATGTTCTGTTAATTTCACAGTTAAATTGTACATTAAATAAGGACAAATGCATGATGTTGCTATTATAATATTCAATTTGTAAATATGAGAAATCAATGAAGATTTTACATATACACATGTAAATTTAGAGCAACTGTCTCTAAACCTTAATAACTAGCAAGTGTGGTAAACATCCAACATTTTACAATGTTAAGTAAAATATATACAAATATCATTTGAAGATATAGAAGGAGGGCAGGATTTTTTGGGGGAGGTTAAAGAGGTGGGTGGGGAAGAAAGAAGAAAGAGGATAACATGAGAAATTGAAAAATTACTTTTAGTAAAACAGCTTCAAGACAGATATAATTTTATGTCCCAGTTTTCATTAATTCCTTCTGGTTTAACTCATTTCAATGTAAAAATCCGGTAGCTTTCCCTCTTATCTAGTATATTATTGCAAACTGTGTGAGATGCCTTTCGGCACCACGAAATTCTGCTTAAAGTTGAACCAGAATAACATTCTGTGGTGATTTGCATACGCAGCCCACGATGCTTTGCATTGTGTGGGCATGTGTGATTTTGTATTTTCTTGAAACTTGGCTTCCCAGCCAAATGCTCTTTGGGGTAACCCTTGCCTCAGTGTTTGCACACATAGGTTCTTTGTCTTTTAAATAGTTTTTTATTTTAATGGGTTCAACACAACATAACCCAGACAGATCATCTTAGGGTAGATGGTTCATTCCACTGGGGTGTCAAACAGATGAGGCATACTAATGAGTCCTGGTAGGATGAAACACGTGTCTATGCCATCTGTTAGCACCCTTTGCAAACTGTTTGAGAGGCCTTTTGGCACCATGCAATTCTGCTTAAAGTTGAACCAGCATAACATTCTGTGGTGATTTGCATATGCAGCCCATGATGCTTTGCATTGTGTGGGCATGTGTGATTTAGTATATTAGTTCTAGTTCCACCTTTTCTTTGTGCAGGTATACATTATAGGGCTTACATTTTAAGCTGTCTGTTTTAGATCCATGAACTGAAGCAAATTGGACACCTACTGGTGTTTCTCCTTTAGCATTTTCAATTGATCTCACATGCTCCTGCAACCTTTGCTTCAATGGTTTAGTAGTACACCCCACATAAACTTTATTGCACCCACACTAGAGCGCATACACCATAAAGGGTGTGTCACATGTTATACATTGCTCAGTTTTCACTTTTCTCAGTGGTTCAGCAGGGGGTGTGAAAGTGTTGCTTGGCTTAGCAAAAATGGAAATATTGCATTTTTTGCATTTATAAAACCCTTTTGGCCTAGTTGGCAGCCAGGTCCTCTTGTTGTTGGCAACATTTCCAAGTCTGTTGTGTACCACTGTATCAAGAATATTAGTGCCCCTTTTAAAAGACACCCTGGGCTTTTCTTTTACAGCTTTTCTAACCTGTAAAAGAGCACAGCACATTTCTATAGTAGAGAAACTTGTATTTGATTCTACCTTTTATAAGAAATTGCCCAGTAAGCCTACTGCCTTGTTTAATAAGTTGTCCAAAATTCTCAGTTTAGCAGTAGAAAAGCACCTAATAACAGAAGAATGTGGGTTTATGTGGAATCCTTATCCAGTGACTCTGTGATTCTGTATATTACCAAAATTCTTAAGAATCTGGAAAATCCTCCTGGATGACTGATTGTCTCAGGTAACAATTCTATTACTGAGAATTTGAGACACTTCACTGATTTTTTTCCTGCAGGCTTGTGTGGTGGAACTGCCATCATATATAAAAGTTTCAAGGGATCTACTACATACATTTTAAAATGTAGTTTGGCAAGAATATTTGGTGTGGCTAAGCATATATGTGGAGTCTCTATACCCATGTATTAGACATAAACTAGTGGTAAGAGCAAGTAGAGTTTTTTTAGAGAACTGTGGCAAAACTATGCCTACAGATTTTATTGTAGAAGCTTTATATTTTATGTTAACTCACAGCTTTCTTGAATTTAACAATGACATTTTTCTCCAGACATGTGGTACAGCTATAGGTGCCATATTGTTCCTGGGCATGTTTGAGCTGTTAAGGATTTATGATCCTAATCTCAACCCATACCACCATCATATTAAATCATGGCACCATTTTATTGATGACTGCCTGTGTGTGGGAGGGGGACATTGATGAGGTACCAGCATTTGTACAATGGCTTAATACCAATGACTGGAACCTAAAATTCACATTCACTGCCAATGTCAAACGAACTGAGTTTTTGGATAGCTCCCTGTCAGGTGCTCCAGGTCATGTGGTGTCAGCTTAAACATTCAGGAAATCCACTTCCACCAATGCTCTTTTAAGGGCTGACAGTGCTCACCCCCCCAACTTGAAAAAATCCATACCATACAGACAAATGCTACACATACATGGCAACTGTAGTGGTGACACTAGCTGGAACAGGCTATGGACTTAGAAAAAAGATTTTTGGATGGGGTCTACAACATTGATGTAGTAAAAGAAGCCAAACTGAGAGCAAAGGGACTTAGTAGGTCTGATCTGCTTCAAGACAGAAACACAGGTAGTAAGCACAATGTTGAGAATGAATTAATTACATTTGAGAATGAATATAATCACATAGCTGGAATAATCAGCAACATTATGCATAAAAACTGGACAATCTTCAAAAGGGAAAATCAGGTTAAAAAAGCTGTAAAAGAGAAGCCCAGGGTGTCTTTTAAAAGGCGCACTAATATTATTGATTCAGTGGTACACAACAAACTTGGAAATGTTGCCAACAACAAGAGGACCTGGTTGCCAACCAGGCCAAAAGGGTTTCTATAAATGCAAAAGATGTAACATTGCCATTTTTGCTGAGCCAGGCAGCACTTTCACACCTCCTGCTGAATCACTGAGGAAAGTGAATTGAGCAATGTATAACATGTGACATACCCTTTATGGTGTATGCTCTCTAGTGTGGGTGCAATAAAGTTTATGTGGGGCGTACTACTAGACCATTGAAACAAAGGTTGCAGGAGCATGTGAGATCGACTGAACATGCTAAAGGAGTCACACTTGTAGTTGTCTACTTAGCTTCAGCTCATATATCTAAAACAGATAGTTTAAGATTTACAGCCCTAGAACATATACCTGCACAAAGAAAAGGTGGCAATAGAACTGATGTACTAGATAAGAGGGAAAGCTACTGGATTTTTACATTGAAAGGAGTTAAACCAGAAGGAATGAATGACAACTGGGACATAAAACCATATCTATCTTAAGTAATTTTTCATTTTCTCATGTTATCTTCTTTCTTCCCCCTCACCTCTTTACTCCCCAACCCCCCACCCTTCTTCTATATCTTCAGAGGATATCTGTATAATACTTTTACTTAACACTGTAAAATGTTGGA
The DNA here is from genome assembly GCA_016271365.2 of Neoceratodus forsteri. Lineage (NCBI taxonomy): Eukaryota > Metazoa > Chordata > Ceratodontiformes > Ceratodontidae > Neoceratodus > Neoceratodus forsteri. Next base: position 1,741,189,591 of record CM057449.1, read on the forward strand.
TGTTTACCACCATAGCTAGTTATTACGTTTTAGAGATGGTTACTCTAAATTTACATGCATATATGTAAAATCCTCATTGATTACTCATATTTACAAATGGGACTTTATAATAGCAACATCAAGCATTTTTCTTTATTTAGTGTACACTTTAATTGTGAAATTAACAGAACATTTATTTATAAAATGTTTATTTTCTTTGCAGATTTTTGTCTTGTCCCCATCTTTATTTCCTGTATTGTTCTAGAGATCATTTTGACTTGCTGTTGATCACTGGAAACCAGAGGGCGAGATCACAGTCTTCAAAAGGCTCCACACACCTCTTACGAACATACGAACATACGAAATTTGCCAGCAGATAAAGGCCTAGAGGTCTATCAAGTCTGCTCAAATGTGCAGCTAGCACCCCTTATTCTGCAGCTGCCCCTCCCTTCCACCCTTCCCCTTCATTAACCCTCCCCCTTGTCCTGTCCCATCCCCTTTTGAAGCAGTCCACTGTTCTACTGCATACCACTTCCTGCAGGTAAAGCATTCCATCCAGCCACCACTCTCTCTGTAAAATAGTGTCTCCTCATCTCCCTCCTGAACCTTCCTCCCTCCAGTCTCATATCATGGCCCCTGGTGGCCCTCCCCTCCCTTACTTTGAACAGCCCCTCTGTACCCATCTTGTTTATTCCTTTCATGTATTTAAAGGTTTCAATCATGTCACCCCTGTCCCTCCTCTCCTCCAGTGAGTACATGTTCAACTCCTTCAACCTCCTCTCGTATGATAAGTCCCCCAGCCCCTTGATCATCTTTGTCGCCCTGCGCTGCACCCCTCCAGTAACTTAATGTCCCTCTTCAGATACGGGCGCCAGTACTGCACGCAGTACTCCAGGTGTGGTCTAACTAATGACCTATACAGTGGCAGAATCACCTCCTCCCTCCTCGAGGATATACCCCTTGCAATACAACCCAGCATTTTGTTGGCCTTTGCAGCTGCCTTCCCACATTGTGCTGAGTTGTTCATTGACCCTGTAATGAGCACACCCAGATCCTTCTCCTCCTCTGTCTGGGCTAGCTGCACTCCCCCCAGCTGGTAACTCCTCCTTGGGTTCTTCATCCCAAAATGCAGCACCTTGCACTTTTTGGCATTAAACCCCAGTTGCCAGGTGTCTGACCAGGTTTCAAGCTTTGCCAGATCATCCTGCAACCCCTGCCATCCCCTAGGTCATCCACCACCGCACCTACCTTGGTATCATCAGCAAACAGACTGATCTTGCTCTTGATGTCCCATGATATGTCTGCAATGAATATCCCAAACAACACTGGTCCCAACACCGAGCCCTGTGGAACACCGCTGTCACTGCCCTTGGGTGTGAGGCTCCCCACCCACCACCACCCTCTGTTGCCTTCCTGAGCCAGTTCCCTACCCAGCTCACCAGCTTTGCACCCACCCCTGTGCCTACTAACTTCCTTCCCAGCCTTCCATGTGGCACCGAGTCGAATGCCTTACTGAAGTCCAGATACAGGACATCCACTGCATGGCCCCTGTCCAGTTGCCTAGTTACCTAGAGAGTCTGTCATCTTCTAGAGAAGATGACAGACATTATGTGCACATACATTAGTGACAGAGATAGATCTCCTTTTCTCTTTTTTCTACTGGGGTTATATTAGAAAAAAGACACTTGTCTCAGATTTAAAAGATGTATTCCCCAAATAGAGAATATAGATTCATTTGTATATATAGTTTTTGGTACATTTCTTTACTGTTTATGTATAGTGTCTGTATGTAGTTTGCACACAGCACTTTAATGCACTGGTTGATTCAATTATGTTTTTGTAGAAACTGATACCTGTCCTTCCCATTTCCATATCCCCTGATGAAGGGTTGTTTGGACCCCAATCACCGAGATGAGTGGCAGTGGATTTTGTGTGTCACACTCTCACTGGCATTACAGCTTATTAAAGCTTCAAACTGAATTTTGTGTGAGAGTATTTTGTTAGCTACAAGCTCTTTGATTGGCGTGCAGGCTCACTGGGACTTTCTGTTTAAAAACTTATACTTTGTTTTCTCTTATATGTAACAAAAAAGAGAAGAACACAATTTTGTTTGTTTTTTCCCCTTATTTTCATAATGTTTTGGTAGAAGATTGGTTGTGGTGGGGTGATATGAATTAATACTTATTTATTTTTATGTTGTCTTGCACGCATGGACAAGCAACATATTGTGGTAGTTAGGAATAGCAGGTTTTGGAGGTGCGGTCATGTTCTGGCCAGTGACGTCATTGCTTTTTTGGGCTGGGCTCTGTGGCACGAATGAAATAGCACACTGTCCATGACAGCACTGCAAAAGCATGCCACCAACTTGAAACGATTTCTCCACTGCAATCCGGGAGCTCACCCTCATTGCAGGGTGTGCCTTGCCTTGTGTAACATTTAAGTAAACATGGCGGCAGCTGTCACCGTCTGCCTCTCACAGTCCCAAACAAGCCGATGTCAGGTGTGCCCAATCCTCCTATCAGCATGCCCCCTCCCAGTTCATTTGCCAATGGGATAGCCCAATCCCTGTCAGTGTACTATCCCCCATATTATAGTTTGTATGCCGAGAGGGGTGCCCAATCCGACTTGGCATCATGTGCCCCCCAAAACGCAGACACATTTTCTGTGCCAACGGCAGGTCAAATCCCTGTTGACTTCAGTCCTCCTCCCCCAAAAATACAGGTGGCACACTGGAACCCCACCCCAGTGTGCCAAAACAAACCTGTAAAAAAATAAAATCCTGCGATGTGTTCATGTTTTTTTTCCTGTAAAAGAAAAAATGGTCCCCCGTTTTCTCCAGTGCCCCACTCCCAACCCACATCCACCCTCTGTGCACCCCACATCCCCACACACCCTCACCCCATACTTACCTCCAGAGCCCGGAGTAATGATCTTTGGTGGAGCGGGCACATGTCTGCACTCTTCAAAGCTGACCGCAAACTGAAAAAATGCCAGTAAGCTGTATAATGGCATCAATGAGGGGATTTCCACTTAGGTGGATATCACGGCCATTTTTGTGACGTTTGGCACCAAATTTTTAACATGGGGTTCTTGTGACCGCACCTCATGAATTCAGTCATTGTCATGTCATTATTTGGTCCTGAAAGCTGATTTTGCAGTCACTGCGTGGAATCACCTTTTGGGACTAATTAATGAAACAACAGTGCCACTGTTCATGAGGTGGGCTCCCAAAAATCCTATGTTGCACATTTGGTGAAAAAATTCCAAAAAATTACTGTGTTACGAGTTTGCATTGCTCAGTTTCCAGGCACACATGCAACTTCGAGAATTTTTTACATTTTTACTCTAGATTTTCAACATTGCCATTTTTTCACACCTCCTTATGAACAGTACAGCTGTCATTTTCCACACCCTGCCCAAACTGTGTTTTTGCACATCTGGTGCAGAATGGCACGGTCACTGTGGGAAATCAACATTTGGTACATAGTAACAAAATCACAGTGCCACTGTTCTTGAGCAGAGGTCCCAAATGCTTTGATGAGGTGGGGTCACAAATAGGCCATGTTGAAAATTTTGAGTGCAAATACCAACAAACACCCAGGGCAATATGGTTTCTAACCATAACATCTTACCCTGTACAGACTGAAAGGTGTCAGGGTGTGCCTTTGGATTGTTGGCTGTAATGCTCACACCATTCCACCCCCATCCTGCAGCCACTGACAGGCATCAAGGTGTGCCTTGAACTCTTCGGCCCCAAAGTTCACCCCATTCTCCTATACTGCACCCATCTCAACGTACTTCCTTATGGAATGGGGTGAGCGTAAGGCACGATGACCCCAAGGCACAACGCAACACTTGTCAGAGTCTGCAAGGTAGGGCGAGGTGAAATGGCATGAACGTCATGGCTGACAACCCAAAGGCTCACCTCAATGCCCGTCAGTCTTTGCAGGGTGAGGTGGGGTTGATGTTGGTTTCATACTTCACTGCCATTCCTATTATGCATCTAACACCTTCACTACCAATGCCAATGCCAGCAAGACAACATTCGGCATTGACAAATGCTTGTTTATTATGATTTGTATATTATTTTTTGTTATTATGTCACATAACTATACCACATTGTATGTGATTTATTTTTTGAATTCTTAATAAAAATATTCCCCTACTCTCCAGCGGGGGTCCTCTGACCATCTGGCATCTTGCCAAGATGGCCGTTCCAATGGAACCTGTGAGCATGGAGGTTCGGGAAGCAGAGGAGTGAGCCTCCTCTCCTGCTTCTGTGTTCCTAGAGGCTACTCTTCTATCTAAGATGTCAAACTCTAGAAAATTGGAAGAAGCAGCAGATGTTCATGACAGCTCCTCACCTGACATGCTTGTAAGGATGATAACACTACTAGAGGAAATGCTGCAGCAGGATGAAGCCTGTTATCATCTTGAACGTAATTCCAGGAAATGACCGCTATTAACTCTACTCGATGAGGAAGAACAGGTTTTGTACTGAAGAAGCCACTGCTGTCTGCTTCCTTTTGTTTATCCCAGCCAAGCACTTCAAGTTCCAGCCAGGAGACTGCAGTCTGTAAGGTTTTGGTTTGCTCGACTATAAGACCAGCATCTGTTAACCTGCTTATATAGTGTGGAACCTTGCCCCCAACTGAAAACAGCTTGTTGTGTGTTCTGGATGGGGATTCCAAGGTAACAAAGGAGGTAACAAAGACACTAGTGCTTCACCGAGTTGCTGCCTATCACTGATCTTGTGTCTTTGTTGATACACCCTGCTGTGTGGTCGGCAGGTAACTCTCCTTTGTCAACTGGGAATAAAGTTTCAGGCAGGACACAGGTCTCTCTACCTTCAGGGAACATGATTAATGACTCACGTATTGATGATTCTTTATTGAATGTGGCTCATGTGAAATTTAAGCAGGATTCTCCTATAAGTAAAACTTTACACAAATGGTCTGCAGAGGCTTCCCTGCTTGCCATGGGCTGGATAAAGGTGGCGGACGGGGTCTTGTGGGTCCCCGTGCCCTTGGATTGTTCCTCAATCCCCCCCTGTTTTGACTCCCTCTTATTCTGTGCCTTCCACTTCACAAGATGGATTGCCTGACTCATGTTTTGATGCATGCACACCCTGTTATCTTAAGGGATGTTCACCCTACTACTGATCGTGACTGTTCCTCACAGGGGACCCCCCCCGCCCTTCCCTCACCCTTGGATACTGAACTTCTTTTCTCTTCTCTCCCCTGCAATATGCTGCTCTGCATACTGACTCTAATTTCAAAATGCCTGACTTATTTCATGCATCTAGAGAACCTATACATGGAATGTGGTTCATCTCCACTATCGAGGGGACCTGGATCCCCCCCCCCCAGGTAAGGTATGTAAACAGAAAGTTGTTTAAAGAGTCTGTCAGCTATGTAGTCTCTGACTTACATGCAGTTATTCATATTGCGGGTGAAGAAACCTTTGATGTTAGTTTTTGTACCTCAGTTTCCCCTTGACCCCTTCTGGTTTAAGAATGACAAAATGAAATATTCTCCATTGTGGAGTCCTTTTATTGCCATTCATCTCACTAAGCCCACTGTAGAGACTATTACTTTTTTATTTTGGAATGAATGTGTTAATATATCTGATCTTCTTTACTGGGTTAAGAAGCGCTGTGAGGTGTTGGACACTCCTACCCCATCATGGACTCTGAACAGGTCTGGACAGGGGGTTGGAAACTGAAGGTAAAATTGCACCAGACAGCCACCGGTATCTATGTCCACCCTGAGAGCTTTTACACAGGTCAGAACAAGGGTATCTGCTTCTACCCAGGCCAGATGAAAACATTCCATAAGTGTGGTTCATGCACACACCTTAGTTCCTTCTGTGATGTGGCCCTCTAACTGCTGTTTAGAATATGGTCATAGTTTCCATATTTACCCTAATCCTTTTAGGTGCAATCTCTGCGAGGCACAGGGTCACTCTTTCAGTCAGTGTCCCTGGGCCTCACATAATCATACTGATGACTTGTACCAAGATGTCCTTATTGCCCAAGGACAGTCTCAAGTGGATGGTACACCAGATTTGTCTGGAGCTCCAATATGGATTGCTCAGTTTTGCACCCCCTTCTCAAAATATAACTGAGATTTCTTCATCCATCTCCCTGAACTGAAGCCTTGGCTTCAGTAAAACTCCCTATGGAGACTCACAAAGTGCCTAGTGTGTTCCCCACAACCATGCTACCCCCATCTCTCCTCTGGAACAGGACTTCTCTCCTGCCCCAGCTAAAAAATGGGGGCATCAACAAAAATGGAGGGTGAAACTCTCTGTTTCACCTGCTCTCCCATTGCGTAACAAGTTCACTGCTTTGGCTTCTCCCTCCCAATGGGGTGATACGGAGGATGAAAGGGGAGGATCAGATACTTCCATTCCTTCATCTCAGTGGAATAACACTTCTGATGTGGAAGAATCCCAAGACTCAGAAGTGGCCAAACATGTCTGGGGCAGTTCTCAGTCACAGATGAGAGGGGGTTTAGCCACCTAATTCTGTATGTCTTCTCATTTGCGTCTTTCGTTTTTGACACTGAATTATAACAGCATGAAATCATACAGGAAGAGATTATTGATATTTTCTGTCCTGAACTCTCTTCCTGGTGATCTTACATTTTTACATGCCACTCTTATTAAAACGTCTTTTGAACTTGCTACTGTTCAAAGTGGACGGTGTCAGGGTCCATCTTTTTGGTCCCAGGTGCTGGATTCATGTGATGGGGTTGGGATTCTACTTAGGGGTTTGGACTTTTTTTTGAACTGGCTACTTGATCTCTTCCCTAATGGAGGTTTGTTATTGGATCTCTTCCTGGGCCCACTCTCCCCAAGAGTAATAAACATTTATGCCCCTCTTTCTAAAGTGGCTCGAGTCCAGCTTTTTTAAATGGTTCAACCTTTTTTTTATACCTCATGGCTAGTGCTCTGGGGGGGGGGCTTTAATTGTGGTTTAAATTTATCAGATTGGGGTGGAAAGACGCTCAAGGTTTATTGTGACTCTCCTTTTCTACAGAATATTGTTCGTACTGCTGGTTTACGAGACAGTCAGCAGATTTTGCCAGGATCGCCTCAAATTATGTTTATGAAGGGTCCTTTATTATCATGTATTGATTTCTTATTTTTGTCCCAGGGATTTTTGGAATCCCAGTCCTCTGTTCTCCCAGTTGAAAATTTAGATCATCTGGGTGTTTATTTTCACTTGTTTGGTGGGATCTTCAAACTTTCCTGTCTGCAGACCTTGGCATCCGAATAAAACAATGTTGACTGACCCCTTAATTCAGTCTCACTGGCTGGAGGGTTTTTTTGCCAGGTGGTCAGTTCTCTGTGCGTATGAGGATTTTTCAACATGGTAGGATGACTCCAAACACGTTTTGTGGTCCTTTTTCACTGAGAAGCCCATTTGTCACACACCTCTAGATATTTGAAATATTTGATTATACAATGGGGTCTCATATTCCAGCACTCTCATTGGCTAACTGGCACCTTCCAAGCATTGTAAAATTTAGCATTACCAATGCAAAAGGTGCCAGTCAGCTGCATCACCAGTCCCAACTGTCAAATAAATTTGACCCGCCATCTTGACTCCCCACTAAACCGTGCCGCTGCAGCCAGAGATTTGAAACAACACACTACTTTTCAACTCACAGACCCCAACATTGCCACTGTCTGTTGTATAGCCACCCAAAACAAGCACAACAAAAATGTATGACAAGGCTCAAAACTCTCCCGATCCACTGACACTCTCTTTCCCTGCATATGCCGATCTGCTCTCCGCGTAGCTATTTGTCCATTTGTGGTTGAAGCCAATGACTAAGTCAAAAAAGTACCTGCTTTACTGGGGAGACCAATGGCTGAAGTTTTGAAAGGAGCTGTGTCGGTTACTGCTCGGCATATCACGCCATCTCCTATTCCAACTCCAGGTACAAAAGCAGACCGTAAAATACAAAAAACAAGCACATACTTTTGTTCCTTGACCCAAAATCTAAAGAAAGCCTAGGATCGAGAGTTCAGGAAACAGGATTCTGACATAAGAGCCCTGACATAAACCACACTTTAACACTTAACAGTTCTGACCTTTGCTATTCTGAACCCTCTGACCTTATACCCTCTCCGCTGTTCTGAGAGCAGAAGCATAGGACTTAAAAAGCACCTATTTTCCAGCGGTTTTGGTAAAGCACACACATAAACAGTACCCATCTGTCTTCCAGCTAGAAAAACAAATGTATATGTGTTTTTTCCTTACGTGAATTCAGCAACATTTTACATGGTGTGTCTGTGTCTGTGTGTGTCAGCAGTACACAACAATCCAGTACTATTTTTTCTCTCGCAAGAATAAAGTAAATAAAAATTATTTAAAATACAAAAAAAATCTCTGTTTCTTTTTTTGTATAATCGTAATAAACCACTCCAGGGTGTGGGTGATGCTGGGTTTACCCACGCCTGACAAGGTTTGGTCACTTGGCCTGTAGCCTCATCATTGAACCATGCCAGGCGTGAGTAAACCCAGCATCACCCACACCCTGTCATGGTTTATTGCTTAAATATAAGATACCAACTACAAAAACTTATTTCACTCAGGTATTCCTCAGGTAGGGATTTCTCTTCAGAAATTACTTCTCTGAAGTCCCAAATGCTTACCTACCAATATAATAGAGCTAAAATCTTGGAAAAGGAAACTCAATTTGGCACACAGGGCACAAGACATTCGTTTGAAACTTTTAAGGCCTGCAACTCTGGACTTCAGAGCAGACACATGTGGGCTCTACGTTCATCTGCTCAAGTCGATGCCCTTGGATGATGTTGTGAGCATCGCAAACACTGTAGATGTTCATGCACAAATGAAATTTGGAACTGTGGATTCCTCATATTGTTCCACTCTTTCTGCCCCTTCCTTGATATGCCCCCACTACCCACATATATTCAATTGCAGTTGGCACAACTAGTATTACTGTCCGAAGCAGAAGATGCAATAAAAAGTCTATCCTTTAATATTGTACCAGGCAATGATGGCCTTACCCATGGATTTTATACGACCTATAGTGAGTACTTTTATTTAGTTATTTATTTATTTATTCATTTTTTGTTGACTGGGTAAATGCATTAGACAAATTCTGTCTATATTCAGGCATGACCATGTTACTAAGTGTGCCCTAGTGTGTCCCTTCTGCCCACCACAGGACTCCAACCGATTGTCACAAACCACTTAGACCCCCCTCCTGGCTGGTCTAAGTGGTGCCCCTTACTGTGTCCATGGTGGGGCTTGCAAAATCCAAAAAAAGGGGATGCTGCAGCCCCGCCATGGCACAAGCCCCCTCATGACCCTGTGCACTGGGTTGTCTGACACAACCCTGGTGCAAGGGGGCTTTGACATAGCAGCATCTGCATCAGAAGCAGGCTGCTTTAGAAAATCATGTTTGACGCAAGTTGTGATGCAAGTCACCACTTGCATGAAACTCTTTTGATACAAGTCACTTGTATCATTCTAACCCATTTGAAAATCATGCCCCTTTTGTTAACTCTACCCTAGGTATATCTATATTACATAACGGGGGGGGGGGGGGGGGTGAGACAGGGCTGCCCATTGAACCCACTTTTGTATGTATTTGTCATAGACCCCTTACTTAGACTCTTACAGGATTCTCCTGGCATCAGAGTGGTTCAACTAACACTGGACACCCAAGAACTATGAACACTGGCATATGCAGATGACATCTGTGTCATTTTAAGGGATGTGAAGTCTGGAACACTGGTGCAGTCCCTATTATAGGATTTTTTCAGCCTATTCCCACTCCAAAATTAATTATGATAAAAGTGTAGCTGTACCACTTGATGGTTCTACAGGGCTGCACACCCAGAAAATTGCCAGGGTTTCCATTCAGACAGACTTGGTGAAACTTACTGGTATTTATTTTAATCATGATGTGGTCACTTTCAGTTGGGAACAATGTCTACAGAAGGTTGCAAGGAATTTAGCCAACGAGAAGCACAGGAATCTGGCTAAATCCAAGAGTATCATTAATTAAAACTTTGTTACTTCCTTGTTTTACTTACCTCAGTTATGTTTTCCTGCCCCCTCCCTCCTAGGAAACTAGGTTGTTGAGTGTTTTTGCCAGAATCCCCCTATGAAGTGATATTACCTATCAACCTAGAAACCCATGGTCTCCACATGGAGAATCCCAACGCATTTTATTTTAATATATTTTTCTAGTAATTTTGCTCTCATGTTGCACAGAGCTTCAAATTCATGGATTGCTCTGGTGGAGGATTGGTTGATTCCTTTTTAACTTTTTGGAATACTCATGGTGCTAAGCCACTGAGTCAGGAATACGACCACGTCATACCGGTGTATATGACTTGTGCTTTTCGAAACTACTCCAGCGGTACCTGACATTAGATGTCTGCATTATATTACAGAGAAAACCTTTATAGTTTCATATCGAGTACAATTTTACACCCTTTTAGATTGGAAATTGTGCCTCTGAATAAAACACAAGTGTCTCTATCCAAGTTTACTAATAGAACCATACCATACTACATGTGGGATATTCTTTGGCTTAACTTGTATGGAAAATTGTCAGTTAGAGATTCCATGAAACATAAATCGGCGTTGGAGAGAATGTGTCCCAGAAGCACTTGTCAGGGGCTACTGAAGACACAATCACATTTTTTCTTTGAGTGCCTTCTTAATTGTTCATTTCGGCAACATACTAGCACCTTGTGGTGCCACCCTGTTTTCAACAAGGTCACGTATGACGTTGTTGTCTTAGGTATATATCCCCATGCATGGTCTTGCTTTTCACCATGAATCTTAAAAGTTTGTTTTGCTCTTTGCAAATATTTGCTTTGACAGGCTCATTGTGCCTTCACACTAGAACAAAAAGTAATTCCACCTGCTACTGTTGCACATATGGTACACACATGTGTTCAAACCATTTATAGGAAGGATAAATTATCTTCCCCTGTTTCGGTATTTCACAAACAATGGTTTGATTTTCATTCTGTTCTTGTGTAGTACCTTTTATTATATTTTTTTCTGTAATATCTGACTAATGGCATGATATGTATCTTGTATGATATATATATATATATATATATATATATATATATTTTTTTTGCTAATAAAATTCTCCTACTCTTTTCGAGAAGTGCAATGGGATCTTCAACGTCCACCTGAACAACCACCAGAACAGACAGACAGGACCTCGGTTTAACATCTCATCCTGAAGATAGACAAGGAAAAATTGTGCTGTGGCACATTTATGTCTGCACTTTGCAAGCTGGACAAAACTAAGTCAGAGTTTTAAAAATTGGACTTAGTTATATGCCTGCTTTGAAAATTGGACACAGGACAATTTGATCTATGGGCAAAGTCGTGCAACTGAAAATTGCATCAAGACATGAGTTTTGACCCCACCTCCTTAAAGTTTGATGAGGAATGTAAATACCACAAAGTATTTGTAACACAAGTTTGCCTCAGTATAAAAAACATTGCCAGTAAGGTTTATCACAGCATCTGCTAAGTATAATTTTAATGCTATGGGATCAATAGCATCTTTTTTTTTTTTGCAGTTAATGCTACATTTAGTCATCTGACTGGGCCCCTATCAGAAACTGATCTTCCCAGCCCCGACAGGCCAGCATCCTGTGGACTTAGCATCCAACTCTCATCTTCCTCATGGCTCCCCCCCCCAATGGTGTGGGCAGTTTGGAAGCCATGACATGGATCTTCAGGTGGAAGGTGCATCATGCTACCAGGTATAGGGCCTATGGGTGGTCAGGTCATTCGCCACGCCCAGCTGGTATTGTTGTTCCTCCTGTATGATCTTGTATTTTGTTTTGATATTGGAGATATGCAATAGGCTGACTAAAAATATACAATTTATCTTCAGGACCATATCTCATGAGTGACAGAGCCACAAGTAAGTTAGGAAAGTCCTGTCCACTCACAAGTGATGATAACTTGCATATTTTGAGTCAGGCTGTTGTACATTAAATATATACAATAGTAGTTTACAAGATAAAGCTTTTACATCTGCAGTTTATTTTAAGATTTTTGCTTTTTATTTCTTTGGTTTTAATAGATGACTTTAGTGCTGCACTGGGCACTGTGACATCTTCAGCATTATGAAAACTTATTTTTGATTGGTTCAGCATTCCACTGTGATGACAGTAACCTTAAAAATGGCCATTGAGACAATAGTAACAACTAGAGCTGTACAGAATGAGAATATTCCAAATTCATGGAATTTCGATGAAAGTTCACTAAATTCCATGAAATTCTGCAGAATTTCATTGGAATGTTGTGGAATTGTAAAAAATAAATAATTTGGTCATAATTTAGCCATCTGTTAAGCTAGAGCTCTGACATTTGGCATTCCCACATTCTGGGAGGACTTCTAATGATGTGTTGAATATTATGAATTTAGTATGGATTGTTTCAAAATTATAGATGCTTAAAGTCAGTCATTTTATTTTTTGTGGGAAATTTCATGAAAATGTTTATCTGCATTTACCTCAGCTGTCTATTGAGACACAGCTCTTCAGTTTTGCATGACTAGTTGATCATAGGTATTCTAACAATGTGCCAAATTTCATGACATTAGGACAGATCGTTTCACAATTATAGGTACTCGAAATCTGTCATTTTATTTTTGTGGGAAATTTCTTGAAAAGTGTTATCGGCATATACATCAAACATCTATCATAACAGAGATCATAAATTTGGCACGCTTACTGGATGATATGTGATCTACCACTGTACAAAATTTCATAACATTATGATGCATCATCTCAAAATTATACGTGCTCAGTCTGTCATTTTATTTTTGTGGGAATTTCCATGAAAAATTCTATCTGCATATGACTTGGGCACCTCTGCATCTAGACATGTGTAAATTAGCACAAATAACCTTGGTGTAATGGTTATAGAATCATATAAATATGAAGAGAATTGGATTAGAGATTTTTAAGTTATAGGGGTTCAAAATTTTACTATGTAAATATTTACAACATTTTGTAAAAACTCTAAAAAATGTAGACGGTTGTAACTTCTCTGCTCTTGCAGGCATAGACTTATCATTTGACATACATAACATAGTAACATTTTAATTGATGGCAGATAAGGACCACTAGGCCACCTAGTCTGCCTGTAATCCCTGCCTGCATCAGTGGCTGCTGTCTCTGTTTGGTCATTGTCTTTCACCTCTCTTATCCCCCTCTAGGTTTCCTTTGTGCCTATCCCATGCATGTTTGAAATGCCCCACTGTGCTAGCTACCACCACCTCCTGGGGAAGGCTATTTCAAGCATCTACCACCCTTTCTGTGAAGAAAAACTTCCTTACATTCCCTCTTATCCTGACCCCCTCTAATCTCATATCATGTCTCCTTGTCCTTGTAAATCTCTTATACTGGAAGATGTCTTCCCCCTGGACTTTGATTATGCCCTTAAGATACTTGAATGTTTCAATCATATCCTTCCACTCCCTTCTGTCCTCCTGTGTATACATACTAAGGTCTTTCAGTCTCTTCTCATATGTTTTCTGGTGCAATCACCTTACCATCTTAGTTGCCTTTCTCTGGACTGCCTCCACCATGTCCATGTCTTTGCAAAGACACAGCCTCTAGAACTGGACTCCAAACTCCAGATGAGGTCTCAGCAGCATTTCGTATAATGGTATCACCATCTCCCTTCTTCTGCTTGTAATATCCCTTCCTGTGCACCCTAACATCCCACTAGTGCTCCCCACAGCCTTCTTACATTGTGTGGTCATGTTTAGGTCATCTAATATGATTATCCCAAGTTCCTTTCTTCCCTGGCAACTGTTAGCAACACCCCTTCCATCCTGTAACTCTCCACTGGGTTTCTGTGTCCCAGTTGCATTATTTTTTACTTCTTTGTTTTGAATTTTAATTGACACATTTTGGACCATATTTCCAGCTTACTGAGGTCCCTCCTCATTTTCTCAACCCCCTCTGGGGTGTCTACCCTATTGCAGATCTTAGTGGCATCCACAAATAGGCATACCTTCCCCTATAGCCCATCTGAAATGTCTAAAATGAAGACATTGAAAAGGACTGGCCCCAGGACTGATCCTTGTGGCACCCCACTGGTCGCCCCCCTTTCTTCAGATTTAATACCATTTACTACCACCCTCTACTTCCTGTCCCTCAACCAATTTCTAACCCTGTTCTTGACTTTGAGGCCTATCCCCAAGCTTCCCAACTTGTTAACTAGCCTTCTGTGTGGAACTGTGTTGAAGGCCTTACTGAAATTGAGGTAGACAATATCCACTGCTTCCCCTGATCTACCTCCTTTATCACCCAGTCAAAAAAGTATGTCAAGTTTGTTTGATATGACCTTCCTGCTGTGAAGCCATGCTGCTTTGGATCCTGTGCTCCTCTGAAATCTAAGTGTTCCACAATCCTTTCCTTAAGCAGCACTTCCATAACCTTGCCCACTACTGAGGTGAGACTGACCAGCCTATAGTTTCCTGCTTCCTCCCTGCTAGCACTCTTGTGAATAGAGAACACATATGCACGCATACAGTCCTCAGGAGCCACCTCTGTACTGAGTGACTCACTAAACACAGTTGCTAGTGGTGCTGCTAGCTCCATCCTAAGTTCCTTTCGTATCCTGGTGTGCATGCCATCTGGTCCCATCCCTTTGTCCACCCTTAGTTTTGAAGAGTTCCTCCAGGACTCTTTCATCTGTAAATGGGCTGGTGTTTACCTTCCTCACCCACTGTAGCGATTGTCTATTTGTCCCTGTCCCTCTCCTTCCTCAGTGAATACTGAGTAGAAGTATTCCTTCAATACCGATGCTTTATCTAGATCCCCCTCCACACAACCCTTCTCATTTGAGTCTTACAATTCTGCCCCTAGACTTATTTCTTTCACTGATGTACCTACATGTATAGAAAGTCTTGTCCCCTTTTTTAATAATCTGTGCTAATCTTTCCTCCATCTTGACCTCTGCACTCCTTACTGCCTTTCCTACTTCCCTCTGCCTCCCTAGGTACACCATCCTATCCTCATATCCTTCTGTGACTTTTTGTATTTTCTGAAAGCAACCTTTTTTCCTTAACTTGCCCTACCACTTCCCCTGAGAACCATAATGGCTTGCTCTTTCTTTTTCCCTTCTTTCTTACCCCAATGCACTGATTTGTCACCTCCACTATGGCTCCTTTTAGGTGTGCCCACTGCTCCTCCACCATTCCTCCTGCCTCCTTGCCCACCAGGTCTTCTTTGAGCCCCCTCTTCATCCTTGAAAATTCCACCCTCCTGAAACACAGCATCCTTTCCTTTGTATGGCTCACCTATGATGCTGTATCTATCTTAAACAACACTGTATGGTCACTGGACTCTAGGAGATCATCTAGTCAGACCTTGGTAATCCTGTCCACATTGATCAGTACAAGGTCCAGAATTTCCTTTTCCCTGGTGGGCTCCTGCATCAACTTCCTGAGTCCTGCCCCCTGCAAGGCTTCTATGATGTCCCGGCTCTTGGTTGAGGCTGCTGCTGGGATGGTCCAGTTCACATCAGGCACGTTAAAGTCGCCCAGCAGCAGCACCTCCCCCTTTTCTGCCATCTCATGTATATCTTCCACAATTGCTCTAATTACCTACACCCCCTGTGCCGGAGGCCTGTAGATCACTCCTGTGTGAACTGCTGTGCTATTGCCTGGCTCAAGGGTGATTCACAATACTTTGGCCTCCCCCTGCCTGCCCCAAACCTCCGTTGCTTTAATAACCTCACTTACATAAAGGGCCACCCCACCTTTTTTCCCTCCCTATCCCTCCTGAATAGAGCATACCTTGGTATGTTCACCTCCCAATCATGGATTCCTGTGTACCATGTCTCAGCGATTGCCATTGTGTCGAGGTTAACCTCTGCCATCAAGGCTGTCAGGGCTGGGATCTTATTTCCCAGACTGCGTGCATTTGTATGCATGGCTGCCCATGTCATGCTTCCTGCTCCCTTGTATTTGTGCTTCTGCCTACCTGTCCCCTCTTATGAACTCTGGATGTTTTGCTTTGCTGTCTCCCTCCCTCTGACATTCCTTCTTTGAGCACCATAATATTCGTTACCATCTCTTCCTCGCGATCATCTCTGCTGGCCACTCTATCCTGTGGGGTGGGCTACTTGGGTGTCCCTGCTCCCTTCTGCCCTCCACTTGGCTAGTTTAAATGCTTTCCAAGGAAGTAGTTTAAACTGCTCATTGAGGACCACAGTCTCCTCCCTGGATGGATGTAGGCCGTTACCCTTGTACAGGCCCACATTGCTCCAGGTGGGTCCCCAGTCCCCAGTGGAGCCAAAACCCTTTTCTTCACACCAGCCCTTCAAGTAAGTGTTGAACTGCCTGATGCAGAGATTCCTAGGCTCCCCTCTGCTGTAGACAGGCAGCACCTCCAAGAATGTTAAAGATTCTGCAACCTCCCCAATGTACTTGCCCAATTCCTTAAAGTCCCCCAGTATATATTCTATGCTCACCTTTTCCTTGACTAGGTCATTTGTCCTCAGGTGGACAATAATGTCTAGTCCCCCTCTCTTTGCTACCGCATTAGCGATCCTCTTGATCCACTCTCCCTCCCTCCCTCCCTCCAGGCTGTGCATCCTGGGAGGCACTTGACCTCCCTCTCCACCTCATTACCTGTGCCCAAATCCATTCCCCAAACAACTGAGTCCCCCACCAGGAGTAGCTACCTTGTCCTTTCGGGTCCTCTTCTACCAATCATTGGTTCTCCTTATTGGAGGACCCACACATCCTCCCTGGTCGCAACCTTGGGTTCCCTTATGGGATTCTCCAGCTCCTCTTAGACAGCATATAAGTTCTTAAACTGGACCAGATGGTGGATGTGCCTCTGACCCCCCCCCAACCTCCCTGAGCCCACCGTTGTCCATTCAGCTCCCTACCTGGGCAACTGTTGCAGCATGTATGTTGTCAGTGTATCCTGGTGTCTAACACAACTGGACAAATTGGTTTAGCAGTTTTAAATTTACAGTGGAAGCAAACAAAAAAAGTATTGGTAACATTTTCTTAAAGGGGAACTGTCATCTTTAGGATTTCTTCATGTCTGAAAGCCTGTAAAAAGCTAACTTGAGTGAGCCATTGTGTTTATCTGTGAGTCTTTGCAATCCAGTGCTTTGCATACATAAAGCAGCTTGTAATTAAGGGCCGGGGGGGCAGCCATGTGTTTTGGCTCCTGACAGGCAATGATGTTGCCAAGGGTCATGGTGGCCCTGCGTTAATTATAGATAATCCAGCAGATTAAACAAGAAATCATCTGCTTTATTAAGTGTGTTTTAAGGTGTTATTACAACACTTTCTACATTTATAATCAGTGTTTTGTATGTGCATTAAAACTAGTGAGGTATCACCTTTACATTTCAAACTGTTAGTGTAGCCCTGGCACCAGGTAGTAGGAGGGCTACTACCCTTGCCTAGGTGGCCACTAACCAGGTCGAGGGGCCTGGATTACCATTTTGCTGTTATGGGGGTTCCTTCCCAAGGTTAAATAAAATAGCATGGTGTCTCCACCCAGAGTACAATTTTAATTGGGTCTGATTTTTAACAGTACAACCCCCTGGGATGCTATACCAACTCACCTCCCCATACAGTCATCCCAACACATGCAATCACAATAACCCAAACCCCCAGTTTCAGCACTTTGAATTAAGACTTGCTCTAATAATATGCTCACTAAAAATATGCTCACAAGTGAGACTTTTCCAAAAACAGTAAACCACATTTTATTTATATGGGGAGGGTTAGGAAAGGGTGAATGGAGTAGAGATCAGGCAAACATTTTAATTTAGCAAATTTTGCATTTAGAAATTAGCAACTTTCTTAAAGAGCAGGGCAGCTGATGCCTTTAGGAGAACTTTAACAAAACATAATATTTAGAGACAGTTCTGCTTGTATTTCCCATTAGTTCTGCATTTCTTCTCTCCATTATTTTTTGCTGAGGTCTTTTGCATGAAAACAAGATTTTTGCTTCTGAAGGAGCTCATCTAGTCGTGTTGCCTTCACCCTACCTGAGGTTATAATGCACTACCTGTGATATCACAGTTACTCCCATGGTAACAGATTGTGATGTCACAACAGAGGATTATGACATGAAGTAGAGAGTCAGCTACAGAGGCAGGTGAATTCTAGGGGGTAAAGATCATGAGCCTGATTCTCAAAAGGTTACATCTGGCGTAACTTGATTTGTACCAAACAAAATGGTGCAAGTAGCCAGTTACATTAGCAGTTTACACCCTAAACCCCCCTGTGAGATGGTGCTAGGGGGTTTATGGCAGCTGTAGTGCCCTATTCTGGAAGGGCAGCAAGAAAAAATCCCCACACTTGCTATTCTAGAACAACCCCTGGAGGATATCCATCAAAGTACAGTTACACCAGCTACTAGCCACAAACCGTCTAACTAACTAACTGCTGCACATCTTTGGAAAAAGGTGTGGTGGTATCCTCATGTATGCCAGGGAGCACTTAGATGCTGATGAAATACCTGTGTCTGAATGTGGACCTTCTGCTGTTGAATCGATCTTCCTTTCCCTCACCTTGGCACCTTAAAAAAACTCATAGTAGGTTGTGTATACATGCCCGCTAAGGTAGCAGTCCCTGGCCTCCACTCCTTCATAACCTCCCTTGCTACCCTCCTGCAGCATGACCTCATACTGGCAGGCGACTTCAGTGCTGATTGGCTGCATTCTAACTCTTCCAAACTGACTGCCATCCTGGCTTACTCAAATCTGGTTAAAACGATTGGTGACCCTAGTATTAATACAAGGATGGGTAACCATACATACTTGACTGGGTGGTCACAATTTGTCACCCGGAGATAAAATTAGCAGATGTCCTCTCTGACGGTATAAGTGACCACTCCCCGACACTCTGCGTATGGTGTAACAACTTCCCTAACCCCCCTCCTAAGATCATCACTGTGTGGGACATGTCCAGGTTTGACATGAACAACTTTGTCAGTACCATTTGCAAAACTTATTGGGATCCAATTAATACCCTACCGGATGTTAACTTGGCACTAGACTATTTAGTGGCAAAATTCACTAACATTGTTAATCAATCCGCCCCTTTAAAGAGTTCCAGGATAAAAGGTATTAAACCATCATGGCTTACCAAGGAATTAAGGCAGCTCATGTCCACTCATGATAAGATATGGAGGACTTATAAGGATAGTGGGCTACCTACCAAGTGGCAGACATATAGGCAACTAAGGAACAGCTGCAAGAACTCAATCCAAAAAACTAAATGACTCCACTTCAAGAGACTCCAGATTGAGCATTTCAGTAATCCAAAAGAATTCTGGTGACAGGTTAACTCCCTTTTGAAGGGTAATACCTCTGAGACTCCCAGTTCCCTTGATGCCCAGGGGGTCTCTCGCACTGACCCCTTCCCCCCAATCCATCGCCTCTGGCTTCAATGAGTTCTTCACCAATCTGGATAGGTACACATCAGTATTTTCTAATTCATCCACTCCCTCCCAACCTGACCCCCTGCCATCAGTCGACTCTATGGACCGCCCTGCCTTTCATCTAAAACTTGCAACCCTTGCAGAGGTTCACCGTCTTTTCACATACCTAAAGGCTGACAGCTCACCTGGCCATGACACTCTAGAGCCTAAATTCCTTAAGTTGGGAGCTGATGCCCCAGCCCGCCCTGTGTAAGATTTATTTAATCGATCCTTCTTTACTTGCACCATCCCTTAAAAATGGAAAGTAGCAGTGGACATCCCCATCCACAAGGGAGGTCCCAACTTGACAGTGGACAATTTCAAACCTATTTCAATACTTTTCCCTCTAGTAAAAATACAAGAGGGGATAATCTATGACCACCTACAGGCTTACCTTGACCTCCACCATCTGCTGTCAACCTCTCGGCATGGGTTTAGAAAAAAACACAGTACACTTACAGCTATGATTAAAGTCACCTCTGACATATTCCATGAGATGGACCATGGCCGTGCCACTGGAATACTTTTTGTAGACTTGACCAAGGCTTTTGACTTGGTTAACCATGGCCTTCAATTATAACAACTGCAAATCCTTGGCCTTAATGCCACTGCCCTGTTCTGGACCCAACGTTACCTTTATAGCCATATCCAAAAAGTAAAATGGACAGGCTCCCTGTCTGACCTGAGGCCCATTACCCATGGTGTCCCCCAGGGTTCCATATTGGGCCACAGCACCAGCTTTTTTCTCTGTATATTAACTCACTCAGCTCTAGAATGGAATCATGAGTGAGTGCTGTATTCCTGTGTAAAAATGGCTATTTTTCTGGGCAGTTAGAATGTTCAGAACTAAAATGGTAACACTCCATCTTGGAGTATAAATAACTAAAAAAGTATAACTCCTATCGCAAAACTTACAGCACAAAGTTTGATCACAGCAAAAAAAATCTTTAAAATGAGGGGTCACACATGTTAGTAGCATTAATGCTTTTTTTACAGAGCATGTAACAATGAAAATTTAAATTTTTTTTATTTAAAATAAAAAATAAAAAAAACACATTAGAAGTGGCAAATGTCTGTTGTGTGATAGTTTTCCATCACACCAACATCTGTGTATTACTCTGCCACAGCTTAGAGTATTTCTGAGCTTTTTTTACATAATAAAACAGACTATAAACTAAGGCATGTGCCAACACGTAGCGCCAGTAAACTGACTAAATTCGGAAAAATGCTCTGCACAACTACCCACATGATGCACAAACCACGATAACTGAAAAAGTATGCCTCCTAGTCCCTAGACACCTGCACAGAAAATGTTCACAATAACAAGAGCTTTAAAATAATGGGTCACTCATGTTAGTGGCATTTGCAGATATTTTTTTACAGTTCCTGAAATGATAAAAAAGAGCATTTTTTTACATTTTGTTTCCAAATAAAAACCTACATCATAAAAAGTAAACCTCCTAGACCCCAGACACCAGCATGATAACTGTCCACATTAAAGAGACTTTTCAAATGATGGGTTGCACACGTTTCTAGCATTTAAATTTTTTTTTTACAGTACCTGAAATGGAGGAAAATCACATTTTTATACTTTTTTTACCCCAAAAACTAAAATGGAAAAAGTACACCTCCTAGCTCCCAGACACAAGCTTACTAATTTTTCACAATGAAAAGAGCTTTCACATCAAGAATCACACATTTCTAGCATTTACAATTTTTTTAAAGTTACCTGCAATGGAGAAAAATAGCATTTTCTTCACTTTTTAATCCAAATTAAAACCAAAAAAAATCTGAAAGGTAGCAAATGTGTCCAATATAAAGTCAGTATTCTGGCAGGTAGGAATGTTTCCTACTGACCTGCACTTTCCAATAAACGTACCCCAGATTGGTTGATCCATAAAGTGCATAAGAAGTGTTGGACACACATATGCGCTCTGTGGATGAGAA
Organism: Neoceratodus forsteri; assembly: GCA_016271365.2. NCBI lineage: Eukaryota > Metazoa > Chordata > Ceratodontiformes > Ceratodontidae > Neoceratodus > Neoceratodus forsteri. Next base: position 1,741,211,017 of record CM057449.1, read on the forward strand.
GAAGTGAATACCTGATGCTCATATGCTCTATGGGGAATAGAGGAATTTTCCTGATGATGCACATATGCGCTATGGGGCTGAGTGAGTTCATGACCTCCCTAATAATTGTGGTGGGGTCTCTGTTAACCTATATGCAGATGATTCTGTCATATACTGTTCTTCTCCTGATATTGGGTGGCTCAATTTAATGATAGCCTACAATTTCCACACCCTTGAGGGCTGGTTCCTTCAGAAGCAGCTTGTCCTTAATACTGAAAGCACAAAGGGCATGCTATTCTCCAACTCATCCACACCAACCCTCCCCCCTCTGGCTATCCTCTCAAGTATGGGGGATAAACTCAAATCAGTCAGGTCCTTCAAATACTTGGGAGTCACCTTAGATCCTTCACTTACCCTAGATGCACATGTTACAGCCGTCACTAAAACTACAGACCAAAAAATTGGTGTCCTCTTCCTCATCTGTCCGTTTCTTACATTGACCTCATGCAGCAAGATTGCAAATGCCACACTCCTGCCCCTCCTTCTGTATGGTGCTCCATTACTATGCTCTGCTTCCACATCTGTATTATCACACCTATCACAGGCTTACAATAGAGTTGGTAGGTTTGCTATCAGGGTCAATGCTCAGCTCCATCACTGCGATGTCCTGTCTGCCCTAGGATGGCTACCCTATGAATTTAAATTATGCTATTCCAACCTAAGATTTATACATTAGCTTGTACATCACTTCACTCCTCCTTGCCTTGCTGATATTGTTCAAGGTCATCTCCCACGACGTACCTTCAGATCTATCTCCTTGCCTCTTCTCTTAGTGCCAAACTTAAGACTCTCCATGGCTCAGAGATCATTTGCATTTTCTGCTGTGTCCCACTGGAACTGTCTACCTCCTTCAATACTGGTCTGCACCTCCCTCTCAGTTTCAAAGGTTGCTGTTAACTCACCTAACTGCTCCACCTTGCTCCTTCTTCTGCTGACTCCTAACCTCTGTTCACTTCTTGCACGAGTCTCCTTGCAAAACTTCCCACTCTCTCACTTTCTCTCTCTATCGTCCTCTTTCCAAGACAAAAATAAATGTAAATGATGTCTGAATGTATGTAAGGTTTTGTTGACTGTGTTTTAAATTGCTTATTTTTGCAAACCTGAATGTAACTGATGTACTTTTTTACTGTATGACTTCTCCTTGTCTAATTTCTTGTGTCAATGAATGCACTGTCAATGTACTGCACTTCCTGGGTCACCCCTGAAAAGGGACTGCCTTGTCTCAGAGGGCCTACCCGGTTAATAAAATTCAATAAATAATACGTTTACACCCCCCCCCCCACTGGTATCAGTTCCCAGTCCAGACAAAATCCAGTTATTGTGCCCCTGGGTACTCAATACTAATGCTGCAGGCCTGTGGTGCAGCTGGTTAGCCAGCGTTGTTGCACTTTGTGTAAAATAACATTACTTTTAAATCTCTCTTGATTACTTTAGGTTTTTTACTATGCCATTGAGCATAAACTTGGAACAACTATATACAATCCACACGTGCAGGACAATTCCTGCAGTTACTCATGGTTCTGCAGACAGTCTTGATGGAACTGGGACCTTAGCTCTAGGAGCGGTGGAATGGCAGAACCCTGGAATTAATGAAGCTGGAGACCAGTAGACAAGAAGCAGGCTCTCTGCATCTTGGAAAACTGGCACCTTCCCACTAGCTTGTAGGTTTTAACAGCTTGTCCCCTTTAGCCCACTAAGCAGGCCAGATGCAGAGCACAAACACAAGGCTTTTCAGGCCACAGGTGAACCCAGACCCAGAAGTGACCCCTTGGTCCAGCTTCCTAATAGATCCAGACTGTCCTAGCACTCAGGCATGTACCCATGGCCCCCTGTGGCTCAGTTTGCCCCAATCGATATGGGCTGGCAAATTCCCTATTTGGCTCCAAGTTGCATATTGCAGTCGCAATCTTCCACTGGAGCTGGAATTAACAGCATCTTGGTGCAGCAATGCTTTCTTTTGGAACTCTGCCTCACTAGTGGCTGATACTAGAAGCTCACAGTCTCTACAGCTTCAGATCAAGTTGAAGACATTAATGTTGAAGTTTAGTGACATCTGATTGTTGAAGACATTTTCAGCCACGCTACCAATGTGGCAACCATGGCCCTTTTCATACAAAATACAGTCTCTGGATTCTCACTGAGCACGTGATCTCAGTGAGACTTGAGCAAATTCAAACTGGGCTCCTCCGAGGACCAGGGACTTGGCATTGACCGAACACATTCTTTCCTCAACCAATCCCTTAACTCAACTTTTTCCTTACTGTGCAGGTGCTCTTGAACCAGAAGTGGCCATCTCTTCTCCTTCTGCAGAATACATGGTTTTACTGGCCAAGCCTCTGCATGTCAGGGAGACTCCCATACCAAGTTTCTGTAAACCAGATCTGTTTTCTAAAAACCAGAACCATCCATTTTCCTTTTCCTTAGACCAATGTCCTTCCCCTTTTCTGTGACGTTAAGCCCAATCAGGGTACAGACAGAACCATTTTCCTTCCTTGAACTTTTCATCCTTGCTTCTCACTGTTCAGGTGTAGAATATCTCACTGCCCTTTCAAACTCAGACAAACTTTTCCTTCTGAACCTTTAGGCGAAACCTTTCACTAAATTCACTGCTGTAGTGTAACTTCCCCCACAGCTTACTGATGCACTTCCTCCTGGAGATCAACCTCAGGCACACTGGCTAGCCTCCATCTGTCAGGGAGACTCCCACTGCTGAAGCTGCAAACTGGATTCCTTGACCAAAATTCCTCCTGAATGGGGAAAGGCAGCCTGCAGGCCCTGGGGGACAAGTGTCTGGCAACCCCCAGGCAGACCTTTCCTAAGCCAGGCCTTGCAGTCCCATATATTCAAAGGGTTGGATGCCACTCAGTTCCTCTGGAGGGGCTCCCACTGAACTGAGAACTAAAACCAAAAGTTTCTGACTTTTGAGAGCTTTCTGACAGCTCCCATTGGCTGGAATCACTGTCCATGACAAAAAGTAATATGCATTAGGCTTCCTCAACACCTGATTGGCTGTGTAAAAGGGCACCAAGTATTTCTCCAGCTTTTTCTCCCATAAGTCCTTTTAACAGTCCCACAAGCCTTGGTAAAGATTCTGGCCCTTTGACTGGCTGCCATAAGATCACATCACTGCTGTCACAACAGTTTAACTGCAGTCCTCATAGTGCCCCAACTTGCAAACTCCAGTGCATCCAGAATAAATATTTTTATTTCACATTTGCCCCACCGATTTGTAGCAGTCCCTTTGCCCAGTCAAACCACCAAAGAGTGCAACCCTTCTGTTTAGCACAAAACCTGTAGCTGCTGCGATTTTAGACTGCCCCAGGCAACCCATATATAGCCCCTTTGCAGCTATATACTGTCTCCCTTTAATGTCCTGCTGAAGCCTGAGTAAAAGTTTTTATCACACGATGGTCCCATGAGGATTGTGTATGTGAAGCATACACAACAAAGGCAGTTCGTGTCGAGGTTTCCGTGGTAACCTGAGACTCGAGAGCGAGTTTCGAGGTCCGTTACCACGGAACCTCAAGATCGCAAAACTGCCTTGTTTGTGTATAGTTGCTCATGCACAATCTTTAAAATAATATGGGCAACCATAAATACCACCGTGAACACTCGGAAAAAAAGCTTACTTCTGTGTCTGCTGAAAGTGCGCCTTCCGTGTTGCCGTGCGCGTCGCTCTATTGCGCATGCGCGAATGTGTTCGATCTTGTTGTGCTGCACCGGTGACGCACTGGGTGCAGCACAACAAGATCGTGATGCACCGAGTGAAGGACAACAACGCTGTTCCAGGCATGGATTTCCATGCGGAACAGCGTTCCACCATACACTATAGTTTAATTGCAGCCCCTTTCCTTTGGCAGCGCATGACACAGTTTAATCTTTTTATTTATTCCCCTGCCTGTCACTAGCACTGAAATTCACTGCCACCAGGTGCTAGACATTTTCCCTTATTATTATTCAAGCTGCCTCATGAATATTTAAATTTCCACCCTGATCCTGAAGCGTTCATTGGCACTCCAAATAAACATAATGTTGGCTTTCTTTAGCACCTCCTGCAGGTTTCCAGTCTCTGATTAACTGAATTTCAGGACATGGACCACCAGAGAGGCACTCGTGCAGCCGCAGGACCAGCCGCAAAACACAAATGTGCTATCATGCATGTGCGAGCTGTCAGAACTGCACTGAAGTGCAAATCAAAGCTGTGGCCCTATGCTTCAGCTCCATCGGCCCCAATCTGGATCAAAAATGATGCAGGGACTGGACAGAGGCTACTGGGGACAGCAGGAACTCAGGCCAGGAGCAGGGACACACTGGTGGAAAAACAGAGCACTGGGACAGTGGGAGGCATCCAAGGTATGCCCCCATGGGGGTGGACTACATCAGTAAAAGTAATCCATCTTCAGTATTGATTTAACCTCTAGGCAATGCTGCCAACTGGTCATCAAAAACTATACATCTCAAGGCTGGCCCTGTGGTGCCAACAGGTACTGGGGCCCCATATCAGGATTTATAAACCCTGGCTGTGTTCATGTCAGTACACATTTCAGGAGCTGCCACAGCACCAGCTTCTGTGTTTTTCCATTCCATCTCTTACAGCCTTTTCTCTTATAATTTTGGGTGTGAACTCAGGTCTACAACATGCAAATGTGGCTACGTACCTACTGGCCTGGCATCATGGGCCAGCCTTAAAATGTATAGTTTCTGATTATCAGCTGGCAGTACAGCCTATAGCAAAGAGCTGTGAACAAGCTTCATTCATCCAGCAGAATGGGTTTTGATTCCAGCATGCTGTTCTTGTATATTGTGTGACCAGAGCAAGTCACTTAACCTCCTTGTGCTCCCAAAACACAGCCAGGAACAAGCTGTAGCTCATTGTGCATTTCCTTGACAAAGACAGTAAAAACAATCTGAGCATGTGTTATGATTCTGAAAATATTATGCTCTTTCTATCCAGATTTGGCTTGAAAAGAAAAAAAACAGGATACTATTACTTGTTTATTAGTTGCAAAACCGCACAGATGGATAACATTGTTAAAACATGCATAACCTGAAATGCATTATTAAAAGGGTATTTTAAGCCAGCCCGGTGGCACTGAGGGTTGAGGCACAGGACACCACACCTTGCACTACTCTGGTGACCAGGGTTCGGGAATGGACTCAGGCTTGTCAGGGACCAGCGGGGGGGTGAAGGATTGAGCGTCCTAATGGATGCTCTCCTCCACCAGGGGTGGGTTACTGGGGGTGCCTCACAAATCCGATGCTCCTGGGAGCCAGTGGAAACATGGGCTTACAAGGGGAGGGGAGGACACCCTGGGCACTTGGCAATGGTGTGCATCAGCATGTCGTCTGCCTGGACACATGTCCTTCACACTGGCATCCTCAAGGGCTAAGGGGAGTAAACAGGAATAAAATCACATACAACCCCGGCCCCCTGAGCACAATGAAGCCAGGGTAGGGGTGGCCTTGAATAGTCCAGGCGGACTGAGTAGGCGGGGATACAAGGCCTCCTCTGAAAGCTGTGGGAGCTGGGAAAGTGCAAAAAAAGGGTATTTTACTTATTTTGATGAAATTAGAAGTATAACAGTTTCTTATTAAAATACTTTGGATGGAATGGAATTTTCTACCTTAACAATGCCAGAATTCTATTGGATTATTTTTACTATTCAATTTCTTCTAAACCAGGCAGTCTTTGACAAAGGGTCATAGTGACCAGAAACGAGTCAGACAGTCTTGTAATTTTAAAATAAATGTTTCTTCTACTTCATTTTACTGCAGCATCAGTGATTTTTACTGGTGGTTGGTGAGTGCCTGGTTTAGAAGTAATTGAATATTGAATTTTACTAAGAGCACCCCCTCCTTGTGCAAGCCTTTTTGTGTGTTTGAAAGATTATTTTTACTAAAAGTTTGAAATGTAAAGGTGATAACTTACTAGATTCAATGCACATGCAAAACAATTATTATAAATGTAGAAAGTGTTGTAATAACACCTAAAAACACACTTAAAAAAACAGACAATTTCCTTTTTAGCCAGTTGAATTATCTATAGTCAAAGCAGGGCCAAGCCCCTTAGTGACATCAATGCCTGTCTGGAGCCTAAAACACATGGCTGCCCCTAGCCCTTAATTACAGGTTGATTTACATATGAATAACTCTGGACTGCAAAGACTCACAGATAAACACAATGTCTTACTTAAATTAGCTTTTTATGGGCTTTCAGAAATAAAAAAATCCCAAACATGACAGTTTCCCTTTAAATATTTATGGTAGCAAATAGATGAAGCATCCAGAGTTGGAATTTGACATTCACAGTGCACATATCACTACTTCATTTGATAAGCTAGGTTGAGTTTTCTGCAGTCCTGCTTTTCCTCTCTGGGTGACTATTTTGCCCCCCCCCCATAGCATAGACAGACTGCCTCAGTAGAACTGCTGATCCCACTGATATCCTTTTTTTTGTTTACAGTGACAACATCCTTTAAAACGTGAGTCACCTACTCCTTTTCCAATCAATCTATCCTGTTGGAATATCCAGAAAACTTCCTTCCTTGTGCCCCAGACATTGTCTTCCCCCACTATATATTTTTAAGTACCCCTAAGTCCCAGATCTGCATGTATGTCAGGCTACCTGGGTTATCATTTTACTGGGTGTGATCCTTACATATCCTGCATTCAGGTAGAATTGTTGACACTGTGCTTCCTTGCTCCACCTGGGGGTCTACCACTGGTGTGCTACCCAGCTCAGCTGTCCATTTCTTGGTGAAACTATGCATCTAACTCCTGAACCTTGTGAACCCCTGCACTACCTGTCTGTCATACCTCTATCTTTTAAATATAACCCCCCAGACAAGGCTGAGCAAAATAAGCAAAGTTATGTTTTATGGAATTTTCATGAAATTCCACAATTTTCACAAAGACTCATGGAATTTGACTTTAAGTACAGATTTTTTTTTTGCAGTTAGTTTCTGGCAGCAAGGAATTAATACAATTGACACACACAGTCTCCTTGTAAGGTCTAAGAACCTGCTGGATTTAATAGCATTGCATTCTCTGGTTTTAACATTTCAGGGATTCATACCTTTGCAGTTTACATTCTTGCAAAATTTAATTTTTAAATGTTGTGAAAGTTTGACTACTTTTAATCAAGTGCCATTTAAAGTCATAAACATGAACTTTGTCAGAAATAACCATGTGCGCTACTAGTTTAAATGTTTCAAATCTGGTTCCATTTGGATATGTTGTTTTAAAATTATTTAATTTCATTTTTATTTTCTATACTGGAATGATATGTGAGCAAAACTGCTTGTTTTCACACGCGTCTAGTGACAACACATTACAGAATACGAAGCAGGGTCAGGAGTTATACAGACACATTCATGGAATGACAAAACACAAAACTGAGAATATCAAGGTCAAGGGTTTTAAATTAGAGGAAACTCACTTAAATTTAAATTTTGGTAACATGTTTGGCAGGTTATAATTCAATCCCATTTGAAGCTAGAAATATGAAACTATGTACTTGTATAAATGTAGTGATACCCCATATACCTGTAAAATTTTATAACATTTCAATGAATACTATGAAATTATAATGCAAATAACAGAAATGTAAAATGTTGGCAAAATGTTTAGCTACCTACATCTCAGCCCCCTTTGAAGCTTCAGACTTAAAACATGGTGCACATACCTGTGTTGTATGTGTCTCTAAATCCTGAAACCATGGAGAAATTTGGATAAGAAATTTTAAAATTAGATCAAAATAACTGAAAATTACATTTTGATAAATAATTTGGCCACCCAAAACTCTGCCCCCCTTTTAACCTACGACTCTGAAATTTAGTACACTTATGTAAGCCATTACTAGCTGCAAATCTGATGTCAGTTGTATGCAAACATTTAAAATTTGAACAAAATAACTGAAATTTAAAATTTGGCAAAATTCCATGGAATTTTCACACACATTCTATGAAATTCCATGGAATCAGGATGGTAATTCCAGGGGCAGAATTTTATATTCTGCACAACTCTATTAACAACATTGTTTTTGTGATATGTTGCTGTTATTGATGTCACTAGCTAAGCTACCTTTTAATCTTTACATTTTTAACCCCACTTCTGTTGTATATACCAGTATATTACAGTGATAATGGATTTGCCTGTGCTTTATTTGGGATCCCAAGGGTGTGAATCAAGGAAATTCTGACAGTAATTGTTGGATTTTATTACACAGAAAATCTCAGATATTATTTTTTGCAGTTAATTCTTTTTATTAAAGCATTTGAAACAATTTACAGAGATACAGGTATACACCGTAGCATAACACTACAGATTTGCATGACAATACAGTGGGTTAACACAAAGGGCAGAAGATACATATTTGTACTGAATCAATAGTATTACACCAGAGTCATGTGTAGAGGGACAAGTTAAGTGTGAAATGTAAGGGGATCATAAAGGGAAAACAGAAAATTGAGGAAAGTTAGGCACAGTAGGTCATCTGAGTCTTATGAGGACAAAAAACTTAGGCTGACACTCTGAGCTGCAGTAGAGGAGTGGTCTAAAGCCGAATACATGGAAGACAGAAAGGGATCCCAAAGGGCTTGGTATGAGGGCTGGGATTTTCTCATAATATGTGACATTCTGTCCATAGTGGATAGAGATCTAACTGCAGCAAGTCAATGAGAGGTGGTGGGCACCTCCTGAATCCTTCAGCACTGCAGTATCAGCCTCTTATCCTCAGTACTTGCTATCATGAGCTAGTGCAAGTGAGCTTTCCAAGGTGTTGGGGGTAAGGGGGAATTCCTAGGATATAGAGGTGAGGGGACAGGGGAAGGTCCTGTCCAAAAAATCACAGTGACACTAGTGGATTTGTGACCAATATCTACATATTTGGGGACAGCTCCAAATGATATGTAACAGGTCAGCACCAGATGAAAGACAGCACCAGCAGTTATTGTAACTCATTAGCCCTAGGGATTTAAGCTTAGCAGGGCTATGATACCACATTGCATTAGCTTGTTTTTAATAAATAGATTTCTGAAGTCTGGGCATGTTTTGTGACTGATGGAACAGATTTCAGATGACAAGGTCTCTGATATCTTATCCCCCAGGGTCGGGGCATATTTTCCCTATGCCCTTTCAGAGGGATCAGGAGCCTCTTAGAAAATTGTTTTATAAATTAGTCCTGTCCTGCTGTTTGGGGTCTTGAGCCATGACATCAAAATTGAAGTGGCCATCCTAGGGATTTGGCTGGCAAACTTCTTAGTGTATTCAGCTATAGTGCTCTAACTTTGCAGGTACCTCCAGAAGCCAGCCATAGGCAGATCAAAGTGTCTTTTAAGGTTCTCAAAGGAGGACATGTGCATAAGTAAGTAAGTAAAATTTATTTGTTAAGTACCCAATCCTGGAGGCTCTGGGCACTGTACGGGTTGGCAGGAATAAGAAATCATACATAGATATAAAACATAATACAACAATTGGTGAGGACCTGAACAGATGATTGAGTGCATAGTGCTCAGACCCACCCATCGAATGAAAGGCTGAAGCTCATTTTAGCTAAGATGGCATGTAGATAACTCCCTTCCCACATACACACACACATACTGAGTCAAAGGCTTTTTCAATGTTTATGGCTACTAGTGTGACTGGATTGGGGGCAGAGTTTTCCAGGCCATTAAAGAGAACAGAGTTATATGGTGATCTGAGCTGAGGTGCCCTTTTTACAAAGCCCACCTGAGATAGGAAGACATGGTCTAGGAGACTATGCTCCAGTCTCAAGGTCAACACCTTGGTCAGAATTTTGGCATCTGCACTAGTGATCACAATAGACCAATAATTGCCAGAAGCAGTGGAATCCTTACTATCTTTAGTGAGTACAGTAGTAATAGCCTCCCTCATTGAGGGGGGCACAGTAACACTCTAGTAGGATACCTGTGAGACTACTTGCAGGCTTGTGGAGACTAATATGGGACTCATTTGGTACAGCTCAATTGGGATATCATCTTCCCCGGGGCTTTTTGGGGAGAGGTGGTGGAGGTGGCAGGCTGGATTTCGTGAGTGGTAATTGGAGCTTACAAAGCTTCCCCATGGGCTGCTGAAACAGTGGGACTGGGGGAGGCATGCCAAGAACTCAATTAACTTGTTTGGACGTAGTGTCCCTTACTGGAGCACAATTCCTCAAAAAAGGACTACAGATAGGTGATCAAGCTCCTCCCGGCTTTATTAGAGAAAGTGAATGCCATATTGCCTTATGATAAAACTGAGTTAAAAGAAAATGGGCACAAATTACCATAGGTAAACCTCATGCTCTGCTTAGTAGTGCAGTAGATGGAGACTTTGGAGGTCCCAAGGAAGGTTGCTTCTGGTATTGGCTATGATATGCTATGATATGCTTCATTAAGATTAAGAAAAGGTATACCACTGCTGCCTTAATTTTCTTAATTGAATTTTGGATTTTTAGTTTAATTTTTATTTGGCTGCCACTGTCCTGTTCTGTTTTGCTCTCCATACCTTAGATTACCAGTATACCAGAACCTGGTCGGAGTTCTGTGGAATCTTTGAATCTGTGGAATTGGAGTGGTGCAGATCTGGAGCCCTAACCCTAGCAGTGGAGGAGTATTGGAAGAGCGATTCCCGGCTGTCACCTGTTATAGTAGATGTCAGAGGCTATATGACTGGACTGTCAAGAGGATTGGAGTCTAAGACCATGGGGTGGTGAGAGGAATGGGCCCAAGGTTGAGGGGCTGTGTCAGTGAAATGGATCCCTTTACAGTACATACAAGGAAACTGCGATCGAACATTTGACTGGGCTATTATTTTATTTATTTATTTATTGAAAAGTTTCACCAGGAAAGGCACACTGAACAATATTAAATTGCTCATCTCATGGAGTGTCCTGGGGGAGAAGGGAAATGGGAGTAACAATCGTCATATGCAAAACATTCATCAATATAATACAGAAAACATTTGAGATAAGTACAGCTGGCCTCAGTAAAATACAGCGACAAAATTTCAACATGCAGGTAGAGTGAACTGCAAAAATAACAAGTACATGGAGTACATTTAGAGTTTAACATTGAGTGAGCTAACAAGGGATGAAGTCTAGGAGCACTGACAAGAAGTACATCGTGGTCAGCCCAACTTATATACTTAAGAACTAAATGCAACATACAATAGATCGGCTAGGAGCTGTATGCTTTGTTGAATTGATTGTATGTGTAAGGATATTCATTGTTCTTTGTGAACTGCTTTAGAAGTGATTGATCTGGTAATAGAGATTTAAAAATATGGGCACAGTTTTAGCTATGTTGTAAAACCTTGATTGTAGACTGCTGAGAAAACGTTCGCTCATAAAATAATTTTCTACAGACTCATGTCAAGGTGCCGTTCAGCTGTATACTGATGTTGTATCCCTGCACATCTTTTAAACAGTATGTGCCCTTTGTTATGTTTTGTAGCATTCCACAACTATATCAGCAACAGATTTGAAGGTTTTAGTCTAAGTTTTACTACCACTTACTATTAAGGAAAAGTAATTGTTTAGTGTGCTAAGGTTTATAGGTTCTAATTGTCTTTTCTCTTTTCTTTTTTTCTTGATATTCTTGATTTATTTATTACAAATGATATTTGAAATATACTTTTATATATTTTTAATTTTATAATTTTTGTGCCAAAGTCCAAAGCCCAAGTGTGATCACGTGACACTGACTATAAGGTGTATGCATGGCATCTTAGTAATAGATTCACCATTAAAATCACATGAGTAGGGGAGAAGACATGCTTGCAACTTGGGCCTCTGATATAAGATTTATTTGCTAGATTTTTAGTTTGTTTGCTAAGATATAAGTTTACGGCATAGAAAACAAGTCAGCCCTAAAAGTCAGTTAAGACTTCTGTTGCTAATGTTATTCAGATGATTTCTAACATAAAAGAGAATTGAACAATCATTCCTATAAGGTCCTGAAAGTAAGTAGAACACCTTTCACATTATACTAGACTTTGAGCTTATAAGTGTTACTTTATATCTAATTAGGAGTTTTTAATTAAACTCCTTGGTGCCTATATTTTGAAAATTTTGTTATCGGATATATACATTTAATTTTTCAGGGCTGACATATAAAGAATTGATGAGCTAGCGCTGCTCAGCTGCAGTGAAACTTTTGCCTGAGACTGAAGTTTTTCTTGATAGATAATATGACACACATTAAAAGTGAGTTAAATATTCTCACTATTGGAGAAATAATTAAGGATTACATTTTTTATTTTTATATTTTGAAGACATTAAGAACACTAAGGTAGATACTCCTCAAAACCTCATAACCCTGATCTCAGATGTCAAAACCATGAAACACTGGGCCAAACTAAACCAAATGGAATTTAATGTTGACAAATGTACAGTTTTGCACTTTGGAGCTAAAAATAAAAAAAAAATGTTTATTACCTAAACAATACTCCACTCAAAGTATCTACTGGAGAAGTAGACTTAGGCATAGTTGTAAACAGTAAACTCTCGCCTAGAGATCACTGCACCAAAGTGTCTAAAACAGCAAATGGTTTACTCAGACAGATGAGGCATACATTTGTCACCAGAACCGAACAATGTATCATCCCTCTATACAGGGCCTATATTAGACCATACATTGACTACGGATCTACGTTCTGGAACCCACACCTCAAGGGACATATTTCTCACCTAGAACAAGTACAAAGGCAGGTGACTAAAATGATTCCCAGACTATCTTTCAAAAACTATACAACCAGACTGAAAGCTACAGGTTTACATTCTCTTCAACTTAGGAGGCATAGAGGGGATTTACTCTTTCTCTATAAATTGCTACAGTTTCCATAACTAATGGAACAATGTGGTCTATCCTTTCCAACAAAGCACATTCCTCTTAGGAGACATAATAAACAACTTGAGATTAAGAAAGTTAGGACAAATCCTAGGCAGAATTTCTTTACATTTCATGTGCCATGTCTTTCACCTTGCCCCAGGGATTAGTTAATTCCAATAATTTTACTACATTCTAAAAGGGACTTGATATCTGGCTCTTGACAAACCAGAATCATTACTAATTTGCCCACGTAGTTGTGGGTGAAAATCTTGATGGGCCTCGGCCTACTTTTTCCTCATAAACCTAGTAAACCTCGTTAAGAAGTTTTAAGAATATGCTTCATTTTGTTTTTTAGTGTTGGCTTCATTCCCTACTCAGTTGGAGTGTTTATTTAGCTCAAGCATGTCTGGACAAATCCAAGTGACAAGTGGTTTATTTTGAATAATTTGGTGTGCTGATGATTTTTCAATTAAAGTAGAGATTCCACTTCCCCAATTTCCATCAAAAGACATAAAAGTTAATGGTTTAGTGTGCACACTCTGGAAATTGAAGAGGCTGTGGAATATTATAAGACAGAATTAATTTATTTTTTGATAGCTATTATTGTAACTCTCCTTGACAATTTTGTAAGAATTTTATTGTTGTTCTTTTTCTAAGGTTATAAGATACTCTGGGTATATAAGATATTTCTATTACTTATTTGCACTTGTATTAGAAATGAAGGATAACTTAACTATGGTGTTAAGGAACCAAAAAAAAGTTATAGAAAAGAGTAAAGTAAAAATCTATATAAGAAAACCTATAAAAGACAATAAAATGACCTCTGTGGATAATACAAAAATAGCAGAATGTGTTAGTTGTCCCAATAGGGAGAGAGACATATCCCTAATAACCTCTTCATCTAAAAGGAATGAAGATGTGGTGGAGCAAACTGATGAACATTTTTTAATAAAAGAAATGAAAACATTGAAATCCCCCACACAGAAACTGTTGAGTCAGTCTGCACTGCCAAAAATTAATCTTCATTTGAGTGTTATTTCACAACAAGAGGATAATGCCACTTATTTAAGTAAAGGTAGCAAGAATCATGAATACCTCAAAGAGTACAAAGATTTTTTAACACCTTTTTTAATTAGAACTGCAGTGTTAGATCCACCCTCTAGGGGTCAGGAGTCAGCTTGTTTATGGTCTAAACAAGAATTAGAAACACATTTTGCAAGTGAGTCATCCAGTGATGGCTGTAATCACTTTATGGAGTTTAAAAAAAATTATCTGAGAGAGAATTGAATGATATAAAAGCGGCTTTTGTACGGAATATTGTTTTATTGAAGGAAATGTCAACTTTAAAATTTGATACTAAGATGGAAAATCAAAAAGATAATAAGGAGAATGACACAAGGCAGCTACAGATTACAGAGGATATTTGTAAATGCACTCAGCTGGAGTCTACACAAGGGGCAAGGAATGGTATGGCAAATAAGATCAATGGGCTCCAAAAAAGAATAAATAATCAGAAATAAATTAAATTAACCACATTAGCAATTCAAGAAAAGGAAAGTGAGGAGATAAAAAAAGGCAGTGGAGGGTTTAAATACAAAAAAAAAAGTGGAAGGGAAAAGTAAAATAAGAAAGATGCCCGATCAGGTTCACAAGAAACGGACTATAGCTACCCAGACTGAACAGACAAAGATATATAACAATAAAGGGGAAACTTTAAAGCAAAAAAAGGATTGCAGAGCAATACGAATAATGCTGGAAAAATAGGTAGCGGTAACAAAAAAAGGAATGTAAGTAAAAATGAGGATACAAATAATCTTAATACCATCTTTATAAAAAGAATACCAATGGTTCACAGAAAGACCCCCTTTCTTGTTAAAAATTTTGATATGTAACATTCTTAAATCTATTTTCAAGGAACATCTAAGATGGGATCAGATAATCTCATTATACAGATATAACGTCAAGCCGGCAAAAGGAAAGATCTGTCTAGTGGTAAATTCCAGTAAAGTCAGAGAACAAATTTTGGAGAGTTGCCTTTTGTTGGTAGATAATGGGGATATACCTAAATGATACACTCTCAGAGAACCATGTAAGTCCAGCTATTGTATGTGATAACAAACAAAGAGATTTAAGTAAGGGTGGTAGTAAAGTAAAAAATGCTAGAGAGGTCTTCATTATAGACCATATTCAAAAGAACAAGGTTTAGGAATATAAACTTAAAAGGACCCCTTAGAAGGAGGCTTATGTGAGGGGAAGAATGATCTTAGGAGAAAGAATAAATAACAAATGTGTATTTGAACAAGAGTGTAGAAGTATAATAAATCTAGATGAAGATGAGTCTGCAGTTACAAATTATTCTGGTGAACTGGATATAGCTGATGTGTGCTTTTCAGACTGACAAAATGAAAAAAGTAAAAATTAAATTTTTAAAATCCCTTCCAATTCCAGCCGTACAGTAACTAACTGTTGGGGTTATACATACAGTATGCAATTATCTCCAGGAATATTGCAGGAATTTTGATCAAGATGGATGATAAATCCTGGCTTGAGGAAATAAAAATATGAAATAATATTACTACAAGAAACCTGGATGGGAGAAGGTCAAGATGTATGTTTTAATGGATACACTGAATTTGAAATAAAAGGTGAAAAATCTAAAAATAATAGGGGTTGGAATATGGGAGGGATTATGACATATTTACTAATGTGAAGTTGTACAAAGATCCTTTTTAATGGTTGATAACTATTGTCTGTGTTTTTCTTGGAAAATGGCATGCATTTATGCATATTAAATATGTACTTGGGACCTAAGTTATCAATACGAATGATATTGCAGGAATTAGAAGATATCGAAATAGAAAAATCTACTATAGGTGATAAGTATATTGAAGTAATAATTTGGGGTCTGGGGGATTTGAAAGCCCAAACTAGTAATCATCTCTATCTAGGTGAAAATCAAAAGACTGGTGAAGAAACTGATTGGGCATTTGGGATCGGAGATAGAATATCAGTGGAATGTAGGATAAATAGCAGGGGTAGGATATTATTAAATTGGTTAAGTAATAACACACTGCATATAATTAATGGATTAATTAAGAGGGACTATAATGGATCTTTTACTTATTTCTCAATGACATCAGGGAGAGGTTTAGTGCTGGATTATGCATTTATTGATGTTTTTCACTGGGATCTTGTTGAACCCTTTACAGTAGGAAAGAACAGTAGTAGTGACCATTTGCCTATTTTAGTATGACTTAAATTGCCTAGTAATAAAACTATACTATCTCCAGAGGACAAAACATAGCATTTACATTAATAATGATAACAAAATAAAATGGAATTTGTCTATGCCTGAGAAAAAAATAGAAACACAAAATAATAAAGAAGTTGGTTTTCTCCTAGATGGACTTATTAAGGGATCGGAGGTCCTGGACAACTTTAGCCTAATTATAGATGTAATCGTTTCCAGTTTGTCAAATCAAACTTTTAATCGGGGAAAGTTTATGGTAGAGACAAAACCCCTTGGTTTGACAAACAATGTAGAAAAATTAAGTCGGATATCAATAGAGTAGGAAGAATAGTGGTGAATTGTCCAGAAATGGTACTATTTAAGGGGCTAGTAGAACTAAAGAAAGAATATGAAGTTATACTTAGAGTTAAGAAAAAACAATTTTGTCTTCATTTGTGGAATAAATTACATGATGCTATAAGTAGAAAAGATAATAAACAAGTGTGGACCTTAATTGCTCATGGAGAAAGTGAGATAGCAAGTAACATCAAAGCTGTATTTCCTCCAAGTACATGGATAAAGTTTTACAGTAAATTATATGGAGGTCCATTAAAGCATCCTGAAAAGGAACTTGCTCCAACTGTTGAAAAAAGAAACAGTTCCACTTATTATAAGGAAAATTAGGATATCTTAACAGCAGAAGAAATAGAGAGACACATATTAAGACAAAAGAATGAATAACAAGGCTGCTGGGATTGATGGTTTACCTGTGCAGATGTTCATGGTTTACATAGATTGGTGGTCCAGCCTTTAAATGCTGTCTTTTTATATGTAATTAAAAATAATAAAATCTCTCCCCAGTGGTTGGTAATGGAAATTGTTCCTTTATTTTAAAAAGGTGATAGATCCCCACATGAAAATTATAGACCCATTTCTCTAATTGTAGTCCTGCAAAAAAAATGTTCAAGGATATTGCTGGAGAGATTACTTAGCTGGGTAGAAGACCAAGGGGTACTTTCAGAGAATCAATTTGGCTTCAGAAATAAAATAAATACTATAGATAATATATTTATGTTGGACTACTTGGCTCATAAACAAATTAATTTGATGAAAGGTGGATTATATGGATGCTTTCTTGACCTTAAAAAGCATTTGACAATGTGAACAGAGAAACTCTGTGGGAAATTTCAATGACTTGCGGAGTGGATTCAAAACATTTAGAGATGATTATCATGTTACACAAACATACTTCTATGAGAATAAAATATTCTAGAGATGGTAAACTTACTGATGCAATACCAGTGAAAAAGGAGTGAAACAGGGTTGCTTATTGGCTCCTGTATTATTCAATATTTATATTGATCAGGTTATAAGAGAGTTAAATAACCATGGCACTGACACACCATGACACACCATGTATTATAGGATACAACATAGGTAGCTTGGCATATGCAGATGATGCTGTACTTATTTCCAAATCAGCAGCTGGTTTACAAAGGGCCATTGATATTGTCACAAAGGTATCAACAGAGTTATCTCTTGAAATAAATTGTGAAAAAGCAAAAATAATAAGAATTGAAAAGGTTTGCAAAACAAGTTGCTCTTAGAGGCTTATTAATATAAAATTAGAAGTAAAATATTTTAATTACTTGGGGGGAGGGGGATTGTCAATAGTAAACTTTGCTGGAGAAATCATATTGAGTCCAATAAAAAAAGGAAGGCAGACTATGTTAGGACTAAATAGGTTTGGCAAAATGTTTGCTGATAACTCATTTAAGGCAATGAAAGAGGCCTATGTTGCTATGGCTGAAGCGCTAATGTTATATTCATCTGAAATCTGGGAAATTAAGGAGTGTGCTTCTAATTTGGAGCCCATCCAAAATATCTTTATTAGAAATATTTTAGGACTTCCCATAGCCTTCTCAGGTGCTCACTTAAGATTGGAAACTGGGATGACATCTTTAGCTCTGGCAGCAACAGTCAGAGCTTTGAATTACTGGTTAAAAATGGTGAAAAATCCCAGTATCACACTAAGATATGCCTGCTGGAACAAGGTGATACATTTTTATAAAGAAGGAATGAAGTTTCCATCATGGTTCAGTAGGCTACATAGTCTAGTGAGAAAAAGTGGATGCCATCAATTTTTAATAATGTGAACCCGGCTGAGATAAGTTCTTATGTTGGAGAGATAAGAACGCAATGGAGATACATAGAATTACAAAATTATTTAGCAAAATCACTTTTCTTTGTTTTTGCAATATTATACTTTTAACTTGAAAATGGACGTCAAGACTATATATATATATATATATATATATACATATATATATATTGTTTGAACTCTCTTTATAGGAAGATATTTGCTAGAATGAGATTTTCATTATAAATCACAACTGGTGCCCTGGGGAAAAAAATTAAAGAACCAAGGAAATGTAAGCATAATGAAAACAATTTTGTCACTACTAAACATTTATTGATTTGATTGTCCAGTGTTACTTCAGCTATGAGAAAAATGTATTGACCCATTACTTGTTAAAATTTCTGGATTGAAGAAAGAAGAAATAGTGCAAAGATTTACTGAGGGCAACAGAATTGTGTATTCATATGCTGCCTTACTTATTTACTTGGATGCATGTAATATTATGAAATTTTAATTATGTATAAAAGGAGAGAAGGAATATATTGACTTGTTTTTAGATGCATATTTGTTCTAAAGTTTTTAAAGTATCTGCCTTATGATTATACACTTGTACTTAATAAACATTCAACTTTCTTTCATAAAACGTGTACATAGTCTGATTGACTAACTCAGTATGCAGTGAGCCATTCTTGTCCTGCAGTCCAAGTCTATGGCTATCTGACTGCTGTTTGTGAAGTCAGTAAAACAGCAGCTTACCACCTTTTCTCCCCCATCTCAGTACTTATGCTTCAGTTGCAGAACTGTCAACTCTGTCTCCTTAGTGGCAACTGTGCTAAGCTGTATGCAAATGACCTCACTTTCTGCAGCAGGGTGGAAAACAGATGCCACGGGGGGGGGGGTACTTTTTGAATTCTGCTTCCTTTGCTGCAAGCTTGGTTTCAAGTGCTTTTTGTTATTCCTGTTTGTGCCTGCTGGCCACTACATATCCTAATATATGGCCCCTCAAAAAAGGCCTTGAATGCATTACACAGAGTAGACTTAATGATCACTTCATTGTCACTTTGCTCAAAAAATATAGCTCCTTACTTCTCAAGCCGTGGAGCAAAGTCCTTGCCCTGTAGGAGAAGGGAGGGGGGTCTAAATGCCAAGACTAAGATTTAGGTGCCTTGAGACCCCAGTCCACCACAAATGCCACTGGAGACTAATCAAACAAATATAAGGGTGCAGTTTGGGAAATCTGCGCAATCTAGAGGTGGAAGAGGAGGTAAGCCAAAAATCACTGTGGCTTGAGGTGGCATGAGTGGGCAAAAGATATGAATAGCCCATGTTCTTGGGATTGCTGTATGTGCCAGTGTGGGGCATGGCCTTATCTGAATCATGATCCAAGTAGGCCTCCAGGGTTAAAGTGTAGTCACCCTCAATGAATAGGGGAGTACCTGGTACCACAAGATCTAACAAGGTGTGATGAAGGGCATTAGACAGTTCTGGATCATCGTGGTTCTGTCTGTAAACACTGGAAAAATACCAAAGGACCTTCAGGGGTAAAGACAGACACTTATCTGCCTGCATCATCATGAGTAGTGGTGTCAGTTGTCCATCATGGCGCTTTGTGTGCCAAGACTTAAACGCCTGCCCTGAATGTGGGAGCACAGCTGTGCATTTCCAGCTCCATCCATTCCCTACAGGGCTTTGTAGCTTCGACAGGGGAAAGTTTGGTCTCCTGCAGGAGGGCTACCTGGGTTGACATAGTTATTAATTGGGATAGAACATGTTTCCTTTTATCAGGGGAGTTTAGTCCCTTACATTCCATGAGATAAATTAGAGGAGTCATCTTAAGGGTGGAAACAAAAAGGCATTATGCTGGAGTTGCACTATAAAGGGACCTCTCACCAAGGGGCCTGGGGAGACCAGCCTAGGACGCCTAAGATGACCCTGTGTGACCTGTTCAAAAATTGCAAGTATGGAACTTCCGATGTGATGGCTGCCAACTAAGACGTCCTTTCAGATGGCTTCCCTACCCTACCTTCTGAATTAACATATAGAGCTCACTGATCTTGCATCACATTGGCATTGTAGTAGCAAACGGTCCTCTGCTTGCCTTGAAATGAACTCCTCCTTGTCAAACCACAGATTGTCTGAGAGATGGACACGGATACGAGGATGACGCCACTCGGGCGTACACCGCCGATGACCCCAGCCAAGGAGAAGGCCTCTAGGTGCACCAAGGTGAGCGGTGCTGAAATCTCCCCTATTGCCAAGCCTCAAAGAGCACTAATGGAGGAGAGGTTTCTCGAGGAGCTGGCACCAATGAAAGAAACCTTATTGGCGCTCGCATCTGAATAAAAGGGCATGAAAGTATCATAAGACCAGCTTTCTATTCATACTAAAGATAAGGAGGTCCATATATCCTCCTTAGATGATTGGAGGGGATGTCTGAATCCAGAGCTGGTTGCTTTGCTCCAATGCCTTAAAAAACCGGAAGATTGATTAGAGGACCTAGAAGGGCATTCAAGACGCAACAACCTAGTGGTACTAGGTCTCCCTGAAGGGGAAGAAGGGTCTTCAGCTGTGGTATTCACTCAAAAACTGTGTAAAAAGTTAGTGGGACCTTCACCCAATGGCCCCACATACATTATAGAATGGGTGCACAGGTCTCTTTGCCCCATGCCTCCCACAGGCTCACCTCCCCGACCTTTCATCTTCAGGATGCTAAACTTTCTTGATAAACAGCATGTCCTGGCTCGACTGAAAGAGATTGCAGAAATACAATGGGCTGGCAAGAGATTATGCATTGCACAAGATCTACCATTTTCTGTATGCCTGAAGCGCTCAGCTTTTTAGCCCCTGGTATCCAAATTCATCTCTGCTGGCATTAAATTCTGAGTTTGCTATCCTGTGACCTTACAAATAAGTAGAGATGGGCAATGGAATTTTTTTGAAACCCTGGAAGCCACCAGGGAGGCCTGCAAGATATGGTACCCAGATTTAGTTAAGTGACAGCTTCCAGCTTTAATCTTGTGCTGAGAGTGACACCCAGTGGTTGATTCCTGAACTGCGAGTTTGCCACCAGCACCGCATATTTGATACCTCGTGAGGAAGATTCACTTATGCTTTTGCCAAGTACCTCACTAGCAGGAAAATGTCATTAATCTGCACGGATTTTAAAGTTTCAGTGGGTTTTTGCTATTATCGTTCAGCATTTTAAGTTTGCATGGCAAAGCTCACTATATTGATTTACGGTGTGTGTGTGTGTGTGTGGGGGGGGTGTTCTTCCCCCTGCCCTTAACAGGCACACTATTTCTATTCCCTCACTGGACCTGCACTAAGACATTTAACCAGTCCTGTATTGGACTTATTTGAAGTCCCGTATTAGTTTGCTAGTTTGATATATTGACTAGTAATGCACGCATTCTTCTCTGGCTGTCTTGATAACCCCCCTTTTTTTTCCTGATCTGAATTGCACTGCAGTTTCCATTACAGTTCTACCTCATGAAAGGATTTCTAAATCTGGAGCTCACTGAGTATATTGTGAATAGATAGGCTACTACGCTCCTTATTTTCTTGAGTTTACAGCAAAGTTTGTTCAAATGTTAATCTATGGTTGTACTGGGTTGGAGGGGAGGTTGGAGGAGTGGGAAGTGGACTTGGTGGGTAGCATGATCATCATTGCACTGACTGAAGTAAAAGGAGTTCAGTCGTTAGGACTTGGGGTGGTAACTATTCCTGATACTTTCTGGGGCATTCCTATATGAATTATAACTATGCCCACTGTGGGGTCAATGGGTAGGTGTAATTATGTATTTTGTTTTCTGGTTGTTAATTACGAATTCTGACCTTAGTTGGGGTTGGGGAAGGGGGGGGGGAGTTGGAGCCAACCAATGAGACCCTTAGTAATATGTTACTTAGGAAGTCCCATATAATTAAAAACAGGCCTGTTATATTAGTTTGCCTACCTTATCTGTCTTGTTATGAAAATTGTTTCATGGAATATTAAAGGAGCCAGTTCCAGGGTGAAACAGCATCAGATTCTCAAGCATCTAGCCCTGGCATGCATGGGAGTTGTGCAGGAGATACACCTGATGACTGCTGAAAACAACTTACTTTGCAGGGAACAAATTTGGTGTGCCTATGCAGCGGGCAGTTCCACTGCGCAGAGAGGGGTTGCGATCCTAATTACTAGAGGGGTCCAATTCCAGGAGCTGCAAACAATTGCTGATCTGCAGGGCAGGTTCCTAATTCTAAAGGGCCTTTTGGACCATAGAGAATTAATCCTGGGCACTGTTTATGGTCCGAATCAATCCTCTCCAGAATTTTTTTCCAACCTAGCCCTTGTATTAGCCCCCTTCAAACAATTGCCTATTATTCTAGCTGGGGATTGGAACCTCAATTACAATAACAGCCTAGATAGAACTACCCAGAGAGGTCACAATCTCTCCCCTGCCCAGTGATCACTGCTTGAGATGATGGAAGTTTTAGGATTATGTGACCGCTGGCGTCTTCTTTATCCTCATGTAAGGGAGTATACCTTTCACTCATCCTATCATAAGTCCTATTCACTCATTGACTTTTTCCTGACAAATCAAATAATGTTAGCAGGCCCTGCAAGTTGTGATATCTCTTCCAGAGTACTGTCAGACCACTCTGTGATATGGTTTGACAGTGTAATACCACAAGGGACACCCAACGATAACCTATGGAAATTGAATGCTCACTTACTGTCAAAAGATGAGATAGCTGAAAGGATTAAAACATTATATGTCCAGTTTATGGATCAAAATGTTGATACCATTCCAGCATATGATCAAATCTGGAGTTCTCTGAAATGTTATCTGAGAGGGAAATTTTTCAGAATAGCTGCTACTAGGAAGAGCAAAATGGAGGATACAGCTCAGGACCTATTAAAATCTATCAGAAAGCTTGAACTGTCTATTTCTGTATAGCCTTCCAAAGTGGATCAAGAGCGTCTCATGGTTCTCAAAGACCAATATGCAGAGACCCTCAGAGAAAAAACGGAATATTCCCTTTTTAAGACACACACTGTCTACATAGATCAAGGAAACAAAGCTGGCCATCATTTGGCCCTTAGGCGTCGGAAGCAGGAGTCTAGATTGGTCACCTCTATCTCTCCCCTTGTTGGTAGTGGGCCCTTAACGACCCCTAAAGAGACTGTGAAGGAGTTTGAAACATATTATCGGCAGCTCTATGGTCTTCCTGATCGTAATCCCACACAGATTGAAATACAGGAGTACTTATCTAACATCCCCCTTCCAACTCTTAGCCCAGAACAGCAAGCCCAGCCATCTACCCCTATAATAGTATCTGAAGTTGTGTCAGCCATACGATCCCTCCCATTAAACAAAGTTTCGGGACTGGATGGTTTTCCATCTAACTTTTATAAAACATTTGAAAAAGAACTTGCTCCCATACTCCACCACTTATTTAACTACATCTGTACAAAAGGGCTCATAGATTTTACTCCACTGGAAGCTATTATTGTGGTTCTGCAGAAGCCTGGTAAGGCTAGGGTCAAAGTATCAAATTATTGGCCAATCTCACTGATGAATTATGACATTAAATTGCTGGCTAAAATTTTGGCCTTCTGGATCGCCAGCATTTGGGAGAAACTAATTAGCCCGAACAAATTGGGTTTGGTGGTAGGAATCCCTCTGACAATTTTGAAAAACTGACTCATATCTTCTCTGTAGCCAGGGAGGTAGACCTTCCGATGACACTTGTCTCCCTGGATGTGGAGAAGGCCTTCGATAGGGTCAGCTGGTCCTTCATCTTTGAAACATTGGCCAGATTTGGCTTCCCTTTCAAATTTATTTCCTGGATTAGATCTCTTTACTCTAAGCCAAGTGCCAGGATCTACTGTAATGGGATTTTCTCCACCACTTTCCCACTATACTCTGGAACAAGACAAGGCTGCTCAATGTCACCTTTACTGTCCAACTTGTACTTAGAACCATTGCTCCAACAGTTGCATTTGTCTACTAGCCTAACTGGTATTATAATTGGCCCATTTGTCTTAAAGTTGTCCATTTATGCAGATGACATCTTGCTGCATGTCACTGATCCGATCAAGTGTATCCCACATGCTCTGGAGATAATAAAAAAGTCTGGCCTATTCTCTAACTATAAGTTGAACCTAAGTAAGACTGAAGTCATGCCCTTAAATCATCATGTTAATAAGACTGCTATAGAGACCCTTGATATGACTTGGCCCACTAAACCTAAATACTTAGGAATTATCCTTGCACCCTCCAATTATCTTCTGAGGAAGCTTAATTTGGATAACCTGCTTACAATTACCCAACAAGATCGAATTAGATGGACTCCCCTTTACCTCTCTCTGCAAGGAAGAATTAATGTTATCAAAATGAATGTTTTGCCTCGATTATTTTATCCACTTAATATGCTGAATATTCACCTCTATTTGACCTGGTTCCATAAACTCCATGGTCTTATTTCTAAATTCATATAGAATAATAAGCCTCCAAGGAAAGCATATAATCATCTATGTGCCCCGAAATCCAATAGGGGGACTTAAACTCCCTAATTTTTACCACTATTATCTGGCCAGTCACATAGCTAAGTGCCTGCAAAGGGAAACACTCCGTCCTGCCCTGGATGTTCCGCAGTATATCCCTATATGGTTACAACCTGAACACCACATCATTAAAGATACGGGATTGTCACCCTCTAGCCTCTGGTATATGCTCCCTCAAAAGCTGCCATCTGCACTGCAAAAAATGGTTCTATATACATCAATTAAGGTCCATAATCAGTTATGTAAGTTTCTCAAATATGAAAATCTTAGGGACATTTTGCAACTGCTGTTTGGTAAGCCCAACCGAACGTTGGGGGGTAAACTTGTTTCCGCATAAATTAAATATGGCTAGGCAGACTGCTGTAAGAGACTTAATGAGCCAAGGTGGTGTGGGATCAGTGTCAGAGATACTGGACCAATTTCACTTGCCTTCAAAATACTCCTTTTTCTTTTACCAAATCAGGCATATCTTGATAAAATGGTTTGGAACAGGTCTGTGGGACAGCACCTATGGGGACACCTTGTGTGAATTCAAAGCATTGACTCGGCAGCCTCGTACTGTCTCTTAACTAGTTTCAGGCTTGCACTGTAAACTTAATTCTGACTGGGTGGACTGCTCCCAATATAGGATGGAGACTTTTCCCAATGCCTGTTTTAACTGGGAAAAACTGTGGCAAGGGATCTATCAGTATACTGCACATGATAAACTTTGACTGATACAGTTTTATGTATTACACAGTATGTATCTTACCCCAGTGAAACTATATCGCATGGGCAGGCTCCCAAGTACAGCTTGTTTTAGGTGCAGGCAGTAACAAGGATTCCCACTGCTTATATTCTGGGAATGCCCCATGGTTGCCCCCTTGTGATCCTTAATAAAATCCAAGTCAGACCCCTTATTGAGGATACAGAACCTATTCACCCCAAACATTTGCATTATTGGGGACTATTCTGCAGTGGAAGTGAAGGAAAGACATTACTATATTAATCTTATATCACTTACAGTGAAAAACTTGGTACTAAGGCACTGGAAGGACCAGAATATGATTACTTATCAGGAATGGGTCAATGATTTGTTTGTAACTTGAGGGTAGAGAAATCCATTGCTAGTCTTAGAAATAAGATGTCCCAATATCAGACAAGATGGGAGAAATTCCATACTTTGTGGTCAGTTGCTTCTGCACCCTAAATCAGGCTGGGATGGCCCTTTATTTTGTTAAGGATAGGAGTCTGTCCTCACTGCTAAGGCTTCTGGCCTTCTATAACTAGTACTCAGTGGGAACTACCCACGTAAGAACATCTAGCTTTCGGAAACTGATATTTTAAGAAACACATGATTTCTTGGATAGTGCATCTCTTGCTTCTGGCTCCTAGGGAGGGAGGTTTGTGGGGGATTTAAGGGGGGGATGGGAGGGGCAGGGGTGGGAATAATTGTTAATTTCTTGTAATGTGTAAAATCCAGAAAATAATTGGATTACGGATGTGTGTTGCACAGTTTCTATGCATGCTGATGACTTCACCAATTTTTCATATTTTCACTCCAGATTTTCAACGTTGCCATTTTTCTACACCTCCTCATGAACAATACAGATGTAATTTTCCACATGCTACCCCAAATGTGTTTTCATTCCTGTGTCACCAAATGGCATAGCCACTGTGCTAAACCACCTTTCAGCTAACAAACTGGTTGTGCTGCTCTTCATGAGGTGGGGTCACAAAAAATCCAATTTGAAAATTTGGAGTGAAAATACCAACACACACCTACAGTGTTAGGGTTTCCAACTGTAACACCCCAGCCTGTGGAGACTGATAGGCATCAGGGATGTGACTTGGAATCATCGGCTGTAATGCTCATGCCATTCCACCCCTACCCCCACCCTGCAGCCAGTGACAGGCATCGTGGTGTGTCTTGCAGTGTTTGGCCACAAAGTTCACTCTATTCTGCTATACTGCACCCACCTCAGTGTATTTCCTTAGGGAATGGGGTAAGTATAATGCCCAAAGACCCCAAAGCACACCACGACATTTGTCAGTGTCTACAGGGTAGGGTGAGATAAAATGGCATGAGCATTATAGCTGATGACCCAAAGGCACCCCAATGCTTGTCAGTCTCTGAAGTGTGGGGATGGGGTTGGCATTACTTCAGTACTTCACTGCCATTCCTATTATGCGTCTCTAACTCCTGCACTACTAATGCCAATGCCAGCGAGACAACATTCAGCATTGACAAACGCTTGTTTCTTTTTACCTCCTAATTTGGTCTAATAAGGTCTAAAGCATGGCCTATGGTGGAAGCCAGCTGCTCCTGTTTGCCAGGGTAGCACTTCCTTTCCTCTTCCCCTTTTCCTCCAACTCCCCTCCTCAAGCAACCAGCCATTTTCAAGAGGAAGCATCTCCGTTTGTGCTTACCTCTTTGAGGTCTATTTCAGGTCCTCTGTAGCTGCACTTACATAGAAATATAGACTTTGATGGCAGATAAGGACTGCTTGGCCCACCCAGTCTGCCAATTTCCCTACCTATTGGATAAGTTGCAGATACTAGTTAACCAACAGCCTACTTCCTCCCACCACCCTGACTATAATTGCCTTATGTTTGTCCCACGCATTCTTGAATTCCCCCACTGTTCTTGACCCCATGACCTCCTCAGGAAGACAGTTTGATGCATCCACCATCCTCTTTGAGAAAAAAATACTTCCCCTCATATTACCCCTGAGCCATCCCCCCCCATCTTCAAACTTTGCCCCCTTGTTCTTGCACATCTCTTTTTCTGAAAGATGCTACCCTTTTGGACTTTATTATAAATTCACTTCTCATTGTTGTAAGTGGGGACTTGGCATGCTGGCCTATATATATCCTCTATTTATTATGAGTGTTTTCTACGTCTGTGTTATTTTCCTTAAGAATGTATTTATGTGTTCCATCTACTGCCTTTATTCTTACACCTCAACTGTATTGAATTTTGTATTATGTTTTTACCTCTGTATTATCTGATTCCTCACACATTTGTATTGTATGTTTCCTGTGCCATTCTGTGGCCCTGGTCGTACCCGAAAATGGTCCTTTTGCTCAGTGCACTTGCCCAGTAAGCAAAGTCATAAATAAATAAATAAATAGTTGGTTACCCAGGTAGCATGTTGTACCTCATCAGTAGCACACACTCCTCTTCTTGGGCTCTGCTGGTGTATGATACTAGTTTTAGAAACTCAGGTTCTTCTGTGGAGTCTTGACAGACACAGCTTTTTTGACTGAGTAAGATACTATGGAGTGCCATGTTTAGTGGTCCTAGAAAGTATAGTACCTTTCCTTAACATTGCCCTGATTTTAATGTTTGTTTGGGTGTTTCTCCAGAGGAGAAAAATTACAGACTTCATAATATTGTTGGCATCAGATTACATTTAGGATATCTACTGGAATGTATTTTCCTGTGGCTTACACAGGTGTTGGTCAGCTCAGTGAATCAGAATCAATTGCCACGACACAATCTCCAGCCGACATTTTGCCTCTTCGGTTTTATTTCTCTTGATTCAATAGGAATATTTGTTATAGTATGTGGTTATGGTCAGTTGTGTATAGATTTCCATTTTAACTAAAAAGCTGTTTTTTTCACAGCTCAAGGGTCAGTGAAAGCTATACTCTTGTGTTGTACACAGCTCTTTGATCCCTTGATGGAAACATGGCATTGTTGTGCACTGATGCCCATGCATTGTTTTATGTATTGTGTTTACCATTTACAAAACTCATACTGCATTATGCATCTAATGTGTGGAAGAGGGAGCACATTTTCCTTACTAGGCTAGTACCAAGGGGAGGAGGAAAGCAGGGGGACCTAAGCAAGCTGGAGGAGTGATCAGACAGGTGGCAGCTGGGGTTCAATGCAAAGAAGTGTAAGGTTATGCACTTTGGGTTGAGTAACCTAAGGAAAGAATACTGACTGGGGCAGGGGTTAAGCTGGGGATCACTGAGGAGGAGAAGGACCTAGGGGTAATAATAACAGGGACCAGGAAAAACACTGCCCAGTGCAGGAGAGTGGCTGCAAAAGTAAACAAAATGCTGGGGTGCATAGTGATGGGGGGTTTTGTCCAGGCAAAGAGAGGTGATCTTGCCCCTCTACAGGTCGCTGGTAGGGTCACACTTAGAGTACTTTGTGCAGTTTTGGAGGCCATACCTAAAGTGTGATATCAGGCTACTTGAGGGGGTGCAGAGGAAGGCAACGAAGATCATATGTGGAATGGAGGTTAGAGACTATGACAGCAGACTGGGAGACCTGAATATGTACACCCTGGAGGATAGAAGGGACAGGGGGACATGATAGAGACATTCAAGTATCTGAGGGGAATTAGTAAGGATGGGGCAGATGGGGTCTTTAAGCTAAGGAGGGGGAGGGTCACCAGAGGGCATGGGCTAAGAATAAAGATGGGAGGATTTAGGAGGGAAATAAGGAGACACTATTTCAGACAGGGTAGTAGCAATATGGAATGCACTACCAGAATGGGTAGTATCATGTAAATCTGTGAACACATTCAAAAGGGCATGGAAGAGGGCAGAGTGAGGTTGGGGGAGGTGGGGGTGGCAGTGGGATGGCAAAGGGGGGGATGGGGCAGCTGCAAACTAGGGGCACTAGCTGCACACTCGAGCAGCCTTAGATAGACCAGGTGGTCTGTTTCTGCTGGCATATTCGTATGTTCGTATATCATGGCAATTCCCACTTAAACAGCTTTACCTGGGTCAGGAGGTAAAAGCACATGCCTACAGTGGTGCCCAGCATCCCATTCCATCATGACAGAAGA
Source organism: Neoceratodus forsteri (assembly GCA_016271365.2). Taxonomy (NCBI): domain Eukaryota; kingdom Metazoa; phylum Chordata; order Ceratodontiformes; family Ceratodontidae; genus Neoceratodus; species Neoceratodus forsteri. Next base: position 1,741,240,592 of record CM057449.1, read on the forward strand.
CATCTAGATACTGCTGTCACAATGTCATTAGCCTTAACTAGTTGTAATGTTTGCAGGCACTATTTTTAAATACTAAAAATACACATTGTTGTTTAAGAGTCACCAGGTGGCATTGTACAGAAATAGTGTTGCACATGTGTGCCTTCACATGTCCCTCAGCCTGTGTGCTTAGTAGTCAACTGACAAATTGCAAGAAGCAAGACAAGTGCAGAGTGATGAAAAACAAAGAAAGGCAACAACTCCACCAGGTCAAATGATTCAAACATAAAGTACCTTTTATTGGACCAACAAGGATGTTACAAAAAGGAAAAAGAGCTTAAAGCTTAAGCTTTTTGTTGTTTTTGTAACATCCTTGTTGACCCAATAAAAGGTATCAAACAATTTGTTCTGGATTTGTTCTTACTAGGATCAATACGGCATTAAACATCTTGTTTGTCAAACATAAAGAAAGAATTATTGCAAAAACTGGCTAACTAAAGTGTAGAACAAGTAAAAATGGGATAAGCAAAAAAACACTGAACACCACACACAAGCCCATGTGCTTTGAGGTAAGAACCTCCTCCTCAAGGGGTGTGGCCAGTGTTTTCAAAACCTCCCCGTCAATACAAGTAAGTCCTGGCAGGCTTCTCAGGAAGAGTTTTTAAAAGAATAATGTTTTCAAAGAACAAGTAATTGAAGCCAATCAAATGAAAGATAATGAGACACAATTACAACAGGACACTCAAAAATGGGGTATCATAACTACAAATACAATCACGAGGGGATATAAAGGGAATGGAGGTAAGCACAACACATTAAAGGGGCACTGTCAGCCTTGACCCTCGTTTTTGTGCAGAATTCTATCAGTGTGCCTCTATGCACACTCTGATTCCCTATGATGCACAGAATAGACATATATATACTTTAGAATAGTATTCTTACCAATATTCGTTATTTTTAAGAATGTCCACTTTCATTTGGGTCTGTCTGCAAGTCCCCCATCCCCCGAAATCATAAGGCAGCCAAGCGAGTACGTCTGACACTGAGCACCGGCATGGAGACTGACTTTACACATGCCCATCCTGACAAACTGAATACAGCATGTATATTCTACTGATGAACAGACCTGTCATTTTTAAATAAACGAGCACTGAGAAAGTTTAAAAAGCTTTTGAAAGAGGTGGCCTAAATCTCGCATTACGCAAGCAAAAGCCGGAATGAAGACACATCCCGCATATGCATGGAAGTCACTCTGCTTTTGCACATGTGCGAGATTTCGGTGAGCTCTTTCAAAAGCATTTTTAAACTTTCTCAGCTCTCGGTTTTATTTAAAAATGGGCAGGTCTGTACATCAGTAGAATATACATGCTGTATTCAGTTTGTCAGCACCAGCATGTGTAAAATCAGTCTCCATGCTGGCACTCAGTGTCAGACGTACTCTCTTGGCTGCCTTATGCTTCCGGGCGACGGGGTACTTGCAGACAGACCCAAATGAAAGTGGACATTCTTAAAAATAATGAATATTGGTAAGACTACTATTCTAAAGTACATCTATGTCAATTCTGTGCATCGTAGGGAATCAGTGTGTGCATAGAGGCACACTGATAGAATTCTGCACAAAAACGAGGGTCAAGGCTGCCAGTGCCCCTTTAATAGCAATGGAACATGTAAGTTATCAGGTACATAATGCTAAGGGCCATATAATTCCTGTAAGAACATCAATTTTAAAGGTCAAGTGAGCTCCTGCAACTGCAGGGGGCTACACAGAAAAGAAGCTGCAGAACCTCTGCAGGCGCAAAGGAGGAATTCAGCCCTAGTCTGTAGCCTGAGAAATCATATGTTTACCTGTGCTGCACGTGTGCATGCATCCACATGCCCTAGTAGTTAACCATCAAACTGCAAGAAGGCAGACACTGTAAAGTGATGGCCTTGGATATTCTGGACTGCTCTTTACTCAACATATTGATTGACACAAGGGAATCAGACACACTGCCCAGCACTGAAGGCTTACACAGTGATAAGGTGGAAAGAATGCATATCAAGGAATGGATTCATGTTTACAGATTATATGCCCTCACTTCTGACTGAAACAATGGTGATGAATAAAACAGAAAGCACATTGAGGTGGGGGCACAAATGTGCTCATGTTGCAAGTTGGGGATGTTTTAGAAAGCAAACACATTAGGAGAGCAATGTTTAATCATAGAATGCCCTACAGATTTCTTCTTGCAATACTTTCATGTGCTGTAATATGGGGACACACATGTCCCCACTTACAAAATGTTAAAAGGGTTAGCGCATGCACATTGCTACACACCATCTTATGTGAAGAAGAAATCATGTCAGGAATCTGATACAAGGGATAATATTGCTGTTAGTTGTTCCCTTTTTCTTAGTCACCTTTACATTATTGAAATGGCTTTGTAACCAAGGCGAGTATAATAAGATATTCACGACCTGGGAAAGGAGAACAGAGAATATCACTTCACTCTCTGTCTCTCAGCCATGGAGTGTAGCTGCAGTTCGCAATTACATTTCTATTTCTCGCAAATGTTATTACACAGTGGTAAACTACAATATACAGTATAGGAGATGTGCCATAAGCTGCATGAAAATAATTATTTTGAATGGTTGTTATGATTTCCATTGACCTCACAAATGGCAGACCCATGAGTGAGGCTTGTAGCGCTCATACCCAGCCATTCAAAAGCAATCATTTATTTTCATGCAGCTCATGGCATGTACCATTTATACAATGCCAAGTAGAGTGAGAGGTAGGAGGTTCTACTGTAGTGCCAACAGGCATGGGCAGAATGTTAGGTGCAATGGACTATTCTGCTCAAAAACATTAGGAAGCTGGAGTGGAAATATTCATTTTCTCTGAGCTAGAGTGAAAATCTTTTCTTTTCACTCCAGCTCCCCGGCCCAGGAAAATAAATGCATGTATTTGTTTATTTATTTTTATTTAAATATTTGTTGACCAGGATAGGCACACTGAGCTGAGGCTCATTTCCAGGTGCGACCCAGGGGAAGGGGTTGTAGGAGTACATACAATGTGAAACATAAGACCATGGTTTTACAAGTGGTGACACAACCAGAAATCAGTAGAAATTGACAACAGGTTATTGGTCTTAATGATAAAATACAAAAGGACCTCAGTTACAGCAGTTAAGTCAAAATTAACAGGGTAAAATGATAAACTAGATAACATTTCCAAGACATGTGACTAGAGATAGTGGGAGAAACAGAGATAATAAAAATAAGTGCACCAGTGTGGGCTGGGACCTGTAAGTGCTGAGATGTGGGGCTTGATCACCTGGTGCAACGGCGGGGGGGGGGGCGGCGGCAGGAGGCGTAGTTGTGACTGGCAAGCGAGGTAAGAGGGTGCGCTTCTAATGGAGGGAGTAAGCTTGTTCCACAGGTTGGGGGAGCTGATGGGAGAAGGCAGATTTGTCAGATGATGAGGATGGGTGAGGTATAAGAAATGATATTTCATTTTTGTGCCTCAGTGCATAGGGTGTGTCCAGGGCTGGGGAAAGACTGTCAGCCAACTAGAAGGGTAGCAAATTAAACCAGAATTTAGTTATGAGGTTAAGAGAGTGGATATGGTGGTGGTGGGACAGCGGGGTAAGATCTAGGAGGAAGTATAGGTCGCAGTGATGAGTACGACGGGGTGCGTCGGTAGCAAAGCAGCAAAAAGAATTTAGGAGAGTGTCTAGCTTTGTTAGGGTGGTTACTGGGGCAGTGCTGTAGATCACGTCAGCATAATCAAAAATGGGAAGAATAATTTTTGTTACGATTTGGCATCTGGCTGGAGGTGGGAGGGAGACTCTGTACTGGTACAGCAAGTCAAGTTTGGGGTGTAATTTAGAGATGGTTGCATCAATGTGAGGTGAGAATGATAGATGAGGGTCAAGCCAGACACTGAGGTACTTGTGCTCACTGACCTGGAGTAGTGGGGTACCATCGAGAGAGAGACAATGGGGGAAGGGAGGGGGGATCTGCTGATTTTCTGTGCTGAGCAAAAGATCATGGATGCTGTTTTAAACGTATTTAGTTTTAGTTGGTTTTGGCTGAAGCAAAGTGGGATATTATTGAAGTCAGTTTGGAGGGTAACATGAGCTTCAGTTATTGAAGGATCTGAGGTAAAGAGGATGGTGTCATCAGCATACATGTGTATGCTGGAATTAGAGCAGGAGGGGGGCGTAATTTATGAAGAGGAAGAAGAGGATGGGACCAAGGACAGAGCTTTGAGGAACAGCTGCTAAGATTGGGAGAGATGGGGATGAGACGTCAGTGATTTGGACAGACTGTGATCTGTTAGAGAGGTAGGAGGAGAACCACTGAATGGTGATAGGGAAAAGTCCAGCAGCGCCATGTTTTGACAGGAGGAGAGGGTGGGAGCCTGAGTCAAAGGCCTTAGCCAGGTCAGCAAAGACTGCGGCTGTAAGGAGGCCTTGGTCAGAGGCAGTGTGGATATGGTTTGTGACACATAGGAGAGAGGAGATAGTGGAATGCTGTTTCCTGAAGCCTGACTGATGGGGCAATAGGAGGGTTATGGCATTGAGATAGTCTGCCAGCCTGGAGTGTACGTGTACCAGGGATTCCTGAAGCTTTGAGAAAGCTGGGAGAAGGGAGATCAGCCTATACTTTCCAGGATTAGTGGTATCCCCTGCTTTATGGAGATTGATAACTGAAGCAGATTTATAGGCCTGAGGGACAGTGCCTGAGGTGAAGGAGAGGTTGAGGATATGGGTGAGGGGCTTTGCTATGGCAGATGCGGAGATCTACAGGAGTTTGGGATGGATCCCATCCGGGCTGGATTTGTTAGTATTTAGAGAACGTAGGGCTTTGAGAACCTTGTGTTATGAGATGGGTGAGAGTTTGAAGTTGTTGTGACAGGGAGGTGTGGGGCAGACAGTGGCAGTAGGAGTAGGGCCATGGGGTACAGTGCAAGATGTAAAAAAATGTGTTTAGGGAATTAGCAATGCTGATAGGGTCAGATATGGGCTGACCATTACTCTTGATGGCAGGGGAGCGTTGTTGTGATGGAGGTCTAGAAGAGGGTGTACAACATTCCAGAACTTTGATGGATGGGCATGAGACAGCTGTGACTTGAAAAAGTCAGCTTTTGCTTACCTTATGGTCTTGGTGCAGGCATTGTGGAGGGTGTTGTAGGCTTGCCTATTTTTGGTGTTAGGGAGGGATTTGAAAGCAGACCATGCTTTGTTTCTAGTCTTGAAAAATGCTAGAATTGTGGCAGAGATCCACCTGAGGTAGTGCTCTTTTACCCATAGCTTTTTCTGAGGGGCATGGGAGTCCCAGGTGCTTGTGAGGGTGTGCAGGAAGTTGGAGAGGGCAATGTCCATGTGTTGGGCTTCATACACATGGTGCCAGCTGGTATGTCTAAGGTTATTAAGCAGGGCTTCAGAGTCCAGGGTGCTTAGGGAGCAAGTGTCAATGTACTTTGGGGCAGACCTAGCCAAGCAAGCTTTTCTGATGCAGTATGTTATGCAGTGGTCACTCAGTGCATTTGCAAGGATGCCAAATGAGGTAACCCTGTGGGGATGCGAAGAAAGAATCCAGTCAATTAAAGAATGGTTTTGTGAGTGGGGTTGTAGTGAGTAGGTTCATTGAGCAGCTGTGTGAGGTTAAAGGACTCAGTTATGGGAATGTGGGGCTTAAAGGAGGGAGCGAGCCAGTCCAGGTTGAAATCACCTAGCAGAATTAGTTCCCCATTTGATATATGGTAATGGAGGGTGGCTATGGTGGAGGCAAGGGATTCGTGTGTGAGCTGGAGTGATGCATACGGCACCCCTATAAACAATGGGGGGGGGGCAAAAAGGGTAAGTTGGGCCAGGAGGACTTCATTGGAGCCAGGGAAGGACTCCTTCCAGAAGACAGAGCATGAGAGAGGTTGTTTTTTGTATATGGCAACCCCACCACCTTGTTTTCCTCAGTCCTGCCTAAGCAGGGTGTAGTTAGGGAGAGTAAGGGATGTGTCCGGGGTCCTTGTGGAGAGCCAGGTTTCAGTCAGGCAGCGGATATCAGGGGAGTGCTCGACTAGCCAACAGTTTAACTGGTCAATTTTAGGCAGGAGGCTTTGAATATTAATATGGGCAATGGTAAAGACTTTGTGGGTGTGTAGTGGTTGAGGACTGACCTGGGGACCCAGGTGAGGTTCTATATCACATATATATCTATATCATATATTTGTGATTTTGTATATCCACTGGCATTGTATAAAAGTATATCTATATATGTGTGTGTGTAATAAGCCACACCACAACAGGATGTGCATTATAGGATTTCAGTGCACACTTCAGGAGTGTAGTAAGACATGATGCCAAAGGCTGAGTGTCCTTATGCCCTTGGAAAGTGCATTGAAATCCTATGATGCAGACCCTGGTGGGACCTATTATGCTTTTAAATAGCTCTAAGTAACTTTTGGGGGAGGAAAATGAGATTCTGCACCTGATTGAATATGTACTGTACAGAGATTTAATGCACAGTCAGATGATATCCCATGGCCAATCACATTTCTAGATTTTTTTCTTGTCATTATAATACCATTGAGAGGTTCTGGAACATGTGAATCTTGAGAGTAAAGCTCACGAGATTTCAAGTTGCCGCTAGAACCTCAAAATGGTATTATAGCTGAGAAATCACAGTGCTGTATCTGGTATTTTTTTGCAATATACTGTATGGTCAGAGTTTTATATTTTTCCAGTGGTCTGAACTCACCATTTCCTGTGAGATAATTTGATAGTAGCCTGCAATCAAAAACTTTTATTTTTAATTGTGTTTTTTTTAATCTTTTGGAGTGTCAATAAATTTCATCACATCATCATTTTGCTTTCTTTGTTCATTTTCTAGCATCTGTTTAGTGTTATGGTGTTGTCAGCTGAATAGCCGGCTGGCTTTTAACGTACATGATGGTTACAGTAAAAGCTGGCTCATGCTCAGCTGATGGCATTGTGTGCAGCACAAGCTCAGTGTTCTTTTCCATAATACTATTATTGGAGCTGCGTCAATAGTATTACTAGATCTCCTAATAATATCGATGTATTGCAAGCATGGTATTATGGGAAATTTTTAATATGACTTTCAATGGTATTATTCTTAATGTCCATAATATGGTGTCATGTTCTCCTTGATCCCCTATTAGCTTGATACAGTGGATCAGGGAGTATTGGTGGAAGATTTTGAGGAATACAGGGGACACTGTGACTTGCTAATGTCAGCTGCAGGCTTTCTCAGTGATCAATTCTGCCCCCTATGCTTTTTGTGGTGTACATTTTGCCTCTGGGGCAGATCGTTAGACAGTATGGCATGAGTTTTCATTGCTAAGCAGATGTCACTCAGCTGTACCTGTTTTTTACAGCAGATGGACAAGAAGCAGTCTCCATGCACATGCCTTTAAGAACTGCAGACTGGATGGCTCCAGCTGGTTGAGAGTTAATCCAAGCAACACAGAGCTGCTACTAATGGAACCAGGTCTTTATTGATCAACTGATCGGAATGGCATAGTGCTGACTTCCATGGGTAGGGTGAGAAATCGGGGAGCCACTGTGGACTGTAGACTGACACCTGAAGATCATAGGCCCAGTTCTAAAAGAGCCATTAGAGCACTGCAGGTCGCATCACTCAAAAGGTTGTGGCAAACTCCAGGTGCACCAGAGACACTGCACGTGATTTTATAAAAATTGGGATCCATGTGCCAAACTCCCCAGGTTTGCCACAGGTTGCCAGCATGCCAGCTGTGACAAACATTTGGTGCACCTACGAGAATTGCCGCAAGGATCTGGCTCCCCCACCTGGCACAACACTAGAGCGACCAGGGTTGTTGGGATGAAACTGCTTGCCAGAAGGGGGGCAGGGGGCATAAGGGACATAGGAAGTGGCAGAGGGGGAGTTGGGGGGGGGACCTGACACTGAATGTTAGTGATGAGGCACCCGGCAGGGTGCATTTACAGCTGTATAAATATCGTAAATGCTGCACATAATTGTACTGTACTACAATGTACAGTAGCTAGTACCCATACTATAAATACATAACTAGCCTTAAAGAAACACACTGAAGGAGGGACCAGTGATAAATCTGCAGAAGGCATTATGGCATTGTGTTGCACAGTAACACAGCAGACCTCACAACTGTACAGTGAAACAGACATCACTTCATTTTCTAAACCTTTCATGCCTGTGCTGCAGCATTTGCACTGGTTAGCAGCAGTAAATGTTTGTTTCTTATGTACCCAATCCCACAGGCTCTGGGCACCTTACAAGATAACATAAATTCATAGCAGCACAATAAATCAATAAATAAGTGCCCAAACTAAAATACAGCCTTAGTACAGTATTTCTTAAGTCTAAGAGGCATTCTCTTAAAAGATGATTCTTCAACCCCATTTGAATGCTTCCACAGAGGGAAGCTTCCTGAAGCTCACAAGGCAGCTGATTCCAGAATACAGGTGCCAACACAGCAAACACCCAGTCCAGAGATCATTTCAGCCAGAATCTGGGAACCTTCAGGAGGCCCACCGCAGAGGAATGGAGAGGGGGCCGGTAGGAGCATATAGATAAAGGAGCTCTTTCAGGTAACCTGGGAACAGATCATGTAGGGCTTTGTATATTAAATTGTAGTGAGAAACAAATTAATGTGACCTACCGGGATTTAAACCCAGGCCCCCAGAGTACCATGCCAGTGATCTAACCACTGAGCTATAGGTTCACATGGTTGAACCTGACCCTTCTCAGACTTATTTCCTTTCTCTGGTATTGCAAATCCTGCAACTAGGAACAATCAAGATGATAATTAGACACTTTTGGTGCAGTATTAGCCACTACTAAGCAATTTAGATCACACATTGCAGTAAGAAAGAAATTAATGGGAAGTACTGGGAATTTAAGACAGGTCCCTAGTTCCAGAGCTCTAACCACTGAGCTATATGATAGGCTCACATGGTTGGACCTAACTTTTCCCAGGCACAATTCCTTTCTCTGGTTTGCAAATTCTGCAACTTGCACCAAAAACATCTTAATTAACATCTCGAATGTTCCCAGTTGCAGGATTTGCAATACCGGAGAAAGGAAGTGTGTCTGGGAAGAGTCAGGTTCAATAATATGAGCCTATAGTTCAGTGGTTAGAGCACTGGGAAGGTATTCTGGGGGCTTGGTTTAAATTCCCCAGTAGGTAGCATTTCTTCCTCCCTGTAATTTGTGATCTAAATTGCTTAGCAGTGTCTAATACTGGACCAAAAATGTCTAATTATCATCTTGATTATTCCAAGTTGCAGCAAACAAATGGCCTGCCTGATTTGTTCTGGATCCTCGATCCTTTAACAAAGGGAGGCTAATGACATGTAAATATTAGTTTAAATAGGCAGTATAATATGACATTGTAATAACGTGTCACAGCAGCTTTAAAATGATTGGAGAATCATATTACAAACATTGAAAACACAGATTGTCTATTGTCTCATGCTGTATATATAAAAGAAAAAACACAAAAACGGTTAAAAAACAGGGGTAAAGACCAGTTTATGACTGGCTATCTGGGCACACTCTGTCATAATAAAACATTTTAAAACACACTTAAAAGAGTATACAGAAACAAACACCCATACGAACACTGCAGGTACTGGAAAAATATAGGCTGTGGGGGGGGGGGGATGAGAAATAGAACATGGCAGGACTCAGTTTGGAATTTCTTTCTTTATTGCAATATAACCGTAGACTATATCTGAGGATGACCTTACCAAGTACCAGCTTATGCACCGCAAGCAGCATGAGCGACAAGATTAATCCTTAAGGGACCCCACAAGTCAGGGCAAAAAGGTGTGAGAGAAAATCTTCCCACACAGCATGCTTCTCCATACTGCTTCACCCTACTAGAAAAGAAAGATTAGAACCACCTGAAAATGATTTCTCTGAGTTCCACCAAGTCTCTCAGTTGAGTTGTTAAAATCCCATGGTCTACAGTGTCAAAAGCTGATAAGAGGTTGTGGAGATCAAGAATGGAACATTCTCTTCTATTTCTAGCTAGAAGAAGATAATTTTGCACCCTCAGGAGTACTGCTTCCATATTATGATGCCCCTTGAATCCTGACTGGAATGACTCATAGCTGGAAAAATCCTTCAAGTGCTTCTCCAGCAGCACCACTGCCACCTTCTCAATAACCTTCCCCAGAAAAGGAAGTTCAAGACAGGTTTGTGATTAGATGGTTTCTTAATAAGGGCCTTCACCACAGCCCCTTTCAGAGCTGTAGGGAAAGCACCCTTCCAAGGGAACACTGAACTCTCTCAGTGCTCACTGGCCCCAATAACTTCCAAAAGTCCACCAACAGCTGGGTCAGTCCTGGGTCCAGTGAACTGAAGGTAAGATGCAACCCTGAAGTCAAAAGGGGGACCTCTCCAGTTGGCACCAGCTGAAACTCCTCCAAGACTGATGGAAGGCCTCCATTAGCTAACAGAGGAGGATATTGCCAAATCAGTAAAAAAAGGGGATTAAATATTTTTTAGATACATAACAGAAAAGAGGAAGCTCAAAGGAGGGATAGTAAGGCTAAAACAGGAAAGAGAGGTTTGTGTGGAAGAGGACCATCAAAAAGCAGACATATTGAACAAATACTTTGGTTCAGTATTTACAGAGGAAGGGGTAGGTAATGGACCAATGATAAAGAACAAGGGCATTAAAGGACTGGAAGCTGATATTTGTCCTTTTACAGAGGAAAGAGTCCTTAAGGAACTAACACAGTTAAAGTTAAACAAGGCAATGGGACCAGAGAGGGTGCACCCCAGGTTACTGAGAGAACTCAAGGAGGAGCTGGCTACAACTCTGACAGCCCTGTTCAACCTGTCACTAGAAACGGGGGGGGGTACTAGGTGACTGGAAGAGAGTGGATGTGGTCTCACTCCACTAAAGTGGCAATAGGGAGGAGGCAGGAAATTACAGGTCTGTCAGCCTGACTTCGGTAGTAGGCAAAGTAATGGAATCACTACTGAAGGAAAGGATTGTGGAGTAGCTTGTTACCAGTTGTACACAGGATTCAAGTCAACATGGTTTCACCAGGGGGAGGTCTTGCCAGAAAAATCTGAGCAAATTCTTTAGGTGACCAAGGAAGTAGGTCGGGGAGGAGCAGTAGATGTGACCTACCTGGATTTCAGTAAGGCCCTTGACACTGTTCCACAATGAAGACTGGTGAGCAAGCTGGATAGCCTAGAAGTAGGTCCTAAGGTAGTAAAATGGGTTGAGCATTGGCTAGACAATAGGAGTCAGAGGGTAGTGGTTAATGGTATCCACTGTGGAGAAGGCATAGTGATCAGTGTGTTGCCACAAGGGACAGTACTAGGCCTGGTCCTCTTCAATGTCCATTAGCAACATTGCAGATGGTCTGGAAGGAAAAGTATGCTTGTTTGCAGATGACACAAAAATTTGCAACAGAGTAGACACACTGGGAGGGGTGTAACGAATGAGGGTTTATCTAAAAAAAGCTAGAAGAATGGTCATGGGTTTGGCAGCTGGGTTTTAATGCAAAAAAGTGCAAAATCATGCACTTGTGGTACAGAAACCTGGGGGCAACATACCAACTGGGAGGACAGGTATTAGCAGTCACAAAACGGGACCTGGGGATAATCATTTCTGATGCACTGAAGGTAGCTAAACAGTGTGACAAGGACGTGGGGAAGGCTAACAGGATGCTAGGATGCATAAGCAGTGGAATCAGCAGAAAGAGGGAGGTAATAATACCCCTGTGTAGATCACTGGTGAGACCCCACCTTGAGTACTGTGTCTAGTTCTGGAGGCTCCACCTCAGAAAGGACATAGAAAGAGTGGACGCAGTACAAGAGAGGGCAACCAGAATGGTGCTAGGCCTGCATCAAAAGCCCTATGAAGAAAGGCTTAAGGAATTAAAGATGTACTCCTTAGAGGAATGGAGGCAAAGGGGGGATATGACAGAAACATTCAAATACCTCACAGGTATAAACAAGGTACAGGAAGGTAGCATTTTCCAAAGAAAAATATGCTCGCGGACAAGTGGTCACAATATGTAGCTGGGGGGGCTCAGAGGAAATGTGAGGAAGTACTTCTTCACAGAGAGGGTTGTGGATGCATGGAACAGCCTCCCAGTGGAGGTGTTGGAAGCTAAAATGGCTGCAGGATACAAAAATGCTTGGGATAGACATAAGAGTATATTACAAGTAAAGCAGAGGGGTAAAACCCAGAGACTACGTAGGGTCTGCCATGGCACTGTAGGCAGGGAAAATAGGGCAGACTAGGCGGTCAGGAGGTCCTTATCTGCCAACAACTTCTATGTTTCTATTAGTCACAGACTGGACCATCCTGGGTCATGACAGTCTACCTGTGGAGATCGATGATCGAATAGAGGATATACTATCAAGGAAAAACTATCCAAACTCCTCAAAACACTTGAGTGCCAAAACTCCTCCAGCTTGTAGGCAAGCCAGGTGTAACAGCTTGTCTACAATGCAAAAGAAGTGAGCTGGTCTGTCTTCCCTGCAGTATCCATAAGAGGAACTTTACTTTTCTCAGAGTGATTGCTCCTGAAAATCCTTATAATGAGATCTGAGGATTTGTCTGACTTCCATCAACCCAGATCTCTGCCAAGAATGCTCCAACCTCTGCCCTTTGGTCTTCAACCATCTAAGCTCTGATGGGGCACTCTCAGGCATATACAAAACCATTTAGGGGAGTCAAGCACCATGGTGATAGTTGTGTTACAAGCTCCCAACACAGTTTTACCCCCTCAGCACATGCTTGCAACAACAAGCTTGAACAGCTAAGCACCAACAAAAACCTCAAAGGCTCCAGATTATTTAAAAGTTTGTACCAAACTAACTCCACCTAGGCTTGGCCCGTTTAGGGGCCCTGATTTAAACTTCAAGTGTGATAACCGAACCAGCTGACTGGCTCAAACCCAACACTAAATACTTTGAGTCCCAGTGGGTAAATCAGGTCCAAGACATGACCCAACTGGTCAGCTGCAAAGGTAACCACCTATGTGAAACTCAACAAATTTACTTGTCAGAGAAATTGCTGTACATGCACAAGGAATTTGTCATTGACCCAGATATTGAAGTCGCCCAGCACCAGCCACCTGGGGCTCTGCAATGTCAAGCTGGCAAAGAACTTCCCAAATTCCTACAGGAATCCTCTGTTGCAGCCTGGAAGATGATATAAGAGTAGGATCCTGCTCCCCACACCTGCATCACCTTTGATGGCCATGCATTCAAACAACCTGGTGTGACGCACTGTGTATGCTGCAAGTCTTCAACCAGCTCTAAATCAGATGGCCCCTCCCACTTCTCTCCTGCCATGGGCATTACACCACTGTACAATCTTATGGCATAGCCCCATGGGCTACCTATTAGGTGATGCGCCACCTTCCAGATTGCATTGTTTGTCAACAAGGCCCTGCATGGTTTGGGTCCCAGCTATCCTTTTTTTAAACTTTTTATCTGTAAAATGTTTAACATAACACAACCAGAGCAAATACACAAAGCAAACAAAACTTGACATTTCATAAACTCAAGTACAGTTAATCTTCATATAATAATAAATGACTTACAAGCATTCTAATTAAGCTGAGGGGCACATCAGAAAGAAATACATTAGAATACTGAGAAGAGAGATTAATTTCTAGATTGGAGACTCTATGGTACAAAATCAGGTCTATGTTTTGAAATATACAAAACCCACATCTCCAAATTAATTCAAATTGTTTTTTTCATTTAATAACTATAGCTGTGAGATGCTCCATCTTGTAAATCTCAATCGCCAAGTCATGCCACTGGTCCAGGAGGGGAGCCTCATCAGATAATCACTTTCTAGTGATTGCCTTCTTAGCTGCTAGAAGGCAAATAGTAAGTAATTTCTTAGTATTTAAATCCCTGTATTCCTTTGGGTAGTTTGTAAAAAAAAAAAAGAAATCAGGCATAAGTTGAAGAGAGGGCATAAACAGCTCTGACAAGGCATGCTGAAGGGCTTGTATAAAGGGTTGGATTACTGGGCAAAGCCAAAAAACGAGCCCATGAGTGGCGGAGGCAGTCCCACACTCCTTCCAACATACCACTCCTCTGCCCTCCAAATATTTTGTCTGGATGGCTGGCGTTATAAAGAAGTGGAGGGTGACCTTCCATGAAAACTCCCTCCACATCAAGGAGGAAGTACCCATATATAAGGACCTAAGGTGCTTTTCCCATACTTTGTCCTGTAAGGAGATGCTTAGATCTGATTCCAATACAGCCCTCACAGTCCACAAAGAATCTTGCCTTATAGGATGCACTCCGGCATATAGATATGATATCATATGAGTTAGGGGTGCCCTCCCCTTCAGTGCAGATTTGAGAATAACCACCAATGAGAGAACAGACATCTCAACTATCAGTTTTGGGAATGTGGCTCTAACAGAATCCCTTACTGGAAAAAATCTAAACTGATCCTGAGGGTGAATCCCATATTGCTTTGACAGGTCTGTAAATGTTATTCGATTCCCATTTTTAGTAAAATGGCCAACTAAGTGTAGTCCGAGGTGTTCCCATCTATGATACCTGTAGTCCATACGGGAAGGCACAAAAGAGTTCAGATAAGGGAGGGAGTATAAAAGGGGTCTGCTGTTAGTTAATGTTTTGGAGTTCAATATAGATCTTTATTTATTGAAATGTTTCACCAGGAAGGCACACTGAGCAACAAGTTGCTCATCTCCTGGTGTGACCTGGGGTCTAGGGAACAATGGGATAAAATACAGAGAAATGTTACAGTGCAGGAATACAATTTGCTTACTTGCATACAATGAGAGCAGGAGGGATTACAGGTGGATCACATTGGCTAACAATGCAACAGTTAACTATAGTAGATATGAAGACACATGTACAGTAGTAGTGCCGAATTTGTCAAGCAATTTTGTGAGATTCCATATTTATCCTTCACAAAATTTAGGGAAAAAATTCCTCCAAAATTCTTTTTGTTATACCTACAGAAAGAGGCCAGATTCTATTATAGTACTTAAGTGCCATCTGGTAGATTTACAACTACTTACATTCCTGGTTTTACACTGTATCATAAAGATCGTAGTAATACCAGGGGAGGAGGAGTGGCCTTGTATGTGTCCAGTACTATTAATACAGAAAATGTTGAACTTATTCAGTGGCCGACTACCGAGGCTGTCTGGGTTAAAATGTTTCCCAAGTCGGCTCCATGCATTAACATCGGGGTTGTTTATAGATCTCCATCAATTTCAGTGAAGATGACAATCAGTTACTTGACTTTGTGGAAGAATATCATCCACAAAGAATACCTTATTGGTAGGTGATTTCAATCTCCTAGTATTTGTTGGAAGAACATGGTTACTTCATCCACTATTGAGAACAAATATTTGCAGCTGTTTCTGTTATCAAACCTTGAACAAATTGTTAATACTAGTACAAGGGGAAACAATATTCTGGATTTAGTTTTACATAACATGTCAAATCAGATATCCAACTGTTTAGTTTTATACCCCCTAGGGTCTAGTGATCACTCTATTGTACATTTCTTCTTAAAGGGTATATCAGGACAGGACCCTGGTAGTACTACGCTTTACAATTTCAAAAAAGCAGACTTCTTAGGCATGGTATCTGATTGTACATCTTGGGATTGGCAGCACTCTTTCTCGGATCATACACTTGCCAAAATGTGGCAAATATTGATTGGCAAATTGACTTTCTGGACAAATAAACACATCCCGGTTATTTGTAAAAAGGACAAAACCAACTTAAAAAGACCATGAATGACTAAATTAGTTAAAAAGCATATTAAACAAAAAAACAGGGCTTATAAAAGAGCTAGGTCTTGTGGGTCTAAGACGAGTTGGGACATTTATAGATCACAGTTGAGGGTGACCAAACAAAGTATAAGAAGGGCCAAAGATGTTTTTGAAGAACAGCTTGCCAGAAATGTGGAAGTCAATTATAAAACCTTTTTTAAATATATAAATAATAAAAAAGGGTGGGACTCCGACTATTGGACCGTTAAAAAACATTTCTGGTGATCTAGTCGCAGATGCATTAAGTATGGCCGTCATGTAACAAACAGTTCTCATCAGTTTTCAACCCAAAATTGAAGCTGATAAGAACCATAATGACCACATCACAAATGGGTTCTTTATGATAACTACTGATTCTGTATATAAACTACTTGAAAGTTTGGATCCTTTTAAATCTCGGGTCCAGACGGCATTCATCTCCGGATCCTTAAAGAACTTGCAGTCCCCTTGGCAGAACCTATAACGGCTCTTTTTAATAAATCTATTGGGAAAGGGCAAGTTGTTGACGCCTGGCGACAGGCAACTGTGGTTCCTATCTATAAAAAAGGCTCTAAACAAGAGGTGTCCAATTATAGACCTGTCAGTCTGACATCTATTTTAGGAAAACTATTGGAAAGACTTATAAAGGAACACCTTTGTACCTTGATTGAACCTGACCTTACCCAGCATGGGTTTGTTAAGGCTAGATCGTGCCAGACAAATTTGTTGAATTTTTACAGTGGTGTGAGTAAGGCACTGGATATGGGTGCAGCAGTTGATGTTGTGTTCTTGGATTTTTCCAAGGCATTTGACAAGGTCCCTCATGGTTATATTATTGAAGATTTGATAAACCATGGTATTGGAGGAAACTTAACAAGATGGGTGGAGTCATGGCTTAAAGGACGCTCTCAGAGAGTGGGCATTAAAGGCTCTTTTTCAGATTGGGACAATGTTACTAGTGGGGTGCCCTAGGGCTCAGTTCTGGGGCCATGTCTGTTCAACTTATACATAGCCTCACTTAAAACTAGTACAGATATCTGGATAACAAAATTTGTGGATGATACACGAATAGGCTACCCAATAACTAATATTGAGGACAGCAACACCCTTCAACTGGCCCTAAATGAGTTGCATGATTGGTCTATCAGGAGAAAATTGCCCTTCAACTTGGAAAAATGTGTGGTTATGCACTTTGGTTCTAAAAATATACAGGCCAAATATCATCTGGGTGGTTTGACCCTGAAAACTGTTAGCAATGAACGTGATTTGGGTATTAGAATTTAATGACCTCAGCCCTAAACTTCATTGCCAGAATGTCATCAGTAAGGCAGCCGGGTTTCTTCATTGTATAAACAAACATATTACTAGTAGGAGATGTGATGTCATAGTTCCACTGTACTCATCCTTGGTGAGGCCACATCTGGAGTACTGTGCTCAGTTTTGGGCACCTGGGGATAAGGGTACCATAAAATCCTTGGAGAAAATCCAACACAAAGTAACAAAAAATATCCATGAAGTTAGAGATCTTGATTATCATGCAAGATTAGAAAATTTGGGTTTGTTTACTTTGGAATACCATAGGTTGAGGGGTGATCTGTGTTTGCTATTTAAGGCTATGCAAGATAAAAACCTGGGTTATTTACTTGGACTGGAAATAAGGAGTAAGAAATATGACACCAGGGCACATCCATTACAATTACAAGTTGAACAGTGTAGAACAACTAAAAGAAGTAATTGGTTTACAATAAGAGTTGGCAAGATCTGGAACAGTTTACCTGGGGATATAGTCTTAAGTGCAAGTATTGACACCTTCAAAAGACTCCTAGATATATACTTAAAACAAAATCGCATTGAAGGATATAATTGATAACAGTCGATAACTTTGGAGTATTAGGCGAGCACATGGACTTCGGTCTCCTTGCTTTGTATGTCCAATGATACCTATGAACTACGCTATCAGATGAGATAACCATCCCTGGGTAGCAGTGAACACACTGACAAACAAAACAAAATCCCTAACTAAAGGTTTCACAATTCTCAATAGGGATTTTTAAAAATCCTTAAAAATCTTTGACTAATTTGGTACTACTACTGTAGCAATTTGGCAACAGTTGGTGACAGTTGGTAACACTGGAATACATATAATAACTTGGCAACAGTATGTAACACTAGATGGTAAGGTGACACAATAGTAATTGGCAGCCATTAGTGTAACATAGATATTCAAGATTTACAGTGATTGTAGTAATGAGAGGAGGAATGGAAGGAGGGAATGAAAAATTGCAGAGGGCAGAATGGAAGAAGGGAAAGGAAATTTATGGAGAGACGCAGGCAGAACATGATGCTTTTCGAGGCAAACAGAAACAACAGGGTGGACTAAAGTGCATATAAGAGGTTTATAGGGGTAGGTTATAAGTGCTTAATTGAGTGTAGGGGTAGGCCAGTGTTGGGCTGTGTTAACCAGAAGGGGGGTAGGAGGAGAGGTAGAGTGTGGCAGGGTGATGAGAGAGAGGTATTGTAGAAGGGGAGTACCTAATGGGGGGAGGGGGGAATTGAAATTCAACAGTGTCCTGTTATCCCTATCTGAGCAGGGTGGTAGACAGCCCTACTGGTAGGACACAGGTTATAGGTGATGAGAGTTATTTATATATAGTGATATGAGAGAGGGGGGTGCTGGGGGAGGGATGTTGTGGGAGGGGGTAGCAGAGGTTAACTATAGTAGGAGGGTAGTACCCCAACAGTGTGCTAGGTAACCCTGCCTGCACAAGGCAGTGATCTAGCAGTGACTGAGGGGGTGCACTAAAAGGAGAAATAGGGAAAAGGGGATAAAGTTGTTGCCCACCATGTGCTATGTATCCTGCCTGCACAAGGCAGTGATAGAGCTCACAGGAGGGAGATAGATTAACCATAGAGAAAGAAGGGGGAGAAACACTTTTGGAAGAGGGAAAAGTAGGTGACTAGGAGGAACATGATGAGAGGGAAATAGGAGTGGTGGGGAGTAGGCATATGGTAATATGGGCTTAGGGGAGATAGCAAGGGGATTAGGGAGGGTCATGGCAGGCACAGGATGGGGCAAGGAAGTTCTTGGGGGCAGAGTTAATGGAGTAGCAAGAGGATGAGTGGTGAATTTGAGGGGGAAGTGAATTCCAGATTTTTGGGAGGTGATAAGAATAATCCGATTGGCTAATAAGGGTGGAGCGGCGTGGGTCCACCAAGGTTCATGAGTCAGTAGATCTTAGAGAGTGGAAAGGAGGGGGGACAGTTGTAAAGGCAAGGGAGAGATAGGAGGGAAGTTCACCCAGCCAGTGCTTGGAGGTGAATTTTGCGCAGTGAGAGAGACATTGGTTTGTCTGAGAAGGGAAGGATAGAGCATGGTAGAGATCACAATGATGAGTGCAGAGGGGGGTGTCAACGGCAAAATGGCAAAAGGAGTTGAAAAGTGTATCTAATCTGTCCAGGGAGGACTTAGGGGCAGCACCACAGACTACATCACAGTAGTCGAAGATAGGTAGGATCATCTTCTGGACAATCTCACGCATAGCCGTGGGTGGGATGCAGGCACGGTACCTGAATAAGGCACCGAGCTTGGGATGCAATGTTCTTTGAATGGCATCAATATGACCAGAGAAGTTCAGGTGTTGGTCCAACCAGATGCCTAAATACCTGAAGAAGGATGTGTCCTCAAGTAAAATCCCATCAAGGGTGTGGAAGGAGGGTATAAAGGGAAACCTGGTAAGTCTCTGCCTAGTGCTAAAGGTCATAGAGACTGTTTTTTTGGTGTTGAGAGATAGTTGGTGCTTTGCAATCCAAAGCTGAACTTTGTCGAAGTCATGCTGCAAGTTGGATGCAACCTCGGTGGAGCAGGAGCCAGATGCATGCAATACTGTATCATCAGCGTACATGTGAATGGAGGAGAAGGGAGAGCAGGTGGATGGGAGATTGTTTAGAAAAATATAGAACAGTATGGGGCCGAACACTGATCCCTGGGGGATGCCAGTTCTTATCAGGAGGGGTGGGGAAATTGTGTCAGAGATATTGACTGATTGGGTTCTGCCAGTGAGATGTGCCTTGAACCAGTTTGTGGCTAAGGGGGACAGCCCAGCTATTGATATGGTGTCAAGGAGAAGGGAGTGGTAGACTGTGTTGAAGGCATTGGCCAGTTCAACAAAAATGGCTGAGGTGATTTGGCCATTGTCCATTCCTGTGAGGATAGAATCAGTAAGCCGATGAAGGCAGGTGGTGATGGAGTGATTTTTCCTGAAGCCAGATTGATAAGGGGTGAAAAAGGAGGAGTCATTGAGGTAAGCAGTGAGCTGGGAGAGGGCTAGGTGTTCCTGAAGTTTGGCAAGGGTAGGGAGAAGAGAGATGGGGTGGTAGTTGCCAGGGGAGAAAGGGTCTCCACCTTCAGGGAGGGGAAGTACCACTGTGTGTTTCCATGGAGAAGGTACTAAGGCAGTTGAGAACGAGAGGTTTAGGATAATAGAGAGTGGGTAACTGATGGCTGGGGCTGAGAGGGATAGTAGTTTAGGGTCAAGGCCATCTGGGGCAGAGCCTTTTGAAGGGTTTATCACTAGCAGGGCATTTAGGATGTCATTTGGGGAGACAGTAGAGAAGGAGAAGTGGGAATCGGAGGGGGGTTGTTCATAGACAATAGGAAGGGGGGGTGTAGTTTGGGAGGGATTGGAGTAGCTCATCAGCACAAGTGGTGTAACAGGAGATGAATTCAGTAGCTACTACAACTGGATTGGCAACAAGGGTGGCATTCATCTTAAGTATAGGGGTGGGTGGACAGGATGGTGGGGTAAAGAGGGCGTGGACCACTCTCTAGAACTTGGAGGGGGAGTTGATGTTAGTCACAAAGGTAGATTTAAAGTACTCTGTTTTGGCTAGCCTGGTAGCCCAGGTGTAGGCATTATGGAATTTTCGGTAAATAAGAAGGTCATTTGGAAGCTGGGAGACTTTGTGCCATTTTCAGGCCCGATCTCTGGCTCTGTGGCAGGCTAGTAATTCAGGGGTAATCCAGGGGAGGTGATGGCCTCTAACCCTTGTTTGTTTTAGGGGTGTGAAGGCATTCCAATTTGCTAGGAAGATGTCTTTAAAATAGATTAGGGCTTTATCAACCAAGGAGGTGCTTGCTAGAGGGGATCAGTCTGAGAGGGCAAGGCAATGCAGGACAGATTCCAATTCTAGGGATTTATAAATCCATATTTGTAGATTTTATGTGGGGGATTAAGGGCTGTGAACTTTTCTAACCAGGAAAACCAGGTTGTGGTCACTGAGAGCATCTGGAAGGATGCCGGAGGCAATGATTCTATGGGGGTAGGAAGTTAGGGACCAATCAAGTAGGCAGTGGTTTTGGGTCTCGTGATTAGGGCAGGTGGGTTCTTTAATTAGTTGTGTGAGGCTGAGGGTGTCACAAAAGCACTCCGCAGGTCAGGCTCTCTACTCTCACAGTGCCAAACCTCGAAGTGCAATATGTGTACAGGAGACAAACTGGGTAACCCTGCTGTCTGTTTTCAGGTCCGAAACACCTACCAGTCTCGAGTCCTGAGGTCAAATATGAACCCTTTTTGCTAGCACACCCAGTTAACAGGATCAAATGCCACACCCTCTTCTGGGGAAATGCAGTGCAATACTTAACCCAGCTGGCACCCAACTTGGTTCACAATTCTCCCTTTTTGACTCAGTTGAGACCTTTGTTGCCTCTGTCCTATATGTAACGTTCATGTTGTACCCTTGAAAGGCAAGGCTCATCTTAAAAGCCTACCATTTGTTTTACCCATTTGTGCCAGCCAAACCAGGGGGTTGGGATCTGTTTGTACCTCAAAGTGCCGCCCGTATAGGTATGGCTCTAACTTCTTTAGTGCCCACTCCATTGCAAGGTATTCTTTCTCTACTGTAGAATAAGCCTGCTCCTTGAGAAGTAACGTCTTACTAAGGTACACTACTGGGTGATCTTTCCCTTGGTTATACGTTTGACTTAGTACTGCCCCAATACAAACATCTGAGGCATCAGTCTGGTCTACAAAGGGTTTACTATAGTCTGGACTGGCTAATACAGGAGCACTGCACAGTACCTCCTTTAGCCGTGTTAAGGCTTTCTCACATGCTGGTTCCCAGATAACCTTTTTAGGCATTCATTTCTTTAACAGGCCAAATAGGGGAGCAGCCAGGGCACTGTAGTTTGATACAAATTTCCTAAAGTACCCTGTGGTCCCTAGAAAACCCTGAACCTGCTTTTGTGTTTCAAGTCTGGGCCATGCCTCGATTGCCTCAATTTTTGCTTAATTAGGACGGTTCTGTCACCGGCCTACTACATGCCCGAGGTATGCCACCTCAGCCATGGCCACCTGGCACCTTTCAGCTTTTACAGTGAGCCCGGCCCTCTGTATCCTGCCCTGAACTTCCCTAAGGTAGGACAGGTATTCCTCCCAGCTGGCACTAAAGATGGCAATGTTGTCCAGGTACATCATGGCATACTCTTCAGCACCATTTAACACCTGCTTCACCAACATTTGGAAGGTGGCACCCAACTTGGTTCACAATTCTCCCTTTTTAACTCAATTGAAACCTTTGTTGCCTCTGTCCTATGTGTAACATTCATGTTGTACCCTTGAAAGGCAAGGCTCATCTTAAAAGCCTACCATTTGTTTCACCCATTTGTGCCAGCCAAACCAGGGGGGTGGGATCTGTTTGTACCTCAAAGTGCCGCCCGTATAGGTATGGTGCTAACTTCTTTAGTGCCCACCCCATTGCAAGGTATTCTTTCTCTACTGTAGAATAAGCCTGCTCCTTGAGAAGTAACGTCTTACTGAGGTACACTATTGGGTGATATTTCCCTTGGTTATACGTTTGACTAAGTACTGCCCCAATACCCACATCTGAGGCATCAGTCTAGACTACAAAGGGTTTACTATAGTCTGGACTGGCTAATACAGGAGCACTGCACAGTACCTCCTTTAGCCGTGTTAAGGCTTTCTCACATGCTGGTTCCCAGATAACCTTTTTAGGCATTCATTTCTTTAACAGGCCAAATAGGGGAGCAGCCAGGGCACTGTAGTTTGATACAAATTTCCTATAGTACCCTGTGGTCCCTAGAAAACCCTGAACCTGCTTTTGTGTTTCAAGTCTGGGCCATGCCTTGATTGCCTCAATTTTTGCTTGATTAGGACGGAGCTGTCCTCGGCCTACTACATGCCCGAGGTATGCCACCTCAGCCATGGCCACCTGGCAACTTTCAGCTTTTACAGTAAGCCTGGCCCTCTGTATCCTGCCCAGAACTTCCCCAAGGTGGGACAGGTATTCCTCCCAGCTGGCACTAAAGATGACAATGTTGTCCAGGTACGCCATGGCATACTCTTCAGCACCATTTCACACCTGGTTCACCAACTTTTGGAAGGTGGCAGGTCATTCTTCCTTTTGAAAGGCATTACTTTAAACTCAAATAACCCTATCGGAGTGAAGAAGGCTGACCTTTCCCTAGCTCTGGTAGTTAACTCCACCTGCCAATACCTTTCGTCAGGTCAGTAGTTGCATGTCGCCCCTCCCAACTTGTCCAGTAGTTCATCCGTCCATGGCATTGGGTGGGCATCTGACTTTGTGACTGTGTTGAGTCCATGACAGTCCATGCAAAAATGAGTACAGCCATCTGTCTTGGGAACAAGAACTATGGGTGAGGCCCAGGGGCTACTGGATTTCTGGATTACCCCTAAATCCAGCATTTCCTGCACCTCCCTAGAAAATGTCCTTTTGGACAGCCTCTGACACGCTATATGCTGCCCACTGTATGGGCACTTGTGTCCCTGTCTCTATATTGTGCATCGCTAAGGGGGGTTAGTCCAGGCTTGGCATTAAACAATGTGGCAAAGTAGGCTAAAACCTCCCTTACTTCCTGGATCTGGTCCGAGGTCAGCTGGGGCGACATTTTAATTGCCTCCACAGTGTACTCCCACTTGCTTTTTTCCAGCAAGTCCAGAAGGGGGTCTTCTTTGTCCTTCCCCTCCCCAGGACTACACACTGCAAAGACCATGTCAGCTCTATTTGCATATGGCTTCATCATGTTGACACGGTACATTCTTTGGGCATGTCACTTGTCAGGCAGTTCTATAATGTAATTTATGTCATTCACCTGTCTGATTACTTTGTACTGTCCTGCCCACTTGGCCTGCAGCTTAACTTTCCGGACGGGGATTAGGAACATGACCTCCTGACCCACAGTGTACAAGCAAGCTCTGGTTCTGCAATCATACCATATCTTTTGTTTTTGCTGAGCAGCTGCCAGGTTGCTCAGGGCTGTTCCCATAAGGTCCTTCAGCTTCTCCCTAAACTTAAGGACATAATCCACTATGGGAGTTCCCTGGGTGGCATGCATGACTTCCCAGTCCTCCTGGATCAAGTCTAGGGGCCCATGTACCCTATGACCATATAAGAGCTTGAAGGGAGAAAACCCTGTCGACTCTTGGGGCACTTCCCTGTATGCGAACAACAGGTGGGGAAGGTATTTCTTCCAGTCCCTTCATGCTGTTCCGCAAACACTTGGAGCATTGATTTAAGGATACCATTGAATCTTTCTACAAGTCCATTGGCTTGCGGGTGATAAGGTGTCATGTATCTCTGCACCACCCCACACTTCTGCCACAGACATTTCATCAGGTCATACATGAAGGAACCCCCTCGATCAGTGATAACCTCCTGTGGGGACCCAACATGGAAGAAAATCCCTAGCAAGGCATCTGCCACTTTGTTTGTCCTCAGTGAGAATTGGGCGACTGCCTCTGGGTACCAGCTGGCATAATCCACCACTGTTAGGATAAACATCTTCCCGGAGGAGCTGGAGGTATTCAAAGACCTCACAATGTCCATTGATACCCTCTGGAATGGCTCCTCCACTATGGGTAAGGGAATTAGGGCAGCTTGGGGTTTTTTACCCACCTTCCCTATTTCTTGGCACTGGTGACAAGACCTGCAATACTCCTTCACCTGCTGGGTGAAGTTGGGCCAATAGAAATTCTGAGGCAATCACTGCCTCCCCAGTGAATCCCCATACTGTAACAAACTGATTGGGTATAAGCTGTTCAAGCTCAACCAAATCCTCTTTCACCAATGTCAGGGAGGACCCCTTGTCTCTTAACCCATGGGTCTGCATCACATTCACAGTAACTGGGTGTATGTGCTCCCTCATGTTTACTGGCATGCTTTCAGGGATACACACAAAAAACACTTATTTCCCAGCACAACTTTGTGCACTCTCTGCCCTTTTCGGACACTGCCTGGCAATATGTCCAGGTTGTTTGCAAACTCAACATTCATTTTTTTTTTCAGGCAAATCTTTTCTTTGTAACCTGGGGCTGCTTGCTTTTAGTGGTGGCAGTGAGGGTTTTAGCTGCCCCGAATTTGCACTTTTCCCTTTCTGCACTGTCATGCCCACCCCACTCCCTCTCAGAGCAGATCTGCTCCTGGCATAGCGGTCTGAGAACTCGGCAGCCTCCTGCACTGTTTTTGGATCTCGGTCCTCTAGCCAGGTTTTCAGCTCTGCTGGTCAAGCCCAAAAGAACTGCTCTAAAAGTACAACATTCTCAATTTTCTCTACAGAGTCTGCTTGTGTCCCTTCCCACCAATGTTTCAAAAACTGATGTTGTTGAGTGGCTAGCTCCTTGCAGCTCATTTCAGGGCTTCTCCTGAGATCATGGAATTTAACTCAGTATGCTTGTGCTGTCAAATCATATTTTTTTAACAAAGCAGCTTCAAGTTTGCCATAATCATTATTGTCCTGATTGTCCATTTGACCCAATGCATCACAAGCTTTCCCGGTAAGCAGTAGGGATAGCTGGAAGCTCCAGGACTCTCTGGGAATTTTTGCCTGAATACATACTTTTTCAAATTAATTTAAAAATGCATCCATATCTTCCCTCTCTTTTAAATTCAGCTATCAATTTAGAATTTAATTTGTAAACCAGTCCTGGAGTCCCAGGTTCACCCATACCTCTTACATTCTCTGGTGCTGGTCTTTGGAGTTTGAGATTCTCCAGTTCAGATTTCCTCTGGCACTCTCGCTCGTCTAGCTCAGCCTCTCTCTGAAGCTGTCGCTCTTTTTCCTCGGCCTCTCACTGCTCTCACTCAGCCTTTCTCCGCTCTCGCTTCTCCTCTGTCTCCATCTCCAGCTTCCTCTGTTCAAGCTCCCTCTGTTGCAGGGCTTCAAACCCTTTCTGCTTGAATTCCAGCTCCATTCTACACAATTCTATCTGCAGCCTGATCCATTCTGGCTCCAGAATGGTGGTGACCTTTCCCTGCTGTGGTGGCTCTCGGCTTACACTGGTCCCTCTGTCCTCCTCCCTGGGTCTGGACACTTCGATGGACCATGGCCTCTCCATGGCCAAGGTCTGGTCCTTTCCAGTCACAGACTGTGACTCAAGATCTTGGGCATCAGATGCCACAAGAGCCTCCACGAGGTGCTGCTTGTCCTGCCCCTCGCAACAGACTCCTCTCTCCTGGGACAACTGCCTTAGATAGTCTGCAGTGTACTCACTGTAGTTGGAAGCCATCTTTTTCTCTAATCTACTGCTACACTAGCTTATACCCGAAAAAATACAACAGGTAGGGAACTTGACTGTAACCACAATGATATAGTTCTTTATTTTTAAACCACTGCCTTAGTTTGCATGTGAGCAGTTACAGTTATCAATCTGACACACTGGACTGTTCATGCTCGTGTTACCAAATACTTTTAAATCGCACTGCTGCCAACCAGATCTGTCACAAATGCACTCCGCAGGTCAGGCCCTCTGCTCCCACAGTGCCAAACCTCGAAATGCAATATGTGAACAGGCGACAAACAAGGTAACCCTCCTGTCTGTTTTTAGATCTGAAATACCTACCAGTCTTGCATCCTGAAGTCAAATATGAACCCTTTTTGCTAGCACGCCCAGTTAGCAGGATCAAATACCACATCCTCTTCAGGGAAATGTAGTGCAATACTTAACCCAGCAGGCACTCAACCTGGTTCACAATTCTCCCTTTTTGACTCAGTTGAGATCTAGATACTTTTCTTACCTTGTTGCAAAATGGTAACACACTATAAGCCCTTAACAGTGCTGTCAGACATCTGAATGACAGTCCCAGCATTCACATTCAAAATGAGAAAAGACTCAGGCAGAATTAAGGAAACCAAAAAAAGTTTACTAGAATTAAAAATAGTAAATAAATACAAAACACAGAACATATCTACATTAATGCTTACAGTCAAAAGAAATGGAAATTACAAAAACAAAATGCCTTGAAACTGAATTTCTAATTCTAACTCAGTTTTCAGTTGGGTGTCACCTATTCTTGACAGAAGTGCCCTTAAGTCCAGAACACAAGTGTGTGTTCTCTTTCAAAGTTGGAATAAAAGTGAGCCACAGTCCCCTCAGACTGCTTGGCAATATCCAGAGTTCAAAGTCCCAAACCCCTTGTGATGTCACAGCACATGAGGTCACTGTTAGTCCTGTAATTAATTGATCAGTTACATGCCACTGCCCACTGCCTCACATTCCAACGAAAAAAAGTATATTATATATTTCCTAATTAGTGAGCAGCATGCTTCATGACAAGTCAGAATTACCCTTTGATCTTCAGAGCAAACTTCCTGATGAGCTATGTCACCTATTTGTGAAATATAACATGTATCAGTGAGAAGCTGCTTCTTCCTAAGATGTCATAAAATTCATCCTGGTACCTGGATTTCAAAGTAAATGGATGGTGTACAATGTGTTATAATCTGGTCTCTGAAGGAAACTCTTAATTAGAGTTTCCACTGAGTCATGGAGAGGCCATCCCTCCTCACCGCACTTTTGAAATTCCATCCCCCATGGTGCCATTCTGCTGGCTGCCATATTTTCCCAGCAGAAATTCACAGAACATACATTTATATCACAAACATGGCACGATATAATAACACGTAGATAGGCAGAGAGTCACAGAGGGCACTGATAGCATTTCTTGTGGTAGATGTTGTTGGGGACAACCAATTTAAATTGAGGTCATCAAGGATGTAAAGCTTGCCAGATTGAGAGAGGGAAATAATGGAAGTTAGGAGGTCAAGGGAGACAACGGGCTGGACATTTGGACAGCAATAGATACGGGCTACAAAGATAGGGAGTGAGAAAGGGAAGGATACATTGATGGCTAAGGCATCATGGGTTTTCTAGGTTGGAGGAGGAGAAGACTGGGAAGTATTGGAGAGAGTCACGGATATTCATGGCCACTCCATCACCCCTGGTCTGGTCTGTCTAGCTTTAGGATAGAGTAACCGGGGATGGAGACCGAGTGGTCAGGAATCATGCTCTTTAGCCATGCTTCTGTTATAATTAGAATGTTTGGTTTCAGAGCAGAAACCATGGCTTGCAGGAGGTCTATTTTTTCAAGTAGGCTATGAATTTTTAAGTGTAATATCTTGAAACCCTTTATGAGGGCTGTTGGGGTAGGTGTATGGGCAGTGGCAGTGGGGGACATATTAGGGGTGAAGGAAGTAGCAGGACTGGGGTTGGGGTGGATGTCCCCTGAGGTGAGTAATAGTAGAGCTAGGATGAGGAAGTGTAGCTTTGTGGATTTGGAGTGAAGGGGCTTGGAGGCCAAGTGAGTGAGGTAGAAGGGAGTGGTATGGTGAGGAAGCAGGAGGTGGAGAACAGCAAAGAAATTTTGTAAAGTCAGTAAGGATGCATGTGAAATGATGAGGGAATGAGACCAGAATATGTTGGGGGGTCAGGAGTAATAGCATGAATATACGTTGGGGCCTGGAGACAGGGGATTTGGATGGATTTGGAGTTATAGGGTCCTGGGCTGGCAAAAGCAGGAGAGGTTGGTAGGGAGAGGGCAAGAAATAAGGTTAGGGGAGGAGGTAGAAGGGAGAAGGATTTGAGTGGAGAGGAAATATCTTTGGAGTCAAGCAGCAGCAGAGGGGGGCAGACTTTGGTAGGTAGTAGACTACAACAAGGGGGTGTAGCTGAACAGAGTTGCTTTGCTACTGAGGGGAAGGGGCGCAATGCTTAAAATAAAGCTCCCTCAGGTATCCAGCTGATTAGCCTGTAGTAGGGAAGTAAAAAGTGAATATGCTTGCTTAAGTAGACACCCTCTAGTGTAGGAGCTGTATAACCTGCTAATGGGGAAGCAGGTACTTGTACACCCTGTGTACCACATGTTAGTATGCAGCAGCTCCAACAGCAGTTCCCAAGTACTGATAGGAGAAGAAGTTGCTGAGGTAATGAGCAGAGTGAGTGCATCATCATTAGAAACATTGCATGCAGTTAGTTTGGAGAACATACAGTAAGGGGAACTAGATAGAGACAGACAGGGAAGTGGCCAAAACAAGATAACGAGGGAGCTGTGAGCAGAGTGCAGTTTGTGCAGCACTACAATTCAGTTTCAACAATTTACAGGAATTAATTCAAGAATTTAACACAACATAAACAGCGCTGTAACAATAACTGTAGTCATTGTGTCTGAAGGGAAGGGCTAATAGTGGCGTTTATTCTAATGGAGAGGTAAAGAAATCCTGGTATTGTGGATCTTGGTATTACCCCTTTAAGTGCTTTACTGTAGCTCTTAGGTGCTTCCCCTTTAAGAGGGAAAGTGAAGTGTAGCCAAGTAGGAGGTGGGCAGGTCTCTCAGCTCTGGTAGTGTATTTAATAAAGGAAGGAGGTGGCGGGGGGGGGCCAAAAATCACTAGGAAACAAGTTCAGGTTAGTCAAATGCTGAAAACAGTGCAGTGAAGGATTGATCAGTTCAGCAAAAGATACAAGTCAGCCTGAGATTCAAGCCAGACTGTGCAGCCCTGAGGACTGAGCAGCTGACAAGAAAAACAAGCAAGTTGCAGATCTGCACTGTACAGCTCACAGAACTGTGCAACCGAATGAACTATGAAGCAAAAAGTTCAGGACTTCACTATGCAGCTGCTAAAAGAAAAAAAGTAAGGTCAGTGTTTCTCTGCAGTCTTATGCCCTAGTTCAATGATTTCAGCACTGGCTGCAGCATTGGGCATTAAACCAATGTCAGTGCTCTGGGGCTATCTGGAACCATTCAGGTCCCACAGTGATAGATGCCAGGTATTCAATTAGAAAGGGAGGGAAGCTCCAATATCCCCTTTCCCTTATCCTGGGTCAGGGACTAGCTGTTACCTTGTGAGCCAAGGAGGATAGTGGGCAGCAGGCTCCTTCTTGCCCTGTCCTGGGTGGGCGGGTTGCTTGTGAAGGGGACCGCACCTGTGGTATCAGCCCAGTGGGCTCCAATCAGCCTGAGAGAGAGGAACAGAAGAGAGTGCAGTTATAAGCCTCAGCGGTGGTCAGGGGGAGGTTTCAGACCAGGGAAGGGTGAGAAAAATTAACAGTTGAAAAATCTTGGTATGAAAGAGGGGGCTCTGTTACAGACTCTGGCAAGGTGCCAGCAGCAAATTGCAACAGGTAGCTAAAACAAAGGGTGTTAAATGGGGGCACGTATCTGACCTGATCATTTGGTGCCAGAGTCAGGGGGGAGATCTAGTAGCCAGACAGATTAGAAATGCAGAATCAGTCTTAAACTTTTAAATTCAAGTGCAGAAATTGCCATCAACAATCTAATGTGCAATGTAAACACTGTTCAACTTAAAATGAATTCAGAAAATCAACACTACAGTCCATTTAAGGAAACTCTAGAGGCAGGATCACCATAAATAATACAAAAAATCACTAAGAAACCAGTTCAGGTTAGGTAAATGCTGAAAACAGTGCAATGAAGGATTGATCAGTTCAACAAAAGATACAAGTCATGCTAAGATTCAAGTCAGGCTGTGCAGCCCTGAGGACTGAGCAACTGACAAGGAAAACAAGCAAGTTGCAGAGCTGCACTGTACAGCTCACAGAACTGCAACTGAATGAACTGTGAAGCAAAAAGATCAGGTCTTCAAAACGCAGCTGCCAAAAGAAGAAAAGTAAGGTCAGTGTTTCTCTGCAGTCTTTTGCCCTAGTCCAAGATTTCAGCACTGGCTGTAGTGCTGGGCAGGAAACCAATGTCAGCACTCCTGAGCCGTATGGAACCATTCAGGTCCCAGAGCGATGGGTGCCAGGTATTCAATTAGAAAGGGAGGAAAGCTCCAAAATCCCCCTTTCCCTTGTCCTGGATCAGGGACCAGCCATTACCTTGCGAGCCAAGGAGGGCAGCAAGCACCTCCTCGCCCTATCCTGGGTGGGCAGGTTGCTTGTGGAGTGGACCGCATCTGCAGTAGCAGCCTGGTGGGCTCTGATCAGCCTTGTGAGCCAATAAGGAGAGCAGGCAACAGGTGCTTCTTGCCCTGTCCTGGACAGGCGGGTTGCTTGTGGAGGGGGACTGCGTCTGCAGTACCAGTCCAGTGGGCTCTGATCAGTCTTGCAAGCTAAGGAGAAAAGTGGGCAGCAGGTGCCTTCTCCAGCATTTCAATGTATTTGCAGTGCATGAATTAACTGTAAGATTTTGCAATGGAATACTAGGAAGGGATAGTACAATTTTATTTAAGTTTACCAAATCCTTCTCCCGCACCTCCAAGTCCTTCCACTTAGCTCTGTATTGTGTATGTAGCCAATAAAATATCATCCTAAGCTGGTGCGCATGGTAGTATGTCTTCAGGTCTGGAAGAGCCAAGCCCCCCCCAATCTTTTAGGTAATCATCATATAGAATATCATATTCTAGGTTTCTGAGAATCCCAGATATACCTTGACATTTTTTGGTTTAAGTTGCTAAAAAATGTGTCTGGTACGGGTATAGGTAGAGTCTGGGCATGGTACAAAAAACAGGGCAGCAGGTTCATTCAAACCACATCCACCATTCATATCATAGGTAAGGGCAGGGATTTCCATCTCTCAAGGTCCAATGAGAGTTGATGCAGCGGGGGAGATAATTTGCATCAAACAACTTGTCATGATCCTTTGACAAAGTGTATCCCCAAATACTTCATAGTATCCAGATCCCATCAGAATGGGAATAACCTTTGTGTATAGTCCAAAGGGCTCATAGTGTATTCACAATATTTCAGTCTTACTGGAATTAATTTTATAGCTCACCAAACTACCAAACCTATTTAATACCTACCATAGGGGTGTGAGAGAAGTTTCTAGGTCCAGCAAATAAATTAATAAATTCTCTGCACATAAAGTTAATTTATGATATTCACCCCCCGCTATAACCCCCCCGTATAGCAGCATCTTGATGGATTGCCTGTGCCAGAAGTTCCAAATATATGGCAAAGAGCAGGGGCGACAGAGGGCAACCTGTCTAGTGCCATGAAGAAGGGGAATTGGCTCAGAGACTGTACCATTTACTTTAATGTAAGCCATTGGTTGGTGATAAAGGGCCATAATGAGTTGAGTAAATGCCTTTGAAAAACAAGAAATTACCTTGCTACCCAGTCAAAAGCCTTCTCCGCATCTAAACTTAATAACAGAAAAGGTTCTTTCGACTGGGTGGCATGGCAAAGAAGATGAAGCACTCTCTTTATATTGTCCTGGTTTTGCCTGGTAGGCATGAGGTCACATTGGTCCACATTAATCAGGGAAGGCAGGGGGGGTCACCAGTCTTCCAGCCATTATGGTTGCAAAGATTTTATGCTCTATATTAAGCACTGAGATCGGTTTGTATGTAGGACAAAGCGTATGATCTTTGCCAAGTTTGGAGATACTGGTAATCGTTGCGTACCTCCAGGTTTGTGGAGTTGCCTCTCCCCTCTGAACCTCCAGGTAGACCTCATGAGAAACTGGGAGTAACTTCCCTTTAAACATTTTATAAAATTCACTGGAATAACCATCCAGGCCTGGGCTGATGTGGATTTTTAGAGTAGAGATAATTCCATCCATCTCCGCTATGGTAATAGGGTAGTCCAGGACCTCCCCCTGCACTTGGGAAAGGCTCAGCAGATCCAGACCTGTTAAAAAAGATTGTATTCCCTGGGGATCAGCTTGGTGCTCTGGTGTATACAGGGCTGAGTAATATGTTTCAAAGGCCTGAAATCCATGAAAGCAATCGTTCCATGCACCCCACACCAGGACTCTTGATCTGTGTGATATTTGTTTGGATACATTTTTTCTGGAGAAGGTGCACCAGCATATGAGTGGCCCTTGGTCCACCTTCATAGTATTTTTGCTTTAAAAATTGGAGTGCTTACTCTGTCTTAACATTCAGTAAGTGCTGTACTTCCTGTTTGGTAGCTTGTAATAAAGGATAGAACCCTCATCGCCTGCTGCATGCTACTCTTATAAATCTTTTAATTGTTTTTGTAGGGTATCCAATTGGGTGGCCTGTTTTTTTTTTTTAAAGGGAAGCAAATTTTATAAGGTCCCCATGCAGGACTACTTTAAGGGTGCCCAAAGTGCCTCAGATTTTATATTAGACTTGGTATTATCTTGAATTATCTGAGGAATGCACTCTTCCACCAACTCTCTAAACTGTAAATTCAACAAAAAATTATTGAGCCTCCACAGTGTGGTCCATTTGATCAATTCCCACACCAACCTCAGTGTTACCATAGCATGATCAGAGAGAGGAAAAGGAATATGATCGCAGCTGTGGATTTTGTACTGATGTTCCCCCCAAAATATGAAAATTATCTTTCCTCTCATAGGACCTGTGGGGGTGGGAGTAGTGGATGTATTCCCTAGCCTGAGGATGCATGCATCTCTATGCATCCACCCACTGTGTTTCTTTAAAATACATTTGAGCGGCTTTCTGTTCCCCAGTTTTTCTGGATATTTTAGGGTTAGAAATGTCTAAAGGGCAATAAGTGAGATTATGGTCTCCACCCAGTATCAATACCCCCAATGGTGCTTTGTAATTTTCTGGAGCAAAAACTGATTAACCCCTGCATCCAATCCTGGAGGGATATAAAGAGATGCTAGCGTGATTATGGTCCCCTCAAACTTCCCAGTAGCTATAGCCAGTCACCCCTCTGGATCAGTATATGCAGAG
Source organism: Neoceratodus forsteri (assembly GCA_016271365.2). Taxonomy (NCBI): domain Eukaryota; kingdom Metazoa; phylum Chordata; order Ceratodontiformes; family Ceratodontidae; genus Neoceratodus; species Neoceratodus forsteri. The sequence continues at coordinate 1,741,274,315 of CM057449.1, forward strand.
GATGGTTGAAACGCAGCATTTCTTGGGACCAAAATAGCTGCCCCTCTGTATTTACCTTCTTTGTATGAAGAGGCAATGACCTGAGAGAAGCCAAACCTAGTCCGCTTCTGGTGTTCTGCTTGGCTCAAGTGGGTCTCTTGTAGCATAACAAAGGTGGGTTTCTGCCTTTTAAGTGTGGGTCCCAGCTATCCTAAAGATCTTTTTGTCTGATACACTCTTGGTTGCTCATGCCACTCCACTGAGGTGTTTCTGCTGACAGCCCTGAGATCTTGTCTAAAGCAGTCAAGAGACAGAGTATTCTTGCAGCCCTTGCTATATGGAACCCTACCTTTCCATTGTAAGAATTCCCTCTCAGTGCAGGGGTATAAGAAAGAGGTAAAGCATTATTTACTTGCAAAAGCATATAGCACAATCAATTTGTTATTTGTATTTACATTGTTTCTCTGTGTTCTGTCTTTTTTACTGTATATTGTGGAATTTTGTGTCTTTATTAACTGTTTCTATTGTGAAGCCCCATGAGCCCCTGGGATAGGGCGCTATAAAAAATAAAATTGCTTTGCCTTAAGCCAGGGATGGGGGCAACGTGTACAAAAATTGGTAGCAGAGTGGCATGAGTTCAGGGGACTGGGGAGTGTAGACCAAATAGATCAGCAAAAGGAAAACATAAGACACCTAACATATCAAAGAACTGTTTATTTTTTTATTTATTTAGTTTTTGTTGACTGGGTAAGTGCACTAGACAAATTCTGCCTATTTTCAGGCATGACCCGGGGGAGGGGGAAATCAGTCAAGAACCAACATGGGTGGTAGTGTAAGATGGAGGGTGGTGTGCCTTAGTGCCAGGAGTCTGGGTAGTAAAACTGGTGAACTCCAGGCATTGATGGCAGACTCTGGGCTGGATCTAGTGGCTGTTACAGAAACTTGGGCCAGTGTGAGCAATGACTGGGACCTGAGGATCCATGGAGTCACCTTGTATTGGCATGATAGAAGGATGGATAGAGATGGGGGGGTGGCCATTTACATTAGGGAAGGGAACAGGCTGGCAGTATAGCCTAGATGTTAGAGGAACAAGGTGTAAATGAGTTTGATACATCCAGCAGACCAGACCTGAGTTTGATTCTCACAACCTCCACTTGCATACTGTGTGACTCTGAGCAAGTCACTTAACCGCACAGTGCTCCCAGGTCACCCCTGAAAACAGCACTTGTGCCTAGTGGGCCTTACCAAAGACTAAGAAAAAAAACCAAAAAACAGAGGCAATTGAGGATGAATCCACTGGAGGTAAAGGGGAGGTAGAATCACTGTGGTACAGTTTAGAGAGTCATCAGGTAGAAAACTTATCTGGGGTGGGGGGAAGGGTTACTGGCCACCAAAGCAGGGAGAGGAGAGAAATAATGAACTGGGAGCAGAAGTAGAAAAGGAGGTGGCAAACAGGGAGGTGGTAGTAGTAGGAGATCTCAACCTGCCAGACATCTACTGGGCCATCCCAACAGCCAGGTACGCATGAAGCTAAGTCCTGCTTGACACTTTGCAGAAATGCATCCTTGTGCAGCAGATCAGGGCACCCCCTAGGCAATCAACCATTCTCAATGTGGTACTCACCAAATCATAAAAAGTAGATGAAATGTGGGTTGGGGAACCACTGTGGTCCAATGACCATGATACTATATGGTTTGAGTTGGCCCTGGGCAACATCATGCCCTCATCTAAGACTGAGCTGCTAGACTTGAAAATGGCAGATTTCAACCTAATGAGGGACCTAGTTCTGGACAGGATAGATGGAGTAGACAGCATCAGGGGAGTAGAAGAAGGATGGGTGGGGTCATAAACGGATGGTATTCTCCCAACAATTAAAACATGCTCAAGAACAGCTGTCAAGATAAATAAGTATAAGAGACCTATTTGGTTCCCAGAAAAAGACAGGGGGCCAGTGAAGGCCAAATCAAAGGCATCTATAAGGGATATATAAAGGAAAGAAGAAAGCTGGGAGGGTGTACTGTCAGGCTAAAGAAGTGGAGCAGAGTAATAGAAAAACACGGGCGGAAAGCAACTGTATTGAACAACTACTTCTGCTTGGTATTCACTATGGAGAACCATGAGTCCTGCCAGACAGTGGTCCAGAGGGGTCCCAGAAATGAGGCTGCAGAAGTATACTAGCAAAAGAGTTTGAAAAAGGTTAGCAGCCCTGAAGGTAAACAAGGCCCCTGGGCTGGATGAGATGCATTCAAGTGTGCTAAGGGACTTGGCATCAGTGTTATCTGAACTCCCTGGCAGAGCTATTTAAGTTGGGTGGTAAACCAGGACTGCAGGAGACTTAGTTCTGCTACACAAGGGAGGGGACAAGGAGCAGCCGGGAAACTATAGACCCATCAGGCTTACCTCCATGGTGGGGAAACTGATGGAGACACTAAAAATACATGGAAAACAGAAATTCTAGCTTCCTAATTGGCTAAGAGACTTGTCTAGGCAGTGGGCATTTATAAGACAACAATTCCCACCTAAAACAAGTTCTTATGCCAAGTGCCCCATTACCTTGTCAAATCACTGTGCCACATTCCAAATTCAAGCAGTAAAATGACCATTTTTTCTCTCAGTTACTGTGCGCAACATACTATTCAAGAGAGTTACAAGTTGAACACTTTTTTTGTTGACCCCTTCCCGCCTGGTTGTTCCAATTTGTACTAAAACCCTAAATATGCAACTGAACAGCATACACTAAAAAGGCTTAAATGGAATGGCAGTTCAGATAATAATGTCTGTGCTGCTGTGAAATGCTGCTTGCTTGATGCGCTAACTAGCCTCTCGCGTATAAATTCCCAGTTCCCGGTGCCTCCGATCAACCGCACATCAAATTCATTCACAATTAAAGTATGAATAAGAAGCATAAAGGTAAATGTTGAAATAAAAAAGAAAAAGTTGGTGCAGCACGTCACAGCCTCTTGCTATTTCAATATTTCGGGCTGGCAGTATAGCCTAGAGGTTAGAGGAATGAGGTGTGAACGAGCTTGATACATCCAGCAGACCAGACCTGAGTTTGATTCTCACAACCTCCACTTGCATACTGTGTGACTCTGAGCAAGTTACTTAACCGCCCAGTGTTCCCAGGTTGCCCCTGAAAACAGGTACTTGTGCCTGGTGGGCCTTACCTGGTTACAAAAGACTAAAATAAAAAAATAAAAAACTTCTGGGTGTCACGCCACATGTTCACACACGACATAATGACCACATCTTCTGATTCACCAGAACAAAAAAAAAGAAATTACAAAACTCATGTCTAGCAAAAGTAAAACAATACTGCAAATGCATATTTAGGAGTAATAGTGGGGAGGGTGGACATTGCTATGGGGGGGACGATGACTGTACCTTCAACATAACACAAAACATAAAAGTGCTCTCTAGCGCCAGTCACAGCAATACAGGGACTACTTTACATACAATGTTTTTTTTTCATTTTATTAGTTATTTGCATTAATGTTTTCAACTTTGAAACTGTTTTTTTTCCTAATATGCACCCTGTTTCCCCATTATCTAAACACAATAATACCCAAGGACAGTGGTATGGGCTATATCGGAGATTGGGTTTACCAGGGACTGAAATTTGATATACATATAGAAGAATTGGTGGGTAAAGTAAATAGAAAACTAGGGGCTTTTCGAAGAAAAAGGTTTTGTGCATATATTAGTATGCGGAAATCAGTAGTAAATCAGTTATTAATTCCTATAATAGATTATGGCAGTCATATATATGGAAAGGCCCCAGGCTTTCTCTTAAGAAAGCTTGAGGTTACTTATAATAATTTAGCCAGATTCATTTTACAATGTGATTATAAAACCCACCATTGTAATTTGTATTTGACACTGGATTGGTTAACACTTGAAAATAGGAGAAAAGTGATGAGGGCCCTACAAACGCATAGATTACAAATGACAGAAGAGCCAAAATATCTTAGGGATAAAATACAGGAGAAAAATGTTAAGCATAAATATAAATTAAGAGATAATGGGGTGACTCCCTACAAACCTAGGGTAAAAAATAGTTTTACTAAAATGACACTTAAAGCTGAATATGCCTCAAACAGTCAACTGCTGAATGATATAAAAAGTAAATCAGGCTATAAACCATCTCTGATTACCAAGTTTCTGACAGAGGAATCGAAAGTTAGATGTATGTGCAATGGATGAATAAGAAATCTCTTGGATTTTTAATTGGCATTTCGTGTTGTGAAATGAGTTGTACAAGTTTTGTTGGAATATAAGTATATTTATTATATGTTTGTAAGGTCTTAGAGATTGAAAGTGTTGTTTGTATTGTGCTTGTATTTGAACAATTTTAAAGTCCTATTGTCAGGACCATCTTGAAAAAAGGCTTTGGCCTAAGATGTGAAGAAAGAACTTATACTGAATAAAAATAAATATTTTACTACATATCCATCCTTCAAAGGCTATAAGGCCCATTGCCTGTTGTGTCATGCCTTCTTACATCCCTGAGGGGTATAACCCAATACTGCCCACTCTGTCAGGTACTATTGCTCGCTGAGTTTGAGGCATGGAGGTCTTGTCAGACCAACCTGATAAAATTCTTTGGGTAACCAGGGTATTTGACATGGGGCACACAACAGACTTACTATACTTTAACTTCAGCAAGTCACTTGACTTGGTGCCACACCAAAGGCTGAAGCTAGGGAGCTAGAAAAGTAGGTATGGTGTTGGCTGGAGGGGAAGCAACACAAAGCTGTGGTGAATGGGGTCAGTTAAGTGGAAAGGGAGATCAACAACAGATTACTACAAGGATCTGTCCTGAGCCCAGGCCTCTTCAGTATGACCATCATTGACATAGGAGAGGGAATGAAAAACAGGTTGTGTTCATTCACAGAAAACAACAAACTCTGTGCTAGAGTTGATGACTTGGAGGGGATAGAAGTATGCAGAGACACCTGTTAAGGCTAGAAAATGAGTTCAAAATCTGGCAACTGAAATTCATTGCAAAGAAGCACAAAGTGATGCACACAGGAAACAAAAGCCCCAGAACAGAGTATTAGCTGGAAGGGTTTCAGCTGGACACAACATTAGAGGGAAGGGACCTAGGAGTCACATCATCAGTGACTCCCTTAGACAAACCAGCCAGTGTAACAAGGCCTTCGTCAAGGCTAACAGAATGCTAAGGTGTATTGTGGGAAGGTTCAACAGTAGGAAGCAGGAGCTACTGTTTCTGTATGTCATTGGTAAAGCCACACCTGGAATACTATGCCCAGTTCTGGATTCCCGACCTAAAAAAGGACAGAGACAGGCTAGAGGCTTAGTACCAGGAAAGCAGATCCTATGAGGGTAATCTAAAGGACCTGAACACGTATCCACTCAAAACCAGACAAGAGAGGGGGATATGAATAAGACCTTCAAGTTACTGAGAGGAATAAACAAGGTGAACTGTGCAGAGCTGTTTACCAGGAACAGAGACACTAGGACACGGGGTCATGAGTGGAGGTTAATGAGGGGAGGATTTACAAAGGATGTGAAGTAAATATTATTTGACAGAAAGAGTGGCCGAGCCATGGAATGGTCTGCTGGCAGAGGTGGTCGGTGCCTCAATCATAAACAGCTTCAAAAACTGCTAGGATAGAGCTATGTGCATAGTAGCTACTCAGCAGTATAAGGGAGGCAGAAGCATGGACTACAAAAGGTAGAATCAAGTAAGCGTAGACCCCATAGAGACAATATGTCTCAGGGTATGACAGGGTAATATGGGAAGACTAGATGGATCTTTGGACTTTTTCTGCTACCATTGTCTATGTTTCTGTGTCAGGGAGCATAAATACTACAGGTATATGATAAATGTTTACTGATGCTACAACCTATATTTTACAGAAATTGATAAAATGTGTTAGAAAATTACTGATCTTCATTGTCTGGCAAAGTCTGAACACACGTCATCAGCACAACTAATGGTTTGGATTTCATTTAGCCAATCACCACCTGATGGAAATCCCTCTGTCAACCTTTCAGAATTTTTCTAATTTTTAAATTGGCAGCCATTTTTTTCACATAAGCACATTTCCAAAACCAGCTGTAGATTTTGGTCTTTCTGCATAACCAAGAATCCAATATTTTATTTTGTTTAAATGTATGATTCAGCAATGAAGTTGGTAGATCAAGGTTGATGCCCCCGGCAAGACATCAAAAGAAACCTGCACCACACGTAGCATTTTGCTTTTAAACATGCGCAGCCTTTTTTCCAGTGATCAGCAAACATGGATACTGTTTATGTACTGTATGATAGATAGACAGACAGACAGACATATATATATATATATATATATATTCTATCTGTCTAGATATCTATCTATCTATCTATATATATAGATATATACAGTATTTTGTAACAGGATAGAACTGTTAGGACTTTTCGCAGCCCTATTTACAAAGTTGTCCTGCATAAATTTTACAAAGCAGGTATACAAATTAATCAAAATGCATAGTTCCACAATACCATACTCAAACATTGATGGGAAGTTTTTTACAGACTCGATGACACTTAAACTTTACATAGAGAATAATGCATATGTGGGGGTTGATATGCAGTTTTTTTACACACCCAAGGTGTGTGATATTAGAGAAACCTCTAGAGCGAAGCTCGAGAGGTTTCACTAGTATCATACACCAAGGGTGTGTATAAAAAACTGCTTATCAATCCCCCACAAATGTTTTATTTTTATAATAATTGAGATAAATTTACGTTTCCAGGTTATGAAAAGTCAAGGCGGAACGAAAAGTATAGCAACACTCATTCACACTTGAATCTAGCCTACTGAAGCCACCAAGTAACTTGCTCTCGTTGGTCTATACTCAACAGATTTTGTCTTTTAAAACTGAAAACAAATGAGCTCTCCACCAACAGGTTAGATTTTTTTTCATAGAAACCACTTCTCTTTTTGTGTATTTAGCGAACACTGCTCGTTTGAAAGGTACCTCAAATCAGGCTTCTTAGCGCGAGACTGTAAAAGTGGTTGATACGAGTTTTTTCATATCAACCTGCGGGTTGATACAACTTTTAAAAGCTCTCAAAAATGGGTTGATAACGGGGGTTACCAGTTATTATATATTGTTACACAATGTACAACCACTGAAATACAGTATCATCAGATCATGACCATACTAAGAGAAACACATTCTCCTGAAGTGTTGCCCATCAGCCTGTTACCAGTAAAGCCCCAAGAAATTAGCAGCTGCCCTACCACCAATGCTTCCATGAATCACATGACTCCTCAGTCTGCCTCAAAGACCTCTCTTCCCTAGTCCTCCATCATGTGGCCACATATTTTATATCAGTTGTGACAGTGAGTCATTCCCTGCTCAAACAACTTCACCAAACCTAGGGGCATTTCAAGTGCCTTTAAGGTAAGGGCAAAAATCTTTAACAAATATCTGGGGTCAGGGAACAGCTAAGGTCCCTAGGGTTTTCTTTAATTTTTTTTGGTTTCAATTCTTTCTGCCTGCCTTGCTAATCCTCCTGGTCAGTGCCTCCACTTTCTAAGGTGCAGGGGCAATCAATTCTGGGAGTAAAGGAATCTTTGCCCCAGATGGCCCTCCAGTTGGCCAGAAGAAATGAAACCCTCCCTCATGCACTAGACCCTTAACCAAGCATTAGCCCACTTAATGGCCCAGTTCCACTCCTGACTAACCACAAGAACTGTGAGGATCTCAGACAAGATCACACTGGATATCTTTTCCTTTAGAAACATCTCTAGTTCCAAGAATGCCCTCTCTAAGTCCTTGGAACTTGTGCTTCCTATGTTGTTCGTGCCAGCATGTATGAAAGTGGTCTTTCCCCCCTTCCCCTGCTGTGCTGTTTTGCCCTGGATAGCACTTGCCCAACCAATGTTCCAGACAAGAAAACCACCTCAGTTGTGTGCTACCTTTCTGGCCCAGCAATGCCCATCTACCTCCTCCCTTGCCCTAACAGTTGAGTCCCCAATGGCATATGTCAGCTTACTTGAATTATCTATTCATCTAGACCTATTGCCTTCATGGTTCTGTTTAGACTTGTTGCTTACTTGTATATTTAGTACTGCTGCTTATACAGTGTTGTCTAGACTTGGAAGTTACTGGCATTTTTATTCCAGCTGCAGGATAATTCTGTTCAACACTGCCAAGGTCCGCATCCAGTCTTGACCAGCATTGTACTGGATTTTGTGGTGTCAAGTCACAGAAAAATCCTGAACCTCACATCAGCTGGTGACAGTTATGTAATTTGCTGGTCTGATACTGACAGTTTTTATGCCATTCTTTATCAATTGATGTCCCTCACCATTCACTGGCATTCTGTTGTTGGCAATGCACATGTGCCAAGTCTGCAGCCAGAATTCAGGCATAAACATAACTATGTGCAGTCTCATTATTGAGTTGACTGTCGGGTTATCATGGAATAATGGAACAGTAGCTGTGTGTTCTGATTGGCTTTGAGTGTTATAAGGTAGAAAGAGACTTTGCGGTTTGGCAGACAGGATGCTTAGAAGATACTTCACTGTCAGAGGATGTGAGGATTACTAAAAAAGGAATGCAAAACAAGCTGTCCCTCCCATGAAGTTTACAGATTTGCTCTCTACCTCATTTTGATTAATTCTCACATAGGTATTTATCTTAAAACTGGCATCAGCAACTGCAAGCCCTTAGAAAGAGGCCTATAGCATCACGACATTGGCTTTCTTTGTTTGCATTACTGATATCCCTCTGGCGCTAGCTGTGTTAGAAGAAAAATGACTAGTATTACTTTATGTCTGTGGTTAGTGGGTTATTCATCCAATGTCTATTTCTAGTTGTGATAGGCTGTATCGGACCAGACGCCTCCTGCTGAGATTTTTATCTTCCAGATGTTGTCAGCCACATTGTATTTTCCACAGCAGATCTCCATGTTTCCATAGCAAGCCTTAAAAGACTTATGTGTTTTTCTGTCTGAAACACTTTTTTAAGCTGATTTGCTCTAATCACAGACTACTTCTAGCATGGGTCAAAATTACATAAATGCATCATTTAGATGTATACTTTATAGACCTCTGTAGGTGTGTTAAGTGACCTTTTGTGCATGTTATGTGAACCCTATATTGCTTTGAAAATGGCAGGAGCCTCAACATTGATAGACACACTGAGTCACTTTATAGTGGATTTCCTGGTGGAGTGGAGAGTGTGTTTGATGCACCTACCTATTGTCAGTGGAGCACGGCATATGCAAGAGTAATTTGAGTATATACTGTACAGTACTATATTGTGTACTAAGACAGTTGCATGAATTGAAGAATTATGGGCCTAAAATACACCTCTCATAGAACTGCAGGATGCCACCAGACTAACCATCATCTTGACAGAAGTGCCATCAGGGGGGCCAGCAGCTGGTGGAGAGGGGCATAGGTGGGTCATGGATGATGGCACACCACTGCCACCTGCTATGACTCAGATATGGGGAGGAGAGAATTCCTAGACCCATATGACTGGGAATGGGTGGAGGTCAGACATTGGGTGAATGTGATTTCAAAGTGTGTTGTAATCAAGCACTGCACACCAATGTACTATACAGGTTGCTATTCTGTGCTTACTATGTTGCACCTCGTACTGTGTGTCTTTCAGATGTATATGTAAGCCTTCCTCCAAGGTCTAGTGGCATAATGATGGCACAGTTAATTTTCAAGGGGGGACCCACACAGACCACTTACTTGACCTTCTAGATATGAGGTGACCTCTCAGAGCTCTGACGCTTTTCAGACAAGTCCAGGGCTACAAAGCAAATAGTTTTTATTAACTAGAACCTGAGGAGCACTTAGGTTCTCCATGACGCAGGCTGAACTCTCTCACTGTCTCTAAACACTCAGTGTCCATAAGCAGGCCTTGAAACCCCCATCACTGAGAGGTGACTGTAAAGGCACTGTCCCATTAGCACTTTCGTTCCCTCCAAATGTCATGGGTTGTGCCAACAACCTAGTGGGGCACACAGGTACAGACGTGTAGCATTACACTTCACATTCTGCCACATGGTTGATCTCTTTTAGATACTACACTAAGACTGCATTTAGCTACTAGGGCTCCTGTAGCTTGGACCCACAATAGGGATCTTATGTATTTGACACTTTGCATCTCTTGCACTTTACCATAGGTGCAGCTTACTTTTTAACTACTGTGAGCATCAGGCTTCACCCTGCAGAGTCCTTTTTTGCAGCAAATGGGATATTTCACTCGTTAGTGCTACCTGGGGAACTGACTGACCAAGACTTCCCCTAAAACTGGTCCAGTTTCCCTCTACCAGCTCCCCTGCTCAGGGTTTCTATGATATGGTCCCCAGACCCTTAGATCCACAAGATTTCATGGCAGACTAAGTACTAGCACCCATGGGGACTGTTTTCTCACACAATTTACATGGCTAGGAGAGGTACATACTCCCTGGGGGCCGAGGGGGCCACCAGTGATGCCTCTCATTTTCTCCCAAGATTTGACCCTGTAGGCAGAGAGTCAAGGTCTACATTAATACTTCTTGAGGCTTCACCCCCACATGAGGAGATCACAATTTGGGGGAAAAGAGAGGCGGACACCCTTGAGGGTCCAAGGCTGCTATAGATCCCACCTCTTACCCTCTCCCAAGAACTGATCCCCATTGGCAGAGGGTCCCAGACTGAATTAATGTTACAGGGGCATACTTTCAAACCCTCCAGGCTAATGCACAGAGGAAGTAAACCACTGGGTGCTCTGTGTTGTCCTAATGTGAAACAGTTCTATATCACTTCCAGTTCTCTTTATCTAAGATTTGCTGACTGTTCTTCAGAGAAGTCATTTTGTCCCCTCAGACCAGAACTTGGTGTATCCATGGGAGATTCCTCCCTCTGGGGTTCCTTGCCAGTAACAGCAGCCACCATGACAACAGCAAGATGTTTCTGGACCTTCCATCCAGGAACAGAGGTTCAGCACAGGGAGCAGGGACTACATGCCTATCACCTCCCCAGACTGAGGCAACTTCCTGCAGCTCTCTCAGCTACAGCCAACTGGTTCTACCCCTCAGAAATTTGGAACAGGCAGCTGGTCCAGCCCAAAGATTCCAGAGAAATTTACCCTTTAGGGAATTCTAAGCTGATCTGATAGACCTACTTAAGGAGCAGAGCTCCATATAGGGGCCATATATAATAATAAAAGGGTAAGAAGTCTGGGCCCTGTACCATCAGAATGTTTAATGCACGTACATTAAGTAATGAGGCATTGCTCATTGCAGTGAAAATTCCCTACAGAAAGTTGATGTTTGCACACCCCCAAGCCCACTGGTACGCAGTAATACATGAGCACATTCCTGAACAGGGCATTAACTGGATCAGAAAATGACAAGAGTAAGGCTTCATCTTTGCATCTTCAGTAAGAACTAATTGGTGGGCTAGATCATTCACTGGATTTTTTTAGAAGTGCAAAACACAAAAAAACAAACAGGTCTGGCTAGTGTGTGGGAGGTATTCCCACTAATGGGGTCCAATACTGGTTCCGACAGGCATTTTTTAAGAATAACAGGGTCACCATTAAGGACTGTTGCCTCAGTCTACATTTCAAAAGACTAGAAATGCAACAAATTAAAACTTTGACAATGAAGTTGTTGCAATGTCAGGAACTTCACACTAAGCATAAAGTAGCAAAGTTTCTGATTTGCTTTCAACTTCACTCAGCAATATTTTTTAGAGTTTTTTAAATGCCAAACCCACTCCTGCCCATTGAGAAAACATTATCTACCTCTGCCCACCTCCTTGTTTATTACACTCATCTCCCCTTACCCAGCCCTCTGTTAGTATCCACTTCCTCCTCCCTTCACAGTCCTGACAAAGTTCCATTAAAAAGAAGGACTGAAAATTAATGCAAAAATATCCTTTCCCCATCTACTTCAACCATATAAACACCCTTTCCCACTTTGTCAATCCTCCTGACCCAATAATTTAACAGAACACCTCCATCCTACCCCCCAGTGTCCAACCTCCCTCCTCACTCCAAGCCTCCCAAACATTAAAGGACATTGGTGCACCTAGTAGAGCATTTCAGAAATGCAAACCCTTGTAAGGGCAGTCAGCTCTCTTTGCTAGTCAGTGCATCAATGAAGGAAGATGCCCTCATGAGTAGTAAAACTTGATTGGCTGGCATTCCCTTATCACAACCTCTGTTGGGACAACAATCTAAAACACACAGCCTCTGGAGCATTTGTTGCTGAACAAGGCATTATCTGGGTCAGAATACCACCTGAATAAGGCTGTAGCATTGCGTATTCTGTGTATTGCTACCTGTATTGTGTAGTACATGTGGCTCATGTACAGTAATTAATGGTGTTTCTTTTTCTTATTCAGGGTCCCGGGACATGAATCCTATATATATATATATATATATATATACACACACATATATACTGTATATATATATATATATATATATATATATATATATAGGGGATATGACATGGCCTGACTGAAGATATCATATTTATCTTCACGAGAGGCCAATGACATCATGATATCTCACGAGTGGCAAAGCCACGAGTGAGATATCTTGATGTCATTGGCCTCAAGTGAAGATAAATATGATATCTTCAGTCAGGCCATGTCATGTTCTGTTTATACAACTTATGTGCTGGGCCCCCAACATGACCCTCAGATATGTTTTGCCCCCACTCACTGCAGAACTGACCACATTGGATACTTAACAACAATACTGCACATAAGTTATCAGGCAGGAATAGGAGTGCCTCCCCCCTTCCCTGCATTGGTCCTGTCATAATTGGTAAAGATATGATTATTAAAAATCCATTATTTGGTTGATTGTTATTTCCCCCCTGGTCTCACTGAGGAATTTTAATATAAATGTGTAGCTTGACCAAAAGAGTTTTCAGTTAGAGCAGGCAGATATTTAAAAGAAAACACTCTTTGTAAATTAAGAAAAGCTCTGTGGCTTTTAGAAATTTATTAAGCTGTTGAAACGTTATCTGGTTGATCCTGCCATTTTCCCGTGTCACCAAAACAGTTTAATTCCTGACGTCCTAATTTGAAGTGTGACTCGAGCAGCTTCAGTATGTTACTGTGAGTATCTCTTACACACCAAAACAGCATTGTCTCTTTCAATGGTACAATGTAGTCCTTTGCTACTTTCTTTGCTTGTTAGGTAATAGACAGAAGAATCGGATCGAGATGTCGGTATAAATGTAGAAGTGAGAAGTGTAGCGCACAGTGTTACTATAGCAACACTCGCTTCACACTTACTTTCACTTCTCTTAAGCTGACATGCCGAGTTCCTCGCTTCTCTGTTCGGTTTAACTGCAGCATGTTTCTACTTAGCAAGCCCAGGAAAATTAATAAAAAGGACTGCATTTGTACCATTTTGAAGAGACAGTGCTTTGTTTTAGATGTGTAAGAGGTACTCACAGTGACGTACTGAAGCCGCTCGGTCACACTACAAATAACGGACGTCGGGAATTAAACTGTTTTGGTGAGACTAGGGCGAAACGGTAGGATCAACCAGATAATTTTTTTTTAAATTAAACATGGTTTTAAACTGATGGCAGGGTAAACCAGATGTAAGAGTCATGTTGGTAGGGGGATGGGGGTGAGGTAATTAAAAGGTAGAGCTTTAGAACAGCTGAATTTCCTGTGGGGACCAATAGGATTTCTTAGAGATTACGTAGAGGAGTTTAAAAGATAACAGGATGATGTATAGGAGTGTTAAGATATCATGATGACGTATAGGAACATGAAGATATCAGTGTTATCTTCACTGGCTTCTACAGATATTACTTTTTACACTGGCATTTATCCCAGCACATAAGTTGTATAAATATATATATATACATATAGTTTGGCATGCCATGACAACACACATTTGTCACAGGGGTGGAGTATCAGTGGTTCTCAGCGGTTCATGCATACTACCAATTTTATCTCCGCTATTTTTGTCAACCGTTAAATGTACCCAGAATCTTCATTACCTTCTGTATTTCCTGATCCCTGTGTTTTGTTCTGAATCATACACGTGGTATGGCACTACAGGCAGGATATAGAAGTTGGACTATTATTTGCAACTTGTAACACTTAAATGATTAGCACGCAGCAGTGTGCATCCCTTTTGATTTCATGTATAATTCAGTCAGTCAGCTGATTTGCTGTCAAAGGTGTTTGCTGCCTGTGATTTTTTTGTATCTATTTTATGCCTATAAGAGTTCTTTCAGTAGGCAAAGAGAACTGCATCCCATCATTGTTAGCATGAAGACAAAGTTCACGCAGTCCAGGTCGGTAAGTAACGGCTCTGCCAAAAATGTATTCAATGGGTTTATGCAACTTAGTGAGGAGTTATACTTGTACATCTTTGTTGGTAGCCTGAAGGTATCTGAATGAATGTTTTGTTGACTGTCACAGGTGAATACTCTGGCCATTAGCACTCTCTGTCCCATGGGGAACTACCACCCTGTCAGGGTATCATGAAGGCAAAGGACACTCTTGAGGAGGATTCCATCCCTAGAGGTGCTGTGGGAACATACTTTCTTTAGGCTAAAGGTACCTTAGGAAGGAGCACCAAGGAGAGAGGTGCACCACTGGGGGGGAAGGGATGATGGGACGAAGAAACAGTGCTTCTGAGTGAGGCTGAAAGGAGCTGACTTAAAAAGCTCAGGCAAGGTGTGTGGTTGACTGCTTTAACCCATTGAATTGCAGGCATAGCCTTTGAATTCAGTGGGCTTATGCAACTTAGTAAGGAGTTATGCTTTGCAACTTTGTTGATAGTCTGAAGGTATCTGAATGAATATGTTGGTACCATGAAGGCAAGGGAACCCACTTAAGAGGGATCCACCCCTAGAGGTGCCATTGGAAAAATAATTCCTTTCGGCTAAAGGTACCTTAAGAAGGAGTCCCACAAAGTACTGAGCAGGAAGTGGTGACCACAGAGCCTGAGTAAGGGCAGAATTATGGCAAGCAATGATGACTGGTAACAGACAGAGACTGAACTGAGCAATGACTGACAGATATTGGAACTGATAACAGAAGACGCATGACTTCGGTAAGGAGAGAAGGAATGGCAAAATGGAAGGAGGGCCACCATCCAACCCCAACTCACTGCAGAAACCTACCTGGGTAAAGTTATACTAATATAAATGTACTACATTATGGACCACCTGTTGGAAAGACTGCTTAACTTTTATGACCTTCAGCATGGAGGAATGAAAGTACCCCTATGAGGGGGGAACCTCTGGGGATCCAAGGCCTTAGTCATTTTCAGTCCAGGCTTGGGATAAATTTATGATGAATCAGCTACTGCAATTTAGGACCCAATTCAAGGGGAAGATTTTTAGAGGAAGGGCTCTCACTCTATCCCTGTAACAGGAAAGCCATGGGGGTGCTGCGAGCAGCTAAAGGAGGCTCTCTGCGAAGGAGGCCCACCTCCCAAGGCAGGAGAAAGAGAGCAACAACCGCTGAAAGGCACTCACCTGGTCTCCATGAAGGGAGGCCTAGAGAGAAAGCTGAACCCTTCAGGGGTAAGGCATAGGAGTTGAGCCCTTGAGGGTCTGGGACTTGGAATTATATGATCTTCCCCCTTGAGGGGCAGAGGAAGGGATGGAGGTGGAGATCAGGTGAACCTTATGCAACTGTAAGAAGAATAGCTTTCAAAGGTGCTACCAAAGTGGTCTGCACAGCTAAAGGAGCCCCCGTGGACTTAGAAACCCCACCTTCTGGCAGCTGAAGTCTTAAATGCTACATCAAGAGGTGCCACCGAGTTGATCTGTATGGCTAAAGCTTCCCCCAGAGTGTAGGCCATTCTCACCTGAAGGGCAAAAAAAGAAGGGCCCAGCCCATCAAGGGACCACCCTCAAGATGTGGACTTCAAGGTGGAAGAGTGATATGAACATTTATTTAGTGGGCAATGGTGGTCTTCTTGGTTCTTCAGCCCCCAATTTAGGCTTTAAAAATCATAGAATACATGTGGGTAGTGATGGGGGCCCTTGGAAGTAAATGCTCTTCACTCCAATGTTTTTCTACAATCTCTCCTTTTATTTTCTCCCCCCCTACGTTTCGCTCCATGCAGAGTTTGTTCACAGGGTTTTAATTTTGCTTATTCTTTTTTAAGTAACTGTAAATACATTATTTCATGTTAGTGTTCCATATTTTATATAGTAGTACTGTATTTTCTTATCTATAGTTCATTTGAAATTCTTTGGTGTATACACATACCATCCAACAAAGATTATTGCATGTAAACCCTTGCTTTATGTTATTTACCCACAGGGTTGTCTGTTTGCACTCATTTTGAAAGTCAGTTTGACCCTGCAATGACATACATAAAATTGTTTGTAACACAGTGCTGCTCACAACTCAAACTGCATTTAACTACTGCCAAAAGGCCTGTCTTCTGTTTAACTGGTTTGCAGCATACCTTAAAGAAAACCTGCAGCTTCTTAGATTTTAGAGTCAGTTAAGGGCCTGTAATGACATACATAGAATTGTTTTAACACCATGCTGCTCACAGAGTGATACCATCAGCTTAAAGAACAGAGCCCTGGAAGCCATGCTATGGTTGTGGCTGGAATGCATCTGAATGCAAGAGTAGTGGGAGGCTGGTGGCAAAGCCTGACGGCCATGAGCACGAGGTAGAAATGAAATATAGGTAAGGCTGAATGACTGATTGAGACATTGAATGACAGCTAGGACACTGGATGAGACTGAATGACAGGAGATTGGACTGAATGGCGAATGCATGCCAACCTCTTCCATAAGGGAGGTTAGTGATAGTTGCTGATGCACTGCAAGTCAGGTAGGCTGAGGCAGTAGAAATAACAAATAAAACTACTAGGGAATAGGAGCATATGGGAACTGAAAATGAGGAAGCAGTAGCTGCTGAAATGTACCACAAAAGAACCCAAAACGGAGTGGCTTCCAGGCTGGGAGTCAGGTATAAACATTTGAAGATTGTAGTTGAACTGAGGTATTGCAAAAGGTGTTGAAAAACAGAAAACACAGGAGCCTGAAATAGCACAAATCAAAAGAAAATGATGGCGGCAGGACACTGGGAAAACAAGAAGGCCCAGAAAGAACCAAAACAGAAAGAAACACAAGATACATGAGAACAGAAGTGCATCAGGAATAGTGACTGGGAGAAGCACAAACTGCAGCCAGGAAGGTAGAAAGCAAAATACTGAGCTAGAAAGTCGGAGAGGCACAAACAAAGCAGAAAGTCCAAAATGACAAAACGAAGGTGAGAGACAAACACTGGGAGAAAAAAAGGGGGGGGGGGGCAGAGCCCCGGCAGGCCTTCTGGCTGTAGTACAGATACAGTGCTTCTTAGTGTGGCTGGAGGGAGCTGACTTAAATGGCTCAGGCAGGGGCATGGCTGGTTGCTCCCACCCATTGAATTGCAGGCATAGCTTTTTAATTATATATTTCACAGACCCTGATACTGTATTGCACTCCAGTTGCTGGAGCAAACATGGGGGCTGTAAGTGATTCAACTCAAGGTGGAAAATGTTTTACTTCCCCCTTTATGATTATTTACAACTCCCTTTTCTCTTGTGGATGCTTATTGTTGACTGATCAGCTTAAAGGGGAAAGCAAATCTGTACTGATTGGTAACTGTTTATAATGGTTTAATTTACAGTGATAAAATTCCTACCTTCCCGAGATCTGTAGGTAACTACCAGAATTAACATCGGTGTGCAAAATCATGTTTTGTATTCTTTTCTTTATACAGGCAACATTCTGTACAATTCCTTTAATGGAACCAGAAGTTTGGCATTTTTACTCTGTCATGGTATGTGTACAGAATGCTACGGTAAGCATGAGCTGTTGACCTATCCAAACAAAGTTAAAGAGTTCTATGCACAAACTATGACATAGTCACAACACCACATGACTTAGTCCATGAAACAAACTGTACAGATTGTTTCTCATAAAAATAAAACAATGGAAAATGCTGATCTTCTTCAAGGATGCTTTCATCCATTGAGCCACATAATAGAACTGCAAGATGCCAGTATCAGGACTACCCCAAAATTTTTGCAAGCTGGGGCCACCTGTATTGATGCGCATAGTCAGTTCCTATATAACGTGGGTATGCCAAGTATGCCTCAGTTATTTCTCTTGCTGTGAACTGCTCACTAGTCCACTAGAAAAGGTAGCTTCACTGGCCCATCGATCCCTGCGGTCAATGGTGGCCATTGCTAATTCGAGGAAAATCAATAAGTCTTCAAAACTGGCAGAAAAACACCATCATTCTGACAAAGACAAGTGCCAGAAGGATAAAGATGCTTCTCCAGACCATTCCCCTTCACCTATGAAATGGGATAAGTCTGGAGATAAAGATGGGTCCCAGGTTCCAAACATGGGGCCTGCCACCTCCCCCCAACTGTCTCAGACACTAAGGTCAGTGTCTGGCATCGGCTTGCTCTCCCCACCTGGGGATTCACAGCCACTTCTCCCGTAGGACACTGTCTCGTTAATGGCTTAGTCATCAGTGACCCCTTCAGGCTCCATCAATACACAGGTATTGTATCAAACAATATCAGAGCTATTTTAGGACCTGCTGCCGCTCCTGCTGTTGATACCTGCTCTGATGGTGCCTTCGCTGGCCCGTCATTGCCATAAATTGTCAACACTCCCATTCTTTGTCCTGGCCCCCTGTACTGCGTTCAGACTGGCCATTGTTAACAGGATTCTCATCATCAGCTCCTTCTCACTTGTCTCCTTGTCCCATTGACCCTCAGCCAATGATGGCTGACATCGAAAACGAACTGCAATATAATCCAGAATACATGGAAGAGGAGACCATGGCTGAGGAAGAAGAGGACATAGCTGTGGTCAGGTCAAGCTCCACTATATCCTCTTGCTCTGAGGAAAGTGTGAAAAACAATCATAGCCCACCCCTGAAGATGCCTCTTTCAGGCCTTCCTTAAACAGGTTCAGGCTAAACTAGGGTTCCAAGCTGAAACCAAAAAAATGGCCTAATGCTCAACTGCCTCAAATCACTAATAATTAGTTAATGTTCAATTATTCCTTAATTTTGCTTTGGTTGATTTTTTCACATGCAAATGAGTTTGTGGCTAACTCCTTCTAGTTCAACCTACTGCTAACTAATTCTTAACAGTTCCAGCAGTTAATCATTGACCCATTTCCTAATTAAGAATTAACGAATTCCCATGAATTGAGTATTAGTTTGTCATTCATTAATTACTTTCTTCCAAAAAAATCTCTATAAGTTCTTGGAGGTTTCAGCCTCTCCTGCTGTGATTACTCCTCCAGTGCATTCTGCACTTGAGGATACTACTTTGACAGCCTGGTACAGACCTGCTCAACTGCCTGCATAGAAACATATAATTTGCTAGCAGATAAGGACCACTTGGACCACCTAATTTGCCCATTTTCCCCTGCCTATAGTATCACCACAGATCCTATTTGATCTCTGGCCCATTCACTCCCCCTTTCCTGTTCCTAAGATTTCCTTATGCCTATTCTATGCATTCTTGAACCCCACCACTGTTTTGACTCTTCCACCACCTCTGCTGGAAGACTATTTCAGGAATCCACCACTCTTTCTGTGAAGAAGTACTTCCTCATGTTTCTCCTGAATCTACCCCTTCAGTTTGTTATCATGCCCCCTTGTCCTTGAGCAACTTTTTTTATGAAAAATACTTCCCTCATGTACCTTGTTTACCACCAAGAGGTATTTAAAGTTCTCTATTATATTCCCCTTCCCTCTCTTCCAGGTTATACATCTTTAGGACCTTTAATCTCTCCTCACAGGGCCTCTGATACAGACCCTGCACCATTTTAGTTGCTCTCTGCTGGACCGCTTCCAATCTGTCTATGTCCTTTCTGAGACGTGATCTCCAGAACTGGACACAGTACTCTAGGTGGGGTCTTACCAGAAATCTATACAGAAGTAACACCACCTCCCTCTTTCTGCTGGTGATACCCCTCCCTATGCACTAGCATCCCACTTGCCCTCCCAACTGCCTTGTCGCACTGCCTTGCTATCTTTAGGTAATCTGATATGATCAACTCCAGGTCTTTTTCCTGTTTGTTGGTCGTCAGTACCACTCCCAATTTTGTACTCTGCCTTTGGGTTTCTGAGCCCATAGTGCATTATTTTGCACTTTTTCACATTGAAACCCAGCTGCCATACCCTTGGCCACTCCTCGAGTTTTCACAGGTCACTGCCTTTCATTTCCACGCCCCATGCCTGCAGTACCCTGAAAGGTGGATCAACAATATCCAGCCCCTGCCATGAAACCAGATTATTTTTCATAGCCGGAAATAGAGTCAGTGGTAATTATGGCTGCTCATGACAGATGAAAGGCTCCAACGTACATGAGCTCTGTCCTTCAAGGCAAGGAGTCAGAGTTTCAAAGGGCCCTTAGACCAATGCAATGTGCATCAAACAACCACCTTGCATGAGATCCAGGTATGCCAAGTACCGTGTGTCATATTCTGCAAGAAAAGCATTCTCTGTGGTAAATGATGCAAGATATCTGCTGCATTAAAACTAGGATGCATGGGGTAAGAATGACACAAGCTGAATCAAAAATGCAATGCATGAGACGAGACGCTAGCTGAATCAAAAATACGATGCATGGGGCAAGAATGATGCAAGCCGAGCCAAAAATACAATGCATTAGGTAAGAAAGACTCAAGCTGAGTTACAAATACTATTTATGGGTGAAAATGACACAACCTGAGTCAAAAATGCAATGCATGGGGCAAGAATGACACAACCTAAGTCAAAAATACAATGCATGGGGCGAGAATGATACAAGCTGAGTCAAAAAATATGGTATATGAAATGGAGTAACCAATGACATTTTAGGCCCCCAAAATGCTCTAAACATGTTCCACAGCAGAATACTGGCTCTCTAACCATAACTCTACATAATTTACCTTCTCCATTCAAATCATAGCACTCACATGACAGTACTGATGGGTACTTTATGGGCTCATCTCTGGATGCAATATTTTACATGCTAAGATACTTGAGAAATCATTATGATGTATACAATGCAGGACTCCTGCAACAGAATGCCATTCATAGTCCCATAGTCAGGTCTGCCTGCCATGGGCCTCGTTATGTGTTCTATTGTCAGCTAGAGCAGCTCTGGTTGGTCCAATATTGGTATGCGTCTTAGGTACAAGGACAGGACCTACATTCTTTGAAAATCCTAAAATAAGGGAATGGTGCATCATTTCTGTGATGCAGACATATCTTCCAACATTGTTTAGGCAATTTTTCAACACAAGCATGGTGCAAGCCAGTCTGGTGCATGTAGACCTGTTTTTGACACAAGCACAGTTAGAAAATCAGAACTGACACAAGTTTTGACACATCCTGCTTGTTGCATCATTTTCTTTTTTTGATGCAAGCGCTATGCATCATTGTCTGACCTTTGAAAATCCAGCCAAAGGAGTCAAGGAAGCTGGATGTGATAGGGAGGAGAATGTTTGCTTCTGCTTCCCTGGACCTAAGAATTGCTAACTATCAAGCATATATGATTAAATATCAGAATTTGGGCTGACTATCTGCATGCTACCTGTAGGTTTTTTTCATGTCCAGATGTTTTTATGTTGAACAGAAAACCAAAAAGTGGCTGAAAGTCATGGAGAAATTAGAATCATTCCTCAATTTCCATCAGTACCTTATCCAATAGGCAATTGAAAAAATTGACTTCAAAGCTTTCTTGGCCAGTTAAGGGTTTGTCTGCGCAAGCTCTCCTGGCATGTGTTTTCACCATCTGGTGCATTTTTCTGGAAAAGTTGGCTCGATGTCCATGGTTTGGGCTAGCAGCTTTGCTTCCTCTAACACTCTGCTGAATCCTTGTCTTCAATAATCAGACAGTTGTTCCTTGATGGATGAAACCACACCTATGGCATTTGAAAGATTTAAAGCAGGTGACTGTAAAATCACTGTCACCTGATTGATGGCACTAAGCAGTTCATTCCACACAAGTAAACATACAATAAATAATTCCAGTGTTTTCACAAGGCCTGTGATGTCAGACAGTGTTTCGCTGTCACAGATTGCAGTTTCTGACACTTATTGCAGCAATGAATCCAACAATTCAGGCAGTTGTTCACAGACTGCCTTTGCAGCATCAGCACGGGCACTCCATCGGGTCTCTGAAAGCGGCTTGAGGGTATATCTTTTCATGTGCTTGATGAGGCTGTCCCAACGTTTGGTGGACCCAGAGAAGATTCTGTAAACCCGCTGTAGTACTCCAAACAAATTATTTGCATCCAACGATGATTCAGCTGCATGTTCTAACACAAGGTTCCAATTACAAGGACAGCAAGGAACATACATTGCACATTCATTCACCTGTCATATTCTCGCTTGAATTCCTTGATGGATACCTCTCATGTTAGCCCCGTTATCATAACACTGGTCCCTGCAGTCTTCAATTTTAATGCCATGTTCAGTAAGTCAATTTAGCAATAATTCAGCCAAAACCTCTCCTGTTGTATTTTCAACATGGAGAAACTCCAGCAAGCTCTCCCGCATTTCAACTTGATTTTCATTGATTTCAACATAATGAATCATTACTGATAACTGCTTCTTGTGAGAAATATCTGGAGTGCAGTCCATCAGCACATAATAGTGAGCATTGTGTATCTTGTCCCTAATCTTTCTAGTCACAGCCTTAGCCAACATCTGCATAAATTCGTTCTGGCTATCTTTGCTTAAATAATGAACATCTGTTCCTCGCTGAACATGTTGCAAGTGTTCAGCCATAATAGGGCCATACCTGGACAACAGTTCCAACAATTTCAAAAATTACCATTGTTGTCCACATATGAACCCCTAAAGGCTAAGTTTTGGCCTGCTAAATATAAAACATAGCCCAAAATTCTACAAAGCACAGTATGCCATCATTCCATTTCCTCATCCAGCTTTTCTTGCAAACTCCTGTCTATTGTAGCCCGTTTCTGTAACCCTAATTCTAAGTATTTCATTTGTAGAAATTCTCCATGTGTGATGGGTATGCTTCATGCTGAGTCAGCCATTGTGATAATTTTTGCCAGTTGGAGAAACCTTGTGTAAACACACCCCTATCCTCACCAAAAAGCTTGCAGCAGAAACAAATACAGCATCAGCAGACTTGGAGTAAACTAACCAAGGCCTGTAACTCTTTAAGGATCCCACTTTACGCTCATAGTTTGCTGAAGTAAACTGGCAACCAGCTGTTTTAGGGAACTTAGAGTCATTTTCCTTCAGCTGCAGGGGTTTATGCTGCACATTTTCAACCCTGAGGTGCTCTGACTCTGTAGTAAAACTTTCATTCCAGGTAGCTGGGTCATAAAAATTATACATGAAAGGTGTCTGACAGGGTTCAGGGTTTATGTCACAACCTGATTCCAGTTCAATACATTGCTGTATTTCTTCTTGCTGTACATTTCTTTCTGAGTTGGAGTCCGATTCATCATGGTTCCCAACTCCACCCATCATCTTCCCCTCTACTGCTGCCTCTATAGTCATATCATGTGATGAGGTTGATGGTTCTTGCTCACTTGTTGTACTTTCACCAGATGCGGACACTGTTGTTGCAGTTGCCGGTGGACAACTTTTTTTTTAAGTCTTTTTCCCTCCAGTCACTGCTCGAGGGAACTCTCTCAGGCATCCTCTCCTTGTACCTGCCCGCCTGAGGTTCTCTGCGGTCTTGTGCCCTCTCTCACCCCATCCCCACTGCCAGCACTCCCAGTTTGACCTGCCCGGGGAAGGTAGCCTGACTCCTTCCTTGGGATCTCTTAGTAAGGCAGACTCTGGCAAGCAGGCATGGGCCCAGGTGGAGGAGTGATGAGGCCCAGCTGAGTCAGACCCGACGCTGCGCATGGAGGATAGGTGCCGTTGCCTATCCCTGCGAGCCTGGTTTTTCCTTTTTCTGGCCCTCTCCTCCCTCACATGTGCATCCCCTGATGCTTGGCGTATGGCAACCCTGCCAGTGTTGGGCACACTGTTATGTGCTGCCTGCACATTGGCAGTGCCCCCGATCTCCACCAGAGGCCACCGGAGCGCCAGGCATTCCAATGCCATCCCCTGGGACAGGAGAGCAGCCCACTGGGCACTCAATCCAATCCCTCCCCTGCCAACCCCTGGCACCTGAGCTTGCTTCTGAAGTCAGATCGCCAGCATGGCACGAGGTGTGATGTCCAGCACCTCAACCCTCAGCGCTACCAGGCCAGCTCTTCCGGTGGACAACTTAACCATTTACAAAATATTTTGTTAGCATTTTCTGCTTCTTTCTGAGTCAACTCTAGCTGTCTTTTTTGTTCTTTACGTTTTGCAGAACCAGACTTGTACCTTGGTAGAACTACAGGATTCGACATCTTGTCAATTTTTTTCTTTCCTTTTGTTTCTGTTATGTGTGGTTTGCCTTGCTAGCTAATCTGTGTTTAGTTATTTATTTATTTTTTATGAATACCCAAAATTTACTTTTGACTAGACTACTTTAGTTAAAGTTCAGTAATATCTATGAGCTGCAGGTGGCTCACTTAGCACTAGCAGACAGGCACAAGGGCAGGCTCATTTGTGTGGAAAAGTGTATAGATGCGCTGCTTCTGAGTCTTATACTTGAAGTTGCTGCCTATCTTTATTTATTTATTTATTTATTTAAGAGATTTACCAAGAAGGCATACTGAGCAGAGTACCGCTCGATTCCAGATGCGCCCTGGGGTAAGGGATTACAGGAGTGCAGTACAAAAATACAAAAAATCAGTACATACAAAATCAGCAGGTAGCAACAGTGGCCCATAATTCAGCACATGAGTAATTAGCAGATAACAACAAATGGTCCAGAAGGGTGGATGCAGAAGCTGAGATGCATATGGTAGGTACAACGAAAAAGGATGTGGAGTATGACAGGCAGTGTTGTACTAGCATAGAAAATTTCTCAATTACATTGTGTGGTTAGAAATACAATACTATATGGGTAGGCAAGCGTATCTACAGCAGCAGTTGAGAGGAGTCAGCGGCAAAAAAGGTGCTGAGTAGAGAATGGGCCAGAAGCTGATAAGAGACATGCAGGGAATTTAGCGATGGGGAAAGCATGTGCAGTTGGTAGCAAAATGCTCTTTGAGGAGGGCATTACGTTGGGGAGTACTTGTAGTGAGTCTGATGCCGGCTGCCAGTGAGTTCCATAATTTGGGCAGTCTGAAACTAAAAGCTACCTGACCTGATCGGGTGGATCTGTGGGGAATGTGAAGGAGCCTGGCTTCAGTGTTCCTGAGATCGTAGGTAGGTGGGGGGGCGGTGGTTAGAGATGTTGATAGATAGGAGGGCAGCGTGTGAGACCAGAATTTAGCAGTAATTCTAACACCGTGCAGCAAACGCCGATTTTGGAGTGACGGGAGGTCAAGGGACTGGTAGAGGTCGCAGAGACGGGTATTGGGAGGGAGGTCCAAGGCGAACCAGCAGAAGGAGTTGAAAATGGGGTTTAACCTGGTTAAGGATGTAGGGGGGGGCGGCGCCGTAAATGACGTCGGCGTAGTCAAAAATTGGGAGGATCATTTTTTGCACCATTGCTTGCCTGGTTGGTAGGGGGATGCAAAGTTTGTTGCGGTGGAGAGCTCCCAGCATGGGATGTAGTTTTTTTTGCAGTGCGTCTACATGTGCTGAGAAGTCCAGGTGCTGATCTAGCCAGACACCGAGGTAGCGATATGTGGAGCATGCCTCAAGTAAAGACCTATCCAAGGTATAGAATGTGGGCACGTCGGTAAGTGGGGATAGTTTGGCTCTGGAGCCGAAGGTGAGGGAGACAGTTTTTTTGAGTTGAGGAATAGTTGATTCTCCAGAAACCAGCATTGGACGGAGTCGAAATCCTTCTGGAAATAAGCTGATACGGTGGCACCAGAAGGGCCAGAGGTGAAGAGCACCGTATTGTCCGCGTACATATGGATGCCAGATTTTGTGCAGACAGTAAGCAGATCATTTAAGAAAATTGAGAAGAGCAGTGGGCCAAGTACAGACCCTTGAGGTATGCCACTGATGACAGGGAGGGTGGAGGATAGAGCCGTACCGATGCGGACTGCTTAGGATCGGCCTGTTAGGTAAGAGTGGAACCAACTGAGTGCAGATGTTGACAGGCCAGTTTGGGCAAGTTTGGATAATAGTAGGCGGTGTGAGACCGTGTCAAAAGCTTTTGCCAGGTCAATAAAAATAGCTGCGGTTATGTCACCTTTGTCAATGCCTGTGAGGATGGAGTTGGTGAGGTGAAGGAGGGATGTGGTGGTGGAGTGATTTTTTCTGAACCCGGCCTGAAAAGGGGTGAGAAAGGAGATTGTATCTAGATAGGTGTGCAACTGGGATAGGACAAGGCACTCTTGAATTTTGGCTAGGATTGGGAGCAGAGATATAGGCCGGTAGTTCATTGGGGAGGAGAGGTCCCCTCCCTTGGGGAGGGGGAAGATAGTGGCCTGTTTACAATTTGTGGGGATGGTGCGTAACTTACAAGACAGGTTATAGAGCATAGCTAGGGGGCAGGCTATGGCTGGGGCGAGAGCTGTAGCATTTTAGAATCTAGCCCCAATGGGCATTTTCCTTTGGATGCATTTAGTGCATGAAGAATTTTCAACACCTGGTCAGGGGTGACCGGGCGGAGCGAGAAGGGAGGCTCGGGGAGCATTGGGGAGGTCAGGGTGACCGTGGGGAGAACAGGGGTGGAGGGCGGGGTGGGGTGGGAGGAGAGTAGGGAGGCAGTAGCAGCGGAGAAAAGGGCATTAAATTCAGTGGCAACCAGAGAAGGGTCATTTATGATTTTGCCTGCGAGGTTGAGGGTGGGGTGGGAGGTTTGGTTGGAGGGGTGAGGAGGGATTTTATGGATTTCCAGAATTCAGAAGGGTGGGTGGTTTTATTAAAGAGCTTTGAAGTAGTTTGATTTGGACTGCCGGATGAGTCTTGTGCAGGCATTTTGAAGAGCCCGGTAATGCTCTTTGGCTGGTTGAGAACCGGTGGCCTTGAAAGATTTCCATGCTCGGTCCCTGGCACAGAGTTGTTCCATGAGTTCAGAGGTTACCCAGGGCAAGTGTGAGCCTCTTACTCTGGATCTCCTTAACGGGGCATATAGGTCCCAGATAGCAAGGAAGTTTGAAGAGAAGTAGCTCAGGGCCTCATCCATGGTAGTGGCATTTGGGATGGGAGACCAGTCAGTGGTGGTGAGAGTGAAAAGGAGAGCAGGGAGATCAAGGGATTTGTATGCCCTGCAGTGCAGCAGATGGGGTGGGGGAGCCAGGGGATGGAAGATTTTACACACTATATAGATCATATGGTGGTCGCTAAGAGAGTCCGGTAGGAGGCCTGAGGCAGTGAGCAAAAAAACAGAGCCAGTCAAGAATGTATTGCTGTTCTTTACTAATTCCACAAAATAAAGTATTTTTTGCAATAATAATCCGGATGTGTTGCCTAGGTTAATTTTTCTCTCCTGACAAAAAACGTTATTTCCAGTACAAGTAAAGTTCACACACAGTGCAGAGACAGTCACAGAAAGAAGACTTTTGCTCAATGTGGGGTACATAGCTTAGTGCTTGTGTATACTTATGAGCAGAATGATATATGCTTGGTGTTTATGACTTAAGCTTTGGTGGCTCTCTGCATCTCACCCTCTGTAGGACACTGGGTAGGTGTAGACAGCCCAAAAAGAATAGTGAAGTGACTACCTCCTCCAGCTCTGGAGAGTGTGTTCAGTAGCATGCAGGAAAGTAAAACCTCCCCTTAGGGGGAACCTCCGAGGACCCATGGCTACTGACCTGCCTGTCCTCTGGGCATACTAAGAGGAGAATAATCCTAAATGTGGCTCAGAGTTAGGTTTGGTAATGTCCAGGAGTTCAGTCTCATTTGCTGGTCAAAATGTCCTGTTGAGGTTGAGGGAGCAGGAAGTCAATGTTGCAGATGAAAGTTTGAGCAGATGGAAATATACAGCTAGGAATGCTGTCCGGATGCTGTAACAATGGTTACTTCGATTCTGAGTTAGATGACTGATGTACATCCATAGCACAGCTGTGTTATGGATTTACATCCATAGCACAGCAGTTAAGTAATAGATTGTGCTCCGTAATGAGTCTGTTTGTTGGGATGGCAGGAACCTGTGGATTCGCCATGGTTGTAATGTGACATAATCTGAAACAGAAAGGCGATAGTCTTTATAGGAATGGCGGGATCCCATGTGGTCCACCAGTGCAGTAGTATGGAATAATTCAATGTATAAAGGACTTCAGTAACATGCAGCTGATTGAAATGACATGTGAGTACCAGACATGGCCCATAGTGGGGCATGATACATGGGATGGCAGAACCCCACATAGTCCACCATCACCCAGAGATGTTAGGCTTTGAAACTGGAATGGAAGATGGTGGATTGTACCAGCAGAAAGCCATGAATTAATGATGATAGCAGGCTCAGAGGTAGGATAATTGGGGAATGATATTCCCGTGGAGGTTCTGATGTATGAAGTAATTGTGTTTTAGTGACTGAAGGTCTAGGTGGACAATACTGGGAAGACGAGACCCCAACGAGGTTCTGCTGCAGTGCAAGAAGAAGTCCAATTCAGTAGAGAGGATAAACCCACATTTGAGGGGCAATAGCAACTGACGGGATGGTGAGACCCCAAATGATGAATCTGAGGTGAGGGGGCAAAAGTCCATGGAAAACTGTAAGATGGTGGATGAATCTGAGGAACGAGGGCCCCACGAGGGTGCACTGAGATGGATGATGGGATGCACCCACATGTACTGAATCACTGGTTAACACATAGCCCGAGATTAGTCCATAATTGCTGTCTTATTGCATAGTTCAAGGGGAAGCGATAGTCACAAAAGTAGGACTGAAAGACAAGGAATACGAGGAAGGCTTTCAAAGGGAATGGAAGAAAGGGATGGCAGGACCCCAAGTGGTCCACCATCGCCATAATAATAGCAATTCAGGTGATAAAGAGGGAATCCTCGTGAACAAGAGTCTATTGTAGTCCAAGGTAAAGAAGCGATTCCTGTGCATATGAACTCCTGAAGTGATTAGAAAATACTTTTAAGCTATGGTAGGCCTATTTGAAGGCATGTTTGTTTGGAGTGGCTTGACTGCTCATAGTCCGTCATCACCGTTCCAATAGAAGAGTGAGTGATAAGGATGGTGGGACCCCACGTGGTCCACCATTGTCTTATCTGAGTAATGCAATGAGGTCCATCGAGTAGTGCATGGTAGGGATGGTGGGACCCCACATGGTCCACCATTGCTGTACCACTTGACTGGGAAGGTGAGACCCCACGTGGTTTGCCTTCGCCAAGTAAGCACTAGAGCTTGATAGGGATGGCGGGACCCCACATGGTTCACCATCGCCATATCTGAATAATGCAACGAGTTCCACTGAATAGTGCATGGAAGAGAAGGCAGGACCCCATGTGGTCTGCCATCGCCGTACCACATGACTGGGAAGGCAAAACTCCATATGGTTCACCTTCACCAAGTAAGCACTAGAGACAGAAGTAACATAGTCCCAGGTAAGGAGGATGAAATCCAAATAAGTCAATCTGGAGTAAAGGGGCATCATAGAGCAACAACTTGAATCCCTTAGAATAGATATTGAATGGAATGGCAGGATGCTCCATGGCCCATCTTCATCAAAGCAGGAGTTGGATGAAAGTAGAAAGTGACACCCATTGTTCCATGGAGCACAGCATAATTGGGAAGGTGAGACCCCACATGGTTCACCTTCACCCTGGTATGGAGTAGAGTATGTGTGGGATGGCGGGACCCCACGTGGTCCACCACCCCATAGTATAGCCTTCAGTAAAGAGGGCATCGATATGGTATTAGTGACCAAGTCTGAGCGCAATGGAGGATTTCTGATGAGGTCACCTGTAGTAAATTAAATAAGATTGAGCCAAAATGAATGCATCTTGAGTAAGACTCCTCGCTGAAGCTGTACTGGGCTTGCAAGGAAGCAGCAGAATGACGGCATGTTGTTGCCCTTTTAAATCCTGATGAGTGCTATACAGGTGGTGTATGAAGACTGAAGAAAATGAAGAACTGAATGACTGTAAATGGGAAGCTACATCCATATTGAATAGCCTCGATAAAAATATAGTAGCAAAGCATTCTTGAAGTCAATATATAGTCCTAGACAACTCACAAAACAAAACACTAACACTAGCTTGAGCATTGATAAGTTACCTCTGTAAATAACCTCTAAAAATTTCCTAGCACTCTTGGCAAGAGTGTCACTGGCCAAGTGATTCAAGTCAGCAGGATCGGATGAGATCCATCCTGTTTTTTAAAGTGGACCATATTAAAAGACAACAAATCTATGGTAATCATTGCACTTGATTCAAAAGGTGGTAAAACAGAGCCTGCAAAAAGCCTGGAATGTTGCAAGAGTAAATGTGTAGCTGCTACTCTGCTGAGAAGTACTTGAGGGAAGGTTATTAGGTTCCTTCTCAAGGCTGCATGCTTGTATGCATATAAAGGGATGCTGATGGTCTGGTAGGAGGGTATATGTGGCTGAAGTCTGTTCCAGAAGCTGTATCGTTCCTAAGCCCAGGATATGGCCATATTTATAATTGGTAAAAAGGAGGCTGCTCCTAGAAAGTCAAATAATTCTGACAGTGGTTCAATATGGAGTGACTGGTTAGACTGGAGAATTCAGCAGCCGAGCATCGAAGCGAGGGAAGGTGCATGGGGCACCGCAGCAAGAGCAACAGCACACCGGAGGCCAGGCTGCAAGCCATGAAGTGGCGATAAGAGGAAGGAACAGGACCAGTATCAGTGACAAACCTGAGAAGGAGGCAATCCAAAGGTGTGGAAGAGGCGAGAGAACTGGAGCAAGGCAGCATGGTGGCAGAATGGGAAGAAAAGACCCAAAAGAAACAGAAAAGAGAGAAGGTACGGGGAAACAGGCAGGGGAGAGGAATGAGGAGCACACAATGAGGGGCAGGCAGAAGGGGGAGGTAGGTACATGGGGGGGGGGCAGAACGAGAGCAAGAAAGGAGAAACAGAAATGGGAGTCCAGGAAAGCTGAAGGGAGAAAAGAGAAGCGTGGCACAAGCAGAAGACAGTGAGCAAAGGAACAACCCAAGGCAAAGCTCCCC
This sequence comes from Neoceratodus forsteri, assembly GCA_016271365.2. Taxonomy (NCBI): domain Eukaryota; kingdom Metazoa; phylum Chordata; order Ceratodontiformes; family Ceratodontidae; genus Neoceratodus; species Neoceratodus forsteri. The sequence continues at coordinate 1,741,305,401 of CM057449.1, forward strand.
AAACAAAGCACAGGCAAAGGGGGGAAAAATGGAGACACATGAAGAAAAGCACAAACAGCAAGGGCAAAGGAGTGAGATACAGCCAGGCAGGCTGGAACACAAGCTCACCAAAGGTGGCCTTTCACAATACACGACAGCAAAAAAGAGAAGCAGAGAGGAAGCCCCCAGCCGGCCAGCCATGCAGCCACACCGCCAAAATGCTCGAAACAGAGAGAGAGAAGTGGCCTGATGTTTAAATAGGGGATGGGAAAGGAGCTATTCCCCCCATTGAACATCAGGCTATAGCTTCCAATTGAATAACTATGAGATCTATAATAATGCCAGAATTGATGGCTCCTACAGTACTAGGCTGGCTACAATGCTTGCTGCTGGCTTCCTTTGAAAAAGACTAGACAGGCCGCAGCAGCAGAGCCAGAGAATATCTTGTTATTTTAATGTCAAACAGTGACTCCTATAGTACTAGGCTGGCTACAATGCCTGCTGCTGGCTTCCTTTGAAGAAGACTAGACAGGGTCAGGCTGCAGCAGCAAAGCCAGATAATATCTTGTTATTTTAATGCCAAACAGTGATTACTAGAGTAGTAGGCTACTATGCTGCTTCTGTCATACTAAGAAGACACTAAGCAGGCTGCAGCAGGCTATGCTTGCTGTCCGAGCGCTGTGGGCTTGGGCTGCTTACTTCCAGTTCTGAAGCAGTCACAGCAAAGCTTGACATCAGAGATTTAAGAAAATAATTTTTTTTCTAATTTCTTCTTCTATACAACCTGAGGACAGGACAGGAGGGAACAACTGCAAAGCAGCAGGAGTGGAGAAAGAGAGGTCTCACAATGAATTGAATTAACTAGGATTTGGGATTTTTTATGTTTATTCTTCTCACTCAGGAAAGGAAACTAGTCAGACAACTAACTAAGACTACTTGTCTTGGGTTAGTTAGTTCTTAGTTTGAATTCTTCTTTCTGTTGCTACTACAGTTTTTTTAGTCTCACTCACTCAGTCAGACTCATCCGGGAGTCTGTCTCTGTCTCTCTACTCTAGTCTGGTTTGTGGACGGTTTCACTTGCTTCACAGTTCACTGTAATCATCTACTACTATCACCAGTAGTTTTTTTTTCTTGACCCCCCAAAAATGTAAAAAACTACATGTTAGTGTACTGTTGCATTATTATACTCAGCATTCTGCATTTTCCATGGAGAGACTAAGAGAGAACTTTATTTAAATCATCATCATGAGTTGAGCTGCAGTGCATCAGCTGCTGCTGCTGTTTGCTAAACACCCTGTAAAGTTAGTTCCCCCCTTCTGCCTGCCCACTGACTGTGCCCAGCCTATTCAGGACACTCTTAGAAAACAAGGCTAGCAGGAGGTCGCCGCCACCAGTCCCAACACCGACCCGGTATCTTTTCCACTTCTCCCCCCATGCCGGCCGCTGAGGCCCCTAGCTCTGCTCCTGAGTCTGACTTCCTTGATTCCTCCCCACCCCAAGTTTGGCACTTTAGTTTGCCAGTAGCTACTGAACTGCTGAACTGCTGAACTGCTGAACCGGTGGCCCACCCACCCACCCAAACTAACTCAGTCAGTCAGCCCAGCACTTCACACTGTCTACAAGTGAGGGAGTGTGTGTGCCTTTTTTTTATGATACTTGGCTTCTTTAGTTTGTTGTTCAAATCAAAAAAAAATACACAACGAGCACAACACAGTGCTGCTGGCACTGTTTAAGGCCTTAGAGAGACTCTGAGCTAGCTGAAGACACACAAAAACCATTGCTCACTCAATCTGCACATGACTCTCGTGAGATTGTGCGAGGGAGGGTACTAGGTCATGCAAGCATGGTTTGGCTCCACCTGCTGCTCACCAGGCAGCCTATCTGAGTGAGCCGAGCATCCTGGCTGTGGAGCATAAGCCCCCCCCAGGCAGCAATCGAGAGAGTGAGATATATGGTAATGGTGTGGTGATTGGTTGTGGCAGCAGCGAGCAGCCACTCACTGTATCAGCCAGGAAAGAGGGAGGAGGGAGCACTGGAGAAGGGAGGAGGAGCGGCGAGTGCTGCATGCATGCAGAGGAGGAGGGGGCAGGGAGTGGAGCTGTGGAGGAGCATCGTGCCAGCCCAGCAGAGAGCCAGCCAGCCAGCTTGGAGGAGAAGGAGCTCCCTGCTGCTGAGGATGGGTGGAGGTAGGGCAAGCACAATAGCAGCCAGTGCCAGCCTAGGAGCAGAGGTAGGAGGAGGATCAAGGAGGAGCCAAGCTGAGGTAGGAGGAGTAGGCTAGCTAGCAGAAACTCCGACAGGCCAGGGGGAGTGGTGTGGACCAGTCAGACTTGAGCGCATAGGCGCAGGCTCTTCTTCTTCTTTGTTATTTAAATGGTTGGGGCGGGCCTCAGGGGATTTATATGGCTGATGATGAAGGCACAGACATGGGCAGACGGGTGCCACGGGGCCCATGGCCAGGCAGTGGTAGCATTTTACCAACCGGGGGTACCGTGCCATTAAATAAAAATGTAAAATAAAAAACGCAAATTTTGACTTCGGGGGTCATGGGCCCCCATGGCGGTCTGGGCCCTGGTGCAGTGGTATCTCTTGCACCACCTCTGATGCTGGCCCTGCCTTCCACTTACTCTGGCCTCGCTGACTCAGGGAGTTCTGGTAGGGGATGCATCTCCCTCTTTCTACAGAAGTGGAGAGAGATAACTACAGATGCTTAAGTACTGGAGGTGATTCAGCACAGGCATGCCTTAGAGCACCTTATGTGTTCCTCTAGTTGCCCCCCAGTGCCAAACCAATACCCTCTAGGACATCTTGCCCTTTTGCTGGAATTGGTTCAATCTCTTCTCTGCAAAAAGGCTGTGGAATTAGTCATAGTTTCAGAAATAAACTAAGGCTATTACACCCAGTACTTCATGGTTCTAAAATCGACTGGGGAATCAAGGCCAGTACTAGACCCCAGGGGACTGAACCTGTTCATGAAATGCAAAAAAATTCAGAGTGGTTTCCCTGCAATCCCTTCTGCCCCTGCTATTACAAGGAGATTGGGTGGTTGTACTGGACAGGAAGGATGCATACCTTCATGTCAAAATCTGCAAGCTGCACAACAAATATCTCGGTTTCATGCTCCAGGGCTCCCACTACCAATTTTGTGTTTTGCCTTTTGGTTCTTGCTCTGTACCATGTGTCTTTACTAAATATTTGCTGTGATAGTAGTGGCCCTCCCCAGGGAGGGTCTGTATGTCTTCCTTTACATAGCAGATTGGCTGTTAAAGGTCCCATCTCAGGAACCCATTGTATACACACTGTTTCAGATCTGGCAATTGTTAGACCAACTGGGCATACTGGTCAGTGAGCCAAATCAGTTCTTACTCCCTGCCAGAGGCTCCAGTTCCTAGGGGCCATTCTGGACATGGGTCCTTTTGAGGTGTTCCCGCCTTTGAACCATACCATGGCAGTGGTGGCCTAGGCACAGCTGGTTACCTCCAGTAATTATGTGTTGGCCAAATGTCTGCTAAGACTAATCATCCTGATGATGGCTAGCATCCTGACTGCACCACTGGCCCGTCTCCATATGAGGATCCTGCAGTGGTTCCTCAGAGTGCAATGGGCTTCACACTCAGATGAGCTATAGCCTCTAATACAGGTCATGTTTCTTCTCTATCATTCCATGCTCTGGTAATTGGACCTCTCTAACATAGAGTAGTGGTCCCCATTCCTAAGGCCATGTCCCTTTGCTGGAGATGACTATGGATGCCTCAGGTTCACACTGCGGTACTCATTTGGTCCCCTACAGGCCCCAGGGCCAATGAAGCCCTCTGGATACAGTGCTCACAGCAACACTCTGGAGATGAGGGCAGTTCTGCATAGCCTACAGACCTTTGTTGCCTTCTTTACAGGAAATTAGCTATTGATTTGCACAGACAATCTGTTGTTGATGTTTATTTGTACACTCTCTGCAGACAGCTATTAAAGTTTGGCACTGGGTAGTGGAACATGAAATATTCCTGTTGGCAGTGTTCCTCCCCAGTACCCTGACTGCACTGGTGGATCACCTCAGTCAATGTCATGTGGTCTGCCATGAATGGGACTTCTTAGACTCTGTCTTAGATTACCTCTTTTGAAAAATGGGATTGTTCGGACATAGACCTGTTTGCGTCTCCATACAATGCAAAACTGCCACATTTCTGCTTGCTCACTCCAGGGTAGGGCTTGGCAGACTGTTCCATGGGAGATCCTGAGCCCCAAATCGAACTCACAATCCATGGACCAGGATGCAGAAGTCTGTTTCCGGGTCCATGGAAATGCCATTTCTTCCATTTTGTTTACTGTTGCCATGGGGGTGCTGTTATCATGCTTGATCCACGTACAGGTGGCCATCAGCATCCAATCAAGCAACAGACAGTCATGTGATGCACTCAGAGTATATAACCATGCTGAGTGAGCAATGCGGCCCAGACAAGAGAAGAGGATGGTCAGAGGAGCAGGCGCACCTTAGCAGAGGTGCCGCCAGAAAAAGTTGCCAAACCAAATCAACCCCCCCAACAAATATAAAAAAAATATATGAAGGGAGGGAAGAGAAACTAGGGAGAGTCAAAGAAAGGAAACTTACCAGGGCGAGGGGGAGAAAAACTGATCGTGGTGGGAGGGTGACAGCAGGTCGGGAGTTGGGACTTGGTGGGACTGGAGAAAGGAGAAATTCAGAGGGACTGGGGAGATGGTGGTGGCCTGGGTGGCTGCTGGTGGGGGAATGCAAAAGACAGGCAATGTGAGTGCATGTACATGAGCAAGGGCAAGCTGGCAAAATCTTTGACTTGTGCCATTTGCAGAAGATCCAGAGGAAAGGCGGCGATACTATTGGAGGCCCAAGAAAAATGTTACATTGCAGAAAATCCCAAATTAATGTTTATTTTCTTTTCTCAGCCTCAGATAGTGTAGCTGAGTACATGACCAAGGGCAGGCTGGCAAAATCTTTGACTTGTGCCATTCCAGATCCAGAGGAGAGAGTGAAAGACTACTGTGGGGATCTAAGAGAGATTTTACAGTTACAGAAAATCCTAAATTACATTTATTTTCTTGGCCTCAGACAGTGTAGCTGTGTGCACATGAGAAAGGGCAGGCTGGCAAAATCTTTGACGTGTGTCATTCCAGATCCAGATGGGAGAGGGAGAGACTATTGGTGGTCCAAGAGAAATTTTACAGTTACATAAAATCCCAAATTTGTTTTCCTGGCTTCAGTGTGGCTGTGTGTACAGGGCAAGGGCAGCAGGGTGGCAAAATAAATCTTTGACTTGTGCCATCCAATCATGAATCACAGTCACTTGTTAATATTCATTCATGATCTTGTCCAGAGGGGAAGCGACAGAGACGCAAGGGGATGACGATAGTAGTAGTAGATTTTATTTGTTTGGGGCGCTCTTCCCCAAAGGCTCAGGGCACCCTTATAACAATATTCCAGATACAAAATACATAAATAAGAACAGGAACAGTATTAAAAACATATACATATAACATCTCAGATATAATTAAAAACCACTGTATCCATTTGAGTTCCTAAATGGCCCTCCTCAGACCCTAACAGCCTGTGCAAACAGAAATGTTTTCAGCTGTCATTTAAAAACTGCGATAGATGGTGCCTCCCAGAGGTGCCCCAGCATCAAATTCTATAATGCCAGGCAGCCACCTCAAATGCCCGATCCCCAGAGCTCTTTAACCTTGCTCTGGAGATCTTCAGGAGAGCACCGGTAGCTGATGTGAGGGGGTGAGATGGGACATCAGGATGCAGGAGATCCTTCAGGTAGCCTGGACCCAATCCATGTAGGGCCTTGTAGGTCAAAAGACCTACCCTGAAGGTGACACACCAGTGCACCAACAGCCAATGCAGTTTGCACAGCACTGTGGTGATATGTTTCAATCTGGGGTGACCAGTCAACACCTGTGCTGCTACATTCTGCAACCACTGCAGGTGCCGCAGTGCACCACCTCTGACCCTGAGGTAGAGGGTGTTACAGTAGTTGAGTCTGAAAGTCACAAAAGCATGGACCAGTGTGGCAGGTCTTCAGGTGGGACAAAGAGATTGATCTGGGCGATGTTCTGGAGATGATAAAATCCAGTCCAGACAACTACCAACAACTGCACATCAAATGTCAGCTCATTGTCAAACACAACGCCCAGATTCTTCACCCTTGATGAAACCTCCAGTTCTGTTGTGCCTATAAAAAGGCCCAACCTGTCCCTGGAGGCTCCAAGCCCAGCCCCACAACCCAGCTGTACCACCAGTACCTCAGTCTTCCCAGGGTTTGGTCCCAGCCAGTTCAATACTGTCCAAACCTGGATCTTGGCCAAGCATCTATTCAGCACATCAACAGTGTCAGGTCTACCAGGTGTGAAAGACAGATAGAGATGAGTATCATCAGTGTAACAATGAAAACTCAGCTCATACCATCTCATGACCTCACCCAGGGGCAGCATATACACTGCGAACAACATGGGGAGGGGACAGAGCCTTAGGGAACACCACAGGGTAGTTCTCTCCGGTTTGAGGAACAATTTCCCAACATTATCCTCTGAGACCTACCCTAGAAATCCCAAATAAAATTTACTTTCCTGGCTTCAGTGTGGCTGTGTGTACAGGGCAAGGGCAGCAGGGTGGCAAAATAAATCTTTGGCTTGTGATGTCCAGAGGGGAGTGAGAGAGACTGGAGAGTGGCCCATGATAAATGTAACAGTCCCAGAAATCCCAAATACACTTTTTTTCCTGGCTGCAGTGTGGCTGTGTGTACAGGGCAAGGGAAGCAGGGTAGAAAAATAAATCTTTGACTTGTGCTGTCTAGAGGGGACAGAGAGAGAGACTGCAGGAGGGCCACGATAAATGTAACAGTCCCAGATATCCCAAATATATTTTTTCCTGGCTTCAGTGTGGCTATGTGTACAAGGCAAGGGCAGCAGGTGGCAAAATAAATCTTTGACTTGTGACATCCAATTACAAATCACGATCACTTGTTAACGTTCATTCATGATTTCATGTATTAAAAAAAAAATACTGTTCAGACAAACAACATACAAGTTGATGCACCTGTGCTGCTGGCTGTGGGTGGCCCAGGGGATAATCTGACTTTGTGACTTGAAGCAGGCTGTTTACAGTGTAGTACAAGTAATGTACAAGTACTGTACACACAAGTGTCATCATCATCATCACTCATTCCCCATTATTCCTCCTTATTATCATTAGTTTTAAAGTATATCAGGTTACATTACGTATCAGCATTAACCAACCCTGAGTGTGGGACTGTGCTGCGTGCAGCTATGAACCAGATGTGTCTGCATCTCCAATTCAAATTCTGAGGCACACTTGACAGTTGCTGAATTTGGTCACTTAACAGTAACTAACCGTACTGTAGGAGTTAGTCTGGTAATCTTGGAAGGAAGTGGTGGTGGACTGCTGTGCTGTCGGTGTGCTGTGTGTAGTCACAAGTCACAACAGTAAATTTGTCCTGGAGTCATCAGAAGGACATCACGTTAGTTAGAGGGATCTTTTGTTACAGGTTAGAATTCTAATGAACAAGCATTTGTCAATGCCGAATGTTGCTTGCTTGTATGTGTGGTGTAGGTATTTGGAAGTCAGTGGAGTTGAAAATTTGCAAACTTACGTGCGTCGCGTGAACTGCGCAACGCCTCGTAAAAGATCATTTTATGAAATTTTTCAAATTTTCAACACAGCCATTTAAGACCTCTGCTCATGAACAATGTCACTGCGATTTTCTTAATGTGTCCCATACAGTGATTTTGCACACCGACTGCACCATTGTCGCTACATAGGTGGAAACATGTTTTGGGTGAGATGTGAAAAATGACAGCATATACTACTCATAAGGAGGTGTGGTAAAATGACAGTGTTGAAAATATGGAGTGAAAATATTGAAAATTCGCAAACTTATGAGCATCGTAGGAAATCATGTATGAGCTCGTAAAAGTCATTTTTAGAATTTTTTTCACCAGATTTTCAACATGCCCATTTTAAGACCTCTGCTCATGAACAGTGTCACTGTGGTTTTCTTAATATGTTCCATGCAGTGATTTCACACATCGACTGCGCCATTGTGCGCTACATGGGCAGAAACACATTTTGGACGAGATGTGAAAAATGACAGCTGTGCTACTCATAAGAAGGTGTAGTAAAATGACAATGTTGAAAATCTGGAGTGAAAATATTGAAAATTCACAAACTTACGAGCGTGTGTAGGAACTGCGCAACGCACGCTCGTAAAACAGTCATTTTTAGCAATTTTTCAGCCAAATTTTCAACATAGGCTTTTTGAGAGCCACCTTATGAACACTGGCAGTGTTGTTTCATTAATCGGTGCTGAAAGGAGATTTTGTGCAGTGACTGCGAAATCACCCTTCGGACCTGATTAATGCCATGACAGTGAGAGCATTCATGAGAAGGGGTCCCAAAAACCCCATGTTGAAAATTTGGTGCAGAAATTCCAAAAAATATCTGAGATATGCAGCAAAGTTGAAAAAAACCCTATTTATTACATTATACAGCTTACCGGCATTTCCTCAGTTCGTGGTTGGCTTTGAAGAGTGCAGACGTGTTCCCGGTCCACCGAAGATCGTCGCACCAGGGGTAAGTATGGGGTGAGATGGGGTGTGGGGAGGCAGGGTGCACAGTGGGTGGGCCTGGGTGGGGGCAGATACAGTGAGGGACTGTTTTTAAAAAAGGATGACGACGCTGGACATTTGCCCTGCTGGGGTAGGCTCCCAGTGTGGCACAAGGATGGTTGTTTGGGGGGTGTGGAGCTGACGGGGACTGGGCACCCTGTCAGTGATAGCATCTGTTGCCACACTGGGGTGGGCTCAGCGTGGCACTCTGTAATCTCGGGAGACAGTGGAGCCGATGGGATTGGGCACCCCTCATTATCCGATGTGACCACGCTGTGGTGGGCACCCAGCATGGCATGTGGAACTCTGTTTGAGGGGCGCAGCACAGTCGATGGGGATTGGGCACCCTACTCGGCTTATAGTGTGTGCGTGGAGGGAGAGCACACAGTATGCATAGGCGGTGTGTTTAGGGAGCGCAGAGAGCAGGCGATATCTTTATCACTGATCACTGAAGTGGCCCCTTTCAACTGTACTTCACTGCATTTTCAACTGCTGTCATAGACAGCTCCAGCAGCCATTGGAGAACTGTGGCCACACCTGCAAACACAATGACTGAATTAGAAGAGGGCTGCCACACCTCCGAAAACTCAGATGATGACACTATTTTTCTTGCACATGTGTGCAAGCAACATAAAAATGGATCAAAGTGTTGATAAGGCGCATTCTATTTCTCAGGTAGGAAATGGCACTGCAAAAGACAGCAATCAGCCTGAAAAGGGAAAACAAAATCAACCCCAAAAAGCGATTTTTTCACATCTAAGGTTTTGTCTTCCAAGTGAATGCTTGAATCCAAAAAAGGTGAATGTCTCGGATCATCATCAGTCCCAAGTAAAAAAAAAAAAAATTATGTAGTTAAAAAAACTAATGTAGCAGGGAGTACCAACCGCAGAGGCACCTAACAGTATGGAACAATTGCATACTATGCTACTACCAGTCCCTCATCCGATTCTTCTGAGGTTGAACCCGATGACAGTAATAATAAAGATGAAGAGAATGATCAGAGAGCACAAGGTTTACTGGAGGGGAAGGAAATTGCAGATTAAGAAGAAACTGGCAGAAATGTTTTGATTGTGGAGGGGGCAGTGGGAATAAACCACAAGAGGAACAGGCCCAAGAAAAATCCGGGGAGGGGACCCTGAAAAGGTGACCAAAGTGCCTTTCCTTCCTGGGAAAAAAACAAAAATAATATCTTTTGTTTTGTCCTACTTCTCTATTAGTGCTTCCAGTGAGTTGGTAGCAACATGCACTATTTGTAAATGGCCAGTCAGCAAGGGTAAAAAGAAAGGAGCATTGGGAACTTCAGCACTGAAAAGGCACCTAAACAGATGTCATAACAGTGATAGCTCACTACACTCAGGGATATCTCCCATGAATGAAAGCAGTGGCATCCCTCACAGCACTACAGAAACACCTCCACCACCACATCCTGCCATTCAAAGGATTCCTCCAACTGTTACTGAAAGTGATTATGTGTTCAGAAGCCCTCCTCCTTCAAGGAGACAGCTTACCATCTTAGAGACATATGAGCGTAAAGCCATATATGCCTTGACTCACCTTGTTGCTGTTACAATAACCAAAAAAAATTCAGAAATTATACTGTAGCTGTTGGTTCACTACCATATAACGTGGTTGAACATATAGTATTCAGGTGGCTGCTTGAGTACCTTGAACCTTGATATGGTATACCATCATGGAAATACTTCTCAACAACAGGGATTCCAGATCTTTATGATGTCGTGTGTCAAAAATTAAGACGCATCTTGTGCAGTGTTGTTGGAAGGGTGGTGCATCTCACAACAGATATCTGGACAAGCTGCCAGCCTGAACCCTTCATGCCTATCATGGCATATTGGGCATATTTTGATAATTCTCATTGGACTGGAGACAGTGAAGCATCACAGTTTGCTGTTCTAAGAATGTTTTATTTTCCAACTGATCATACCTCATACAACATCATTGAAGAGCTCCAAAAAAACCAATACAGCAATGGCTCACTTCACAGGGACTGTCAGTTGGCTTTATGGTTGCAGATAATGGGTTCAACATAAGGAAGACCTTGGAGGAGGGGGGCTTTATTCACATCCGCTGCTTTGAGCATTGCTTAAATTTCTCAATGACGACAGGGAGATTAGGGCTCTCATTAGCACTGCTAAAAGTATATGCATTCATTTCAGTCACTCAAGCAAAGCTCATCACTTGTTTGAAAAAATACAGCAGGATCACAGTTTACCTTTGCACAGACTGATCCAAGGCATTTCTACTCAATGGAATTCAACCTTTTATATGTTCCAAAGGCAGCTGGAACAAAATAAAGCTGTCAGGCAGTACACCTCTGAGCAGGTCCTATTCACAAAACACTTTCAAGAATGCATGCCTGCAGTGAAAATTTTTTGTGAATAGAGTCTACTACATGAGGTAGCAATTAATTGCAAAAAGTCAGATGAGGATGGACTAGGCCAGGCCACTATTACTTGAATGATCACATAAGCAGCACAGAATAGAACAAAAAAAACTAACATCAGTGGGTTTGGAGTCCAAATACAGCAATCAACTGCATTTCATTTCAAAAACATACTTGGTGGTACCTGGTACCACTATCAGATCTGGAAGATATTTCTGTCTACTACTACTACTATCACTTTTTGTCCTCACAAGTCACAACTACTACTTATCATTTGTTGTCCTTACTACTACTACTTTTCATTTTTTTGCCCTCAGCAATTGATCCTGACTGTACTGTTTTAATTTTCATACAGTGCATGGGTCTGAAACCCAGAAACTGAATAATCTTTGTATATTTCTCATGTCCCCCATATTTGGCTGTGAATACTTCACAGAAAAAAATGCTACTAAATTGAAAATTCATATATTTGCTTTATTGTTTGTGTGTGTGTGGTATGCTAGCCTGGTTACATCACACAGTAACTGGGCTGAAATTATTATATTACTGTATTTTAATTTTGATACTTATATTACTTGGCAGTGGCTGGCAGCAATTGTGGAACTAGAAAGGGTGTAATTGTGTTGTATGACTGTCATCAGGTCTTCAGGAGGCAGCGGCAAACTTTTTTATGACTGTACTGCACTTGACCAATGCAATGTGTGACTGGCTGCCTACCTGGGTGGCGGTGATCACTATGCCTTTCATTTTTCTTCTGTGATGATTCAGCGTGCTGATCAGATGAAGTAAAAGTAGGCGTAGTACTAAAAAACATTACCACCTCTTGGACCAGGTAGTGTACCATATACCACAGTACACCGGGACATGCATAGCAGTTGCATCATTCACATGTGTAGGGTGGGTGGTCTCTTAGTGCTGCTCATTTGATCATTCATATCCATTTCTTTGGCCTGTTTGACTCTGACTGGAATGTCCATCAAAATACTGTATAGTATCTTATTTTCACTGGTCCTAAGTATTCGCTATATTAGCTTATAGAGGACGGTAAGTGAATATAAAGGACCAGTGAAATAAAAGTCACTGACAGCCGTCTGTACCAAGATTACTATCACGTCAGTTGCATTCTGTTAGTCTCCTCCCTCCCTCACCGTTTGTACACATTACACAAAAACTACTATAATAATACAACTACAGACCTTTCAATTTTCTCTCTATCTCTCGCTGTCCCATGCTCACACGCTAACTCCAGCTTCCAATTTTCTGTCTCTCTCCCATGCTCACATGCTCACTCCAGTACGCTCGCTTCAGCAACGCATGATAAACTCCAGATAAACTCCCGATGTATCTTCTTTTTTATTTGATTTATTTTACAGTATTTTCAATAAGCCCAAAAAGAAAAAGAAAAGTAATCAACAACTAAACAACTAAAAACGACACTGGCATTTTCGGAGACACCACGTCACAGCACGTGGCTCAGTAGGTGGTTCTGTGCTTTCAACGTCAGCTTCCTGGGCATCCTGGACATCGTCTGGTATCTTAGATTAACTGCATCCACATTGGAGACATACAATGGGTATTGTCCCTTCCTCTTGCCACCACCCGTGGGCCAGGTAAGAATAGACATACCGGGGGCAATGAGCACTTCTCACAGTGGCAGTATGTGTAGCGTCAGTGTTGTGGCTAAACAGTGACAGCTTATAATACTAAAATCAGTACAAAAATCAGCTGATCACTGAAGCACTAAATCAAAAGAGCGCAAATGCATTTGATCAGCTGATAACTTGAAAAAAAGTAAATGCGAATTTATGGTACTATACAGTAATACTCACACAGCACCATTAATAAAAAAAAATCTTAGCTACCTGGCAGTGCCTGCAGTGCTTGGTGGTGCTATGATACACTGTAGATATTTGTGTATGTCTGTCTCTTTCTCTCCATCTCTCTCTGTCTCTCCCAGCACACTCATGTTACGAACTGAGCAGGATATGCCACCCCACCATTATAGGCAAGTCATGAAGGGGCTAGTAGTGAGTGATTGCTTTCTTATTTAGCAGTTTTACATTAATTTTTATGTAACCCCCGTTACCCGGGATTACTAGAACCCTAGTTAGAACTAGTGGCAGGCAGGGACAGGCAGCTAGTGAAACTCCAGTTAAATGGATTTCACTATGTATTGCTCTGTTTTCAGCCTCTGCTGAGATGGGGCTATGACATCATTTAGAATTCTGCAACAGCATAAGCCACAATGGAATGTTGCAGTTGGGAGTTAGGTAGAATGTTGGGGAAATTCAAAGTCAGTCTAGCGTTGATCCTTGAAGTCAACAGTCTAGTCAGAAGTCTGAATGAGTCTGTTGAAGTCTGGAGTAGGCTCAAGAGAGAGAAGGATGTAGATCCTGCAGTGCAGTGGAGGGAGGGGGTGCCCTGCAGGGGCAGGCCCCCCTGTCCTCAGCTCTGACACAGAGCTACCTTAGGGTTTGTGCTTCCACCAAAAGAGAGGCACAAGGAACCAACTCCCAGGGGCAACCCCCTGGCCTGGGAAAAGGAAGAAGCTGCCTGATGAAGAGTGCTGGGGCATTACAGTTTTTGTGGAATAGAGATTCCTTCAGAGTTTTTGGACATCTGTAACAATGAAGGTGATGAAGCTTTGACAAAAGGCCAGTGTCATTCACCAAAACAGTGGGTAAATAAGTCTCTGAGGCTGTGGGTCAGTCAGGATGCCAAGTCCAGGGCTTATGGAACAGTGAGATGTAATGACTGTTGTATGTGGGGGGTCTTCAAGGGAAAGATAGTTTCTGCATTACAAAGCCATGTACAGTCTGTACTATAGTGGTCAAGGAAGAGGCTTATAGAACAGTGAGATGTAATGACTGATGTATGTGGGGGGTCTTTGGAGAAAGACAGTTACTGCATTATAAAGCCATGTACAGTCTGCACTACAGTAGCCAAGGATGTGAGTGTTTAAACAAAGGAATGGCTGGGTATGGGTCTATGGAACAAAAGGTGGGAGACCTCCCACCTGGCATAAAAGGGCTCACATCTACGGATTCGCTTTGAAACACCAGTCACTTTTCTGTCAGGTATTGGCCAGTGCCTGAAGAGGTTACCCAGACATTAGGATGGGGTAGAGGGTGGTAGTGTGTCACTAGTTAAAGAGTCCATGACATATGGAAGTTTAGGATCCAAGAATGGATTGTGTCTGTGTCATCACCTTATCTGCATTACAAGGAGTGTAGCCCATGGGGGTCCGTCTATGCTTTTTGTTCAGAGACGTTGAATAAAGCCACACTATAGAATCCCATCTCCTGGTATTGGACATTATGTTATTGCTTCTAGTCTCTGGATTAGCATTCCGGAAGTATAAGGAAACACAGAAGGAGCAGGACAGAGAGCTGTACCAGTTAAGGCAGAAAGAAGCAGGGAGGGAAGTCAGAATAGCAAAGGCCCAAACTGAGGAAAAGATAGCCAACTCAGTTAAGAAGGGGGATAAAACCTTTTATAGGTACATCAGCGAGCGTAGAAAGACAAAGGGAGGGATAGTGAGGCTGAATAGAATGAACGGTGGGTGGGCAGAGGGGGACAGTGAAAAAGCAGGAATACTGAACAAATATTTCTGCTCAGTATTCACAAAAGAGGAGGGGTAAGTGCCTAATCCAATTAACAGAAGCACTCTTGATAGGGGGGTCGATCCCAGTCCTTTCACAGAAGAAAGGGTTCTGCAAGAACTCCTAAAACTGAAGGTGGACAAAGCAATGGGTCCTGATGGAATTCACCCAGAATTCTAAAAGAATTAAGGAAGGAACTAGTGGAAACCACTGGCTACTCTTTTAATAAATCATGGGAGGATGGTGTGGTACCCGAGGACTGGAGGAAGGCGGATGTGATTCCCCTTCACAAAAGTGGGACCAAGACAGAGGCAGGAAACTACAGACCTGTCAGTCTGACCTCTGTGGTAGGGAAAGTGATGAGTCACTTCTGAAGGAAAAGAATAGTTGAGTACCTAGAGGTCAGTGGAGCACAGGTTCCAAGGCAGCATGGGTTCACAGTGGGAAGGTCATGTCAGACGAATCTAATAGATTTCTTTGACTGGGTGACCAAAGTAGTAGACCAGGGAGGGGCTGTGAACATGGCCTACCTAGACTTTAGCAAGGCATTTGACACAGTCCCACACAAAAGATTATTAGTCAAATAACCAGCCTGGGAGTGGGTCCCAAGGTGGTAGCCTGGGTAAAACATTGGCTGGACAACAGGACACAGAAGGTAATTGTAAATGGAGTCCACTCTGAAGACAGGGTGGTTACTAGTGGGGTACCGCAGGGTTCAGTATTGGGTCCAGTCCTTTTTAATGTCTTCATCAGTGACATTGAAGAGGGACTGGAAGGAAAAGTATGCCTTTTTGCAGATGACACAAAGATCTGCAACAGGGTTGATACACAAGGAGGCGTGGAAAGGATGAAAAGGGACTTGGCAAGGTTGGAGGAATGGTCAGACGTATGGCAGCTAGGATTCAATGCAAAAAGTGCAAAATAATGCACCTGGGAAACAAGAACCCAGGGGAAGAATACACAATGGGTGGGAGGTAGTAACAACAACAAAACAGGAAAGGGACCTGGGGTAATCATATCAGATGACCTTAAGGTTAGCAAGCAATGTGAGAAGGCAGTAGGGAGGGCCGGGGTATATTGGGATGTATAGGGAGAGGCATCAGCAGCAGAAAACAGAAGTTGTTATCCTCTGTACAGACAGTTGGTGAGACCCCATCTGGAATACTGTGTCCAGTTCTGGAGACCCCATCTCCACAGGACATAGACAGGATAGAGGCAGTCCAGGAGGGCAACTAAAATGGTGCAGGGTCTGTAACAGAAGCCATATGAGGAGAGACTAAAGGAGCTTAATATGTATACCCTTGAGGAAAGAAGGGAGAGGGGACATGATAGAAACTTTCAAGTACCTCAAGGAATCAACAAAGTCCAAGAGGGTAGCATCTTTCAGAAAAGAGACTTGCAAGAACAAGGGACACAATTTAAAGATAGAAGGAGGGCAGTTCAGGGGCAATGTGAGGAAGTATTATTTCACAGAGAGGGTAGTGGATGCATGGAACAGCCTTCCTGAGGAATGTTGGGGTCTAAAACTGTAGGAGAATTCAAAATGCATGGGACAGACATAAGGCAATTCTTGTGGGGGGCAGGAAGATATAGGCTGTTGGTTAACTAGGATCTGCGGCCTATCCTGTAGGTAGGGAAATGGGCAGACTAGATGGGCCTAGCGGTCCTTATCTGCCGTCAGAGTCTATGTTTCTATGTTTCTATGATTACTTTGGGTGCCCCTGTGCAGAGTAATCAAACCTAGTCACCATGCCGAGTGACACCTTTCTCCCCAAATTTTCAGCTTATAAAAATGGAGGCACCGCGTCATTAGGACCCAGGCCCCTCAACCTGTTCACTAGCCACACAGGCAGGGGTAGTAGCCCTCTTAGTTTAGTGCTGACTGGGGCTCACATTTATAAAAACAATCCATTAAATTATTTCCTTTGGGCCTCTGTGTCAAATGTGACTGACTTTGGCCACTTTAATGTATTTTTGGGTATTTTTTCAAATATTTGTCAATAAATCAGAACTAATCAGAACAAATCAGAACTTCACCATGTTCCAGTTCTTATTTAATAAGGGTCAGAACTTCACTGAGTTCTGCCAGCCCTACTCCAGGGCGTGGGTTTTGTTGTTGAGATGCATGGAAGTCTCTCTCTTTGAAAGGGAGGTTTCTTTATTCTTCCCACACTCCCTCTAATACAGAGGGTTCTGATCAAGTTATGGGCCAAGCATGCTACCCTGATTCTGGTGGCTCCTCACTGGTCCTAACAAATTTGGTTTCCTCTTCTCCAGCAATTGGCAATGGAACCTCCTGTGCCACTTCCCTAAGAGCATGACGTCTAGCACAGGAGCAGGGTGCTCTGTTGCAGCCAGATCTTCAATCCCTGCACCTTCACACATGGCTCCTGAGAACACAGAGCTCTCCTACTTCATGGTTTCCCCAGTGGTGACTGATATTCTCTAGGCAGCTAGAAAGCCATCTACCTGTTCACTTATTCACAATGATGGAAATGTTTTACTGTGTGGTGTGCTCGGCATGCCCTGGATCCCTTTTGATGCCCAGTTCCTTAAGTGCTGGA
The DNA here is from genome assembly GCA_016271365.2 of Neoceratodus forsteri. Lineage (NCBI taxonomy): Eukaryota > Metazoa > Chordata > Ceratodontiformes > Ceratodontidae > Neoceratodus > Neoceratodus forsteri. Next base: position 1,741,322,605 of record CM057449.1, read on the forward strand.
CTACCTATTGCCCCTTAAGGACTCAGGACTTGGCTATTCCTCTAAAAAGGCTGCTTTGTCAGTTTTTCAAGCCCTGACTGTGGGCAAGATTGTAGCCTAGCTGGAGGTTTCCCATAGATTCTTAAAGGGTATCCTCATTCTGCACCCCTGGTCCAACACCCGGTTACAGTGTAGGACTTTAATTTGGTCTTAGAGACTCTCAGTGCACCTCCCTTTTGAGCCTGCAGCTAAATATGAGCCACACTTATTGTCTTGGAAGGCTTTAGGCCCGATTCTCAAAGACCTTAGAGGGACGCAAGGTGCCTGCATCAAATATTTCTGAAGCAAGTGGCACCTTTAGTCCAAATAAGCACCCATTGCTATTCTAAAAAGTAGCCTGCATTAAACAAAGGCTGTCTGCATGAAAGGGGACTTGTGCCAGCCTTGACCCATAAAATGGGCTGCAGCATGGTGCAAGGGGGCTTGTAGCAGACACAGGCTACCATAGTCACACATTTCAAATTCTCAAAACCCTCCCAGAGGGCAATGGTCTAAGTACCATGGTCTAACAGTACTTAACAATCCTCTGGGATGGTGCGCTAATGTACCTCCCCAAGCCCCAATCTCCCATTATAAATATGTACGTCACCCAGGTGGACTAGCAGACCCCCCCAAACTCCGGTCTCCATTGTAAATATATAAATTCCTGGTGGGCTAGCAGACCCCCAAGCCTTGATCTTCCATTGCAATTCTGTAAATAACCCTTGTGAAGAAGATATTTCCTCGTTCCCCAATCACTCATTATATTCATTTTAAATTTCCTGGTGGGCTAGTTGACTGCCCCAGCTCTGATCCCCAGTAAAAGATATTCCCAACATCCTGGTGGTCTAGTGGACCCCCCAGCCCCTACCCTGCAGTGCCCTAACACCATGTTCTCCCCAAACCATAACCCAGCTGGTGATTAGCACAGCCCACTGCTCACCATCATGGCCAGTCACTGACTGAGCTATGAATGAACACATTATATATATAGTACGTGCTCAGTGATTGAATCATTGAGCTTGTACTATATACAGTACACACTCATTCATAGCTCAGTCAGCGGTCGGCCATGGTTGAGAGTGATGGGCTGTGCCAGTCGCCGGGTGGGGTACAGGTTGGGGTTGGAGCGGGGTAGTAGGACACTGCAGGGTGGGGGGTCCACTAGTCCACTAGGATATTGGGAATATCATTTACTGGGGGGATCGGAGCCGGGTGGTCTGATAGCCCACCAGGGACATTTAAATGGATATACAATAATGGGTGATCTTGGCTTGGGGGGTCCACAAGCCCACCAGGGTAATTTACATATTTACAATGGGTGGTCAGGAAGGAGTATCTGCTGTCAACCCTTCCATTTTGCTACTCAGCAATTAAATTCTTATTTTGAACCAGCTACAAGCTTGTTGTCTTATACTTTGGTAAGGACTCGAGTGACACTGAACTTTTGGACTGTCTGCATTGAACTCAAATAGACTGGCTGCTCATAACAGTGAGCACCGATTCCTCCTTGCTGATCGCAGCTACACCCTTTTGGTTTAATTTACAGAATTACAATGTGCAATCGGGGCTTGGGGGGTCCACTAGTCCACCAGGGTAATTTACATATTTACAATGGGAGTTCTGGGCTTGTGGGGGTGATAGCCACTAGGGTTATTTACAGAATTATAGTACAATGGGAGATCGGGGCTTGGGGGGGATCCGCTAGCCCAGCAGGGTAATTTACATATTTGCAATGAGAGATTGGGGCTTGGGAGGGTGATAGCCACTAGGAATTGCTGTTCATGGTGCAATTGCTGCACGGCTGCCCCACAGCTTATGGCACACCTTCACTGTGTGCCATCTGTTTGGTGCATGGCCAAGGTTGCTACAAGCCATGGATTTAACCACTGGGACCCTTTCTGACAGAGAATCAGGTGCAGGGTCCCCGTAGCATTGGAAATCAGCACAAGCTGCCTTTGGCACAGCTTGCACTGACCTTTTGAGAATCAGGCCCCCTGTTTCTAGTGGTGATAAGGTCTGCGAGATGCATCTCTGAGTTGTAGGCTCTGGTTCACAAGAATAGGGTTACGTTAGGTACCATGCCTCATTTTATTCCAAAGGTTGTGTCTGAAAAACACTAGATCAGGCTATAGATTTTTATTTTTAATTTTCATCTCCCACAGATAGTGGGTGATGTCATTTTCATATGCTGGACATCCATAGGATGATGTGTTGGTACCTGGATCATACAAAGGATTGTAAAAAATTCATCCCAGCTGTTTGTTGCTTTTGCCTCCAATTTGATGGGCTCCCCAATTACTAAATAGAGCCTGTCCAAATAACTGGCCAATTGTATTAGATTTCAGTTCAATTCAATACAATTCAATTTTATTTTTATACTGGAAGGTACGCAAGCAAAAATGCCCGTTTTCATAAACATTAAGTGGTACACAAACACAATAATACAGAGAAAAAGGTAAAAACAATATTTGCAAAATTTTACGATATTTACAGTGGGAACAGTATATATGACAGGATCATCTCGAATAGAGAAAAAAAATACAGAGCACACAACAGAGCCAATATACAGATACTTATAAACTCTAAGGTAACTCAAGGGTTGACATTCGGGGGGGTTACCTACCAGGGCAGACACCGGTGGTGGATTGGAGCAGGTGGTCCATGAGGGAGGAGGTGAATGAGCAAATTGAACTAAAGGCCTGACGTTCAGGAGGCAGTTTATTGTAAAACTTAGGGCCCTTGGATGTGATGGAGTTCTGTGCACGCTTGGTGTGGTAAAAAGGGGTGTCAAAGATATGACAGGCGGTCTTTCTAGTACTGCACTTGGGAACCGATAAGGAAAAAAGGGAGTTAATGATGATCGGCAGCAGGTTACAGTGAACTTTGTGTAGGAAAGAGAACATTTTAAGTTGGAATCTGCCTTCAAGGGTGAGCCAGTTGAGGGAGGCATAGAGGGTACATTGATGGGTCTTCCAGGGAAGGCCGGTCATAAAGCATGCAGTATTATTGTATGCAGTCCTAAGTTTGGAGAAAAGGGGGGGATGTGCTGAGGGTGGCAGTAGACAATGAAGCCATAATCAAGAAGGGGCAGGAGAAGGAAACTGGTGAGGCGTAGTCTAGAGATGGGGTTAAGGAACTTTCTGATTCAGTATACGAGACCTAGCCTCATATGGATTTTCTTGATGAGTTTGGTAATATGGACATTGTAGGACAGGTGAGGGTCTAAGTATAGTCCAAGGTATTTGAATTTGTAGACTTGTTCTATGGTGTTACCAAGATTGTCTGATCATCCAATGACTGGGGATTTTCATGCGCCAGAGAAGATCATAAACTTGGTCTTCTTAGAGTTGAGAACCATGCCTTTGCAGGGTTTTATTTAACTCTAAAAATTGATTAGTGTTTTGCTCATAAAAGTTCTAGAACATTGGGAAAATGCATAGCACTTGCCTCACTGTGTTTAACAAACATAACACTTCTAGAAAACCTATATAAATATCTTCTGTACAGTTAGTATTGTCCCAAGAAAAAAACTGCTAATCAATTATTTAAAACCCTGCCTTTGGCAGGGAACCAAGTGTGACTCTTGCTGAAGTCAGCCTGCAAGTTAGTGGACATTGTAACAAGGTTAGTTTCACTGCAGTAGAGGGCCACGTCATCAGCGTAAAGTACTAGTTGGGTGGTTTGGCAGATGGAAGGGAGGTTATTGATGAAGAGCGAGAACGGGAGCAGGCCAAGGTTGGAGCCCTGGGGTATCCCATGTTTAATGGGACATTCAGCAGAAAAATTACCATTGATATTAGTTTTCTGTGATCTGGTGGAGAGGTAGCTTCTGACCCATTTGGCACTGTTTTCAGATATGTGCAAGCCCTTGAGGGTGGCCAAGAGAAAGCAATGGTCAACCCGGTCGAATGCCTTGGTCAGGTCCACGAAAACAGAGCCTGTGTACTGGCCCTTATCGCTTGCCTTGATCACTGGTGAACCTGACTAGGGCGGTTTTGGTGCTATGTCCAGATCTAAAATCATGCTGAGCAACAGACAGCAAGTTATAATGGTTGAGGAAGATGGTGAGCTGGGTATGTACAACTTTTTCAATGATTTTGGAGAGGGAAGCAAGGAGAGAAATAGGTCGGTAATTCTCTACTTCATTCCTTGAGCCTGACTTGAACAATGGTTTGACGTTGGCACTTTTCCAGTTGCTAGGGAAAAAGCCTGAGCAGAGTGAGTGGTTTAGTATGTTGGTGATGGGGACCACTAATGAATTAATGGCTAGTTTAAGGATTTTAAAGTTGATTCCGTCAGTCCCTTTGCTGGATTTAGGGTCATTACTTTGGATGAGTTTTATGGCGTCCAAGGGCTTTAGGACTCTAAAATAGAATCTGGGACCGAGCTCAGACTTAGAATTAGTGTAGGGGGTAGGAGATGGAGGAAAGGGGAGGAGGAGTGGAGAGGGAGGGTTTGTATTTATTGAGGTCACCAAAGAATGAGTTGAAAATATTTGCTACTTCTGAGGGGTCGTTGGTCTGCTTGCCACCATAGATCAGAGTGATTGGTTTGGTATTCTTGTGTTTCGGCGAGTAGTGAATTTAGTGTAACCCAGTGTTGATGGGGTTGGATGTTTCCCCGAGTTGTTTATTATGGAAAAAGTCAATTTTGGCTTTTCTGATGACTGATTTGCACTTGTTTCTGAGTGCTTTGTAGAGGGAGAGCTGAGCAGGGTCCCTGTGCTTGGTGTAGTGGGCCCAGGTCTTGTCCCTGGTCCTCATCAATTTAATGTTGTTGGATGATACCTATTCATTAACATATTCCCTAGCCCTGATTTTTTAGAGATGGCCGTATTTATCTCATACACTGTTGAGGATGATAGAGAATCTCTCAAGGATAGAGTAATGGTCATCTGGTGCAGTGGTGAATGACTAGTTGACTAGGCTGAGATCATGTGTAATATTTTCGTTGGAGTTATCTGTCCAGTGTCTAGAGAAGATGAACTGGGGGGGGGGCATTGGGCAGACCATAGACAGTAGGTGGTGCAGTGATCACTGATGCAATCTGGCAATACTCTGGAGTTAGTAATGCGAGAAGAGTTGGAGATGATGACCCAGTCTATTAGCGGTTGAGTACCCATCTAATAATTTGTCCTAGTGGATGTGAAGATAAGCTGGTGAAGGCCGAGATCAGCGATGCAGGATTTGGCAGTGTCAGCTTAGCTGAAGACCCAATTTATGTTGAAGTCCCTGAGAAGAACCCACTCCCTGCTAAGAGGGAGGGAGTGTTTGAGGGCTAGCAAGGACTCCAGGTTGGAGGGAGGAGTACCTGGGGGGAGATAGTCAGTGGTGAGGATGATGGTTTTATTTTGTCTAAGAAATAGGTTAATGGAAAGGGTCTCAAGCAGGATGAACTCAGAGTTAACATTGTCATTGGTGAAAGAGAACTTAGAAATGAACAACATGCAGCCACCCTCCTTTTTTTCCTGTCTGTCTATCTTGACAGAGGTGAATCTGTTGAATTTGAGCTCCCCATCAGCGATTTTGTGAGAGAGCCAGGTTTCTGACAGAGCAATAACTTCAAAGTCATTTACAGCTACCGGGCCTGGAAAGCATCTATTTTTTGTTACCAGAAGCACAGTAAGCAGCTTCATGGTCCTGTTTGTGCTTATTCCACCCATGGGGCTGCTACCTCAGTGTCTTGTTTTCAAAATGTGTCTGCTGCTAACCTCTGTGCTACTGCCATTTGTGGTACTGTTCATGCATTCACTAAAAAGTACAGTCTGGACATCATCTGCCATTGACATGCCAGCTTTGGACTCAGTGTGTTCTGCAAGGCCCCCTTATTCAGGATCATTAGGTCCTGCTGTCCTCCCTCAGTGCTTGGTACTGCTTGGGAATCATTCCATGGAGTGACTCAGTGGAGGGAGTTATCCTCAAAGAAGATAGAATAGTTACCTATGGTAACAGTAAATCATATAGAGAATTCCTACTTTGAGCCACAGATCTCCCTCACGCCTTCCTTCTTCTCGGGTGACGGGTGACTATACTGCCTGCTCTTGTAAGCTGTTTCTCTTCTGATGCCCCCTATGACATCCACACTCACATTTCCATATCCTGTCCTGGGTGCCTGGTGTGCTCCTGGAAGCTTCAGTCCCTGATGATCCTAAGAGCTTGTATTCGGCAGTGAACTGAAGCATGCTGGGGATGCCCACTCTTATACAGGCAACAACAAGGCACATCAATGTGTGTGTCCCAGTCTTAAAAAATTTCCAGGTGGTCCTGATGCCGAGAGCTTACTGTTCTATGATATGGCTCAATGAAGGAGATTCTCTTGAAGATCTGCTGTTACGGTAGGTAAGAATTCTTTTTTCACATAAAATAAAATATTCAAAAGGGGCTGTTATGTGGGCAAAGAGGGTTAGTGCCCACGCCAAACATAATGTATGCTTGTGGGCAAGGGGAAGGGTATGGCCATGACTGGCCTCGTTACTCCACATTCAGCAGCTTTGTCCTGCACAAAAGGGTTTAGCATGGCTTTTTTTGTGCAGCACAAATGCTGTCAAATAAAACCTTGACTGACTCCGGGCAACCCTAGTAGCTGCTCTAGGTAATGCAGCCACCTAGCTGGTTGGCCACTGGGGGAGCACAACTGCCCCCTGTGGTCCCTAGCACCCCCCCACATGCACACACACCGATCACCAGCACCTAATGTACAATTAAAACTTCCTGGTGCTACTGACCCCCCAACTGATCACCAGCCCGTGCTGTAGAAAAACAATTCCCTGGTGGTAGTGGCTCCTCCACCCTCCCCACCCACCCACCAATCACCGGCCCATTCTGTAAAAAAAAATCCCTGGTGATAGTGGTCCCCATCCCTCCGATCACCATCCTGTACTGTAATAAGCTGATATCCCTGGTGCTACTAGTGCCACCCACTGATCCCGGCCCATACTGTAGAAAAATAGAATCCCGGAACTAGTGGTCCGTCACCCAACTATCACTGACCCGTACTGTAGAAAAACAAATTCCTGGTGATAGTGGTCCCCCCCCAATATCACCAGTCTGTACTGTAGAAAAACAAATTCCTGGTGACAGTGGTCCCCCGCCACGATCACCAGTCTGTACTGTAGAAAAACAAATCCCTGGTGATAGTGGTCCCCCCCCCAAGATCACCAGCCTGTACTGTAGAAAAACAAATTCCTGGTGATAGTGGTCCCCCCCAATATCACCAGTCTGTACTGTAGAAAAACAAATTCCTGGTGACAGTGGTCCCCCGCCACGATCACCAGTCTGTACTGTAGAAAAACAAATCCCTGGTGATAGTGGCCCCCCCGATCACCAGCCTGTACTGTAGAAAAACAAATACCTGGTGGTAGTGGTTCCCCCAGCGATCACCAGTCTGTACTGTAGAAAAACAAATTTCTGGTGTAAGTGGTCCCCCATCCAAGATTGCTGGCCCATACTGTAATAAATCAACATCCCTGGTGCTATTTGTTTCCCCTCCCGGTTGCCAGCCTGTACTGTAATAAAGTGGTATACCTGGTGCAAGTGGCCTCCCCCCACTGATCACTAGCCCATACTGTATAAAACATAACCCTGGTGCTAGTGGTTCCACCCAACCGATCACCAGCCATACTGTAGGAGAACAAATCTCTGGTGCTAGTGGTCCCCCACACTGATCAACATCCTGTACTGTAGAAATACAAATCCCTGATGGTAGTGGTCCCCCCCACGATCACTGGCCCATACTGTGAGAATATGAAATCCCTGGTGTTTAGTGCCCCCCCCACCATGGCACTACACACTCCCCTCCAGTCACCTTCCCAGTCTCCTCAGAGCTGCGGGTGCATTTGGCAACCAGCGCAGCCCTCCTTAAATCTCCTGGGCCAGCCACCATGTATCCATGCAGGGAATGCATCTCTTATTTATAGGACAGGTTGACATGCCCTGTCCTATAAATAAGAAGCACCTTACATACATGCCTGGACATAGAGCAGCCAGCCAAGGAGGTGTGAGGATGGCTGCACCAGTCACCGTATGCAACCGCAGCATCAAAGAGAATGGGAAAGTGACTAGGGGGGTGTTTGGTGCTGCAGTGGTGGCACTAGTAGATGCCAGGGATTTCATGTTATCACTGTATGGGTTGGCATTTAGTGGGAGGGGGGGAACTACTACCGCCAGGGATTTGTTTTTCTACAAGACAGGCTGGCAATTGCTGGTGGGGACTACTAGCACCAGGGATTTGTTTTTCTACAGTACGGGCCAGAGATCAGTGGGTGGGACCACTAGCACCAGAGATTTCATGTTATCACAGTACAGGCCAGTGATTGGAGGGATGGGGGACCACTAGCACCAGGGATGTCAGTATATTACAGTATGGGTCAGCAATCGGGGGCCGGGGACCCCTAGCACCAACAATATATACAGATCTGGGACCAGGCAATTGAGAGGGGTGGCACTGCACTAGCCTGCCTCACTACCCATGCAAATGAACCCATAATGGGCATACAACTGTCCCCTTAGCACCTTGTATGTCCAATGGGCTCATTTGCATGGGTCCCTTTGAATATTGCAGATAGCGCTCTGGCACTATCCATTCTGGTGCAGTACTTTGGGATGCACTTCAGGGCAGTGCTACATGACTTAATGCTGTAATGAAGCCATATATATCAGTTGAATAATGCCAGTGCACTATTTGACAATGTATTGCATCCTTAGGGTGCTGGACAATCACAAGGTGCAGCACAAAGTTTTGCACTCTGCTTTGTTCTTTTTTGAATATTGAGCCACAGAAATTAAAAATGTAAGTACTGTGGTACTTCATTTTTAAATGTATGTATGTGAGTGCAAGAAGATTAAGAGGGCAAATAACATTTAAAGGGACATTGTCAGCCCCCTTCGGCCTAAAAGTATTTCTAGTTTGAAAAACACATTGTGAGATTGGTCACATTCTGTAGAGATTGCTGATGCAGCCAGTGGTCTGGTTCTGATCCTTTTTTTTCTTTTTAAATGCATAAAACAGACTGCTCACAATACTGGTGTCACCACACAAAAATGTGTTTGTTTACAGTCTTGGATCAACTACCACTGCATCTATCCAGAACTTGTGAATTCCCACAATACAGTCTAGCCCTGGTACAGTGGGAGGAGAGGAGACTATGACATCATGATTGGCTGCACTGTTGGAGATGTTGCTAATTTTCTGGAAGTATGCTTTAACAGTAGTAGTAGTAGTAGCAGTGGAGTTTATTTATTACGGGCGCCCTTCCCCGTTGGCTCAGGGCGCCCTTACAACAAAATATACACATATACAAATACAACAACAAGGAACAGTCAACATACAACATAAAATTTAGACAAACCCATAAAAAATCTAAAACAGACTGATTCGCAAGCTGGCAGATGGTCCCAAAATAAATACCCCAGGTCTCAAAGACCTGCTCAAACAGGAAGGACTTAAGGTGTTTCTTAAAGACATCTATGGATGGTGCCTCCTGGAGGTACCCTGGCAATGAATTCCAGAGGAATGGGGCTGCCACTTCAAATGCCCAGTCCTCAGAAGATTTTAATCTAGCCCTGGAGACCTCCAGGAGGGCTTCTCCAGCCGACCTGAGAGAGGGAGATGAGGTGTAGGGATGCAGATGGTCTTTCAGGTAGCCCAGACCCAACCTGTGTAGGGCCTTGTAGAGCAGAAGACCTACTTTAAAGTTGATGTACCAGTGCACCTGCAGCCAATGCAGTTAACACAGCATTGGTGTAATGTGACTGAACCTCGAGTGTCTAGTCAACAACTGGGCCATTGCATTCTGCAGAAGCTGCAGGCACTGTATTGCACCTCCTCTGACTCCGAAGTAGCATACGTTACAGTAGTCAAGCCTCGCAGTGATGAAAGTATGTACCAACATGGCCAGGTCATTGGGAGAAATAAGGGACTTAATTTGGGTGATGTTCCAGAGATGGTAAAACCCGGTCCGGACAATAGCAGACACCCGAGCATCAAGTGTCAGCTCATTGTCCAGAACAACACACAAATTCTTTACATTTGGAGAGACCTCCAGTTCAGTTGGGCCAATAAAAAGCTCCAAACTCTCCCCAGAGGCCCCCATTCCTCCCCTTTGACCAGACTCAACCACCAGCACATCAGTCTTCCCCGGGTTAAGTCCCAACCAGTTTGACGATATCCAGGCTCGGATCTCAGCCAAATACTCATTTAGCACATTGACTGTGTCAGATCTCCTGGGTACAAAGGACAGGTAGAGCTGAGTATCATCAGCATAGCAATGAAAGCTCAGCTCTTACTGCCTTATAACTTCGCCCAGGGGCAGCATGTACACTGCGAACAACATGGGGGGAGAGGACAGAACCTTGGGGAACTCCACAGAGCAGATCCATTGGGTCTGAGGAATTATACCCCAGTATCAGCCTCTGTGACCTGCCCTGGACGAAGGACTCAAACCAGCTGATGACCTTGCTGGTGAGTCCCACATACTCCCTAGAGAAAGGATTTGAAACAAAACAAGGTTGGAGATAACTATACCATTAGAATGCCTTTCAGTCCTACTAAGGAATGAAGAAGATAAAGCAACCAGCAACATCAATGAATTTTAGAGAAGGTAAAAAAATATAAAATCTGGGTTTTCCACTCAAAATAACATGATGCATAAAGGGTTGACACACACATACTGTCCATTAACTATTATTTTTTAATTTAAGGGAGTTTTACTTTTAGGGCCTAGCTGAAGGATTTTAGTGTGTGAAGGTGACAGCCATGTTTGTGATGGCAGTCAGGGATGTGTAGTTAGTACTGATTTTAGCACGTTTCTTATAAATTTTCTTCATTTTTTGTTTAATGTTTACAGGGGTGCTCCTGGAGTGTGGTGAAAATCAGAACCACAGAAAGTAACAGTGCTACCATCTCCCCAAAGCTGCTTGAAAGTCTGCAGTTTGTTCAAATCAATTCAATTTTCTTACTTGGCTTTCTTGCCATCATTTTATGATTTAAAGGTGTTCTTGATCTCATCATTGAGCTGAATCACAATCATCCTGATCATTGACAGCACGATGACACTCTCATTAGTCAGGAATATACACTTTATATTTTAACATCATGGTCACAGAAACCTAAATGAACTTTTTAAGCCAAATTGTAGCACTCTCTTCCCCTCACTTTGATGGGAGAGTCAATATCATAAAAATAAATGTTCTGCCCCGTGTTCTTTTTTTATTTCAGGTCCTCCCTATTAAGGTGGAAAAGAACTGGATCCAGTTCTCGGTGGGGGCCTGGGACTCCCCCCTTGCTGACCCTGCTGGGGGGGGCAAGCCCTGGGGGAAGATGGCTGGTGGTAAGTCCCAGTGGACGTTGGGGGGACAGGACTGGGTGCCCTCCTGAATGAGGGCTAACCAGATGGAAGAAAAACAGAGAAACAAACAAAAAAAATTAATTAGAAAATTATGTTCTTATCTTCTCCCTGTAACTTTAGTTGACTTATATCCACTCAAAAAGTGTGGGGAAAAGATTTGTTCACTCATTTAACTGAAGAGCAATGGACCAACATTATAACCTCACCACATAACAGTTTCACAGAATAATAGACTAAGACAAATTCAGTTCAGTCTATTTCAAAGAATGTATTATACACCGAAGAGGCTGAATAAATGTTACCAAAATATTTTGAATCATTGTCAAAGCTCCAGCACCAACATAAGTACCTAAAGGTGCTAGAATGAATTGCATGCTTTCACGCAGCTTAGAAGCGGGGCACTGGTATGTTTACTATTTGATTCTGATTTTAGCAACACACCGGGAGCACCCCAGTGAACATTTTAAAATGTTAAGGAAATGTATTAGAAATGTGATGACATGATTTGTATAAGCCAGGGTTGAGCTTGCTAAGCCTTTAATATTGTATTGCAAACAGGAGAGGTGTGGTTTTCTCCTAATTGGTGACCTCCCCAGTGATCACCTGTGAGCCTCTTATGTGCCAGAGCACAGTATATAAATCATGAAGCCAGTGAGTGCTTCCCACATCAGAAGGAGAGAATGCAGTGGAACCGCAGCTCATATTGGCATATTAAAATTTAAAGTGTAGATTCCTGACTGATAACAGAGTCACCTTGCCATCGGTGGTCAGGCTGATAATGATTCGGTCAAATGATAAGACCAAGCACCCCTTTAAATGTTAAAATGATGGAATGAAAAACAAGTAAGAAAATTAAATTGACTTGAATAAACTGCAGTCTTTCAAGTGGCTTTTTTTTTGGGGGGGGGCTGGTACATTAACTAGTTGATTCATATTCCATATTTCACAGGAATGCCAACACCGACTACCTTGTACAAAACATATTTTCATGCAAATTCAGAATTTGAAGGAGCTGGCAAACATTCCCTTCCTTTTAAAATTCAGGAATGTCTGCAATGTAAACCTGCTGTAGGAGGAATGAGATCCAATTTTTTTCATCTAATGACATATTTGTCTTTTAAACTCAGTGCTAGTATTGTACCCCATTATTTGTAGTATTAATGCCTTTTTTTTAAATCATTCTGAACAGCTTTTAGAACAATAAAATGACATAGAAACACAGAAACATAAAATGTTATGGCAAAAAAAGACCCATCTGTCAATCCAGTCTACCCATTTCCTTGCCTGACTACATGCTCAACCTCACATCAGGCAGGATTTAAAGAGTGATAGCCCAAGTGACTAATCATCCCCCCTTCCCCTTATTTCCATTCCTTTGTTCTACCTATGGCATTCACTAGTCATTTGTATATGTCCCTCCCAGGTTAAAACTCCTTTATTAAGTTGACATCAACCTCCTCCACATTCAGCCTGTTCCATTTGTCCACCAACAATTCCATGAAGAAGACTTTCTTTAAAGGGGAACAGTCACCACCAGGGGCTCCACACTCAAGTCTGGGGCTGGTCCCAATGAGCACTGTATGTGCAAAAACATTTTGGTTTACTTCCTGTTTACTGTAGTATAGGAGATTGTATTAAACTAACTTTGCTTAGTTGTAGGCTGACATCTTCTGTTACTACAAATCCCAGAATCATCTGCAGCTGACATCAGAGCAGTAGGCAGCAGTGAGAGATTCAATAGCCTGCCACACATGTTAGAGTTTATATAAGCTATTATTTTTTGTTTGCTGGTCCCACTGTCCCCCAGGGCTATGTACAGTCACAGAGGACAGTATTTAGCCCCTGGAGAAAAGCAGTACTGGAAAACATTTGATCAGAGATTATAAAAGCTCTAACATGCACTGCAGGCTATTGAATCTCCCACTGCTTCCTTCTGCTCTGATGTCACCTGCAGGGAATTCTGGGATTTGTACAAACAGAATATGTCAGCCAACAACTAAGCAAAATTAGTCTGATATAATCTACTATACTATAGTAAACAGTAAGTAAGCCAGAATATTTTTGCACACAAAGTGATCATTGGGACCAGCCCCACACTTGACTGTTGGACCCTTTGTGCCGACTGTTGCCCTTTAATTCCTTCCTGAATTTCTCCCAAAGTTTTCACCTATGCCCAAAAGAACTCTACTCTCATTCTAAGTGAACAAGTTCTTACAGTCTGCTGTGTTGATGCCTCACAAGAACTTGTATGTCTAATTCAAATTCCATCTTTCTCCCAGGCTATCAGTGTATACAGTACATGTTAAGATCTGTCAACCCTGCTCCCTTGCTAACCCTCATGTAGTGCTGGCCAAGGCCCTAAGAGACATTTTAGCAAATTTTTTTTTACTCAAAATTGCTGTTTCACCTTGTTTAAAGCCACTTTAAAAACACTGTAAATGCCATCTGTAATGCTGCACTGAACTGGAAATAGTGGCCATGCATTTATGGTCTGGCACTGTTTAGCACCCTATCCCAGTGAGTGTTGCCGAGCACCAAGCAAAGACGACACACAGGCAGAATCAAGCTCATCTGCCTGCATCAGCTGAGGCAGACACCCCCTCCCAGCTGATTCAAAGGTAAGAAATAATTTTTATGTTCTCTGTGGCCTAATTTATTTTTAGGAATTATGGACCAAACAGGGCACTTCCTGGAACTACTGCGTAAAAAGGGATCCATCATTAAATGTCAGGGTTGCAGTATGTTTGTGTCCACTGCACCACATAATAGTACCGATGGCTTTACCTGTGAAAAATGTAAAAAAATTCTTGCACTTATATTAGAACTAAACATGGTGAAAATAAACTTGCATAATGCATTTGAAATGAACAAGACTGAGACCTTGTCAAAACTATTTCTGCAGAAAACCCACTTCATATTAACAGGCCCCCTGATAGTAAGAAAAGGGACAGAGAAGAAAGCCTCGCTGGTACCAGTCCAACGTGGCTCAAAAGTAACCCCAAAAGAGAAAGAGAAGTTACAGAGGTCACAAATAATGAGTGTTGTGTAGTACAAAATAAAGGTCATAAATGAGGGGACGTAGGGCAATTGCCAGCATGCGCCAGAACCCATCCTGCTGAACAACACATTTTCCAGTCTTGAAACTCTAAATGAGCCCCCTCTTTAATACCTCCAACCAGCCTAACAAGCATATATCAAATAAATCACTCAAGCAAAGGATTGTAATTGGTCACTGAGTATCACATCTATTAACCATTGCCGTGCCGCGGACTAATATGTTAGTTCAGAATTACTGTGCGTTCTAATTCTGTCGGCAGCTTAAGAGTTAATATAAAAGGGAATCACTACTGTGTCCTGTTTTCCTGGGGCAAAGATATATGACAGCAAATCCAGAATAGATAACTTACTGAAAGCCCCAGGGCCACAATCTTATTGTAGCTCTACATCAAGGCACTAACTATGTGGGTACAGAACATGAAAAGGATGCCTGTCTGGATTGGATCAATCTAGAAAAGAAAGTATAATGCCTGTGAAGTGGCAGTCTTGGGTATCTTCTCTGTCTCGAGTGTATGTAAGGAAAACAACTAACTATAAGACACTTTAACATTAACATTCATCTCACTTACTGGTGCAACAAAGAAAATTCCAAGTTTATTCATACGTGTGATGTCATCTGCAATACAAGTGAACTGTATTCCAAAAATTGGCCCCACCTTAATAAATGGGGGGCACAAATCTTGGGTCAGACTATTGACAAAGTATTATGTAGTGCCTATTTAAACAAATTCACCAGAGGGTACAGCGGCAGAACCTGATTAGGAGTACTTACACCCCTGCACATGTGTGATACTTATTGGACTGTTCAACCACTATTGCCATCATCCTCTACTCTTGCAATTTCCACTGAAATAGAGGGTCTATGATTAATCCACTCCACTTTGGTTTTTCTTTGCTGTAAATGGATGATCCCATGCCACCATCTCCTTGGCCTCTCTATTTTTCTATTTCTTCATGCTTGCTACAGGAATCAGCCACTTTTATTTTATTTTATATTTTTTTTGTGTATTTTTTATTTTAGTTTTTATTTTCATTTTTCATGTTTAGTATTTTATTTTGTATTATCATATCTTTTTTATGTTTTTATTTTATCAGTGGGATGCCACCAAGGACTACCAGAGGCCAGGCTCTGACCCGCTGCCAGCGGATGCACACTTGCTGCCCACTTCCCAGATTACACTACAACAGCACAGCTCAGGATAATACATACACAGACTGCTTCAGGACTGAGGAAGAAGGAATCATAGCAACTTGAGGGAACACAAATAGTTTCAATTTGAACACTACAACAAAAAGGAAAAAAAATATTTTTTTTTATGGGATGACACCAAGATGCCAACTACCAAGGGGCCAAGAACACAGCCAGCTGGAATACAGTATACTTGTTGCCCGCTGCCCCGATCACACTGTGACAGCACAGTTCAGGACAACATACACACAGGCTGCTTCAGGACTCAGGAGGAGGAAGAGGAGGAGGAAGGAACTTCAGCAACTTACTTGAGCGAATGTGGATAATATTTTATTTTTTTATACTTTGTTATAGAATGCCACCAAGGTGCCATGTACAAGGGCTGGGCACCAGTGTGCTGCCAGCTGTCATGCACTTTCTGTCCACTACCCAGATCACATTGCAAGAGCACAGCTCAGGATGACACACACACAGGCTGCTTCAGTACTCAAGAGGAGGAGAAGGAAGGAACTTCAATAATTTACTTCAGGGAATGTGGAGAATTATTTTATTTTTTACTTGTTTTTTATGGAATGCCGCCAAGATGCCAACTACTAGGAGACAGGCACCAGCACATTGCCAGCAGGCATACACTTGCTACCCTGCCCAGGGCCCAGCTCACACTGCAATAGCACAACTCAGGATGACACGCACACACACACGCACGCACGCACGCACGCACACACACACACATATATACTCATATATGCTGCTTCAATATCCATGAGGAAGGAAACACAGCAACTTGGGGGAATGTGAAGAGTTTCAATTTGAAAACTGCCATACAAAGAAAAAAATACATTTTTATTTTATATTTATTTATGGGATGCCATCAAGATGCCAACTACCATGAGCCAGGCACTGGCATGCTGCCAACTGGCACACACTTGCTGCCTGCTGCCCAGATCACGCTGCCAAAGGCTGCTTCAGGGCTCCGGTGAAGGAAGAAGGGACTGCTGAATGCAAGCCTGCAACTTGTGCGAATGTAAAGAATTTGAAGCTGCCACAAAAAGAAACGTGAATCATGAATTTCTTAAATGTTTTATGGGGTGCCACAAAGGTGCCAACTACCAGTGGCCAGGCACTGTCCTGCTGCCAGCTAGCACATACTTGCTGCCCAGCAAAATTAGCAAATAAAAGTAACTCTCCAAAAAACATTGTATCTCATGCTTCTGCTAGGGCTTCAGTCAATTCTGTTTATACGCCCTGCAAAAATGCTAGTTGTGCAGTGAAAGCAAAATGTGTGCTGCACTGACATTAAGCAACAAGTGGGATTTGGCAGACTGCCACCTTCTGCCCTTTTTGCCCACTGTCCAGCCCCAAGCACACTCCTCCAGAGTCTAGTCTCTCTCCTCTCAGCTCTCTGTCAGACACACCCCTGGTCCTAGAGGCCTGCTGCAACACTGCTAAGCCTGACTTTTCATTTCTTTTTCCTTTTTGTTCCTCCTTAATATCACCCTTCTCCCTTCAGCAGCCCTGCTGTTTGCAGGACTCGCACAGATTGAAGCTGTCGAACGTTTAAAGACTTTCTGATTTTCTGCGGGCATGTGATGGCCAACTGAGCAGGATGCCTTTTCCCAAGCTCCTGACCCACTCTCTTAAATAACAAAATTTCTGTGTCTTTTCTCCACTTAAAAGCTCACACTGGCTACCGAAAACTTGGGGAGAATGACCATATCATCTTTAAGTAAGAAATTTATAGGGATGGAGGCTGACATGAGTAACAGTTTGCCCCACCACACTTCACCAACCACACCGAGCAGAAACAAAAATGCAAAGTGCTCTAAGGTGTCCCCGGGTGATATAGTGATGGGTGTGAATCCCCAGGCTGCATCAATGGAAGAGAAATTCTGGGAAGGAATAACATCAATTAAATCTACTTTTGACTCTCTTGCAACATCAGTTTAAACCCTTACATCATCTTTAGCAGCACTAGCATATCAGACTGGCGATAATGAAGTTTGTATTTCATTGTTGGATGACTGGAGGGTGAGATTAGATCCAAAAGTGACACAGTTGCGTCAACATTTGAGGGCCATGGAAAGCAAAATGGAAGATCTTGAGGGGAGATCATGCTGCAACAATGTTGTAATTTTAGGGCTCCCAGAAGGAGAGAAGGGATCCTCCCCTATTATATTTGTCCAGAAATTTTGCAACAAAATAGCGGGCCCTTCTCCCAATGGCCCAGACTATATAGTCGAGAGAGCCCACTGTTCCCTGCGCCCAACTCCCCCGCAGGGAGCCCCTCCACGCCCATTGCTATTTTGGCTGTTAAATTTTTTAGATAAACAGCACATTCTCAATAGTGTGAGACCTGAATGAAATGCAATGGGAAGGGTGGTGAATCAGAGTTGCCCAGGACCTGCCCAAATCAGTCCAGCGAAAAAGAACAGAGAAGCACCTTTTGTTTCTAAACTCATCGTGGCTGGAATCAAGTTTAGAATGAAGTATCCAGCTGTACTCCATGTCCAGCATCAGGACACTTGGCACACTTTTAAATCACAGGGGCGAGTGAGAGCCAGTCTGCAAAACTTCTTCCATGACCTTTTCAAGTAAAACCTTAATCGGAGAGGAAATCTAGGCTTCCGCCACCATGGAGTTACCAGAGTGGTTATTTGAAACTTAAGACATGCAGAAATTAACAGTCTTTAAATCGTTTGACTCATCAAGTCAAATTCAGAGTCATTCTTCTCTTGAGAAGGGACTTAATGACTTTTGGGAACCTAAATCCTGGCTGACTGACTTCAATGGACCCCCGCTTATAGAGGCTGACTCAACATCTATTTCCACCCTCACAGGATCCAAGAATTCTTCCTAATACTTTTTCTCCCCTTTAAATGTAGCACAGAATGAAGGGTTGCCAGTCTGGTAGTCACGGAGCGTTCAACTTTGCCTCCTTACTGATCCTCCTATAGCGGTTTCTTTCAACTTCCGTAGCTCATTATGAGGGTCAGGAATCACATGTTATGAGCCAGTTGGTCTATTTTTCACTGACCTAAGTTAAATTTTGTTTTAGGAAAGAGTACTGGGGCCTAAAATCATAGTCTTTTGCTTATGGGTGTAACTTTTGTTTTGGGACCCCATTCACTTAGCTATAACTGCTGCCTGGGGTGAGGGTATTATTCCTTTTTTTTTCCCCTCATAGTTCGGACCTCTCCTTACACTAAATGCATACCCAAAAGGAGGCTTGCTGACCTGATAGATATTAGTTTACACGGCCCACTAAGGAGCCTAATGCGCAGATGTTTTTCCTTTTGCATGCAATTTTATGTTAAGTGAAGGCACCAACACCATTTAAAAGAACTACCTACCTATTTGCTTGTTTACTTAATTATGCTCTGTAATAGTATAGGACACGGTGCCAGTAAGGTGGCTTATATAATTAGGTGTAGTTTGGGTTTAAGCTGTGCCCCAACTAATTGGGCTCCAGGTTTTTACTCATATTGTTATGGTTATATATATTATAATCCCTAAGATAAGGGATTTGATTTTCATTATTTACTTAATTTGGCTTGGTGGTGTGACACTCAGACAGCTGGTTCTGATTCATCTATTTTGTAATATGAAAATGTGTTATTAAGCGTCTCTCATGAGACATGCTGAAACAACCTGTGGAATGACACCCCCATCCCAGGATTTAGCTACAGGGTGTTACCTGGAAGGCTAGGAGATAATTACAGGCTAGAAGAGGCCTAAATTAAGCATCTCCTGTTTATCTAGCTTAATTGTAGCTTGCCAGCTTACAAGATAGAAAATATCCATTTTATGACGTTTAGAGGAGGAAAACCTGCTTATGTCACACTGGTGCGAAGTCATAAATTTTCATTTGATGTCTGTAAAAGCATGATGTTGCTCATGGATGAAAGAAGGACTTAGAAATTAACCTTATTTAATTTACCTTCTGAGTGATGACATCCTGATTGTATAATTTTTAATAAACAGAGGAAGAGCTGGGTGACATCACGGAGAAGGCAGGCTCAAGACAGTGTTTTAATTATGCTGTGAGTGACCTGTAAAGACACACCTGTTTAGACTCTCTTGACAATAACATCTGTCTATCAGCACTATTAGAAGAGATACATTAGATATATGAGTCTAATTGTCTGGTGGTAGGGATTTTGCACTTTTTTTAACCCTTGTTCTTTTAAATGATTGCATGTTTTTGTGATATATGGTTCTGTATTTACATTTTACATTTTTTTATCTATTTTTAAGTAAACCTCCACTTTAGAGACTACTTGGTGTGCCTTTGAAATTATTTTTCTTGACAAGTGAAGAATACATGGTTAAAGTTGACACTGTACAAAGCTTACTGGTTTTAACAAACTGGGAAAAGGTAAGAGTTTATTCAGTGGTCTTTAATAGAGTTTTGAAGGGTTCATTTTGTATACCTGGTTAGGTGCCCATAGGCGAAAGATATCTGCCCCCCCCAAAGAGCAGAATTATCTGAGCCTGTACATTGGGTATGCTAGCAAGAGGTTCACAGTTTGAATCCCTCCAGAACTTGAGACCAAAGTTTGATTTGAACTCACAAAGCAGACAGGAGGGTTGTCCTGTTCTGTTAACTGTTCACAAGACTGCACTTGGAGGTTGGCACTGTGGGAGCAGAGGGCCTAACCTGCTGAGTGGGTTTGTGACAGATAGGTTAGCAGTGGTGCGATAATTTTGGTATTACAAGCTTTTATTGTTCAGTGTGTCAGCTTCAGACCATCAGCTCACTTGCAAAGAAAGAAAAAGGCAGTGATTTATTTTTTAAAAAGGAGACAGAACTATATCACTTGGTGTACAGTCAAGTTCCTAAACGTTTTATTTTTTTTTAAAGTGCAAGTCAGAGTAGCCATAATTAGGGAAGAAGATGGCTTCCAACTACAGCAGGCACACTGTAGACTACTTAAGGCAGTTGTGCAGGAACAGAGGAGTCCTGATTGAGGTGAAAGCCACCAAACAGAACCTCATGGATGCCCTGATGGTAGCAGATACCCAGAGCATCGAGTCACAGACAGTGACTGAAAAGGACCAAACCTTGAGTGTGGCAGGGCTAGCAGCCAGTGCAGTGTCCAGATCTGATGAGGAGGGCAACAGAGCAACTGTCAGCAAAGGGACACAGCAGCAGGGGAAGGCACCAGTATCCTGGATCCAGAAGTACTCAGGCTGCAAATTGAGTTGCGCAGAATGGAGCTGGAGTTCCAGAGGGAGAGGGACTGTGAACAGTGGGAGGCAGACCATGAGGCAGAGTGAGAATGCCAAGAGGCAGAGCAAGAACATAGAGACACTGACCATGAGGAGAATGAGAGCCAGAGGCAACACAAACTGGAGAAGCTATGACTCCAACCAGTGGCACCAGAGCAGGTAAGTGACTTGGGTTTAACTGGGACTACAGGACTGGGTTACAAATTGAATTCCAAATTGATAACTGAATTTAAAGAAGGGGAGGATATGGATGCCTTTTTAAATTCTTTTGAAAAAGCTTGTATTCAGGATAAAATTCCTAGAGAGTCCTGGAGCTTCCAGATATCCCTGCTACTTCCCGGGAAAGCTCAGGATGCATTGGGTCAAATGGATAATGAGGACAGTGATGAGTACAGCAAACTTAAAGCTGGACTGTTAAAAAAATTTGAATTAACTGCTGAATCATACAAAGCTAAATTCCGTAAGCTCAGGAGAAGCCCTGACATGAGCTATGAGGAGCTGGCCATGAAGCAACGTCAGTTTTTAAAATGTTGATGGAAGGAATAGAAGCAAACTCTGTTGATAAAACTGAAAATGTGATTTTGTTAGAACAGTTTTTCCGGGCATACCCAGCAAAGCTGAAAACCTGGCTGGATGACCGAGATTCCAAAACAGTGCAAGAGGCTGCTGAACTCTCGGACCACCATGCCAAGAGCAGACCTGCTCTGAGAGCGAATGGGGCAGGCGTGGCAGCACAGAAAGGGAAAAGCACACCTTCAGGGCAGCTAAAACCCTCACTGCCTCCACCGAAACCAGTTAGCCCCAGGTTTCAGAGAAAAGATTTCTCTGTGAAAAGGAATGAATGTTGGTTGTGTAAAGAAACTGGGCATATTGCCAGACAGTGTCCCAAATGGACAAGCAATAATACGCAAGGTGGTGCTAGGAAGGAAGTGGGTTGTTTGTGTGTCCCTGGAAGCATGCCTGTGAACATGAGGGAACACGTGCACCCAGTCATGGTGAATGGTGTACATACTCAAGGGTTAAGGGACACAGGGGCATCCCTGACACTGGTAAAAGGGGATCTAGTAGAGCTGGGTTAGCTTATACCCAATAAATATGTCACTGTACAGGACTTTACTGGTGAAGAGAAAACACTGCCCCTCACTAGTGTTCTCCTAGACTGGGGTGAAACAGGGCGATCTGTGCAACAAGTGGCTGTAGCCCAAACCTTAACAGTGGATGTGATCCTGGGCAACAATCTCAAACAGGAGATGGTGTGTGCAGTTACCAGTAGCCAAGTGGCAAGGGAAAATTGTAGTTCCCTGAACCCCACAGAAGCCATTGAGAAAACCACAGAGAGGCTGGTTCCCCAGCCTGTGTCTCCAGATGGTGAGATGAATGAAAAGGTGGAAGAAATTTCCCCAGTAGCAGTTAACCACACAGCTATGGAGGGTCACTCCGAAGAGGGAAGGGTGACTTATTGTCAGAAGGTTGGGATTGACAGTGATCCTGAGTGCCCTGATGCTAGTGCTAGGGACCCTAGTTTAGCGACTGAAAGGGACCTGTCCCATGCCTTGGAAATGTGTGAGGGGTTTGCAGGAGCTCACAGAAGTGACCATAGTCTAGAGAAGCTGAGGGCTTGGGCAGACTCTGACGGGGCACAGGGAGGTGACAGCAAACATAAGGTTTATTGGGAAAATGGACTTATGTATACTCAGGCTGTGCAGACAGAGGGAGATGTGCTAGGCAGACAGCTTGTCATTCCCCAGGGGTATCATGAGCAGTTGCTCAAGATTGCACATGATATTCCCTTGTCTGGTCATCTGGGAATCATGCGCACTATGCAGAGGTTGGTCCAGAATTTCTGTTGGCCTAACTTCACCCAGTAGGTGAAGGAGTATTTCAGGTCTTGTCACTGGTGCCAAGAAATAGGGAAGACGGGCAAGAAAACACAAGCCACCCTGATTCCATTGCCCATAGCGGAGGAGCCATTCCAGAGGGTGGGAATGGATATTGTGGGGCCTTTAAATACCCCTAGCTCCTCAGGGATGACTGTGGTGGATTATGCCACCCGGTACCCAGAGGCAGTTGCCCTATCCTCACTGAGGACAGACAAAGTGACAGATGCTTTACTTGGGATTTTCTCCCGTGTTGGGTTTCTGCAGGAGGTTATCACTGATCGAGGGGGTTCCTTCATGTCAGACCTGATGAAATGTTTGTGGGAGAGGTGTGGGGAGGTGCAGAGAAGCGTGACACCGTATCACCCACAAGCCAATGAGCTTGTGGAAAGATTCAATGGTACCCTGAAGTCAATGCTCTGGGCGTTTGCTGAACAGCATGGGAGGGACTAGGAGAAATACCTTTCCCCACCTGTTGTTTGCATACAAGGAGGTGCCCCAAGAGTCGACAGGATTTTCCCCCTTCAAACTCTTATATGGACGCCGGGTACATGGGCCCCTAGACCTGATCCTGGAGGACTGGGAAGGCAAGCACGCCACCCAGGGAACTCCCATTGTGGATTATGTCCTTAGGTTTAGGGAAAGGCTGAAGGAGCTTATGGGGACAGCTCAGAACAACCTGGCATCTGCCCAACAAAAACCAAAAGTGTGGGATGACTCGCTTGTACATGGTGGGTCAGGAAGTCTTGGTCCGTATTCCAGTCCGGAAAGACAAGCTGCAGGCTGAGTGGGCAGGACCATACAAAGTGGTTAGGAAGGTAAATGATGTGAACTATATTATAGAGTTACCTGACTGAAGACAGACAGAAAGGATGTACCATGTCAACATGATGAAGCCATATGCAAATAGGGCTGACATGGTGTTTGCAGTGTGTAGTCCTGGGGAGGGAATGGACAAAGGAGATCCCCTTCTGGATTTGCTGGAAGAAAGCAAGTGGGAGTCCTCTGTGGAGGCAGTAAAACTGTCTCCCCAGCTGGCCCCGGACAAGATTCAGGAAGTAGGGTAGGTTTTAGCAGACTTTGCCCCATCGTTTACTGCCAAGCCTGGACTAACCCCTTAGCGACACATGATGTGGAGACAGAGACACAGATGCCCATACAGCAGACAGCATGTCGGGTGTCGGATGCTGTCCAAAAGGACATTAGGAGGGAAGTGGAGGAGATGCTGGATTTAGGGAATAATCCAGAGATCCCACAGCCCCTGGGCCTCACCGTAGTCCTTGTGCCTAAGCCAGATGGCTCTATTCATTTCTGTGTAGACTATCATGGACTGAATGCAGACACAAAGTCAGATACCCACTCGATGCCCCAGATGGATGAACTCCTGGACAAGTTGGGAGGGGCGACCTACCTTACAACTATTGACCTGACAAAGGGGTATTGGCAGATAGAGTTGATGGACAGAGCAAGGAAGAGGTCAGCCTTCATCACTCCGATAGGCTTATTTGAATTCAAAGTAATGCCTTTCGGAATGAAGGACGCCCCAGCCACTATCCAAAGGTTGGTGAACCAGGTGTTAAATGGTGCTGAGAAGTACGCCACAGCATACCTGGATGACATTGCCATCTTTAGCACCAGCTGGGAGGAACACCTATCCCACCTTAGGGAAGCACTGGACAGGATGCAGAGGGCCGGGCTCACTGTCAAAGCTGGGAAGTGCCAGATGGCCATGGGAGAAGTGGCATACCTCAGGCATGTGGTAGGCTGAGGACAGCTCCATCCTAACCAAATAAAAATAGAGGTAATCCAGGCATGGCCCAGACCAGAAACACAGACGCAGGTCAGGAATTTTCTTGGAACAACAGGGTACTATAAAAAATATGTACCTAATTACAGTGCCCTGGCTGTTCCCCATCTGACCTGATAAAGAAAAGGATGCCAAAGAAAACTACCTGGGGACCAGCCCGTGAAGAAGCCTTTACCAGACTGAAGGAGGCACTGTGCAGTGCTCCTGTTTTGTCAAGTCCTGACTATAGCAAACCCTTTATAGTTTAGACTGACACCTCAGACGTGGGTATTGGGGCAGTACTGAGTCAACTGTGCCAAATGTTAATCAAATGGTTTGGGTCTGGGGAATGAAAGACTAATATCAGCAACCTTCTCTCCTTAATTCAGTCTTTCTCTTGGCAACCCCATGTTGCATCGAAGTTAGTCTCCCTTCTTTTTCAACAGATATATCCTCAAGTTACTGGGCAGTCCCACTACTGGGAACGAGTACTGCCCTCTGTATCACCGAACTGGGAATGCATAAAGCTTGATGTTTATCGATACACATCTAATGATAGACTGCACCTTAAGCAATTCCACATTTTGTATAATATATATTTTACCCTGACCCATCTACACAAAATGGGTAAACTCCCAACGGCTACTTGCTCCAGATGTAATAATGCAGAAGGGTCCCTGTTGCATGTTATGTGGGAGTGTTCCAAGCTAACTCCCATTTGGGACACACTCAGAACAACATTAGACCCCCTCTTGGGCCTGGCTGAATTTTTTACTCCAGAATTCTGTGTGGCGGGCACTGTTTTGGATATCCCTGTAAAAGAGAAAAGATTTCATATTGCATTAATAGCCTTGACAGTGAAACGCTTAAGACTACACCACTCGTTAGACCAAGAAAACATCTCCCCCACAGAGTGGTTAAATGATATTTTGCACAATCTTAAGAGTGGAGAAGACCATAGTTAGCCTTAAAAACAGTATGCATACTTATATTAAGAAATGGGTCAAACTGGAAACCTTGTTATTGGTAAATGCCCCCCATTAGTTTGATAAATTGTTCAAAACTCCTACCACAGGGCATATGTTGACTCATATCTGTCTAACCCCTAAGGATATTACCAACTGTTTGTATAATTGGTGCAGTGGGGGTGGGGTGGGATACAAGTAGGTAAACTGAGTGATAGGGGTGGGTCAGGGTGGGTGGAGGGGGTTGTTGTATGTTTAAGTGTGCTTTGTTAATTGTATGTTGTATGTGTTGTTGCTTCTATGTTTTTTTAAACCAATAAAGCATTTTAAATTTAAAAAAAAATATTTTCTTTTGCTTCTTGAAGAACTTCCTAGCTTATCTAACTAGAAGTGAATCACAGCCCTGCCTGAGCTACCTAACAGCCTGACAACGAGAGTGAGAGTGAGCATTCACATTGGCTCACATGGTCAAGCTGAGTCTTGCTCTAAAATGAGGCTGTGACTCACACTGTGCCCTAGTTACTATTTCAGGTGTGAACTGCAGTTCATGGTTCGACTGGTTCACCTAGTTCACACAATTTGGACCAATGCAAACCAGTCGAACTAAAAGTCCACATATTTCCTCTGAAATTTGCCACAGTCTGAAAATAATCAAACAACCAGAGTTTGAGGTGTTTGATTCTTTTGTAGAACCTACTTGTAGCCCCACTTCTGACATAATCTGTTTAGACTTCAGTAAAGCTTTTGATCTTGCTCCTCATCAGATTGTAAATGAAAAAATAGAAAAATCAAATATCAATCCTATACATATCAGCAGGACCCTAAATTGGTTGAAAAAACAAATTCAGACAGTTAAAACCAATGGCCATAAGTCCACTGCTGGCAAGGTGATCAGTGGTGTTTCATAGGATTTGGTCCTTGGACCACTAGTTTTCCATACCTTCACTTCTGACTTAACAATATATTAAGCTAGTCATCTAAATATGAAGATGACCCCAAGCTTGGTGTTCCATGTGTAACAGATGGGCAAACTTCAAGAATCCAGTCAGACCTAGATCGAATTTCACAATGGGCTAAAAAGTGGGAAATGAGGTTTAATATAGAGAAGTGTAAGGTTATGCACTTAGGTTATAAGAACAAAAAAGCTAAATATTCGCTATATGATGCCATTCTAATTACAACAATGCATGAGAGAGATCTTGTGTCAGAGGATCTAGAACAACATAACAGTGCAATGAGGTCATTAGGAAAGGTGATGTCCATCAAAAGAAACATTAGATCATGTAACAAAGATGTCATCTTCCCACTGTACAGGGCTTATGTTTGACCCCACATTGACTTTGAAACCCTGTTTTGGTGTCTATGCAAACAATATAACATCAGCCAAATCAAGAAAGTCCAAATAAAAGTGACCAAATCAATATCTATTTTTAGTAATAAAACATGAAGAGAGACTGAGAGACCTAAAACATATGCCATTAACAACAAGGCCGATACAGGGGAGACCTTCTTCTCATGTCTGATATTATATACGACTCATATCTAGTGTGCAAATGTAATCTTGAATTTAAATCAAATTCTTCAGAAATAATAAGCTATCCACAATAAACATCAGCAAAACATTCTTACTAACAAAAAAGAAAAATGTTTTTTACACAGAGAATTGTCAACCCATGAAATGCATTACCCCTGGATACAGTCATTAGTAAACATAAAGAGAAATTCAAAAATAAATAAGACAAAGACATTGTGCATGGACACACACTGGGTTACTTTCATAGACAGATGGAGTCATATATTGTTGGTGACCTGAATATCAACTGGTGCTGTGCACGGCGTCCTAAACCAGAGATATCTTTGCCGCCCTTGACATGTCCCAGCTTGTCACCACACAAACTAGATTCAACCCCTCTACTGGCTCCAGCACCCTCCTGGATATCACCATTACCAACCTCCCCCAGAGGGTGCTCGATATTAGTGTACTTCCCAACTCACTTAGTGACCACTCCCCAGTCGTATTCTCTTGGTCCACTGCCAACAAAAAACCTGCACCACAAACCACCCAGCGATGTTGCCTACTTCCAGGCAGCCTGTGTCACCTTAAACTGTACCTCTCACAACTGGATTGGTCCCCAATCAGGCTTGCACCATCCATAGATGAGGCATTGGAGTTTTTCACTCGCACTTTTAACACTGCCTGTGACCTCTATACTCCCTTCGCTAGAAATCGCACCAAAAAGCAAAACATGCCCTGGGTTACCCCCTTCCTCCTTCACAAACTTAAAATGAGAGACAACCTATGGGGGCACATTGCCAAGGAATCTGGCAAGCCAGCTGATAGACAAGTGTACAATGCTGAGCGCAATAAGTGTACTTGGGCCATTCTACAGGCCAAAGCCCAGTACTACCAATCCACTCTTGTCTCCTCCTGGGGGTCGGCTAGAAACATTTGGGATAATGTAAAGGAGCTGAATGGGAAATCCTGCTCCCTACCCCCCTCTCAGCTCTCCTTAATAGAACTGTCTGCTCTGACCACCTTGGCATGGCAGACTACCTAAATCACACTTTCTTAGACCTGAGTTCAGTTCTGCCCAGTAACTTCTTTGACCCCATCCCAGTAGCACACCTGCCCACTCTCCAGAGACTTCCTTTCTACCTACGTATCATCTCCCCATTGGAGGCTAGACCCCTTCTGCAAAAAAAACGTTAGTAGTAACAACCCAGCACTGACCTACTGGACACTGGGCTACTTTGTCTGACGTTGGATGCTATCCTGGTCCCACTGATCAAGCTGCTCAACCACTCTCTGTGCCTGGGGTAGTTCCCCAGCACATGGAAAACTACCATCATCACTCCTATCCTAAAGAGTGGTGATCAAGCGACCCTGGGTAACTATTGACCTATCTCCATCCTTCCCCCACTCTCTAAGGCCCTTGAAAAAGTAGTTGCCAACCAGCTTGCCAAATACCTGCCCATGCATAATATCCTGTGCCCTGAACAGCATAGCTTTTGTGAAGGTCACAGCACCACAACTGAGCTACTTGAATTCTCCAACTTCCTGCACTCTGCTCTTGATGCTGGAAGTCCTGCCGATGCTGTGTTCATTGACCTCTCCAAGGCCTTTGAAGCAGTTTGCCATTCTCTCCTGTGTGGCTCCCTCAGATGCCTTGGTTTCTCCCCCGGTCCCCTTGCATGGTTCACCAGCTACCTGTCTGCCAGAACTCAGTGTGTAAAAATCAATAGCACCCTATCTGACACATGACCTATCCACTCTGGGGTTCCCCAGGGCTCCATTTTAGGCCCTCTCCTCTTCAGTCTCTACCTCAGCTCCCTCCCCTTGGCCTGCCCAAGTATGATCTTCCTTTACGCGGATGACTCTCTGCTCTTCGCCGCAGACCCCAACCACAACACACTGCAGGCCATCCTCCAAAAAGCTTTTGATAGAGCTGAGCATTGGTTCACATCACGAAGGCTAGTCCTGAACCTAAAGAAGACCAAAGCTATGTTCTTCTCGCATCGCCAAAGCAAAGCCAGTGGTGCCCCTCTCGTGATACTGTCTAGCACACTAAACCCCATTGAGCAGGTTTCCTCCTACAAGTATCTGGGCATTACCTTTAATTCAGCACTCTCCTTCCATTCTCATATCAATGCCCTTTCTGTTGCTACCATTGTCAGGATTGGACAGTTATACTGCCATAGGGACTGCCTACCACAAGAGGCCCTTAGATTGGCAATAACCTCCTCTGTTCTGTCGCTAATCAACTATGGGCTGCCCATCTATGCTGCAGCCAACAACACTGTGCTTGCTAGAATCCAGTTCTCTATAAACAAGTCCTGCAGGCTAATGCTGGAAGCCCCTAGGTGCACTCATACATGCGTGCTGTACTCCACCACCAACTTGCTCAACCTTGAAGAAAGACTCCACTTCCAAACCTGCCTTCTTGTAAAAAAGACCCTGCTAGGGCTCTCCCCCCCTGGGGTCGCCACCTCCCTGCAGTGCGCCTTCCCCTCAGTCTCCACCCGCAGCACTGTCAAAACCTTCCTTATTGCCCCCAGGGTAAGGACCTCTATGGCCCAGAGATCCTTTTGCTATCGGGCTCCCTCCTGGTTCAGTTCCCTCCCAGCCAATCTAGGTGACTCCACTAAGCTTGGTCCTTTCAAGGTCTCCCTCAGAAGCCATCTGACAAGCACTCACTGCTGCAACTGCACATAATCCCCCACCTGCCCCTTACCTTCACCCCATGGCTGAGTCTGCCTTGTCTACTTTTGCTGTATATACCTGGGGTCTCATGCAACATCTGCTGACTAATGTAATAAAATATCTCCGGTTGCTACCTGACGTGGTACTTGTGTACCTATATTATGACTACTGTGATCTACCTATTACCAAGCACGTACCACCAGTGAATGCCTGTAACACTGGTTGCTTTTTTAATCTAAGTGTTATGTACTGTACTGTTTGTTTGCTGTGATGTATTGCTCTCTTGACGAGGTGCCTTTGTAAATGAGTCTACGACTCAAAGGTATGTAAACCAATGATCTAACAATAAATAAATAAATATATATTTGGGCTAATGCATTTTAAGTTCCTAATTACCTCAGTATGACTCTTTTATCACATGACCTCACCTGCTGTCCTTAGATAGTCCTAGTGACGCTCCTTTAAATGATCTATTTGCTGATCCTGTCATTCTTAATATGTGGACTCCAGAAATGTGCACAGTACTCCAGGTGTGGCCTCATCAGAGACTTGTACAGGTGCAGTACTACAGTACTCTTTCTCCTGCTATTGAAGCCCTTATATACAGTTTCAGCCATAGATACATTAAGATATTTCCAGTTATTTTGCAATGTATCTAAATAGATTCTCTCTGGTGTACTACAGTGGCACTGCAGGCAGGCAAAGAATTTCTCTATAAATATCACAGAAATTTCAGGAAATATCTGGCCATGTCTTTGGCTGCAACTGTACACCCCAATATTCTGGTCATCTTCCTATATAGTTTGTTGCACTGATCAGTAGACTTCAGACTGTCACTAATGATGTCTCCCAAGCCTCTGTCCTGAGTTGTCTGTACTAGCCTTATTCTCCCATCCAGCAGTCTGATCTGGGTTCTTTCTGAAAATGTGCATCACTTTGTGTTTCTTTGAGTTCAACTTTAAAAAGCATATTATGTACCAACTTTCCAACTTTTCCTAGTCTCATTTAGTTTCTCATTACTTCTTCCTGAGTGTCTACTCTTCTTCAGATCTATTCAATATTATTTCTAAAGAGGCATACCTTATTCTGGACTCAATATTAAATGTCTCAGAAAAAGTTATTGAAGTGCACAAGTCTTGGAACCAATCACAGCAGAACCCCCACTTATTACTCTCAGGCCTCTGAATGCACCTCATAGACATCCACCCTCTGTGTCCTGCCCAGAGCCACATCCTGCCCAGAGCCAGTTTTCCATCCACTTGCTCAACTTACCCCCTATCCCGGGTCCCCAAGCTGTTTATTAACCTTATGTGGAACACAGAATTAAAGGTCTTGCTAAATTCATGGTACAACACATCCACTGCTTGACTCATGTCCATCTCCCTTGTGACCCAATTGAAAACGTTGATCAGTTTAATTTGACATGATTTCCCTGCCACAGATCCAAGCTTCCTCCTCTGGTTCAACCCATTCGGCTCCATGAATTCTACTTTTTGCTCCTTAATAATACTGTAGTTTCCATCAGTGTACAGTACCTATGATCAAGGTTAGATTGAGACTTGTCTATAATTTACCAGGTCATCACTGCCTCCTCCCTGCTTATGTGAAGCATAACTATATTAGCTATCCTTCCAGTCTACTTGAACCACCCCGTCTCCAGGTAACAGTTAAGCAGATTTGCCAATGGTGCTGCCAGTATCTTCCAAATGCCATGTAACACTCTAGAATGCAATCCTTCCATACCAGTCACCTTGTCCAACTTCAGGGCTCTGAGATCCTGCATCCTCTCATCCATGGCTGGTCTTAACTCTAGTCCTTTCTACCCCCTTTGGTCTGTGCTCCACACCCCCACTTTGGTAGTGTCCCCCTCCCTCTTCTTCTGTGAACACTGAAAAAAAATGTTCATTTAGTATATCAGCCTTTACCCATCCTCTTCCACTCATGGTCCATTCTTCTTTAATCTAATGATACTCTCCTTAGTTTTAGCCAAAAAACACAATGGAGTTAGCATTAGGATGTGCTGCTTCCTTACTAACTTGAATTCATCAAAACATAAAAGTAGAGCACACACACCTCTCATAACAAGGGCACTGGTTTGTTAAAAAAGTTTTCTATTCACAAATACCACCAACCTGATGTGTTTCTGATGTAAATCACATCCTTTGAGAAAGGATGTGGTTTACATCCGAAACTCGTCAGGTTGGTGGTATTTGTGAATAAAAAACCTTTTTAACGGACCTGTGCCCTTGTTATGAGAGGTGTGTGTGCTCTACTTTTATGTTTTGATATCTCCTTAGTTTTACTTTTTTCTCTAATGTACCTTAAGCAGGTTTTCTCTCACTTTGCGACCCCATTTGCTATTTTCATCTTTGTGTCTACCTTAGCCTTCTTTGCAACTTTATTTTCCACAGATAGTCTTCCCATTTGACCTCCTTCTGTTCTTTCTTGTATTTTCAAAATGCTACCCATTTTAACCGTACTGCCTCTTCCACCCCTCTGGAAAACCAGGCTGGAATTTGTATGTGTTTTGCTCTTTCCAATATGCCTCATACTGGATCTAGTTACCTCTGTTACATACTTCTTTTTTGTCCCCCATTTGTCATCTACCCCTTCCCTTCCACAGACCCATCCCACCTTTCATTGGACATTTCCTCCATCTTGTCAAATTCCAGCCCTTTTAAGTCCAGGACCATAGTCTTTGAGATAGAGTGATAAGCTCCTATGGCAATGTTGAATCTCACTGAATTGTGGTCACTGGACCCCAGCAGTTCCCTTACCTCTACCTCTCCAACAATATCATTATATGAAAGAACAAGTTCAAGGGTGGCCTCCTCCCTGGTCAGTTCCCTAGTCCACTGCACTAGAAAACAGTCTTGCATTATATCTACCAGCAGGTGATTCCTCAAACTTTGGGCTACCAGAAATTCCCAGTTCTCTGACATACTTTATGTGAGACACCTGTACCACCTCTTCTTTAGGGGATGCCTTCAGCTAATTCTCAATCCTCTTCATCTTTCTGGTTTTGTGGTGGGTATACCACTCCAGACCTGATTGTTTTACCCCCTTCAATTGTCAGTTGCATGCAGATTGCTTCTACTTTGTGCCTGCTCTAAAGTGCTGTATCCTCTGTGGCCTGTGTATCATCTCTAATATATTGTATGGTGCCACCCATTCCTTTGCCTTTCAGTCTAACCCATCTGTAGAATAAGTAGCCTGGGACTGTGGGGTCCCAGTCATTGTTGCCTGTCACCCATGTATCCATTATGGATTACTGATCTAACTTTGTCCGTGCCATCACTGCCTGAATTTCATTCATTTTGTTACCTAGACTCCAGGCATTTAGGCATAACACCCTCCGCAAACTTTTTTGCTCCATCACTCTGACTGCTATAGATTTCCTGCTTGCTCCCACCTCTGTTCCCTTCCCTATCATCTTCCTTTGGTGTTCCCATATCCTACTAATCCCCACCTGTTCCTCATGTCTACTACCTTTTGCCATCGTCTTTCTACTTCCATTGCTACCTGTTACTTTTTTCTTAGCTGCATATTTCCTTTGACTCCCCCCTTGTTTATGTCCTTTGTTCCTCTTTTAGCCATCTCCTTTTGCTCCTGATGCATCATCCTACACGGAAAAGTGCTACTTAAGCTACCCATACTAGAG
Organism: Neoceratodus forsteri; assembly: GCA_016271365.2. Taxonomy (NCBI): domain Eukaryota; kingdom Metazoa; phylum Chordata; order Ceratodontiformes; family Ceratodontidae; genus Neoceratodus; species Neoceratodus forsteri. The sequence continues at coordinate 1,741,355,935 of CM057449.1, forward strand.
TTTGTGCCATCACCTGATTGACTCTACCTCTCCCCAATTTAAATGCCTCCCTTTGAAGGAACTGGATCACTGCCTCGACACTGAGGGCCCGCCCTCCCTAGATGTAGATCATCTCACCTAAACAGCCTTTGATCCCCATCAGAATGCCCCCACAGCCCCCATGCACCACACATTCAACCACTTGTTAAAAGTGAACATTTTGAGCCAGCCAGGTGGTGCTGAGGTGCTGGATGCCTTACCTCGCTTCATGCCGATGACCCATGTTCGGGAGCGAACACAGGCTGCTGGGGGTCAGCAGGGGAGGAGAAGGATTGAGCATCCAGTGGACTGTTCTCCTTCTCCAGGGAGTGGGATCACCAGTGCTCAGTGCTCTGCTGGCTCCTGGTGGTGGCTTGGGGCAGTGCACTGAAAGCTCAGAAAAAGGGAGAAGATGGGGCAGACGCCTGGAGGAGTGTGCATGCATGTTTCCTCCGCAGGCGTCACTGCATGCTCCACCTTCTAGGGGAAGAAAAATGGAAATAGGTACTGGCTGGGCTGAATGAAGTGGTTCCTGCAGGTGCCACCCCCGGAAAGGCATCTCCCTGGTCAGATCCATGTTGGGTGGGTGGAGTCGTTCCCCGCCAACCTGCCACAAAGGGTGAGTCATGGGGACTCAAGGGAGGGGGTCTGATCCTTGGGGGGAATGGCCCTGGGGGACAGTGGATAGGGAGTAAGAGTGCCTGCCAGCGCCATGGGAGAAATACAATATCCCCCCCCAAAAAAGTGAACAGTTGGCTCTTCCTAATCCCCCCCCCCAGGAGTTAATGGCAACACTTCTGAAAAGTTCACCATATCCACTGCCTCTTTACGAAATTTCACCCAGTACACAGACAGCTGCCTTAGTCTTCTCAATATTTTTTGTTGACAGGTAATTTTTCCCCAGGTGGATAATTACTTCAGGCCTGCCTCCGACCTCCTGAACTAGATTCATCACTTTTAGAATGACAATTTTTTGTTGTTGCTCCCAAGATGCATTTCAATTCTCTCCCTTTATTTCCTTCAGCTGCTACCACCATCTGCTGCCCCACTAATAGTCGAGTCCCCCATTATCAATACTGCTGTTTCTGATCTTCATTTGATACAGCCCCCCCCCCCTCCAAGACTTGGCACTCCATGTCACCATTTGTGGCCTCTGTTTGAACAGTTACTCCATCCTTGTTGGTATAGCCGTGCAAGTCACATCATTTAGTAGAGACATGATTCAGGATCTCCAGGTATGGAGTGTCAATCCATGGTTATCTTCCTTACCTCTACCATCCTGCCCTCAACTCACCATCCCCCCACTAAGACTGATAGAGTCCTTTCAGGGTGAGTACCTGTGCATGGACCCCACACAACTCCTTCTCAGACCTGTGCAGCAGCTTTCTTATCACCTCCCTTGCCACAGCCAGTTCTGATGTGAGCATTGCTAACCTTCTGCAAATACTGAAGCTGTCCAATCTCCACAAGTACCCAGCTGAATATATCCACACACTACATCCCTAACAGCTGATAGGTTCCCTCCTACTAATCCTCTGAGCCAGGGTACTTTCAATCATTACTTTGTTTTGTACTCTGCTATCTGCCCTTAAAACTTTGCCTTTTCTCACCCCTGACTGTTCCAGACTTCACCTCCCCCCACCCAGTCTCAACACTGTCTCTAATACATTATTACCTTAATAGTTATCCACTTCCTCATATTACCAAGAATCTCTCCCTTCACCAGGTCACCTGGGTTGTGGATGCAGAGTAGATCACTACATTAAGCACACCAGGTAGACCTTATGTCTGGGTGCAAATGGCAGAGCCCCATGCCAACCTGACAATGCTCCCAATGATGCTCCTATAGACACCGTCCTCCTGCTTCATGGTTCACATGCAAGGGGTTGCTCATGTTTGGGGGGTCACTTGTACAAAGAGAATTTAAATATCAGTTTGCTAGTGCACCATTGGCCACTAGCAATCATGTAGTATGTGTCTCTCTAAGGATGCAGATAGACTACCTGATGCCCACTCCTCAGCCTCCCACAATTTCCTTCCTCTTCCCATCCACACTCACAGAAATGGAGTCCAGCATGGATTTCAGAACTTTGAAAAAAATCAACAAACTCTGTTGCAGAGCATTCTTCCTTTTATCTTTGTCTCCGAAGCTCCTTTCTCACAATTAATCCTAAAATTGAATTGCTGTCTTTTCCAGTCATGGACTGCCAGCATGTTATTACTGGCCATTAGCAGTCACGTGGTAAATCCCTCTTATGGCACCAACCAGTTGCTTGATCATGCTCCTCAACCTCCCACAATCCCCTCCTTTTTCCTGCCATCCCAATCACAGAAACTCATCCCAGCATGGATTTTAGCACTTTGAACAAATCATCAAACTCTGTTACAGGGCTATCCTGCCCTTTACTGCTGTCTCCATAGATCCCTCCTCAAAAGTGAGACAGACCTAATCTGGTTCTTAAAGTACACTGTCAAGTCACACAACACACAGAGGCCGATTTTATCCCACTGATTGACAATACAATGTATGTGACTGACAATACAATGTATGTGAATTTGCAACTACTTGTTCTCATTTTCAGAAATTATATTCATACACCCAAAATAATCCATACTTGAATATGCCTGAATTCAAGGTGATATATAAAATGTGTTTTGCATTGTTTTCTTTTTTTTTAACTCTCTTTCTTCTCCCCTGTGTTGGCGGGGGATTAACCCAATCTCTGCACCTGGACCCTACCTACAGCATCCCCAACCAGGCCTGCTGTGATCTGAGGAGCAAGGCTCCAGGATGGAGGGGGAGAGAGCAAGATCCACCAGAGACCCCAGTCAAGGCTACAGCCTGGGCCGTTATTCATATGGAGGTCTGGGAGCATCACAGTGCTTGGCCCAGAGGAGATGTTTCCCTTTACATGTCCCCCAGAGGTATAGACATGCAATGACATCAGCACTGGGTGGGTGCACTCCTGTGCCTGTCCCACAGACATCTGCCATCACCTCCCAGCTGCTGAGTTGCCCTGGCTGCTGCAAACCTGGCCTCTGCTTGGTGTCAATAGATGCCAGGAAAACCATGACCTCTCCCTGGATGACCCACTGACATCCCATATTTGACACCGAACATGGGCCACCAGTGCCAAAGCAGTAGCACTGCCGCTGCACTAGTGGGCAAGCCTGTATTGTTTGCTTTTTATAAACAGTATTCTTTAGAGCTAAAGAACCAGGAATTTGGGGTTTTGACTGTGTGGACTCAGATCTCTGACCATAGTCTGTGTTGACTTTTCAGGGCAGTGCACAGAATTCTGAATCTGTGCAGTAATACAGATCAGGGAATCAATTCGGTCATCTGATTGGATGCGAACTGTCTGGCACCTCTCCTCCCTAACAATATGCACCTGGCACCTCCGTGCTCCATTACGCATGTGTGCCCTTGAGGCTGGAGGCTGTGGATGCCACTACTTGTGTAGCACTCCACGGTTGTGGAACTCCATGGCTTAAATATGCACCTTTGGCACATATCTGAAACAGAGGACTATAAACAATGATGGCAGAAAAAGACAATTGATCCATCCAGTCTGCCTAACAAACCCAGGATCTATTATCCATACTGGGTTCTCCCCACCCTACTGCTGTCACCCTGAACAACCACTAAGGCTTTCACTATGTCCCTGCCATGTTTGAAACTATTGATAGTTTTGGTGACCACCACATCATCTGGTGGATTGTTCTACCACTCCACCACACTTCCTGTAAAATAAAACTTTCTCATTGCCATCTTGAATCTCCCCCTCTCAGTTTCCACTTGTGTCACATGTTCGTGAACCACAACTTTTGCTAAATAGTTTCCCACAGTTTACCTTATTTATTCCTTTCAGAAACTTGAAGGTCTCTATCTTATCTCTCATCTCTCGTCTAGGCTCCAGTGAGTATATGTTCAGTGCCTTGAGCTAATCCTTATAATGTCTGCCCTGCTGGCCCTGAATCATTTTCACCATCCTATTTTGCACTGTCTCCAGCCTATCCTCATTTTTCCTTCGGTGAAGACTCCAGAGTGGGTACAGTACTCCAGGTGGGGCCTAACCAGTGATCTACAGAGAGGTAGTAATACCTCCTTCCTTATGCTGTCAGTACCCCTTCCTATACCTGTACATCCTAGCATCATGTTTGCCTTATTGTAGGGCTTGCAACACTGGTTTTATTATTTTAGGGAATCAGTCTGGACCGTCTTTGTGGATTGGGCCCCTAAAGGAAAATGAAATGGAAGACCCAAGCAATATGCTGGGACCAGCAGATTCTGGTTAGCAAACACACTGAAACTTTTGTTTATCACAGTGTGATTGATTTAGTCTTTCATGCAGCTGATCTTGTGCCCCTCCTCCATAGCCTGCTGCCTCAGAATGTACTAGATTCACTCTTGTAGTGCATTAAGCACACCATTTATGCTCAGTCAGATTCCTCAGTTATGCAGAGGTTGACGTTATCCTGGGAACATCCATTCCAGGTCAGATTATCAGTATAATTTCAGCTTATTCAAGGTTCATTATATGTTCATCTGGTTTTGTTTGTTTCATCCATCCCAACAATTAATAAACTACATTGGTCAGCGATGAGTTAAATTTCATGGTAAAATACCAATAATTTACAATATGTGCCACCACACAGGTAGGTTGTTTTGATGTATGTATCATGTACACTCAGCTTCATACAAGGATAATGACACAGGTCAGGGAGGCAGGCAGACAGGCAGATACTTGGGTTAGTCCAGTAGAACTGTAGTAGCATTAGAAGTATTTTGTTTTAGTAGTTTTTGTGATCAGATGAAGCAGTCTGGAAGGAGGAGCAATGTAGTTCACAATTATTTTGGGCACAGTTATGGACAGGTGGTGTTGAAGAAGTAAATCATTTTGGCCATACGAAAAATACACCTTGTTCTTTCTACCTGTCTACAACTCTACTCAGTCTTATCCAGGTACGACTTTGTTTTTTTCTAAAATTCAAAATTTACTTACCAGATTCTAAGTAAAGCTTTCATCAAAATTCATAAATATGTCATGTTCAGTATTTACATGATGTATTGTAATGAACCCTGCACAAGGCATGCACAGCCCATGGATGTGACCATGCTACCACCTTTGCTAATGAGGAGAGGTCCATTGAAATTAGGTTTGGGAGTGAATGCTGGATACACTTCAACTGACTGAGCCACAAGTTCTTCATGCTGTTGGGGGGCTCAGTAAGGAAACCACTAATTTTCAACCACACTGGGAGTCAACCAGCAGATGTTTAACAGAATAACACCACTTTATTCACAACAAACAACCTGCAAGAAAGAAAGTTAGTGCAAACTTTATCTTTAAACGAGGTCCTCTTAGGTGCCCTATTAGGTGGGTCAGCTTTTCCCTGTCCTGATCTGGTACCAGGACTTAAGCCAGACCACAAAACGGAGCTCCCTTAACTGAGTTTCTTGGTACTGCAGGTGTAGAATCACTGGGGGCCCATAGCTGTTCCCATGGGTTGCCAGCATTGGTGCCACTTTATAATGAGCAATGTGCTCTGTTTAAATCTCCCCCTCCAGCAGGACCTGTATTGCTGAAATGGCAGAACACCCATCAAAGTGGAGCATTTGTAACTGAACTGACAAAAAACGATGAAGCAACAGGTGATACCCCTTGAAACGATGCTGCTCTTTGGCATACTCACAGTTTTCATACCTGGATGACTCCTTCTGATGCAGCATGCCACTTGACATCAGCTCTCCAAGGTTGTCTATAATGCAGGCCAGTTTCCTCTCTCTGCTCCATGCTGAATCAACCACTTTTGACACTGGCTATTGGCTCCTCTGACTTTCCTTCCACTCTGTCCAGAATACTGAGGCCCTGGATCACCCCACTCCACTCCTGACACCTTGCTGTAGTGCCTGCTACATGACTTGACTCAGTAGCCCTCAGTCTGTTGCTGTGATCTGGATCTTCAGCATCACATGCATGCTGGCTTGCATACAGTTGCTATTCTCTTCCTTTCAGGAACTCAACATCTTTTTTCACTATTCACTCTGCACTTCATAGGCACAGGATGGTGCAGCTTGCACCCACTTCAGGCATACTAGGCCTTTCCACCAAGCGATCTTCATCAGACCTTCCTGCCTTCAGCACAGTCCTGCCTTTAAAGGGTCTTCCCCCATTGGTGCCTGGGGTTGTCACTCAAGCAACTTGACAGCCCATAGGTCTGGGAGAAGGCATCAGAATCTGGTGCCCCTTCTTTACTCAGAAGCCTGTAGGAGCTGCTTCAGTAGCGGGGGTGCCAGGTGCCTGTGTGGGCCCACCCCTGCGGGTCCATTGCAATACTTTATTCAAATTAGCCAAGTTTCTCAGAACATCCCTCAGCTTGATACAGACAATTAAACTTACAGAATGCAGCATAGCATTACAGAAATATTATCTAACAACCCCCATCTGCCAGCAGGACGACGGGGGTTGATTATTAGAATGCCAGGCTCCGAGAATACCAATTGGTGAAGCTTCTTACAGGGAGTCCAGTGGGAGGAGTTTAGAATGCCAGAGTTAGAGTAGGGTGCCAGAATTGCCTTCAGGGTACCCTTGCCTAAGGTCACTTGCCCATCTGCCTAGGAGGCAAGGGCTCCACACAACAGTAGCTGTTGATGGATTCAGAATCTGAAACCAACATATTGTAATGTCCTGGTGCCTGGTAGTCTCCATGGACAGGCACCATGATGGCAGTGGTGACTGTGGGGTTTGGAGTCTGAGGGCATTTATTGTAGATTGCTGTTAAATATGGGGATTCATTAATGGAGACAATGGGAGGTTGTGGGAACCCTGAGAAAATTCCTCTTAAGGGAAGTCCCTTACAGTACAGAAGGGGTCAAACCAAAGATGGGGTGCTCATCTCTTGGGGGGGGGGTGCTTGTAGTCTTGTGCCCAATGGATGCTGCCAGTCATGCTAATGATGGAGAGAGACCTAGTGAGAGAGGCTGAGCTTTAGATTAAGGTAGCAGATATGCCTATATTATGAATAGGAGATCCGGAGCTGGGATGGACATTGGAGATGCTGCCTCTGGCAGAGAAGTTGGGACAATTGACAACCACTGCCAGAGGGCTGGCTGGAGTACGTGCTGCTGTACTGTTCCCAGCACACAGTCTGATAAGAGTTGTTTGCCAATGTAAGGCACCCAGAACACCCACTGATACAGATGCCAATGTGTCACTGTGTGTGTGTGTGTGTGTGTGTGTGTCTAAGAGTGCTTAAACCTAAAGTATATGGCAAGGTGGGAGAGTCTGGTAAATAGCAACAATAGAAGCTCAGAACCACCACCATCAGTTCCAAAAAAAGTACCAGCCAGACAAGGCAAGATATTTGTAAGCAGACAAATTCTTTCATACAAACCCTGCCAAGGTATATCTTGATGACACAGTACTACATGAAATCAGTCCGAATGTTTGAAGCGTGTTTCTGCTGGCATGCCTCAAAGGGGCTGAGACAGGATGTACCTTGGCTCTGTTTGAGAGTACTGAAGAATGTGTCTGTTTACACATATCTTGCCTTGTCTGGTACTTTTTTGGGTACTGATGGTGGTGGTGCTGAGCTTCTATTGTTGCCATGTAGTTTTTGGGTTCTAGCACACCTACCAACTGGGTGGGCCTCCTGTTGTTTAGATTCTGGTAAATACAGTCCAGAGTAAAAAAGGCTTTGACTCTAACTGTACACTCTCCCACTGTGGTAAAGAGGACTAGAGGAGAGAAGGGTTTTATCATGGCCATCACTAAGTAGGCTGCTTTTGGTTAGAGTTCCTGACGATTCTCCCCAAACACACCTTATAAAGGCAAATTTAAGCAATAAATTGATGAAAAACAAAAGGACAGGGGATCCTCATTGTCTAGTGACATTTCTTTTGTGAGATATGGTCCATTGAGCGTATTTTTTCAGAGCTGGTATGCAGAGCCCAGGATGTGAGGAGACATCGGCTGGGGATCCAGTGAGGCCTGTGTGCTCCCCCAGTGTCAACTTCAAACACTGCAGACCCTCTGCAGCAGACAACTGTGACTAGGGAACCTAAAGTTAGTCAAGAGAACTTGCAATTCAAACTGAATATGGACTGATACAAGTCTTTTTTGCTATCAGAGACTGAACCAATACAAACGGAGCATTTACCTGCATCTAACACAACTAATCCGATGAATCCAATGACACATGGTAAAGCCCTGGAAATTCAGATGTTTCAGGCTTTAGAGAATTTGAGTTCTTTGATGGTCAAATTAGACATACAAATTACAAATATAGAAACAAACCTTCAACAGTTAAATAACAAAACTACAGAGCTGGATGCTGACCTGCAAAAAACTAAATAGGCACTTGAAGGAGCTGGCAGAGGTCCTTGCAGGACCTTTGGCAGACCTATTTAATGCCTCACTACACTCAGGGTGTACCTCAGGATTGGAGGATGGCTCATGTGGTGTCCCTCCACAAGAGTGGCCCCAAAGATGAACTGGGGAACTACAGACTGGTGAGCCTAACATCCAATGTGGGTAAGTTGATGGAGACTATCCTGAAGGAGAGGCTGATGGCCCTCCTGGAGGCCAAAGGACTACAGGACAGCAGACAGCATGGCTTCATACATGGTATATCCTGCCAAACCAACCTGGTGGAGTTCTATGACTGGGTAACTAGGCAATTGGACAGAGACCATGCAGCGGATGTCCTGTATCTGGACTTCAGTAAGGCACTTGACTCAGTGCCACATGGGAGGCTGGGAAGTAAGTTAGGAGGCACAGGGGCAGGTGCAAATCTGGTGAGATGGGTAGGGAACTGGCTTCAGGGAAGGCAACAGAGGGTGGTGGTGGGTGGGGAGCTCTCATCCCCGAGGGTAGTGACAAGCGATGTTCCACAGGGCTCGGTGTTGGGACCAGTGTTGTTTGAGATATTCATTGCAGACATATCATTGGACATCAAGAGCAAGATCAGTTTGTTTTCTGATGATACCAAGATGGGAGCAGTGGTGGATGACCTAGGGGGATGGCAGGGATTGCAAGATGATCTGGAAAAGCTGAAAACCTGGTCAGACACCTGGCAATTGGGGTTTAATGCAAAAATGTGCAAGGTGCTGCATTTTGGGGTGAAGAACCCAAGGAGGAGTTACCAGCTGGGGGAAATGCAGCTAGCCCAGACAGAGGAGGAGGAGAAAGATCTAGGGGTGCTCATTACAGGGTCAATGAACAACTCAGCACAATGCAAGAAGGCAGTTGCAAAGGCCAACAAAATGCTGGGTTGTATTGCAAGGGGTATATCCTTGAGGAGGGAGGAAGTGATTCTGCCACTGTATAGGTCATTAGTTAGACCACACCTGGAGTACTGCATGCAGTACTGGCTCCCGTATCTGAAGAGGGACATTAAATTACTGGAGGGGCAGGGTGATAAAGATGATCAAGGGGCTGGGGGACTTATCATACGAGAGGAGGCTGAGGAAGATGAACATCTACTCGCTAGAGGAGAGGAGGGGCAGGGGGGACATGATTGAAACCTTTAAGTACGTGAAAGGAATAAACAAGACAGGTACAGAGGGGCTGCTTGAAAGTAAGGGAGGAAAGGTACACCCAGGGCCATGATATGAGACTGGAGAGAGGAAGGTTCAGAAGGGAGATGAGGAGACACTTTTCTACAGAGAGAGTGGTAGCTGGATGGAATGCATTACTGGCAGAAGTGGTATCCAGTAGACAGTGTTGGGTAGTAACGCGTTACTGTAATCTAATTACATTACTATGTAACTTGTAATGGTAACGGATTACTTATATGAAAATGTAATTTTGGTAAGTTACAGATTGCATTTTTTACAAGTAATGCATTACTGTAACGCAATTTTCTATATTACTTTCTGGCCCGTAAGCGGGGGTTGAGTGAAACCCCAACAAGACAGCTCAAATTTCTCTTGGTTCCATTTGTTTTGTTTTTTTACTTGGCATTGGGACTTTAAGAGATGAGCAGCAGGAAATCCATAGGGCACAGAAGAGCAGGAAGTCGGGGGCTCTCCATGGCAAATAGTGGGACAGATGACCAGCCTCGCATCGGCCCGCATAGCCTGAGTGAAGACACACTGTTGTGGGCCTCTTTGTGCCAGCCATTTGGCGCCATACTAAGCAGCGAGTCTTCATCTGCAACTGCCAAAGCCTGCTTAGAAGAGAGGCACAGCCGCTGAGTCCCGTTTTGAGTCTGCGATGGTCACGATCCAGTGGTCTCCCGCCCGGCTTGTAGATGTAGTGTGACGATTAATAAATAAATAGAACAGGTAGGCAAGCCAAATTTAACTAAAAATCTGGTGACCACCATGCCCACAGCCTAGTGACAGTCAGACCACACCTGTGAATGTTTCAGCAAGTGGAAGAGGGCTCAACTAGTTCACTGATGTGTTTTATTTTTATTTTTTTTTTACCCAGGGTGTGTTTCACTATTTTTCAGTGGGGCAGTTGAGTAAGTCTCTTGGTCTTTTGGCTAGGCCGGGAAGTGTGCAAATTAATTCTGCATTTTCTGCCAGCCTGATCGGAGAACAATGTCTTAGCTGGGTGGGTCAAGTTGAAGTTTCTGCTGTTGGTTGTGCACTGTCTGGGCTCTGAGTGGAAAGCGGGTAGTAAAAAAAGCGCACAGCCTGCAGTGCATATTGTGAATGTTGGGGCTGCCGGACTGTCGGTCTAGGAGTCAGATAATTGCGTCTGCTTTTAGAGGATGCAGTTGGGCTGGCTCAGTGTTTGTTTTTTATAGTAGGGGTACTAAATCATATTGTTGCTAATGCTGGTGGAATAAATGAATTAATGGGTGGAGTGCTCTTTTCTAAGTAAAGCTGTGGTAGCAAAAGCCTTGCGGCTGCAGATGCTTTGTGAATTTTGGGGGCAGGCTGCCTGATGTCCCTCATGGAGTCAGATTTGCTGCTGCTTTATTTAGTTAGAATCAAGAAGATGATGCAGCTGGGCTCACTGTTTTTTTTTTGGGGGGGGTAAAGGCAATAAATCAAATCAGTACTGTACTCTAATGCTAATGCTGATGGTGGAATAAATTTACAGGTACCCAGAATTTGTGGCTATTGTTCAGGCTGTACAGGCGAGAGTATTTTCTATTTAATTGTACAAATTGATATGGCACTTACTGCTTGGTGGTGGGGTCCATTTTCCCCATGTTTGCTGCACTGTGCCACAGACTATACAGCCTGCAGTCATGTTTAGACAATCTGCATCTTGGTTGTTAAAAAAAAAAAAAAAAAAGTTGTGTCAGTTTCCAACCTCAGATAGTCTAGTGGGTGATACCCCACCCAGTGCAAATTCATTACTGGGGGGGGGTGGCAGTGTATGAGGGTGTACTACTGCACACACAGTTCCACCTTCGCCAAAAAAGAACACCCCCATGTCGGTCGGGCTGTATCTGTGTAAGATACCTATAAAATGTGCAAAGAATCTGGGCTGCACATGCACCCCATGTATGCTGTTTATTGGTTTCAAACCTGATGCATAACCTTCAGATCTTAACTGCAAGGTCCAAGGTGTCAGGTGAGAGTGGCATGGGTGGATTAAAAAAAAAATGGTGTTATGTTGCGTCATCCCAAAGTTTGTGCAGGGATTGGGATTAATGCCTGGTGCCTGCTGCTAGTTGGGGGGGGTGTAGAACCAGTAGTGGCTGTGGTGTTTTGGGGGGTGTCAAGATGCTGTGTTATTTGAGAGATGGTCTACGTGAGATCTCACCACAAGGCCTGAGGGAAGACAGAAAAAAATGTCAGGTGCACCACAGAGCATCTAAAACCCCCAAAATTTCTGGAGAACTAGCACCCCACAGACCCCCGAGCCTTAATGTAAAAATGTTTCATTGATTACACGTGCCAAATTATTCTCAATTTTTAATAGGTTATTTGGTGGGGGGAATGGAAAAGACTTGCCTGCTCCTGTTGGAAGCTGAGAAACTTGCTATACTGCAGAGAACAAACTAGAATGCATTTGAGGAACTGGGAACTTGGTAAAACATAATATTGTAGGGGACTAGGAACGTAAGCTACACTTTCTACAGAAAGTTTCATTATTTTCTTATTGGCATTAAGAATTGCAGGATTCCATTAAAGTGCAGTAATTTTATAACCAGAGGGGTTAAAATACAACTGAAGTTGCTTGATTTCTGTGTTAGACACTTAGGATTTGGAAGGATATTTGTGCAATATTTTAGAAGTGTCCTGCTGGCTAAGCAGTGAGTTTATCCCTGGTTTCAGATAAAGGGTTTGTGTGTGTATTAGAAGCAGACATAGCAAATTGTCTTCACTGAAAGGCCTGCTTACATCACAGATGTCACTAGTCAATCAATGGATTCTGGGTGGGGCTTTTATCACTGCTGCCTTAAGCAAACTACACAGAGAAAAGCCAGTCAGAAAAGACTTGCCTGCTCCTGTTGGAAGCTGAGAAACTTGCTATACTGCAGAGAACAAACTAGAATGCATTTGAGGAACTGGGAACTTGGTAAAACATAATATTGTAGGGGACTAGGAAGGTAAGCTACACTTTCTACAGAAAGTTTCATTATTTTCTTATTGGCATTAAGAATTGCAGGATTCCAATAAAGTGTAGTAATTTTATAACCAGAGGGGTTAAAATACAACTGAAGTTGCTTGATTTCTGTGCTAGACACATAGGATTTGGAAGGATATTTGTGCAATATTTTAGAAGTGTCCTGCTGGCTGAACAGTGAGTTTGTTTTTATCTCTGGACTCAGTAGAGTGGTTTGTGTAGGAGCAGTGGTCTAGTACATTGTGATGTTGGTTGACTTACTATAAAGGGCAGTACTCACCAGGGTGGTGGAGCAGTGGTGTATTTGATTGTTTCTAACAGTCACCAGTGGTTGTGGCCTACCAACCCACCCTTCCCCTCACCCCACCCACCCCAGGCGTGGCATTTCCTTTATAGCCAAGGTTCTGACATCACTTCCTCAACAGGTCTTGCAGCAGAACTGTCATATTCTTAATTACCCAGCACAGTGCATACAGGGTAAGTACACACAAACAAACAAAAACAAAAATTATGTATTACTCATTGTATATTATAAGGAAGAGGGACATGTGGGGAGTGGTGCAATACACTGGCTGTGGGGCAGCAATTTTCCGGGAGACATTCTGGAACCTGCGTTGATGCCCTATTTGCAGGCAACTGTCAGCTCTGAGGGAGGAGGTTGCCCACCTCCAGGCTGAACTGGCAAGGACTAAGGAGGCCTCCCCCACCCAAAGAGCACCAGTTCCACAACCACTGCCTCAGAGTTTGCCATGTGAAGAGCAGATGGACCATAGTAGGTTCGGGAGGGTGAGGGTGGTGGAACAGGCGTAGCCCCAGAGTTGCACCTCCACACAAATCATATGTCAGCCTGGCAAATCAAGGTTCCTCTATGATGACACCTCATTGGAGACCAAGAAAATGCTGGGGACATCCACAAGGGAGACCCACAAAAGAGTGGCAAGGGACACCACAGGGGAAAGAAACAACTTCTGATAGGGGACTCAATTGTTAGGGGTGTAGACCTGGGGAAGGGAGAGAAGAGGGAAGTAAGGTGCCTGCCTGGTGCTATGGCTTGGAGGGACAGGAAGCGAATCCTCAGGATTGCAGAAGCAGCATTACAGGAGAGGAAACTGGATATCATCATCCACCTTGAGACAAATGACCTAGCTAGGCATGAGATCAGTGCAGTGCAGGATGAATTTGTGGAGTTGGGGAGCGGCTTCAGACAGGTAGCAAGCACGGTAACCTTCTCAGAGGTGCTGACAGTCTATGGCAGGGGTGAAGCTAGGGTACTGTGCACCATGCAGTTTAATGAATGGTTGCAAAATTGGTATGGAGCACAGGGCTTTGGCTTCATTGGGGACTGGGAGTCCACCTGGAGAGATGAAGGTCTATACTGGCATGATGGTCTGCATCTGTCCAGGAAGGGAAACACGCTCCTAGGTGACAGGTTTAAAGGCTTCCTTGGCAAGCTTTTAAACTAGCCAAGGGGGGAGGTGCTGACAGGAAACAGGAAAGTTCAAGCCTCCCCCCACAAAACATGGCAGGTAGTAGGGTAAACACTGAGGTACAGAGCTTGACAGAGGGCAGAACAGGGGCAAATGGAAAAATGGACAAGGGCAATAAGAGCAGGGATGGGGTAAAAAAGGATAAAGCCAACATTTAATGGAGGGCAATGAGTACCAATGCCCGTAGTCTGGGAAACAAGCTTCCAGAGCTAGTAGCCCTGATGGAAGAGGAACACTTGGATATTGTGGCAGTCACAGAAACATGGTACATGGAGAACCATGACTGGGATGTCAACATACCAGTGTACACAATCTACAGAAGGGACAGGGAGGGTAAAAGAGGAGGTGGAGTAGCTCTCTACATAAGGGAAGGGATCAAAGCTACAGAACTAAAAAGTAAAGGGGGAGGACAAGAGGAACTCTGGGTCACCTTGGAGACAGGGAATGGCATCACAATCAGCACAGGGGTTGTATACAGACCCCCGTCTCAAGGGGAGGAAATGGACAAGAAAATGATAGAGGGCATTCTCAAAATGGCTGAAAAAGGGGAGATACTGTTGATGGGGGACCTGAATATGCCAGATGTTAACTGGGTGACATGGACTGCAGCCACATCCAAGAGCAGGGTCATTCTCGATGCCCTACAGGGAGCATGCCTTAGATAGCTAGTGGTGGAACCCACTCGGGAGGGAGCAATATTAGACCTGGTACTCTCAAATGGAGAAAGAATCACAAACTTAGAAGTCAGTAGACATCTGGGAACAAGCGACCACTGCACAGTGTGCTTCACAATAAACACAACCCATGGAGACAAGCCATACAAAGATACTGGACTTTAGAAGGGCTGACTTTGGCATAACGGGTGAATAACTGAGGAATGCATTAGCAAATGGCCAGAAAGGAGGGGTGGAAGAACAATGGAGAAAAATCAAAACTGCCATCATGGAGGCAACAAGCCTTTGTGTGAAACAAAGAAAACAAAGCGGAATAAGAAACCACTATGGCTCTCAAAAGGTGTGTCAGGGAAGGTTAAGGACAAAAAGGCTGCATTCAGAAAGCATAAGGAATCACAGATAGAGCACAACAGGGAACTGTATCAATTAAAGCAGAAAGAAGTGGGAAGGCAGTCAGAAAAGCAAAGGCCCAAACCGAGGAAAAGATAGCCAACTCAGTTAAGAAGGGGGGATAAAACATTTTATAGGTACATTAGGGAGCATAGAAAGGTTAAGGGAGGGATAGTGACGATTAATAAAGGAGAGGGGAGGTGGGCAGAGGGAGACAGTGAAAAGGCAGAGATACTGAATGAATACTTTTGCTCAGTATTCACAAAAGAAGAAGAGGAGGAGTTATCTAAACCAAACAGTAGAAGCACTCTGGATAGTGGGGTTGACACCAGTCCATTTACAGAAGAAAGAGTACTGAAAGAACTCCTAAAACTCAAGGTGGACAAAGCAATGGGGCCTGACGGAATTCACCCAAGAATCCTAAAAGAGCCAAGGGAGGACCTAGTGACACCACTAACCACACTTTTTAACAAATCATGGGAAGATGGGGTGGTACCTGAGGACTGGAGGAGGGCAGATGTGATTCCCCTTCACAAAAGTGGGAGCAAGGCAGAAGCAGGAAACTACAGACCTGTTAGTTTGACCTCAGTGGTGGGGGAAAATGATGGAATCACTTCTGAAAGAAAGAATTGGTGAGTACCTAGAGGCCAGCGGGGCACAGGACCCAAAGCAGCATGGATTCACAGCAGGAAGGTCATGTCAGACGAATGTAATCGATTTCTTTGACTGGGTGACCAAAGTAATAGACCAGGGAAGGGCTGTGGATATTGGCCTACTAGACTTAGCAAGGCATTTGACACAGTCCCACACAAAGATTAATAATCAAGTTAGCCAGCCTGGGTGGGTCCCAGGGTGGTAGCCTGAGTAGCAAACTGGCTGCACAACAGGACACAGAAGGTAATAGTGAATGGAACACATTCTGAAGAAAGGGGGGTTACTAGTGGAGTACCTCAGGGTTCAGTACTGGTTCCAGTCCTCTTTAACGTCTTTATAGGTGACATTGCGGAGGGTCTGGAAGGAAAGGTATGCCTCTTTGTGGATGACACAAAGATCTGTAACAGAGTTGATACACAAGGGGGGGTAGAAAGGGTGAGAAGGGACTTGGCAAGGTTGGAGGAATGGTCAGACATATAGCAACTTAGATTCAATGCAAAGAAGTGCAAAGTAATGCACCTGGGAAATAAAAATCCAGGAGAAAGAGTACACAATAGCAGGGGAGGTACTAAACGACAACAATAATGGAAAGGGATCTGGTGTAGTCATATCAGATGACCTAAAGGTGGGTAAGCAATGTGAGAAGTCAGTAAGGAGAGCCAGGGGATACTGGGATGCATAGGGAGGGGCATCACAAGAAAAAGGGAAGTGGTTATCCCTCTATACAGACAGTTGGTGAGACCCCATCTGGAGTACTGCGTGCAGTTTTGGAGACCTCATCTACGCAAGGACATAGACAGGATGAAAGCAGTCCAGAGGAGGGCAACTAAATTGGTGCAGGGTCTACATCAGAAACCATATGAAGAGAGACTGAGAGAGCTTAATATGTATACCCTTGATGAAAGGAGGGACGGGGGACATGATAGAAACTTTTAAGTACCTCAAGGGAATCAACAAAGTCCAGGAGGGTAGCATCTTTCAGAAAAAGAGATGTGTAAGAACAAGGGGCACAATTTAAAGTTAGAGGGGGGACGGCTCATGGATAACGTGGAGGAAATTCTTTTTCACGGAGAGAGTGGTGGATGCATGGAACCACCTTCCTGGAGAGGTTGTGGGGTCTAAAACAGTGGGGGAATTCAAACATGCATGGGACAGACATACGGCAATTATAGTGGGGGGTTGCAGGAAGTAGGCTGTTGGTTACTAGAATCTGCAGCTTATCCAATAGGTAGGGAAATGGGCAGACTGGGTGGGCCAAGTGGTCCTTATCTGCCGTCAAAGTCTATGTTTCTATGTTTCTATGTAATCTGGTGTGTCTTTGGGAGGATGAGATTATACTGCATGGTAGTGGTGGGGTCTTGCTGAACCTCTAAATGTGTCTTTTGCCGTGGGGAGCTGCTTGCTGAACCTTGAAGTATGTCTGGTATTGGGGCTGCACCTTCAACAAGTCACCATCTGGTGCACGGGGTGATTCTAAGCATGTTTGGTAGTGCTGGTCTGCAAAAATGCCTCCCTTGGTTGAGGTGTTTCAAGGAATGAAACTGCAGGTAATATGGTTTTCTATTGGTTTATGTATATGTTTTGTAGTGGTTTGAGGAGGAAAGCTTGATTTTCTTGATGAGGACTGGTGTCTCCCATTTCTAAAAAGCACTTAAAAGCATGTAGTCTGTAGACTGTGTCCCCCAGACACCACATTTTCTCCCTGCTCAACGACTTGCCATTATTTCATACAGAATTCCTTGGTTTTCCCATAGTTCAGCAGGAGGTGGCTGATATAAGAAAGCCCTGAGAGCAGGCATGCCAGGAGAATATAGTAAAAGGAGTTCAGTAGAGCATCAAAAATGGCAGGTAATGGAGTGGGGCAAGCATGCAGAGTCCGGACATAGTATTACTAGACTAATGCGCTTAAAGCACTTTTTAGAAAACTGGGTACAACATCTGGGGCAAAATGCTGCTACCTGTGCTGGGTGGGGAAGGATCCTCTAAAACATACGAATATACGAAGAAGCCAGCAGAAGAAGGCCATTTGGTCTATCAAGTCTGCTCATATTGCAGGATCCATAGATTGAGCTAATGTCCCTGCCCTCCCTCCCCACTCCTCCCATCCTCCCTACCCATGACCCTTACCCTCCCCCTATGCCTGTCCCAGCCTCTCTTAAAGCTGCCCACTGTCTTCAACGAGATTACTTCTTCCGGCAGTGCATTCCAAGTGTCCACCACCCTATCTGTTAAGAAGTGCTTCCTGACCTCCCTCCTAAACCTCCCACCCTCCAGCTTAAGGCTGTGGCCCCTCATGTTATGGTTGCCACTCAGCTTAAAGAGACTCTTCTTATCAACCTTATTTATCACTTTCAAGTACTGGAAGGTCCCAATCATGTCCCCTCTCTCTCTCTCTCTTGTCTTCCAGGGAGTACATGTTCAGTGCCCTCAGCCTCTCCTCATATGCCTTACCCTGCTGACCAGCTATCATCTTTGTAGCCCTCCTCTGGACCTTCTCCAGCAGGTTAATGTCTTTTTGAGGTGTGGGCACCAGTACTGAACTCCATACTCTAGATGCGGCCTTACCCCCATCAGGATTTCTGAATGCTGGCTGTGTCCTTCCCAGCACTCAAGATTCCTGAAGCAGCCCACTGACAACTGCTGATATAACACTGCCTTTAGAGTTTATTTTATTTTTTAAGCTTTGGGGGAGTTTCCTGAGCACAAACTGTAGGTACTGTATATTCACTAATTGTACATAACCAACTGATCAAAAGTAATTTAAAGTAATGTGAAAAGTAATGTGCATTACAGTTACAGTTACTAATTACTTTTTGTCAGAGTAATCAGTAACTGTAAGTGATTACATTTCTTGGTCAGTAACTAATTACTTTTTAAAAGTAACTTACCCAACACTGCCAGTAGAACAGTGGACTGCTTCAAAAGGGGCTGGGACAGGGCAGGGCGGAGGGTCAATGGAGGGGAAGAGTGGAAGAAAGGGAGGGGCAGCGCAGAATAAGGGGTGCTAGCTGCACATTTGAGCAAACTTGAAACACCTCTAGGCCTTTATCTGCTGGCAAATTTCCTATGTTCGTAACACATGGATGCCATAAACCAAAACCCCCAACTTCAATACTTTACATTTTTCCTGACTTTAGCTAATAATATGCTCACCAGATAAAATATGGTCTCGAGTCAGAAATTCTTCCAAAACAGTAAACCCTATTTATTTACACGGGGAGGGTTAGGAGAGAGTAGATGGAGTAGAGGTTAAGCACTAATCACAGTTCTCAATTGGCATTTAGGATTAGCATTTTAGAACAACCATTCCCCCCCTTTAAATTCAAAACACTTATTTTTAATTCTTGCAGCTACCAACCCTTCTAACTAGCTAACTGCTGCAGATGGTTACCATTAACAAATCCCCAGCTGGTACCAGCTGACCCCCTTTGTCCTCTGACTGGGTACCTAAGTATTTGTTGCAGGCCTGAGGTGCAGCTGTTGGCGCACTTACTGTAAGTCAAACTTAGCTTTCCTTTCTCTTTGATTAACTCTTTACCATGTCATAGGGTATAACTTGAGCACAACTATTTACATCCCCCAGGTGCAGGACAATTCCTGCCTTTACTCACGGTTCTTCAGACAGTCTCTGGTGGCATAGTAACTGTTGCTCTGGGATCAATGGAACAACAGAACCTTGGAATCATTTGAATCTGAAGAGACTTGAGATGTGGAGCAGGCACTCTGCAGCTTGGATCTTCCAACTTGATTGAAGGTCTTGCAGCTTGTTCCCTTCATCCTGTTTCCAGGCCCGATGCAGAGTGCGAACACAAGGCTTTCCAGGCCACAAGGAACTCAGACCCTGGAGTGACCCCACGGTCTGGCTCCCCACACTGCCCTAGCACTCAGGCAAGTGCTGTGACTCCCTGTGGCCCAGTCAGACCCACTTGGTAGGGGTTGGCTGGTTCCCTACCTGGCTCCAGGTTGAAAATGAACAGATTCTCTGTCTCTTAGGCTCAGCTCAGGTTGGCAATTTCAATATTTAGAAGTTTAAGAAAAAACATCCTTCAGCCAAACTACCATCACAGCAGCCTTGGCCCTTTTTCTCACAGGTCACAGTCTCTGGCTTCACACCGAGCACACAGTCTCAGTGGGACTTTGGCAATCACCTTGGGTTCCTCCAAGGACCCTGAACTCTCCTTTGACCGAAAACTTTCATTTCAATTGATGCAAGCAAATTCTCGTTTCTCACCATGCAGGTGCTAATAGATGCAGAAGAAGCTCTCTCTTCAACCTTTTTGAGCTGCCTGGTTTTACTGGCCAAGCTTCTGCATGTCCGGGAGACTCCCATACCAAGTGTCCATATCAAAACCAGTCCGTTTTTTTTCCGTAATCCATTTTCCAAAACAAGAACCATTCCTTAAATCCTTTGTCCTTCCCTTTTACTTAAGACACTGTGTCAAACCAGGGTCAGACAGAGAACTTTTTCCTTTCTTGAACCTTTTCTCCTTGTTTCTCACCATTCAGGTGCAGAATTAGACAGCAATTTCTCTCCAAAACCTTTATTCAAGACCTCCACTGTGATGATGTGGCTCCTTTCCACAGCAGCCTTTTGCAGAACCCTGCTGCTCTCTCTCTGCTTAACTGCAAACCCAGATTCCTTGTTCCAAACATGGGGAAAGGCAGACCCACAGCCCTGGGGGACAGGCAGCTGGCAACCCTCAGGCAGGTCTTTCCCAAACTTTGCAGCCCCATGTTCCATTGGAGGGGCTAGGGCCCTCCTTCCCTCCCTCTGGAAAGGCTCCCCCAAACTGACTCCAGGATCAAAAGTCCTTCTCCTTTTGGGAGTTCTCTGTAGCTCCCAATTTTCTGGATTCACTGTACTTAACAAATATTAACATGCATGAGGCTCCCTCGATGTCTGATTGGGTGAGTAAAAGGGTGCCAAGTATTTCCCCAGCTTTTTCCCCAGTAAGTCCTTTTAACAGTCCAACAGCCCCTTGGGAAAATTCTGTGAGTCCAATTGGCTGTACAGTGGTCACCTGGCTGCAAATATGGCTGTAGTGCAAACAGTGTCCAGGCAGTCCCTTCAGTGTCCCCACTTTACAGTCCTCCTGCAACCAGCAGAAATATATTTATTTTACATTTGCCCCACCATTTTGTAGAAGCCCCTTTTCTCTTTCAGACCATTCCCTTCTTTAACATTTTTATTTCACTCCTTGCCTGTCGCTGCTGCCATAATAGACTGTCCCCCGGCAGCCCACACACAATCCCGCTGCAGTCCATATAATGTCCCACTTTCACACCCTGCTGTAGCCACAGTAAACATTTTTATTTATTTCCCCACAGATATTTAGCTGCCTGCCCCCTGCTCTTTCATACCATGGCAGTGATTAGACATTTTTGTGTAGCCTCCAGCCTGTCACTAGCACCGATAATCTCTGCCCCAGGCAGTAGACAGCCTTAACATCAATATTCAGTGCCGCCTCATTAACATGCATGAGAAAGAACCCCAGATTCTGAGTGTTGATAGGTGCTCTCCACACAAACACTCCGTTCCTTGATTAGTTTAAGACAGGGGACCGGGACCATGGAGAGGCATCCATGCAGCTGTAGGAATGGCCAAAGACCACAATATGCTTCTGCGCATAAGCAGATTGCTGGACTGTACCATGGTGCAGAACCAACCAGTGGCTCCGCACTTCAGCTCCTCTGGCCCCATTCTGGGCTAAAAAATACTGCGGGGCCAGAGGGTGGAGATCTAGTAGCAGTCGGGGACTATTTGGGGCACTAACCAGCAGGGAGACCAGATGGGGGAAAATGAAAACCGGGCAGCCCAAAAGGGGGCAAAACAGGTAAGCCCCTGATAGAGGAGTTACGTATGTATACAGAAGTCTGAGAAAAAATGATCAAAATCCATCTTCATTGGATGCTGACTTGGAACTGGTAGCAGTGACTACTGAAATAGAACAGAGTTTTGCTGGTAACTAGGATTTTATTTGTCTCAGATTTATGGACAGCTACTGAACTAACATGAAACTCTATTTTAGAAATAGCGGTATCAAGTCTGTAATTTTTCATACTTACAGCAAAATTCCAGTGAAATAATCCTTCTCTCAAGCAGTGATTTTTTTAGGCCGGCCTGGTAGTGCTGAGGGATGAGGCCCTGGATGCCACACCTCACGCCACGCTGGCAACCTGGGTTCAGGAATGGACTCAGGCCACCGAGGGTGGCAGGGAATGGAAGAGATTGAGCATCTGGAGGACTGCTTTCCCTTCCCCGGGGAGGGATCTGGGCCTGGCACTGCTCCTTAGCGGCCTCCAGTGAAGATTGGGGGCATTGCAAGGAACTTGCAGTGCCATGATTTGGGGGTGGAGTGGTGGTGGACGTTGGCACACAGTGCCTAGATGTCATTGCACATCCACGCTCCAGAGGGGAAACTGCACATAAAAACACCCCAGTGGACCAGGGAGGTGATGAGAGCTCCAGAGACTGAGCCCACATCCCCAGCACCAGACATCCCTCCAAAGGTCCCAAGGCCCTCGACCAGGATGGGCCCTCTAATTTCACAAAGGCCACCAGGTAGGTGAGGTGGGCCCTCCCCCGGGGGGGTGATCTGGGGGGCTTGAAATTCCTTGTGGGTGGTCCCGAAGGAGGGAGATCTCGGAGGGGAGTAGAGGAGATATGTCACATGGGCACCTCTGAGAGATGCCTTGGCCCAATGGAGACTAAAACCGAACATACAAAAATTAAAAATAAAAGGCAGTGATTTTTTGTGGGGGTTTACAGTAATTCTTAGTAATCTTCTGTATGATAACCCAATGATATTGGTGCTGATCCTTTTTCAGTGGTTTGCTTATATTTTGAACAATTGGTTAAAAACTTCAAAGTTAAAAGTCAAAGTTGCCTAGTTGATGAGACTACATCAATGATTTAAGTCATAATCAACAATATTTAAACAACTACTAAGTGTAAATAATTGATGATCATTTGTACTTGAACTCTTGCCCCTACCCGGATGGGGACTGTAACTGTAATATGCAGATTATTTTATGTTACATTTTCTTTTTGGACTGTAGCTATAATATGCAGGTGTACTTTATGTTATGTTTTCTTTTTAATTCTGCTTATTCACTACATATACTGTATGTAGCTGACTGAATTTATTTGGATACTCAGTAAAACATGAGTCTAAAAAGGATTAGAGGAATAGTAGGGGTCATGATGAGGTCACAAAGTTGTGAGAGGACGGTACTACCTATAAAAAGGAACAACAAGGTTTTGACTTGAGCCCAGAATGTTTCCCTTTTTAATAAATCAAATAAAAAATATGAATAGTAAGAAGCCTAACATTTGATCTCCAAGCACATGGATTGTCAAATTGTTCTTAAATTGTAGCCCTGTTGTGAATAAAGGTAATGCAGAAATACTGGCTGTGACAGAAATGGGAAGGAAAGAGTTAGGGGTTGGGATTCTGTAGGTGCCTTATTTTTTTAGCAGTTTGAAAAAAAATACACTCAGGCTGAAATCCTCTGTCCAGCAGCATCCAGCTTGTGGAATTCCTAGCTGCTAGATAACATCTGGGTCATAAATCTCGAGTGGACATCTCCATACCCACACAGACCTGCAGACACATACACAGGGCAGTTTGAATGGATTGGATCATTCAAATATAAACTTCAGGTGTAAAGGAAATATAATTGGTCACTGATAGGTGTTCACTCTGATTGGGACAATTAAATACATACAGTACATGTTAGTTGGTTGGTGCATTCAAGGGGAGAATAGGAATGACCTATTCTCCACAGAGTATATAACCTTCTGAAAGACAGTGAAGGCTCTCTCTTTACTTTGGAAGCAGGAGGGGGAAACATAAGTTTGGAGCCTACCGTGTAGCTATGTCAATGGGGGCTGGCAGTTAGAACAGGGTTCAGTGTCTCTTGTAAGGACAGGGAAGGGTAGGTTTAGTGATAGCATATTTCAGTAATAGCCTTCTTCTTTTGCCATCTGTTATTTAAAAACATTTGTTTACTTTTCCTGTATGAGTGTTATTCTCTTGTGTTGTAAATATATATCCTGTAAACGCTCAGTGCACTTTCTGCTAAGTAAAAGCTATTTATTTGCTCAACAGTTGTGACTGTGATGTCATTTTTCTAAGGTAATATTTGGTTTCCACTCGCTGAAGTAAACTCTGTGTAGCATCCGCCACCCG
Organism: Neoceratodus forsteri; assembly: GCA_016271365.2. NCBI lineage: Eukaryota > Metazoa > Chordata > Ceratodontiformes > Ceratodontidae > Neoceratodus > Neoceratodus forsteri. The sequence continues at coordinate 1,741,379,889 of CM057449.1, forward strand.
AGAGAGACACACTACCAGACTTTAACTTGTGCAATTGCACGTTTAATTATTCAAGTTTGTACACTTGAAAGAGGTGCCGAAGGAAAGTCCGCTGGCAGAAGTGAATACCGAGGACAGACACCTCTCAAAAGCTGTTTCAGCCCAGAGGGAGAGGAAGGTTGTCACATATTGGTTGGCAGTGGTGGGGTGATGATAGCAGACTGCGTAGCATACTGAGATACAGAGTTTGTCAGTGGAACAGTTACCTTAGCATTGCAAAACAGGATATATAAGAGGATACATTTGTACAACAGTTTTATTTGTTTCTAGTTAGCACAGTATAGTGTAGCAGTAGAGAATGAGCTCCATGGAGTATGACTCACTTACTGTGCCACAGCTTTTTGAAAGGTGCCTGGAAAAGGGGATTCAGCCTGAAGGTCTAAAGCAGAAGAAAAAGGCAGACCTCATAGCTACTTTCTTGGCACGTGATCTGAAGCAGAGAGTCGCTGGGGGGGAGTCAGGAACTGAGGAAGCAGATCCCCCAAACCAGCTTGAGGCACTGCGACTGCAGCTGGTGCTGCAAGAAAGGGTGCTGGAGGCAAAAAGACTGGATGCTGAAGCAGAAACAAGAAGGTTGGATGCAGAAACAAAAAGATTGGAAGCTGAAACAAAAAGATGGGAAGCAGAGACCAGAAGACAGGAAGCAGAGAAAGAACTTGAAGAAAAGAGACTGGCAGACAGAGAGAAGGAACGCGAAGAAAAAGAAAGAGAAAGAACGACAGCATGAACTCCAGTGACAACAGCATGAGAAGGAGATGATGACCCAGCAGCCAGCAAACTGTGAGTAATGGTGGAGTGAGTTTGCCTCATGAAGCCAAAATTAATTCTAAATTGTTCCCTCAGCTTAGAGAGGGAGATGACCTTGACTTATTTTTAAGGTCATTTGAGAGAGTATGACCGATTAAAATTGACTAAGGCTTCCTGGTCAACTTATCTCACACCCTTACTAACGGGGAGAGCGTTGCATGCATTTGCTAAAATGAGTAATGAAGACTATGCTGATTATGATAAAGTGAAAACAGTGTTGCTGAAACATTTTGAATTAACTCCTGAGGCTTATAGAAGGAAATTTAGGGAGTTAAAGAAAAGCCCAGAAGACAGTTATGCAGAACTGCAGGTTCAGCTGCGTACTTACCTTGATAGGTGGATAGAGGGGGCTAAAGCAACCACTGTGGAACTGAAGAAAAGAGTATGGCTCATAGACAGGGCATGCGCCTCTTTCACAGAGGTGGCAGGAAGCGCTGACGAGTATCTGTCTAGCCGGCCATACACACAGCGTAAGTCTTATGGTGGGGGGGCAGCACATGGTTATAAGGGATGCCATGGGGGGCAGCCCAAAGGAAACCAATCTTCACCTGAGCCCAAAGTAGAACCCTCTAGTTCTAAGGGGACTCACAAGACAGGACCCAAGAAATGTCATATTTGCAATCAAGTGGGACACTTGAGCTATAACTGCCCTCAGAAACTGGTTAAGAGGCAGAGGTATGGGGGGAGTGGGTGATCAAAAGAGCACTGGTGTGTTTGTAGGGTGTGTCCAGTCTGAAGAACCACTCTTCTCTGATGAGAATCTGTGTCCCATTACAGTTAATGGAATAGTAACACAGGGACTGTGGGACACAGGCACTGAGATCTCCCTGGTAAGGCAGGATCTCATTCGGGCAGAGCAGATGGTGCCTGGGAAATACTCCAAGGTCCGGGCATTCACAGGGCCACCAGTCCCATTACCAATGGCTAGAGTCTTCCTGAGCTGGGAAGGGGGTCATGGAGAAAAGGAGGTGGGAGTTGTAGAGGACCTACCTGTAAGTATGACTGTGGGGAAGGATTTGGACCCCAGTAAAAAACTGGTGCATGTTGTAACTCGTAGTCAGGCACAAGGGCAAGCTTCTGCGGGTGAAGAGGGGTTGACTCTGGGTGGTAAAGCCATACCCTCAGCAGCTGAGGAAGTGTCTAGCAAAGGGGGGAGGGGCTGGCTAGAAGCAGCAGTCCAGAACCCCAGTCACAAATAGAGGAGCCCACAGGACTTCCTTAAGAAGGGGCACTGGGAAGAGTAAGATGAGGGAAGCTGAGTGCTGCACAGCGGACTGACCCTACCCTGGAAAAACTGAGGGAAATAGCTCATAGGGCTGAGTGTCCTCGGGGAGTAAAGAGTCCATTTACTGGGACAATGGGCTGTTGTACAGAGAATGTACAGCAGAGGAAGAGCTAGATGGTGAGGTACTCCAGCAGCTGGTAGTCCCTAAGGTTCACCATCAGCAGCTTTTGGCCCTTGCCCATGATATCCCTTTTTCAGGGCACTTGGGGGTGAAGTGCATGAAAAAGCATCTAACCAACAATTTCTTCTGGCCTGGTATTGGCAAGGATGTGGCAAATTATTGCAGGACTTGTCCACAGTGCCAGCGGGTGGGGAAAATGGGGGACAAGGCCAAGGCAGCTTTGATGCCCCTGCCCATTATTGATGAACCCTTCAAAAGGGTAGCTGTGGACATAGCAGGGCCATTGAGCACCCCAAGTCACACTGGCAAGTGATATATCCTGGTAGTTGTAGACTATGCCACCAGATACCCAGAAGCAGTGGCCCTAACATCCTCTGAGGCAGAACCAGTGGCAGATGCATTGTTGGGAATATTTAGCAGGGTGGGCTTTCCCCCAGGAGATACTGTCAGACTGGAGTGCCAATTTTATGTCAGGGTTAATGAGTAGTTTGTGGGAAAAGTGTGGGGTGAAGCAGCTCAAAACATCCCCATACCATCCCCAAGCTAATGGTGTAGTGGAGCGATTTAATTCAACCCTTAAGACCATGCTAAGGACTTTTTCTGACCAGCATAAGAGGGACTGGGACAAATATTTGCCTCATCTCCTATTTGCATACAGGGAAGTCCCACAGGAGTCCACAGGGTTCTCACCTTTCGAGCTCCTGTTTGGTCATAGGGTGCGGGGGCCCCTAGATTTGATTCGGGATGAATGGTAGGGTGACCGTGCCTCCCAAGGGGAGTTGGTTGTGGAGTATGTCCTGAACTTCAGGACTCACCTTAGGGAGCTCATGGAGTTTGCTCAGGAGCACCTGGCCACTGCACAACAGTGGCAGAAAGTCTGGTATGACCGTGGGGCCCGAGCCAGAGAATATGAGGTGGGACAGCGAGTGATTGCACTCATCCCTGTCTGACAGAATAAATTACAGGCAGCATGGGAGGGGCCATTCTCCATTGTCCAAAAGGTAAGTGATGTCAATTACATGATAGAGCTACCGGACAGGAGATGCAAACGAAAGGTGTATCATGTTAACATGCTGAAGCCCTACCATGACAGGGAGGAAATGGTCCTCACTGTATGCAGTGCCCCAGAGGAGGAAACTGAGGTAGATCCACTGGTGGACCTACTTGGGGAGGCCAGGGTTGCATCCTCTGTGGACAACGTTACCCTCTCGGAACAGCTGACACCAGCCTAGGTGCAAGAAATTAGGGGTGTGCTGAGAGAATTTGAGGACATGTTCACAGGGAAACTGGGGTACACCATGATGGCAGAGCACCATGTGGATACAGGGACCCAGGTTCCCCTGAAACAGTCTCCCTACAGGGTACCTGAGCATGTTAAGCAGACTGAGGAGCTCAAAGACATGCTGGAACTGGGGGTAATCCAGGAATCTAGTAGCCCCTGAGCATCACCCATGGTACTGATCCCCAAAAGGGATGGCACCACAAGATTCTGCGTGGACTACCAGAAGCTTAATAGCCGCATGGAGTCTGATGCCTATCCTATACCCAGAACAGATGAGACCCTGGAGCGACTGGGGGGAGCCAAGTATTTGACCACAATAGACCTAACAAAGGGCTATTAGCAGGTACCTCTGACCCCTACGGCCAGGGGGAAAGATCAGCTTTTGTTACTCCATTTGGTTTATACGAATTTAAGGTAATGCCATTTGAAATGAAGAATGCACCTGCAACCTTTCAACAGCTTGTAGATCGATTCTGTCTAGGGTAGTGAGTTTGCATTGGCTTATATGGATGATATATCCGTATACAGCCAGACTCGATAAGCACATCAAGAATGTGCGGATGTGTTCCACAGGTTAAAGAAGACAGGTCTGACAGTCAAGGCAGAGAAGTGTCAGATAGGTATGGCAGAAGTATCCTACCTTGGGCACCAGGTGGGTAGTGGACACATCCATCCGGAGCCTGCCAAGGTTGATGCCATCCTGGCCTGGCCTACTCCTACCACAAAGAAACAGGTCAGGGCATTTCTAGGGACAGCAGGGTACTACTGAAGGTTTGTTCCCTGCTATAGCAATCTGGCTAAGCCCTGACAGACTTAACCAAGAAGGGAAAGCCAGATACAGTGAAGTGGTCAGAAGGCTGTGAGGTCACTTTTCAGGAGCTAAAAAAGGCCTTAAGCGGCCTAGCTGTATTGGCTAGCTCTAATTATAGTTCAAAGTTTATGGTCCATGTGGATGCCTTGGATTATGGGCTGGGGGTTGTGCTGAGCCAAGTTACCCAGCAGGGGGAGGAGCACCCAGTTGTGTACCTCAGCTGGAGGCTTTTGCCCAGTGAGGAGGCATACGCCACAATTGAGAAGGAATGCTTGGGGATAGTGTGGGCCCTTCAGAAGCTGCAGCCTTACCTATATGGGAGAGAATTTACTGTGGTCACAGATCATAATCCCCTGATTTGGCTTCATAGGTCCAGTGGGCAAAATGGTAAACTACTACATTGGAGTTTGGTACTGCAGGCATACAACATGACCATCCAGCATCGCAGTGGCAAGCAAAATGCAAATGTGGGTGGGCTATCTAGACTGGGCTAATGGCCTGGCTGGATACTTTTGAGCACTTCCCAGTAATTGCATGAATGGCTGTGTCACTTGGGGTCACCCAAGGGACATGCCTTAATTATCTGGGGGGGGGAGATGTGACAGAAATGGGAAGGAAAAAGTTAATGGTTGGGATTCTGTAGGTGCCTTATTTTTTTTAGCAGTTTGAAAAAAATACACTCAGGCTGAAATCCTCTGTCCAGCAGCATCCAGCTTGTGGAATTCCTAGCTGCTAGATAAGAGCTGGGTCATAAATCTTGAGTGGACATCTCCATGGGAGTAATATGCTTAATGCAAATTTGTAAATTAGTTATATCTAAATCTACAGAGAGCAAATCCAGGATGCTTCTGAATACTTATCAAATAAGCAGAGAACAATTAAGAACAAAAAATTCAATGAGAGGGAGGAATCCCTTTAATTTGGTTAAACAACAAATTCAGAGCTCTTTTTGGGTAGCCCCTGTAGAAATGTTCCTCAACTTATCAGATACTCTTGACATCTCTGGTTCTTGTGGGACATCAAACCAACCCAGGGCCTGAAGATGGGACCATAAAACTTGTATTAGATAATGCCAGAAGCTTAATTAACAAAATGGATCTCCTCAGAGCTTGGGTTGAACTAGAGAAACCAGATATAGTTATTTTAACAGAAACCTGGTTAAAAAGATATTTCTCAATCTGAAATTGAACTTACTGATTTTTACTGCTTTAGACAAGATCAGGGTCACGGGGAGGGGTTATGATTTACATTAGATACAACTTGGGTTCTTCTGAGGTAATATATACAGGAAAATAGAAGGAATTGAATGTTTGCTGTTGAAATTCCATATGATTAATCTTATGGTAGGAGTTGTTTACTCTCCACCAAAGATCAACAGAAGGTCTTTTGAAAAATTTTCACATACTATTAGGGGCTGCATAGGTCAAACTGATATGATAATGATGGGTGATTTTAACGCTGCTTGGGGATGCCCAAGGGGTCGGGCTTTGGAAAATTTTATGAAATGTTTAAATCTGGTGCAGATAATTGATGTTTCTACAAGAAAAGGGAAACTAACAAGTAAAGGTAGTATATTGGACTTGTGTTTTGTATCCCCTGAAATGATTGTAGTAGATAAAGGAGTCAGGGAACCAAATTTGGGGGACCATAATGTAATTAGATGTGTTATAAACTTGGGATTTAAAAAGCTCCAAAATGAAGACATCGATTGAATATAAAAGAAGTTATGCAAAGTTCAACAACAACTTATTTCGAAAGCATCTGTGGGGATTACCATGGCATAACATTTTTCTAATACCTGACCTAAATTTAGCAGTACAGGAGTTTACACATATGTTTATTGCTGCATGTGATCAATTTGCACCTTGGAGGAAAGTTAAATAGAAGCAGAATCATCTGCCCTGGGTGACTCCTACCATAAAGAAGTTAATTAGGGTAAAAAATCAACTTTGGAAAAAAACTAATAGGACCTTGAAAATTGAAGTATGGGATAGTTTTAAAAAAGTAAGAAATAGGGTGATCCACAGAATTAGGAAATCAAAAGCTAAATATTATAAACTAAGGATAAATAAAACAACTGAACCCAAACAATACTGGTCTTTGATAAAGAGTCTTATAAATCCTGGTAAAAATCAAAAAGAAATAAAATTGAGACAAAATGGATCTATCTTTGAAGCTGAAAGAGTGGCGGAAATGTTAAATCAATACTTTATTGAACTTCCAGACTTGGATACTGAACTTGAACCTAAAAAGAATAATGTGCAATACACTGATTCAAATATAAAATCTGATAACAACAAAGAAAATCAAATTCCAAAGTTTAGGTTTAAACTAGTGACTATTTCTGAAGTACATAAAATTATAAGTAACTTAAAGATCAATAAGGCTTGTGGTCCTGATGAGATAGAAAATAGATTTTTAAAGGAAGCTGTACAAGAAATAGCACCCATTTTGACTGGTATTTTCAATTGGAGTTTAAGGGAGGCATTTTTTCCCTCAATATGGAAGCAAGCAAAAATAATTCCTATAGATAAAGGGGGTGACTCTATGGCTACAACTAATTATTGTCCTATAGCACTACTGTCAACTGTCTCAAAAATCTTGGAAAAAATTATTCATGGACAACTAATGCAGTATTTGGAGAAATATCAGAAAATAACCCCATTTCAGTTGGGTTTTAGACAGGGTAGGTCCACTGATACCACACTCATGGACTTCCTAGATTTAGTTGCTACTCCCTTAGGGGAGGTGAGTTCGGTGGGTGTGGTATACATGGACCTATCAAAGGCTTTTGATTTGGTGAATCATTGTATCTTGATTAAAAAATTGAAGAGCATGGGAATAGAGGAAGAGACTTGTGGATGGTTTACATCATATTTAGATAAGAGGACTCAATTTACTATAGCAAATGGTTATAAGTCCGGATTGGATTATGTGACCAGGGGGGTACCCCAAGGTTCAATCCTGGGGCCCCTCTTATTCTTGGTTTATTTGGATGACTTCCGAGATTGATAAAAATTCACAAGTTAGACTTTACGAGACGCAACAGTTTTGATTGCATCAGGTAAAAATTTGAAGAAATTGTACAAAATTACAAGGTGATTTCTTAACAATGCAATACTTTTTTTTCTTCACTTGGACTCTTGATAAACAGCAAAAAAAACACAAACTATGCTTTTTGGTAGTGAGAAGAAAAATCAAGTGTCCTCAAAATTAGTAATTAAGACTGGAAGGAAATATTCTAGAACAAACACAAGTCTATAAATATTTGGGTATATACATTGATCAGGGTTTAAATTTTGAACAACATATAACAGAATTAATAAAAAAAACAAATTTAAAACTAGCGGGTATGAGAAGGATTTCAAATTGTCTATCAAAAGAAATGCGATTAAATATAGCAAATCAACTTATATTACCAAATGATAGATTATGGAGCCATATTTATAGACATACTTCCAAAAACAGTTACATCATCTGGATGTTCTTTACAATAAAATAGCAAGATTTGTATTGAAATGTGACATTGGCACCCACCATTGTGACATGTATACAGAACTAGGTTGGAATTCATTACATCAGAAAACTGAGAGAAATTGGTTGAAACAGATAAAAGGATTAATTAAAAATTCATCACAGTACTACTTAACTAAAACATTAATAAAACCTGATCATGGATTAAATCATGAAACAAGGTGCTAGAGATTTTCTGGTCCCAAAATAAAAAATGGTTTTGGTATGACCTTCCAATATAAAGTTTCTACAAGTTGGAACAGACTTCCCCCTTACCTTAGAGACCCAGACTTGTCTTTTATAGAATATAAAACTGCAATAAAACACAAATTATGTTTTAGATGTTTGTGTAATAGGTAGTTATATGTTTAAGAGGTTTGACTTATGTCTTGTATCCTTTGATGTAATGTGCATTGAGTGTTATGTATATTCTGAATGATATGTTTTTGTACATTTTGTGATTATTTAAAAATTTTTACGACACAGGATTGCCTTGTAAATAGGGACTTTTTGAACCCTAATGGCAAATTTCTCTGTAGAAATAAAATTTTACTACTACTACTACATACCCACACAGACCTGCAGACACATACACAGGGCAGTTTGAATGGATTGGATCATTCAAATATAAACTTCAGGTGTAAAGGAAATATAATTGGTCACTGATAGGTGTTCACTCTGATTGGGACAATTAAATACATACAGTACATGTTAGTTGGTTGGTGCATTCAAGGGAGAATAGGAATGACCTATTCTCCACAGAGTATATAACCTTCTGATGACAGTGAAGGTCTCTTTACTTTGGAAGCAGGAGGGGAAACATAAGTTTGGAGCTACCGTAGCTATGTCAATGGGGCTGGCAGTTAGAACAGGGTTCAGTGTCTCTTGTAAGGACAGGGAAGGGTAGGTTTAGTGATAGCATATTTCAGTAATAGCTTCTTCTTTTGCCATCTGTTATTTAAAACATTTGTTTACTTTTCCTGTATGAGTGTTATTCTCTTGTGTTGTAAATATATATCCTGTAAACGCTCAGTGCACTTTCTGCTAAGTAAAAGCTATTTATTTGCTCAACAGTTGTGACTGTGATGTCATTTTTCTAAGGTAATATTTGGTTTCCACTCGCTGAAGTAAACTCTGTGTAGCATCCGCCACCCGAGAGAGACACACTACCAGACTTTAACTTGTGCAATTGCACGTTTAATTATTCAAGTTTGTACACTTGAAAGAGGTGCCGGAAGGAAAGTCCGGCTGGCAGAAGTGAATACCCGAGGACAGACACCTCTCTAAAAGCTGTTTCAGCCCAGAGGGAGAGGAAGGTTGTCACATATTGGTTGGCAGTGGTGGGGTGATGATAGCAGACTGCGTAGGACACTGAGATACAGAGTTTGTCAGTGGAACAGTTACCTTAGCATTGCAAAACAGGATATATAAGAGGATACATTTGTACAACAGTTTTATTTGTTTCTAGTTAGCACAGTATAGTGTAGCAGTAGAGAATGAGCTCCATGGAGTATGACTCACTTACTGTGCCACAGCTTTTTGAAAGGTGCCTGGAAAAGGGGATTCAGCCTGAAGGTCTAAAGCAGAAGAAAAAGGCAGACCTCATAGCTACTTTCTTGGCACGTGATCTGAAGCAGATAGTCGCTGGGGGAGTCAGGAACTGAGGAAGCAGATCCCCAAACCAGCTTGAGGCATCATGACTGCAGCTGGTGCTGCAAGAAAGGGTGCTGGAGGCAAAAAGACTGGATGCTGAAGCAGAAACAAGAAGGTTGGATGCAGAAACAAAAAGATTGGAAGCTGAAACAAAAAGATGGGAAGCAGAGACCAGAAGACAGGAAGCAGAGAAAGAACTTGAAGAAAAGAGACTGGCAGACAGAGAGAAGGAACGCGAAGAAAAAGAGAAAGAGAAAGAACGACAGCATGAACTCCAGTGACAACAGCATGAGAAGGAGATGATGACCCTGCGCAGCCAGCAAACTGTGAGTAATGGTGGAGTGAGTTTGCCTCATGAAGCCAAAATTAATTCTAAATTGTTCCCTCAGCTTAGAGAGGGAGATGACCTTGACTTATTTTTAAGGTCATTTGAGAGAGTATGCGACCGATTAAAATTGACTAAGGCTTCCTGGTCAACTTATCTCACACCCTTACTAACGGGGAGAGCGTTGCATGCATTTGCTAAAATGAGTAATGAAGACTATGCTGATTATGATAAAGTGAAAACAGTGTTGCTGAAACATTTTGAATTAACTCCTGAGGCTTATAGAAGGAAATTTAGGGAGTTAAAGAAAAGCCCAGAAGACAGTTATGCAGAACTGCAGGTTCAGCTGCGTACTTACCTTGATAGGTGGATAGAGGGGCTAAAGCAACCACTGTGGAACTGAAGAAAAGAGTATGGCTCATAGACAGGGCATGCGCCTCTTTCACAGAGGTGGCAGGAAGCGCTGACGAGTATCTGTCTAGCCGCCATACACACAGCGAAGTCTTATGGTGGGGCAGCATGGTTATAAGGGATCATGGGGCAGCCCAAAGGAAACCAATCTTCACCTGAGCCCAAAGTAGAACCCTCTAGTTCTAAGGGGACTCACAAGACAGGACCCAAGAAATGTCATATTTGCAATCAGTGGACACTTGAGCTATAACTGCCCTCAGAAACTGGTTAAGAGGCAGAGGTATGGGGAGTGGGTGATCAAAAGAGCACTGGTGTGTTTGTAGGTGTGTCCAGTCTGAAGAACCACTCTTTCTGATGAGAATCTGTGTCCCATTACAGTTAATGGAATAGTAACACAGGGACTGTGGGACACAGGCACTGAGATCTCCCTGGTAAGGCAGGATCTCATTCGGGCAGAGCAGATGGTGCCTGGGAAATACTCCAAGGTCCGGGCATTCACAGGGCCACCAGTCCCATTACCAATGGCTAGAGTCTTCCTGAGCTGGGAAGGGGGTCATGGAGAAAAGGAGGTGGGAGTTGTAGAGGACCTACCTGTAAGTATGACTGTGGGGAAGGATTTGGACCCCAGTAAAAAACTGGTGCATGTTGTAACTCGTAGTCAGGCACAAGGGCAAGCTTCTGCGGGTGAAGAGGGGTTGACTCTGGGTGGTAAAGCCATACCCTCAGCAGCTGAGGAAGTGTCTAGCAAAGGGGAAGGGCTGGCTAGAAGCAGCAGTCCAGAACCCCAGTCACAAATAGAGGAGCCCACAGGACTTCCTTAAGAAGGGGCACTGGGAAGAGTAAGATGAGGGAAGCTGAGTGCTGCACAGCGGACTGACCCTACCCTGGAAAAACTGAGGGAAATAGCTCATAGGGCTGAGTGTCCTCGGGGAGTAAAGAGTCCATTTACTGGGACAATGGGCTGTTGTACAGAGAATGTACAGCAGAGGAAGAGCTAGATGGTGAGGTACTCCAGCAGCTGGTAGTCCCTAAGGTTCACCATCAGCAGCTTTTGGCCCTTGCCCATGATATCCCTTTTTCAGGCACTTCTGGGGTGAAGTGCCAAAAAGCATCTAACCAACAATTTCTTCTGGCCTGGTATTGGCAAGCGATGGGCAATTATGCAGGACTTGTCCACAGTGCCAGCGGTGGGGAAATGGGGACAAGGCCAAGGCAGCTTTGATGCCCCTGCCCATTATTGATGAACCTTCAAAAGGGTAGCTGTGGACATAGCAGGGCCATTGAGCACCCCAAGTCACACTGGCAAGTGATATATCCTGGTAGTTGTAGACTATGCCACCAGATACCCAGAAGCAGTGGCCCTAACATCCTCTGAGGCAGAACCAGTGGCAGATGCATTGTTGGGAATATTTAGCAGGGTGGGCTTTCCCCAGGAGATACTGTCAGACTGGAGTGCCAATTTTATGTCAGGGTTAATGAGTAGTTTGTGGGAAAAGTGTGGGGTGAAGCAGCTCAAAACATCCCCATACCATCCCCAAGCTAATGGTGTAGTGGAGCGATTTAATTCAACCCTTAAGACCATGCTAAGGACTTTTTCTGACCAGCATAAGAGGGACTGGGACAAATATTTGCCTCATCTCCTATTTGCATACAGGGAAGTCCCACAGGAGTCCACAGGGTTCTCACCTTTCGAGCTCCTGTTTGGTCATAGGGTGCGGGGCCCCAGATTTGATTCGGGATGAATGGTAGGGTGACCGTGCCTCCCAAGGGAGTTGGTTGTGGAGTATGTCCTGAACTTCAGGACTCACCTTAGGGAGCTCATGGGAGTTTGCTCAGAGGTTACCTGGCCACTGCACAACAGTGGCAGAAAGTCTGGTATGACCGTGGGGCCCGAGTCAGAGAATATGAGGTGGGACAGCGAGTGATTGCACTCATCCCTGTCTGACAGAATAAATTACAGGCAGCATGGGAGGGGCCATTCTCCATTGTCCAAAAGGTAAGTGATGTCAATTACATGATAGAGCTACCGGACAGGAGATGCAAACGAAAGGTGTATCATGTTAACATGCTGAAGCCCTACCATGACAGGGAGGAAATGGTCCTCACTGTATGCAGTGCCCCAGAGGAGGAAACTGAGGTAGATCCACTGGTGGACCTACTTGGGGAGGCCAGGGTTGCATCCTCTGTGGACAACGTTACCCTCTCGGAACAGCTGACACCAGCCTAGGTGCAAGAAATTAGGGGTGTGCTGAGAGAATTTGAGGACATGTTCACAGGGAAACTGGGGTACACCATGATGGCAGAGCACCATGTGGATACAGGGACCCAGGTTCCTGAAACAGTCTCCCTACAGGGTACCTGAGCATGTTAAGCAGACTGAGGGCTCAAAGACATGCTGGAACTGGGGGTAATCCAGGAATCTAGTAGCCCCTGAGCATCACCCATGGTACTGATCCCCAAAAGGGATGGCACCACAAGATTCTGCGTGGACTACCAGAAGCTTAATAGCCGCATGGAGTCTGATGCCTATCCTATACCCAGAACAGATGAGACCCTGGAGCGACTGGGGGGAGCCAAGTATTTGACCACAATAGACCTAACAAAGGGCTATTAGCAGGTACCTCTGACCCCTACGGCCAGGGGAAAGATCAGCTTTTGTTACTCCATTTGGTTTATACGAATTTAAGGTAATGCCATTTGAAATGAAGAATGCACCTGCAACCTTTCAACAGCTTGTAGATCGCATTCTGTCTAGGGTAGGTGAGTTTGCATTGGCTTATATGGATGATATATCCGTATACAGCCAGACCTGGGATAAGCACATCAAGAATGTGCGGGATGTGTTCCACAGGTTAAAGAAGACAGGTCTGACAGTCAAGGCAGAGAAGTGTCAGATAGGTATGGCAGAAGTATCCTACCTTGGGCACCAGGTGGGTAGTGGACACATCCATCCGGAGCCTGCCAAGGTTGATGCCATCCTGGCCTGGCCTACTCCTACCACAAAGAAACAGGTCAGGGCATTTCTAGGGACAGCAGGGTACTACTGAAGGTTTGTTCCCTGCTATAGCAATCTGGCTAAGCCCCTGACAGACTTAACCAAGAAGGGAAAGCCAGATACAGTGAAGTGGTCAGAAGGCTGTGAGGTCACTTTTCAGGAGCGCAAAAAGGCCTTAAGCGGCCTAGCTGTATTGGCTAGCTCTAATTATAGTTCAAAGTTTATGGTCCATGTGGATGCCTTGAATTATGGGCTGGGGGTTGTGCTGAGCCAAGTTACCCAGCAGGGGGAGGAGCACCCAGTTGTGCACCTCAGCTGGAGGCTTTGCCCAGTGAGGAGGCATACGCCACAATTGAGAAGGAATGCTTGGGGATAGTGTGTGGCCCTTCAGAACGGTAGCCTTACCTATATGGGAGAGAATTTACTGTGGTCACAGATCATAATCCTGATTTGGCTTCATAGGTCCAGTGGGCAAAATGGTAAACTACTACATTGGAGTTTGGTACTGCAGGCATACAACATGACCATCCAGCATCGCAGTGGCAAGCAAAATGCAAATGTGGGTGGGCTATCTAGACTGGGCTAATGGCCTGGCTGGATACTTTTGAGCACTTCCCAGTAATTGCATGAATGGCTGTGTCACTTGGGGTCACCCAAGGGACATGCCTTAATTATCTGGGGGGGGGAGATGTGACAGAAATGGGAAGGAAAAAGTTAATGGTTGGGATTCTGTAGGTGCCTTATTTTTTTTAGCAGTTTGAAAAAAATACACTCAGGCTGAAATCCTCTGTCCAGCAGCATCCAGCTTGTGGAATTCCTAGCTGCTAGATAAGAGCTGGGTCATAAATCTTGAGTGGACATCTCCATGGGAGTAATATGCTTAATGCAAATTTGTAAATTAGTTATATCTAAATCTACAGAGAGCAAATCCAGGATGCTTCTGAATACTTATCAAATAAGCAGAGAACAATTAAGAACAAAAAATTCAATGAGAGGGAGGAATCCCTTTAATTTGGTTAAACAACAAATTCAGAGCTCTTTTCGGGTAGCCCCCTGTAGAAATGTTCCCTCAACTTATCAGATACTCTTGACATCTCTGGTTCTCTGTGGGGACATCAAAACCAACCCAGGGCCTGAAGATGGGACCATAAAACTTGTATTAGATAATGCCAGAAGCTTAATTAACAAAATGGATCTCCTCAGAGCTTGGGTTGAACTAGAGAAACCAGATATAGTTATTTTAACAGAAACCTGGTTAAAAAAAGATATTTCTCAATCTGAAATTGAACTTACTGATTTTTACTGCTTTAGACAAGATCAGGGTCACGGGGGAGGGGTTATGATTTACATTAGATACAACTTGGGTTCTTCTGAGGTAATATATACAGGAAAATAGAAGGAATTGAATGTTTGCTGTTGAAATTCCATATGATTAATCTTATGGTAGGAGTTGTTTACTCTCCACCAAAGATCAACAGAAGGTCTTTTGAAAAATTTTCACATACTATTAGGGGCTGCATAGGTCAAACTGATATGATAATGATGGGTGATTTTAACGCTGCTTGGGGATGCCCAAGGGGTCGGGCTTTGGAAAATTTTATGAAATGTTTAAATCTGGTGCAGATAATTGATGTTTCTACAAGAAAAGGGAAACTAACAAGTAAAGGTAGTATATTGGACTTGTGTTTTGTATCCCCTGAAATGATTGTAGTAGATAAAGGAGTCAGGGAACCAAATTTGGGGGACCATAATGTAATTAGATGTGTTATAAACTTGGGATTTAAAAAAGCTCCAAAAATGAAGACATCGATTGAATATAAAAGAAGTTATGCAAAGTTCAACAACAACTTATTTCGAAAGCATCTGTGGGGATTACCATGGCATAACATTTTTCTAATACCTGACCTAAATTTAGCAGTACAGGAGTTTACACATATGTTTATTGCTGCATGTGATCAATTTGCACCTTGGAGGAAAGTTAAATAGAAGCAGAATCATCTGCCCTGGGTGACTCCTACCATAAAGTTAATTAGGGTAAAAAATCAACTTTGGAAAAAAACTAATAGGACCTTGAAAATTGAAGTATGGGATAGTTTTAAAAAAGTAAGAAATAGGGTGATCCACAGAATTAGGAAATCAAAAGCTAAATATTATAAACTAAGGATAAATAAAACAACTGAACCCAAACAATACTGGTCTTTGATAAAGAGTCTTATAAATCCTGGTAAAAATCAAAAAGAAATAAAATTGAGACAAAATGGATCTATCTTTGAAGCTGAAAGAGTGGCGGAAATGTTAAATCAATACTTTATTGAACTTCCAGACTTGGATACTGAACTTGAACCTAAAAAGAATAATGTGCAATACACTGATTCAAATATAAAATCTGATAACAACAAAGAAAATCAAATTCCAAAGTTTAGGTTTAAACTAGTGACTATTTCTGAAGTACATAAAATTATAAGTAACTTAAAGATCAATAAGGCTTGTGGTCCTGATGAGATAGAAAATAGATTTTTAAAGGAAGCTGTACAAGAAATAGCACCCATTTTGACTGGTATTTTCAATTGGAGTTTAAGGGAGGCATTTTTTCCCTCAATATGGAAGCAAGCAAAAATAATTCCTATAGATAAAGGGGTGACTCTATGGCTACAACTAATTATTGTCCTATAGCACTACTGTCAACTGTCTCAAAAATCTTGGAAAAAATTATTCATGGACAACTAATGCAGTATTTGGAGAAATATCAGAAAATAACCCCATTTCAGTTGGGTTTTAGACAGGGTAGGTCCACTGATACCACACTCATGGACTTCCTAGATTTAGTTGCTACTCCCTTAGGGGAGGTGAGTTCGGTGGGTGTGGTATACATGGACCTATCAAAGGCTTTTGATTTGGTGAATCATTGTATCTTGATTAAAAAATTGAAGAGCATGGGAATAGAGGAAGAGACTTGTGGATGGTTTACATCATATTTAGATAAGAGGACTCAATTTACTATAGCAAATGGTTATAAGTCCAGATTGGATTATGTGACCAGGGGGGTACCCCAGGGTTCAATCCTGGGGCCCCTCTTATTCTTGGTTTATTTGGATGACTTACCGAGATTGATAAAAAATTCACAAGTTAGACTTTACGCAGACGACACAGTTTTGATTGCATCAGGTAAAAATTCTGAAGAAATTGTACAAAAATTACAAGGTGATTTCTTAACAATGCAATACTTTTTTTTCTTCACTTGGACTCTTGATAAACAGCAAAAAAAACACAAACTATGCTTTTTGGTAGTGAGAAGAAAAATCAAGTGTCCTCAAAATTAGTAATTAAGACTGGAAGGAAATATTCTAGAACAAACACAAGTCTATAAATATTTGGGTATATACATTGATCAGGGTTTAAATTTTGAACAACATATAACAGAATTAATAAAAAAAACAAATTTAAAACTAGCGGGTATGAGAAGGATTTCAAATTGTCTATCAAAAGAAATGCGATTAAATATAGCAAATCAACTTATATTACCAATGATAGATTATGGGAGCCATATTTATAGACATACTTCCAAAAAACAGTTACATCATCTGGATGTTCTTTACAATAAAATAGCAAGATTTGTATTGAAATGTGACATTGGCACCCACCATTGTGACATGTATACAGAACTAGGTTGGAATTCATTACATCAGAAAACTGAGAGAAATTGGTTGAACCAGATAAAAGGATTAATTAAAAATTCATCACAGTACTACTTAACTAAAACATTAATAAAACCTGATCATGGATTAAATCTGTGGAAACAAGGTGCTAGAGATTTTCTGGTCCCAAAAATAAAAAATGGTTTTGGTAATATGACCTTCCAATATAAAGTTTCTACAAGTTGGAACAGACTTCCCCCTTACCTTAGAGACCCAGACTTGTCTTTTATAGAATATAAAACTGCAATAAAACACAAATTATGTTTTAGATGTTTGTGTAATAGGTAGTTATATGTTTAAGAGGTTTGACTTATGTCTTGTATCCTTTGATGTAATGTGCATTGAGTGTTATGTATATTCTGAATGATATGTTTTTGTACATTTTGTGATTATTTAAAAATTTTTACGACACAGGATTGCCTTGTAAATAGGGACTTTTTGAACCCTAATGGCAAATTTCTCTGTAGAAATAAAATTTTACTACTACTACTACATACCCACACAGACCTGCAGACACATACACAGGGCAGTTTGAATGGATTGGATCATTCAAATATAAACTTAAGGTGTAAAGGGAATATAATTGGTCACTGATAGGTGTTCACTCTGATTGGGACAATTAAATACATACATGTTAGTTGGTTGGTGCATTCAAGGGGAGAATAGGAATGACCTATTCTCCACAGAGTGTATAACCTTCTAAAAGACAGTGAAGGCTCTCTCTTTACTTTGGAAGCAGGAGGGGGAAACATAAGTTTGGAGCCTACCTTGTATCTATGTCCGTGGGAGCTGGCAGTTAGAACAGGGTCCAGTGTCTCTTGTAAGGACAGGGAAGGGTAAGTTTAGTTATAGCATATTTCAGTAATAGCCTTCTTCTTTTGCCATCTGTTATTTAAAAAAATGTTTTTACTTTTCCTGTATGAGTGTTGTTCTCTTATGTTGCAAATATACATCCTGTAAATGCTCAGTGCACTTTCTGTTAAGTAAAAGCTATTTATTTGCTCAACAGTTGTGACTGTGATGTCATTTTTCTAAGGTAATATCTGGTTTCCACTGGCTGAGGTAAACTCTGTGTAGCATCCGCCACCCGAGAGAGACACACCACCAGACTTTAACTTGTGCAATTGCACGTTTAATTATTCAAGTTTGTACACTTGAAAGAGGTGCCGGAAGGAAAGTCCGGCTGGTGGCAGTGAATACCCGAGGACAGACACCTCTCTAAAAGCTGTTTCAGCCCCGAGGGAGAGGTGGGTTGTCACACTGGTACAGTAGAATGAAAAAGATCCTCTTCTATGAAGTTACATAAAATATCCAGAATATGCTGAATGTTAAATTCTGCAAAAATCTGATGTTCTTACAATTTTAGTGGTTGAAATGCTCATGCCATAGAATTTTGTCTGAGAAATGTGAAATTCCACATCATGCAGTTCTACATAATGCATAGTAAATATACTGAAGAAATCTCACCAGGCAGAACTGAATTTTTTTTTATTAATTTCATGTTCCTCTACAAATCATCTTCCCAACTTTATGGGCATATAGTCAGTATTGCAGAGACTATTGGCTGACTCATATACCAATATAGACAATTAGTAATGGATATAAAAAGCATAGGCTTTATGGATATCTGGGGCTCAATTCTCAAAGATCGATGCAAGCTGTGCCAACAGCAGATTGTGTTGATCCTCACTGTCCCTGTGACACTGTGCCCAATTCAGGTAAAGGAGGGGTCCCAGCACCAAAGTCCCACAGCTTGCGCCAAGCACACATGTGAGGCACAGGTAAGCCGAACTTAAGAGAAATTGTGGAAGCTGTAGGACAGACATGCAGCACTGACAGCAACAGAAGACATGTTGTACACATGCTGCCCCATGGGGGGTCAGCAGGTGGGACCCCTTTTAGCACACCAGGCATTAGACCAGCTCAGGGCTGGTCTAACTCTGGGCTGGTGCTGTGGACATTATTGCCCTTATGAAATTCCACAGTAGGAGATATGGCAGCCACCTACTGGCGCAACACCCCTCAGAGCCATGGCACTGCCTGGGGCATGCCACAAGCTGAGCACATTGGTATCTGGCACAAAAGGTTCCTTCAGTGCTGCAAGCTCCTTTTGAGACTTGGGAATGATGTATGGTGTGGCGCAGTGAGCCCCTTGCATCATGTTTCTATGACACAAGCACCTTGTTGCATTCCTGTCCCTTTGAGGAGCGAGCCTCTGGCATCTTAAAATACTATGCTGGTGACTAGTTTAGTTTACAAATGATAATGGCCAGATTGAATAATTGCTTTTTATACTCCATGGAATGTCACTTTTGTCTTTTGGTCTTCTCATTGTTCAGAGTTCTTGCTTTTCACTTTCTGTTAAGTTCAAGCCTTGCAGTAGACATCATACTTCAGCTTTGCTCCCAGCTTTGTTCCTGCCAAACATGCCTCAAACTTGACATCCATCTCCTTGCTCTGAGCTTCAGTGAAATAATTCTTCCAATCTCCTACTTCACCTAAAAGAATGAAGTACATGGTATCACTTAAGAAAGGGAAGACAGGCACTTTAAAACCAGCATTTTGCACTTTCACTAACTTCAGGATCTATTCCAGGGCAGCCAAGAAGAAGGAAATGTAGACCAGTCCTTTTGTGACTCTTTCTAGACAGTTTATTTACCCTGAATGGCCCAGGTAAGATACAGTATTTTGTGTTCAGGGGAGTTGTGTCTTACAAAAACAAAAACAAAATTCCAGTGCAGAACCCCGCCCCCCCAAACAAAAAAAAACATGGCACATATTAGAATGTAAACATTTTAACTGCCTATTGGCTTTTCTTAATTTAAACTCCATGGAAAAGGGGTCATCTTAGTTATCAGATTGGAATTCCAATGTGAGCAAGCCAAACCACATCAAAGTGGGACCCATAGTTTGGTCCCTACACAAGCTTCTCAGCTATTAAATGCCTGTAGTGGCTACTCATACATATAGAGTGCATTGCCTAATTGGCTCCTTTTAATAAAGTGCTTCCACCCAGGAAATTTCATAGGTGGTGAAAGGGAGCATGCTAAAAGGAGTACCACAACTCCCCAAACTCTAAACATATCCAAAACTAGTGCGCTCTATGCTTTGTATTGCTCACAAAATGTAATTCACATTTCTGATTAGGGGTGCTACTTGTGTGTGTTCTGTCTTA